>JANRMT010062813.1:48059588-48086177 GCA_026402145.1 Polypterus bichir lapradei | reverse complement strand
CTGAATGACACAGGTAACCAGTGTAGTGACATCAGAACTGGAGAAATGTGTTCGGATTTTCTTTTCCTAGTTAGGATTCTAGCAGCTGCATTCTGCACTAGTTGCAAACGATTTATGTCTTTCTTGGGTAGTCCTGAGAGGAGTGCGTTACAGTAATCTAGTCGACTGAAAACAAACGCGTGAACTAATTTCTCAGCATCTTTCAGTGATATAAGAGGTCTAACTTTACTTATGTTTCTTAAGTGAAAAAATGCTGTCCTAGTGATCTGATTAATATGCGATTTAAAATTCAGATTACAGTCAACAATTACCCCTAAGCTTTTTACCTCCGTCTTGACTTTTAATCCTAATGTATCCAGTTTATTTCTAATAGCCTCATTGTATCCATTATTGCCAATCACTAAGATTTCAGTTTTCTCTTTATTTAACTTGAGAAAGTTACTATTCATCCATTCTGAGATACAAGTCAGACATTGTGTTAGTGAGTCAATAGAATCGGGGTCATCAGGTGCTACTGATAAATACAGCTGTGTGTCATCAGCATAGCTGTGGTAGCTCACGTTGTGCCCTGAGATAATCTGACCTAACGGAAGCATGTAGATTGAGAATAACAGCGGACCCAGGATAGAGCCTTGTGGAACACCAAATCGGATATCATGTGTCTTTGAGTTGTAATTACCACAACTAACAAAAAATTTTCTCCCTGTCAGGTAGGATTCAAACCAATTTAAGACACTGCCAGAGAGGCCCACCCATTGACTAAGGCGATTTCTAAGAATATTATGATCAATAGTGTCAAATGCAGCACTCAGATCTAAGAGAATGAGAACAGATATATGGCCTCTGTCTGCATTCACCCGCAAGTCATTTACTACTTTAACGAGTGCAGTTTCTGTGCTGTAATTTATTCTAAAACCCGACTGAAATTTATCAAGAATAGCATGTTTATTTAGGTGGTCATTTAACTGCATAATGACTGCTTTCTCCAGAACTTTGCTTAAGAAAGGCAGGTTAGAGATGGGTCTAAAATTTTCAAGGGCCGAGGGGTCAAGATTATGTTTCTTAAGAAGGGGTTTAACTACAGCAGTCTTAAGACAGTCTGGGAAGACCCCCGTATCTAATGACGAATTTACTATGTCCAGAACATTATCAATTAGCACGCCTGATACTTCTTTGAAAAGCCTTGTTGGTACTGGGTCAAGGACGCAGGTGGAGGATTTTAATTGAGATATTATTTTTTGTAAATCAGGTAAATCTATCCTAGTGAAAGAGTTTAATTGGTTTATAACAGGATGCTGGGGTTTAGGAGGATCCTTAGTGTTTGAGGGATATACTATGTTATTTCTAATATCATTAATTTTTTGATTGAAAAATACTGCGATAGCCTCACAGGTGTTATTGCAAGTACTTAGGAGGCATTCCTGTGAGTTACCTGGGTTTAGTAGGTGATCAATTGTAGAAAATAAGACTCTGGGATTACTAGCATTGTCATTTATAATCTTGGAGAAATAACAGCGTCTCTCAAGACGGACAGTGTTATTGTATTCTGTTATTTTGACTTTTAATATTTCATAGTGGATAGTTAGTTTAGTCTTCCTCCATTTACGTTCAGCTCTGCGGCATGTTCTCTTTAAGTCCGACACTCTTTGGGTCTTCCATGGTATAACAATACTAGAGGATTTTTTTACTGTCTTTTCAGGTGCAACTATGTCAACAGCAGCTCTCACTTTAGTATTAAATCTTTCCACCTTACTATTTACATTATCCTCGCTATTATAGTTGGCACTATAAACGGACTGATTGCTTAGAATGTTTGTAAGTTTTAAAGCTGCTGCTGAGTCAAAGAAGCGTTTTTTAACAATATGCTTCTCATGAGTGTTTTTTATCATTATTTCTATATTAAAAAGTAGAAGAAAATGGTCCGATAGACCAATATCAATGATCTGCTTTACCTCAACTTTCAGTCCTTTAGTAATCACTAAGTCTAACGTATGACCTGCTTTATGTGTAGGCTGATTTACGAGCTGCCTCAAATCAAATGAATCCAGGAGGTTCATAAATTCTTTTACTTTTAGATCACACTGATTATCTATATGAAAATTAAAGTCGCCAACTATTAGGAGTGTGTCATAGTTAGTAATTAAAATTGACATTAAGTCAGAGAATTCCTCAATAAAAGACGCGTTGCATTTTGGAGGTCTATACACGGATAATACTAGAACTTGAGCATCTCCTTGGATAACAATGGCGAGATATTCAAAGGACTTGAACTTACCAAAACTGACATCTTTACATTTTAACCGGCTCGAGTAAATGTTAGCCAATCCGCCCCCCTTTTTCCCCTGGCGGTCTGCACGAGTAAAACTGTAATCCGGAGGCGCAGATTCGATTAAAACCGCCGCGCCGTTTGAGTTAAGCCACGTTTCACTTAGTGCAATAAAATCTATTTTTTTATCACTAATAAGATCGTTGATAAAAAACGTTTTGTTAGTTAAAGCTCTAACATTTAATAGTGCCATATTTAATGTTTCGGAGGTGCAGAGATGAATACTATGTGCGTTATTGATATTTGGAATAGGGACTAAGTTATTTTTATTAGCGCCGCTCTGTGTGTATTTTTTGTTTAATCTGTGATCTGTTTTAATAGTTTTGATACATTGTTCCTCTAAAATGGTAATTTTAATTAGATTATTGGAGTTTATGCCGTATTTCCTAGATTTTCTACGTGCATTGAGATTGCTTATTACAGTACTAATGTTGTGCACTTTAACGGAAAATTCTATTAAACACTTAT
Organism: Polypterus bichir lapradei; assembly: GCA_026402145.1. NCBI lineage: Eukaryota > Metazoa > Chordata > Cladistia > Polypteriformes > Polypteridae > Polypterus > Polypterus bichir. Next base: position 48,083,383 of record JANRMT010062813.1, on the reverse strand, counting down.
GTCCTGGCACAACAGTATCATTTCTGTAGGGGTTAAGAGCAGAGATAGATAGTCAAGATAAACGAATTACCTTCGCTATGTTTTCGGAGAGGACCCGGGCGCCGAAACTGTTCGGATGCAGGCCATCACGCTTGAAGAAACGCGGCCTTTCCAAAAAGAGATTCCAATTGTTGATGAAACCGACATCCTTCTTCTTGCAGAAACCCTGTAGCCAGTTGTTCAATCCTAGCAGCCGACTGTAGTACTCGTTGGATCGTCTGACGAGAGGTAGTGGACCCGAAACGAAGATCTTTGCCGATGGGGTCCTCTCCTTCGTGTCTTTAATCAAAGCTGCGAAATCAGCCTTCAGGATTTCTGATTGTCACTGCCTTATGTCGTTTACGCCGGCATGCAAAACGATTGCTCCAATTGCCCTCTCCTTGTGTTTCTCATAGACTGCTGGTGCACGTCTCATCACATCTCGGACACGAGCACCGGGAAAACAAGAAACAAACGATTTTGCATTAGGGCATGCGACATTAAGGTTCCTAACAATAGAATCACCTACCACTATTACATCACCAGGGGCTGAAGGCGAGCTGGGGACGCGGAGAGGGTCAAACCGGTTTTGGGATAGGATGCTCGCCTGTGCCGATGGAGGTGCTCTGGCCTTGACCCCCCGCCTGCATAGCTGAAATCCACCGAGGTCATCAGCGGCGTCGCTCCTACGAGACGCGGGGGTGAGGTCGGCACAACGTGGGGTTGATGTTTCGCCGGTTATAGATGGTGCGGACGGTTTATCCAACAGCCGGGCCTTCAGATCCCTAAGGTATCTCCGTCGGGACAGGAGTTTCTGAATCTGAGTTTCTGAAAAATAACAACAAAAATGCAAACAATAAGAAAAAGAAAAAAAAAAGTACATTAATATATTTTATTGATAATTCTTATATGAAGACTTGTCAAATGTTGTGATGAATTCAATGAGAATGTTGTCATTGGCGAACTCTGACATAACCCAAATGTGAAATGGAGCCATTACACCCATAGTGTGAGTGAAGGCTTAGAGATGATATCCTTGAGAATTTACATCCAGTTTCTTCACAAAAGAAACCTAAGAACCAATAATAACAAGCACAGAACAATATCCATATAAAATATTTGTCTTTAGCAAGAGGTTTGAAAAGGAAGTTAGACATAGAGCTGTAAGTAAAAATGATTCAGGCCAATGTGTTAATTGATTCTAAATGCTGGGGTAATCACAAAGCCTCTGGGACACCTTATCTTTTGCTGATTTCTTTGCTCTGCAAGAAAAACATTTTTTCGGACTCACATTAGTTTTTTAAGTAAATGATGAACACAGCTATGTTTTGATAAAACAGAACACAGAACCAGCAGAACAAAAAACACTTCCATAACAAAGAGCCATAATGGGCTCCATTTCTAATTTCGGAATGCAATCAGCACAATTCTGTGCACATTGAAATCGGTTATACATTAGTTTGATATATTAAGTAAACTATGCAAGAACAGTGCTTCAGTGCCCTATATACTTTTCAAACCAATGTAATATACTAAAGTAGTCAGTAGCATAAACCTAATGACATAATGAAAATTGCGTTTCCTTCATCAGAAGATATTATTACAAGGCAATCATTAATTTGTCTTTATTTTATTCATGATATTTTAACCTTGTTAACTAACCCGTGAAAAATTAGATGTAAGCAAGCACATACTGAATGTAAGAAAGAAGAATTTCTTCCCAGATGTTTTTTAAAAGGACGAAACTAAAAAATAACTAGAAAATAACAATATTCAGTAAATAATTAGTTTTTCACACAATTGTATGGCTGTTTTTATTTGTGATGGCAAACAGGTGGGAGTATATTATTAGTTCTTGCAAATTCCCAAATTGTGTCACACATGTGGCAAATATAACATCTGGTTATTAACAGATGGATGTGGAGTAACTGCTGCCTCTGATATACCTCTGCACCTGCCAGTTGTTTAGAGCATTAATTCTTACCTGTAAGTTTAACTTGTTTAGCTCCAGGCAACATTACAATGTTTCTTTTAAAGCCTGAAGACAACATTGTGAAAACAGATAAAAAAATATATTAATATCACACAAGGACAGAACTGTGTGAGATTCTTCAAGAAGAAAAGCCTCCAGTTCTTTGAAAGTTAAATGAGTTGGAACTTTTCATACTATGCTGCAGAACATCTGATAAAGATAAAAAAAGTTGTTTAGATCAGATGATTGTGGACTCCGTGGAACATATCTGAGTTCACCCCCTGGTGTTCATAAAATCAGTCTTGGAGTTGTTGAGCAGTGTGTACTGGGACATCATCAACCTGGGATGCTGGGACATCACAATGGAACTGTCAGGACTGCATTGCTGCCTCAAATCTGTCTTCATTTTATTGCTGCTTTGTATTTTTCCTTTGTTTTTCCTTAGTTTGTCAATTGCTTTAATTTATGGCGAATATTTGTAGGGACAGGGCTTAATGCTAAATTAGAACTCTTAGCTGCTGTGTGTCTTTAAGGGTGTGAGAACATGCCTTGTATGAAAATGTGCTATAGAAATAAATGTTGTTGACTATAAAATATTTCTGTGGCATTAGTTACCTTTTGGTCCCTTTTCTAGTACTCAACTCCGAGAGACATTTTGTATGGTTCCCTGTACTATACTGCTCCCTATCATATCATTTTTTTTTTGCTAAACAGAAACCTTTGCAAATGTAATAAACATGAGGAAATATTATGTTTCTTGTCATTACATTACACCAGGTAATATTTTGTTTAGTTTTTGCCATGTGTTCAAGAGCTTTCTAAATGTCTTGTCATAAATTCTAGCTTTGTGAAGCTCACCAATGATTGCTCAGACTGGATCACAGAGGTGCTAATTGAATTCTGTAGTAACTTTTGCATTCATAAGAATTACTCATTAATGATTATTTTTTGTCCCTTGCCTCCTGACCAAAACTACCATATATGATATACATTTTGATGCATCTTGATATCTAGTTATGCAAGATAGTGTGTTCTCCACCATTTTTTTTGCCCTCTAGAGCCATTTTGAACGATATTTGGTGCGTGAAATCACACCCTATGATAAAGTGTAAGTCAGTTATCAAAAGGAAGTTGTGCATGCCATATCAGCTGACCCCAGAGGTTCACCCCCTATTGGGATATGATAGGTCAAACTTACTTCTTTTCACAGAACTGCAAAACAAAACAAATAGTGATCAGTAGTATAGACATGAGGAATGCTGTTTTACGCTATTTCAAGTGATGACAAATATAATATTTTTGATATTATATTCATTTTCAGTGGTCGTATCCCTCTAAAAGCCACTTTCAGAAGGTTAAAAGTGATACATTTTAAAAATAAGCATGTGGGATATCGCTCTAGACTGTTTTCATTATGACTATGTTGTTATTTTTTTTACATACTAGGGATCTAGCCTTGTATAGGCCACTATCAGAGGGTACAAAATGATAAATTTCTCTTATAAATACTTAGACTTTAAACTGAAGCACACATTTTATATAAAATATTTGACACAACTATTCTTGCTTATTATATACTCTTATCTCATCAAGTATATCATTTCTTATGAAGACCCAATATTGGGGTGATTTATACTAATTTAGACTTTTTGAAGCTGCAGTTTTGTTGCATTTAGCGTTTGTCTTTACCTGTAGGTAAACTTTACTTGTGGCCATTATTTATTTATTTATTTATTTTGATGCAGTTTGTTCAAGTATAACATAGGTTGTCATTTTTGAGACCGTTTCATCACATTGCATATTTCAGAAGTTTGGTTGGCAGATGCAATTCAGGCACAGACTATTTCACCTCTTTGAACGTCTGTTAGTTGCCTCATGTTACTTTGAAAACTACAGGATCAAAGTGCTGATTGTCAGATCTCTTTCATAGCTGACACCTACAGCTAATTGGCATTTAACATGACTCACCTTTGCAGCTGCATTTGAAATTCTAATTTAGTTGGCTCAAAGTTAAACTCATTTTTCACTTGATGTTTCTGCTATTTTGCCCATTCCCAGTAATTGCAGTAACTTGCTATTGCTTTTTTTAACTCTAAGAGCTACTGGATTTGACAACAGACAGATGTAAAACTCCTGAGCAGCATACTCATGTTCATCCTTCTGAATTCTACTACGTATGTGAAGGGTATGTGAGTGTGATTTGTTTTTATTTTCATTTGAGATCTTGATTTTGATTAGAGCATCTTTTAAAGCCTTTTTCTATTTATAGTATGAGATTTTGTTTTCTTTTTGTTGTGCAGGAGAAACAATGAACATAATAGAAATGGATAGACAGAAAGCTTGTAGTTGCTTATAATTCATAAAATTTATTAATCCTCCTTGTCTTAGTTCAAAGTATTAAAAGTGAAAAACCATAAAAGTATAAGATGTTAGAAAAGAGAACAAGATATATTGATTAATTCACACTCAAGCTGGTCAGCTAGAGGCAGTGTTCATGCTAGAAAGACTCACAAAGAGGAGCTCAAAAAAGGTGAGCAGGCATCTAAACATTTAATCTGAAAGCAAGAGGAGGAATAAATTAGCAAATCCATCATAGCAAGTCCTTGTCAGGTTACAGATACAGGTTTTTGAGATAGTAAGACACTGCTAGAAAATGAGATGAGGGGAAGGGAACTAAACACACACACACACACACACACACACACACAAACTTTAAGTTACCAAACAGAGGCACACAGTTAGCTGTAATTGTGAATATACATTAGTGAGACAAAACCCCATGAGAAAGTACACTCACTTTAAAATTATTGTGAACTCCTGCATACTTGCTTATCCATGCAATTATCTAATCAACCAATTATTTGGAAGGAGCACAATGCATAAAATCGCACAGATAGAAGTCAGGAACTTCAGTTAATGTTCACATCGAACACCAGAATGGGGAAAAAATCTGATCTCGGTGATTTTGGTGTGACTGTTAGTGCCAGACGGCTAACTTGAGTATTTCTGTAACTTCTGAACTCCTGGGATTTTCAAGTACAACAGCCTCTACAGTTTATTCCAAATGGTGCCAAAAAAAACATCCAGTGAGCAGCTGTTCTGCAGATGTAACAACTTGTTGATGAGAGGATTCAGTGAAGAATGGCTAGACTGGTTTGAACTGATGGAAAGGCTACGGTAACTTACATAGCCACTCTCTACAACTGTGAGCAGAACAACATTTCAGAATACAAATAAATCACTTAAAACCTTGAGGTGGATGGGCTACAACAGTTTAAGCCCAGTCCTGCCAGGCCAAGAACAGAGAGCTGAGGATACTAGACAGATGGAGACTGGAAAAATGTAGTCTGTTCTGATAAATCTCAATTTCTGCTGAGTTACACTGACGGTAGGGTCAGAATTTGGCACCAGTAGCACGAATCCATGCATCCAACTGGCCTTGTGTAAATAGTCTAGGCTGGTGTGGGGAATGAGTTCTTGTTGATGACCGTGTGCATCCCTTCATGGCCACAGCATGATTGTGCACCATGTCTCAAAGCAAAAGTTGTCTCAAACTGGTTTCATGAAGATGTAAATGACTTCAGTGTTCTTCTGTGATCTTCCCAGTCACCGAATGTGAATCCAGTAGAACACCTTTGGGATGTGGTAGAATTGTAGATTCACAACATGAATGTGCAGCTGAAACATGTCCAGTAATTGAGATACAAACATGTGTGGAGGTTGCCCAGACACAGACAGGCAGACATGTTCATGTTCTTAAGTGCACCACAAACCCTACAAGTCCCCAAAGTCCTGGCCACAACAATGTCTTCCTTCCTCTTCAGGCCACCTCCTTGCCTCCTCCAGCAAGCTCAGTCCACTCCGCTCCCGACTCTCGCCCCAAATGAAGGGAGGTGGCCCCCTTTATTCACACCCGGATGTGCTCCAGGTGCTTCCCGGCAATCTCCTGCCGACACGCCCCAGTGTGGTGGAAGTGCTGGCTGTATCCCTGGAAGCACTCCAGATGTCCCTGCTCCTCTTCCCCCCAGCCCTTCCTGGTGTGGTGGAAGTGCTGAGGTCCAGGGCTCCAAAGGCATGGGCCCCCCCCCCGGCAGTGACCACGGGCACCTACAGGGTGGTGCTTCAAAGCTCTGTACCTGTGGCCCCCAAAGGAACCAGGGCGGTTGCCCCCAGATGGTCTGGGTAAGGCGCAAGCCCTCCTCCGGTCCTTCTGGGCGTCCTGGCCGGGTCGCCATCCCAGCCACCTCTGACACATGAACCAGAATCTCAAAGAAATGTTTCCAAAAACATCTTGCTACGAAAAATTGAGTCTGTTCTGAGAGTAAAAGGTGACCCTACCAAGTATTAGTATAGTGTTCCTAATAATTTTCTTGGTAAATGTATAAATACATTTACTTAGACAGGGACTGGCTGTATAAAATAACTGCTTGTTTTAAACTGGATTAAATTTATTTTTATATTCAAATTTGTCAGGAGTAAGCCTGGACTTTGCTTGTAGCCACTCCTTTTGCATGTATAATGCCTTGGTACCTCCTGTATGCGTCTGTTGCTCTTCAAGAAAAAGAAGGAGTTGGGCTAGGGGTCTTATCTCCTGCATTGTTAACAAATTGTGTATTTAGCATACTGTAAGTGTAGGATATTCCATTCTTCATTCAGCAGAACCAACTGAAACATCTTTCCATAAAAACAAGCTGCTGCCTTAGATTTCCGGGAGGCTGTGTTTATTTTTCATTAACCAAAAGACTGGTGGAGAATGATCAAATGGACACAATTTTTTCATTGTACAAAAGAATAATTGCTGTCAAGATGGAAAGAATCGGCAGCCTAAATGTCTCTAGAAATTAATTCACAATAAAGGAAAAAAAAGAAAATCAATACACACCAAAATTATTTAAAAAAAACTAATGTTTTTAAAGATCAGCTATCTGCATTGGACCTCTGTGAATCAGGAACCAAAAAACATAGAAGTACTGTGTTTAGGGCAACAGTTTTGAAGCAATTTATAACTCACATAATTACCTTTTGTTCTGGAAAATATGGAAGAGAAACATTAATCAGCAATACTATTTAACTGTTTTAGGTTATCCTAATATTTACTGGCAAACTTTTACCCATTTTTTTACATTATTAACTAATAGCATCCTTCTTTTCGATTACTGCTCAATGTAGGCCAAAACTAATACATCACTACCAACTTTCTAATGCCTATCATTAGCAGCAGTTCACTTTCCTGCACATACTGCTTGACATTTTCAAAATATGTGGATTTTTGGTATTAAGGCTTTCATTTGCATGTTCACTGTAAGTCAATGAAACTCCAAATGTTTTTTTTTTTGTTTTTATTTTTTTCAACAATATATTCTAATTTCTGCATTTACTCTGGAATAACTGACCAAGTTAGACATTTACAGTACATCATGTAATATAATTTAAGCCAGTGTATTATTCCCAGTGCTAATGGAGAAAGAATTGTCAGGACATTCACATATCAAAGCCATAACAGTTCCATTTTTATTAAACAAAATGAAGACAGCATAATCGTGTTTCATAACATATGAAAACCTTTTTCTTACTTTGCAAACAATTCTTCATTTCTTACCAAGGCATAAATATAAACAAATACTTTTTGATAAGTCAACATCTCAAATGTATTTCTTTATAAAGTATTTTTCCTGTTGAATTATCCATAGACTGAGGCAGACCCAAACACTTTAACCATTTATCCATTTTTAACTCCATGTTTTTCTTACAATCATAATTTGCTAAGTCACAATTTACAAATATTTAGCTTTGGACAAAGACATTTGTATTTGCTTTAAATTAATTTTCCTGTTGCCAGCTCCTGGCAGAATTAGCTGTGCCATTTCACATTAGAATCACAATTCTTGTTTTGGCTTATACTGTTGTTATTATGGAATGGGCTATGTAACAGTCCCATCATCACCACTTTTTATTTTTTTCTCCAGTGGGTATTATCCTTGGTGGTATTACATAATTTTGCAGATTGAAGATCAGTAAATTGTCCCCCCAGTGCCATCTTGCTTAGTCTATCTGCAGTTTGTACTTTTATCTGTTGTCTACAATTTATCATATATGGTGTGTTACTGTCCTTTATTCATATCTCTGTGTTATCTTCTTTAGAGGTATTTTACTACATTTTTTAAGGTTATTTTTTTATCACTTCATATTCAACAATTTTGAATTGCAATCTGACATTTGTGCACCTCTTTCAGTAAATGATCTTGTCTTTTCAATTGACGTTGAAATTGTACTCAAATTTGAATGCATAGTGATACAGAATGACATAGTTCACCCTGTGTTAATGTTGTGGCGGCTATCCCCAATGCTGTTACTTGTGATTCGCCTGATGACCATTAAGTTGTCATGACGCATGGCTGTTCAAGGGTTTTCCAGGATCAAGAGCGTACTTTCTAATCACAATTTTGAAAGTTCTGTTAGTCTACTTGTGCACTCCTGATGACTGAGGATGAAAGCATAGATGCTTCTTTTTGTGTGATTTCAAAAAGAACCATTCATCATCTGTCCTGTGAGTTGAGCTGTCCAGTCACTTTCCAGTTATTAATAAAGTTCACCCCTGAAAACATCTTTCTTCCACAGCACCTGTGGCTCCAGCCATGTCCATTTTCTGAATATGTCAGCTGTTATTACTAGGTAATATTACCTACTGTATCTCTGTTTAATTAAATCAGTGGCTTATTCATGAGTCTTCAATAGTTAAGGGATGCTCAAAAATATGTTGTCTTTTATTGTGCTTGGGTTATTTTTGTTTGCATGGTCGTGTGCCTCTTAAAGTGTTTGCCTCATTCTTGGTCAAATCTCTATTACCTTAACATGTTAACTATCCTTTCTGCTACTGTATATCATCTAATTCTGTCGATGAATGACCACTAGCTCTCACATCGCCATGTTTTGGGGGTTTTTTTTGTTATACTTGCCTGGTCAGGATAACCTTATCTGATAAACTGTAAACACTAATTTATAGTCCTGTTACATTTCCATTTTTTTAAAATGGGGAAGTACATGAGAGTATACAGAGGAAGTGGTTGATGAAGAAGAAGTGGGATAGTCAGTGAGATGAAGACAGTAGACATGAGTACAAGGAGATAAGATGTAAGGTGAAGAGAAGGGTGGCTAAGGCTAAATATAAGGTATGTGATTAATAGTATGAGAGGTTGGACACTAAGAAGAGAGAAAAAGACTGCACTGATTGGCTAGACAGAAAGATGAGCAGTGGGTTAGGGATAAAGGATAAATGATGGAAACATACTCACAAGTGAGGAGAGTGTGTTGAGCAGATGGAAAGAGTACTTTGAGAGGTTGATGAATGACGAGAATGAGAGAGAGAGAAGATTGGATAATGTGGAGACAGTGAACTAGGAAGTGCAACGGATTAGCAAAGAGAAAGTCATGAAGAGGATGAAGAATGGGAAGGCTGTTGGTTTATATGACATACCTGAGGAAGCATGGAGGTGTTCAAAGAGAACTGGCAGTTAAGTTTTTACCCAAATCGTTTAATGCAATTTTGGAAAGTGAGAGGGTGCCTGAGGAGTATAGATGAAATATACTGGTACTGGTACTGATTTTTAAGAATAAGGGTGATGTGCAGAACTGTAGAAACTACAAAGGAATAAAATTGATGAGCCACAACATGAAGTTATTAGAAAGAGAAGTGGAAACTGGGCTAAGAAGGGATGTGACGATTTGTGAGCAGCAGTATGGTTTCATGCCAAGAAAGAGCACTATACTGTAGATGCAATGTTTGCTCTGAGGGTGTTGATGGAGACGTCAGGAGTAGCAGAGAAGTATGTAAGAGTGGTACAGGATATGTATGAGGGTAGAGGTGGGATTACATCAGGGATTGGCTCTGGGCCCTTTCTTATTTATAAGGGTGATGGACAGGTTGACAGAGGAGATTAGACAGGAGTCCCCATGGACTATGATGTTTGCGGATGACATTATGATCTGTAACAAGAGTAAGGAGCAGGTTGATGAGACCCTGTAGAGGTGGAGATATGCCTTAGACAGGAGGGGAATGAAGATCTGTAGGACCAAGACAGAATATATGTGTGTGAATGAGAGGGAAGGTCAGGAGGAATGGTGAGGATGTAGGGAGTAGAGTTGGCAAAGGTGGGATGAGTTTAAATACTTGGTATCAACAGTACAGAGTACTGGGGAGTGTGGAAAAGAGGTGAAAAAAGAGTGCAGGCAGAATGGGTGGAGAAGAGTGTCAGGAGTGATTTGTGACAGACAGGTACCTGCAAAAGTGAAAAGGAAGGTCTACAAGATAGTAGTGAGAACAGCTATGTTATATGGGCTGGAGACGGTTGCAATGACAAAAAGGCAGGAGACAGAGCTGAAAGCGGAAGAGTTAAAGATGTTAAGATTTGCATTGGGTGTGATGAGGATGGACTGGATTAGGAATTAGTACATTTGAGGGTCAGCTCAGGTTAGATGGTTTGGAGAGAAAGACAAACAAGCAAGATTGCATTGTTTTGGATATGTGCAGAAGAGAGATTCTGGGTATATTTGGAGAACAATGCTAGGGATGGAGCTTCCAGTCTCTAAAAGGAAAAGAGGAAGACCTAAGAGGAGGTTTATGGATGTGGCGAGAGAGGACAGAGAAAGAAGCAGAGTACAGGAATATATGGAAACAGATGATCTGCTATGGAGACCCCTAACGGGAGTAGCCAAAGAAAGAATATATTTTCATTTTTTACTAATTGATCAGGCCTTAAACTGATTTTGGTAATGTACCTGTATTTGAATGCATGACTGGCATAGTTGAGCTTCATATTATTTATACTTTCTATTACTGCATGTCCTCTAATCTCATGAGTGTTATATGAGTGTTACTTCTCATATCCCTATCAAAAGTGTCAATATGCCTAACAACGGATGTGGATAAAACAATATGGACACAACCATGGAAAACAATCTGAAAAATGGTGACCATCATAAGAAAAAGCAAATTTGAAATATGTTGATGAAATAATTATAAAAAATATTTTTAATAACAATGAGAAAAATAACAATTTCTGTTATATATTTATAACACACACACATCAGTAGATGGGGCAGTATGGTGGCGCAGTGGTAGCGGTGCTGCCTCGCAGTAAGGAGACATGGGTTCGCTTCCCGGGTCCTCCCTGAGTAGAGTTTGCATGTTCTCCCCGTGTCTGCGTGGGTTTCCCCCAGCTGCTCCGGTTTCCTCCCACAGTCCAAAGACATGCAGGTTAGGTGCATTGGCGATCCTAAATTGTCCCTAGTGTGTGCTTGGTGTGTGTGTGTGCCCTGTGGCGGGCTGGCACCCTGCCTGGGGATTTGTTCCTGGGATTGGCTTATATAAAATTAATTCCAGCAGTTTTTATTATAACAAGTTCAAATAAAATTTATGAAATAAAAATATTTGTTTAGTACATTAATAAGAAAATCAATACTAATGACAGCATTCATGATAATTTTAAAATAAAACAGTATAATTTAGATATTAAAATCTATAAAAGAAACAAATGTTCTTACAGTGATGCTCATGCAGTAAAGCTGCATTGTTTAAAGTACAGCAGAGGACAACAAGTTTATAATAAAGCTTCTGACACTGTAAAGACCACATCGATGTGTATTTGGAATCTGGACTGTATCTGTACATTAAGCCTATATATTCAAGATTGTGAAAATCCATTTGGGAACAAATTTCACACAGAATAAATTCTTTTATTTGTTTTATTCTTCAAAGCAAAATTCTGTAAGAATCATATTTGCTACATATTAAGTGAAATTGGTGCTCTCTTTGTGTGATAAGATGAACCTTATAGTTAATTATAAACTTCATATGAAAAAAATATATTTTTAAGTTACTTTTGTGAAATTGCTTTCAATCACTAATAGAACAACGGAAAAAATCCAAAGCTCCAAAACATACATTTTTTTCTTTTATTTTACTGTATCTTGAATGGCATTTTTATCACTGACTTGTGTTGAATTTTGACATAATATGAGTATACTTTTATCCTGGGACTTGTTTTAATCTATAAAGCAGCTTTATTATCCAAGACTTACTGGTTACCTTTTTCACAAGGGAGGCAGATGTTAGATTCAGAAGAACATGAGTGATCTGCAATAAAACATGATAGGCAGAATCAATAATAACATAAGAAAGATATAGTGTCTGGTTTATGAATTCTGGAGAAGCATATGATAGTCATTAATGTATTCCCTGTGTGTATGTATACAGTATATAAGTCATAATGTGGGACTTATGTAAGTGTTACCACTTGATTACTTTTTACACCATATACTGTAATTTCATTTGTAAAAAATATTATGTTAAATGGCAAAGTTTTTAGAAATCCTGAGCACAGTTTCCATAATATGTGTCACTTTTTCTTATTTTAGTGGGTTTAAGTGTGTACCAACCTATTTATTCATTTTTCATCTCATCTTATTAAATGCACACACTCACTCACAACTGGAAGGTCTTTAACACTAGAATTACCAAAGCCTATAAAAAACTCGTAATCCCGGCCCAACTTAAATCCGTTTGCACCTCTCCATCAGCATCTTTTTTGTTGTAAATGTGTTGATCAACACAAGGAGCAAGCAACCTGCTATCCCATCCCTCCACCAACGCAGAAAGGGCAGAAAGTTCTCTCAGCTCAAGTCTGTTTACCTGCGTGTGAGTTGCCGGGAGTTGTATACCAACTCAGATATAAGGAGACTATACAAATTCCACACATAAACAGGGCCTGTATCCACAGAGTCAGTGAGGCCTCAGAGTGTCACTTATTAAGAAGGTATCTGGATCACATAAACCCTCATGAAACAGTGTCTGACTTGACCTTCTTCACACTGCCGCTATATGGAAACTGTTACAAAAGCTAATTCAAATCAACTTGACATCAGTGCACATCTCAAGCACAGTTAATCAAATAGCTACTACACCAGGTTACATAAACCCAATAAACAAAGAACACATCAGAACAGCAACTGAAAATTAAAACTTGCTGCTATAAATGACAGTCGTTTATCTTCAAAGTCACACCTATAGCATTGCCATCCAGCCATAACTCAAGCAGAATGTGGCAAATATATAGGTTAGAAGCTGAAACATGACTTGATATAAAGAACATATATTATGCTTGTAAAATCTGCAACAATGATTGGCCCGTAGACATGTGGCTTTATTAGAGACACACTTGTTCCATTTTAAGGTCCAGCTTTATACTTAAGAGTGCTTATATGCTAACTTTCTTCTCAATTTCCATTAACTCAATCAATTTGGTCGGCTATGATATTAAGAATAACCAATTAAAGGAAAAGTTAGTAAAATTTTAAAAATCAAGTGGATCTTTTGTTTGGGTTTGGTGACTTTTTTTTTATCTAGTGGCAGTTTATTTGTAAGTAGTAAACATTTTCATCTAATCTCACTGAATGGTTCGGCACAAATCCTTACGCAGATGTGTTTGCTGCCTTAGGGCACCCCTTTAAACACCCACAGTAATGTAGAACCTCACCTGAAGTGCATTTTCCAGTTGCTCAGAAATGCAATAATAATCATACATGTGTGAAGACTGTTCTCATGCATGAAATAAAACAAAATTAAAGGCAAATTACATCGCATCATCCACACCTAAACATATTATCATAGGAATAAGTTCATTTCTATTAAGCACAAAGAAATTATTTTTATATGTCAAAGCCACATCTACCTCACTGAAACAAATGTAAAACTTAGAACTTTGCTGTTCTATTCACTTGATATTCAGAACAAGTCAAGTGAAGTTGGGGAGCATGCACTGGTACGGTGCATTACCGCACCCACTACATGACGAAACAACTCAGGATCCCAGTTTGCAACCCCCCAGGCAGACACGTGGTCCAGTCCCAGCCTCTGGAAATCACCCTCCATCTGCCGCAGCCAGGTGTTACGTGGGCGACCCCTTGGCCTGGTCCAGCCACTTGGGTCCCCAACAATGAGGATCTTATGAGCCGGATCACCCTCAGGGAAATGCGCCACATGGCCCTAGTGCCGTAACTGAGGCTCCCTCACAATGCAGGTAATGTGCCGCATTCAGGACTCCATGAGTAACCGACACAAAGTCAAACCAAAGATACTCAAGGATTTTCCGGAGAGACACAGTACCAAAGAAGTCCTGTCTTGGTCTAAGGTCACTGGGTAGAGTCCATGTCTCGCAACCATATAGCAAGACAGGAAGCACCAGGACTCTAAAGACTTGGACCTTTGTCCTTTTGTATAGATAGTGGGAGCGCCACACACCCCTTTCCAGCGACCTCATGACCCCCCATGCTCTCCCAATCTACTAACTTCATAGGAATAGTCACCAGAGACATGAATGTCACTGCCAAGGTAAGTAATCCTCTCAACAAGGTCAACACTCTCTCTGCAAAAAGACACACTGCTGATGGCTGTGCCCAAGAGGTCATTAAAGGCCTGGATCTTGATTTTTATCCAGAACACTCGCAAGCGTAGACACTCAGACTTCTCACTCAGTCTCTCAAGCATCCAATCAGAGCCTCCATTGACTCCACGAAGATCACAGCATCGTTAGTACAATTAAGAGCCGTGCCACTGTACTCCATGACCTTGCCCAACACCCAGCCCATACAAGCTTTGAACAGAGTAGGAGCAAGAACACACCCCTGACGATCCCAGAATCAACTGAGAAAAACGCAGAGGTCCTGCCTCCACTCTGCACAGCACTCACAGTACCAGTGTACAGGCCGGCCATGATATCCAGCAACCTCGAGGGGATCCTGCAAACTCTCAGGATGTCCCACAGGGCAGCTCGATCAAGTGAGTTCAGAACCATACAGCATTATTCAGGCGAGTGCAATATAAGCCAAGAGTCTGCACAGATGATACACTAATTAAATTCAACATTTAAAATCTTGAGTTATGTATCAATTAATTAATCCATATTGATTTTATATTATATCTTTCACAGAAGGCACCATTGTGATTTTTGTAGCATTAAATAAAAAGAGAAAAGTCAAACTCAAGAAGGAAAAAAAAACAGAAGTAGAAAATTAATAAAGTCAGTATGCAATTTATGTTGGCTGTCACTTTCTTATGCAGTACTTAAAACCTCTGTCTCAAATTCAGCCCTGGAGGACCAATGTGTTTTTTATTTTTTCAAATAATTTCTTTAACAGAATTGAATTCATTCCATTAATGGAACTTGTCTTTTACTTAGCTCCTACTTAACCATATCCTTCAGTGCACCGAAGAGGATTCTGTTAGCCTTTCACTTGTTAAGTTTCAGAGGCTTTAATTATTAATTCTGTGTTCTTAATGATCTGCCAATTAAAAATTAGCTGCAGATAAAAAGCTAACCAACAGCTAATTATGTAACTTTGTGTTCAGTCTACAAGTGTCTGTTCAACTTAATGTGTTACTTTAAAAATATTGAGAAATATTAGAAAAGCTAGAAAATTAGAAAACTACAGTTAAACAAATATACAGAATGCATTACAATATACATTCAGTACCAATATTGTTTATTATTGAGAAGACAAAGTTTACACATACTATGTATAGACTTATTTTCTGTATAATTAGGTGAGATTTACTTCTGTAGATTTTAATGAATTGGAAAAAACTAGTAAAATATAGTTTAATTGCTACAATTAAGATAATACTTAAGTGTAAAGTATCAGAAAAAGCAATTCTTTTTTATATTTAGGCCCGAAACTATCAAATATTGTGTTGTTTACATCCTGTCATTTTGTTTTTTTAATAAAAAGTTATCAGAAAAATCACTGTATATACTATTGATATGTTTTTATTGCCATTCATCGCTTTATAGGCATCAGATTAATTTTCAGATCCTCAGTCAGTTGCTTAGAAGAGCCAATGGTTGTTAAATGTTGCACAATGTTTAAACAGTAAAAGAATTTATTAGGATCCAGAAATGTCATCATCTGACAATTCCTAATGAAAATTCTTAACTAGACTAACAACCTTGGTTCCAAGACCTTTTAACTGAAAGAGTACCCAAACATTGGCAAATGCCACATTTACACTTTTATTTTTTTTTACATTTTTTTCTATTACATCAAAAAATTTTAACATTAACATATTATAAAATGTTGTCAAATTTGCACTTGCTATTGTGGACCACCAGGCGGGCACCACCTCCCCAACCCGACACAGACAGACGTTGGACACAAGTTCAAGGCACACAAATGTTTTTATTTTTCTTTTTTCCCTTGTGGGAAACGTCTTCCCCGTTCCCCACAAGTATCACACAGTCCCCAAGCACACAGGCACAACACAATTCTTTTGTTCTCTTTCTCTTTTCTCCTCCACTCCTCCTGGCAAGCTTCGTCTCCCTCCTCCCAACTCTGGCTCCCAAGTAGTGTATGCTGGCTCCTGTTATACGGCACCCGGAAGTGATCCAGGTGCTCATAGAGGCATTCCGGCAGCACCTCCGACACCCATGGAACCCATCAAGGCTGCTCCAAATTCCACCTCCCCATGGAGCCCTGTGGGGGGCTGCCATCTTGCGGTCCAGGGGTCCTCCACTGGTCCTTCCAGCATGGAGGTGTCCCAGCCATACAAGTGCCCTGGCTGTATGCAGCACTATTTTTTAATTCAAATGTCAAGAAAATATGTAAGTAGGCTAGGGGGGACCAAACTTTTACATAGAACTATTTTTAGCAGTTAAGAATTGAAAAAGCTCTGACATATTGCTGAAAAAAAAAAATTTGTCTTCAAAAGAGATTTTTCTGTTCATTTGTTGTGAAGCTTCATTTTCTAGGAAGATCAGCATTTGTGTTTCGGATTAATTCTTTAGTTTTTGAAAGATGTTCATATTTTTGTTATAAGACCCTTACTCTGTCATTTTAAAGTCCCAGTAGTTGGCTGGTAAGTTATCAGAACACACTTCACAATTGCTAGGGAGGGCCTCTTAAGGGGCACTACTCATCATGTCATTCAGGCTAGGGAAGGCTCAAGGGTATATGGTGCCACTCTGCCACATTTACTAATTGTGCCCTCTCTGAGAAACATCATCCTTTAAAATAAGTTTACAATAAATATTACAATGGCACCATGGTACTCTGCGTTGTCAAAGTCTTGTTTCTCCGTGAAATGCAATGTGTAATTATGTTTACTTCACACTTAAGCCAATGGAGGTGGGACTCCCCTGAAGAAAGAAGTGCATTGATATTAGTATTATATGCCATCTAAGAGTGGGGGTATCTTTCATGAAAGTATTAGCGTGATGATATTTAAGAGTAGGGGGTGGTAGTAGTGCTTTGATATTAGTATAATATGGCATCTAAGAGTGAGTAGGGGTCCCTCTTGGATGGATCATATTAGTGTACGATATCAAAGTTATCGATACGACACGATAGACTTTGGATTACAGACTGATGCTTTGGTAACGTTATGATGAACCTAAACCAGTGCCTGCTTGGCCTTAGTCGACAGCCAGCCCTAATGCAAACTCATCTATTAAATGCAGCCCAACGCTTCATCTCTGTCTTTGAGATTATGGATTTAAACCTTGAACAGTGTGAGTTTTCAGCTCATAGTGCTAGGTATTCTGGTGAACAACTCATAGCTTTGACCTGCATGGTTCAGTACATAGTGTTAACATTTTGGTTCTGGTGACTTTCTTATAATTTTGGTAATGTCTTGTAGCAATTATTATTTTGACTTAGCTTATGGTTCAACCCTCTGGATTCTGTTTTTGTCAACAATAGTTTGGTATTTAAAACAAAAATGAAAAATTCTTTCTCAAAAACATGCTCATCTCCCAGTCCATTTGTAACATCTTTGATATTGCTTACAATCTACTGTGCCAGCAAACAATGTGAAAAGTACAGCTGAAACTGAAAAGCAGCTGAAGGAACAATGGGCTGCGATCCAGCTGAACTTTGAGTCTGGTATAACGTTCAGGAAAGCATTACTTAATTCTTTATAATTTAAAATCTATCAAAAATGTGTGTTTTTTTTAATTGAGCGAGATTACTATGACTATGTTATCACTGAAATTGCATCACCCAAACTCAGTATCTTCTCTTTTGATTATCCTTATTATAATCCATATTGCCTGGATGTAAACAGGAGCATGGCTGCCAAAGCAGCCACATATTTTTTGTAAATTATTGTCATGTGTTTAATTTGTATGTAAATCCTATTTTGCTAAAGGGATAGGGTAAATAATGTTGGTTGTAAAAAATTATAGGGTCACTGCATAAATGTACAGGTTCAAGGATATCTGCAGATTCAGTCTGTGACAATGAAAAGATTGTTTTAAGTGTCTGTGCTTACACGGTAGAAATGAAAATTGTATTATAAACTACTTCGGCATGTGGTTCATTGTAACATGTGTTTTGTACATATTAAAGAAGGTATTTCAGTCCATTGCTTCTATTCAGTTTATTCTCTTATAGCACTCTTATGAATTAAAGAAATGTGTTGGGAATGGGTGGAAGTGTAATCTACTAAGGTACCAATTTAAAACTGTGTGACAGTATTAGGAAGTCTGCAAACAGTCTGGAGAAATGTGAGCTTTTTCAAACATAAATAAAATCAACCAAAGGTTCCAACAGAAAATGTTTAGGCACAGACCGTTACACTTGAAAACTGAATGCCCATAACATACTGTAGACACTGTACATCTGTATGACTAACAGCAATATATAATTTTAAAATGTACCAGGACTATGTCAGGTAATTAATAGAGAACAAAAATGAACATGTGATCAGTTACAGCTGTGATCAGTTTATTATTTTTTTTAATATTTATCTAGGATCAAATATTTCTCATATGAAAGTTAACTTTTTGATTTATTTTAAGATAAATAACAAATACAAATATAGTTCAATCTTGTTTTACATATCCTTTATATTATCACATCTTATTTGTAAAAATCTATGAAATTGTTATAATTTCCGGTACCTGTATACATAATATCACAAAAGAGTATCAGTTTAAAGAGATCTAAATATAATATACATTATATCCTTGTATACTGTGGTCCATAATGACAAGGTAATTTAATATAATACAGAATTTTCTAACTCTTTACCTTAAATGTTTAGAAGTATTTGTACAAAATTTATATGGTCAGTGTTTTTCCTACAGGGTTTTTGTTAAAAGGTGTATACAACTATTGAAAAAACAGCCAAAAACTCTTATAGTTTATCACATATTGAGAAACCTCTTCTCTATTTCGATCTGAGTTAATGAGCTTTAACTAGCAAATACTAGAAATTCAAGCTAGCTTTAACCCATGTGAAATAAATGACTGGACACACAACAAAGGTTTGGGGCAGCCACCCGTATAGTTTTCCTGGCTGCAATAGGCTTTCATCCATCCATCCATTTTCCAACCCGCTGAATCCGAACACAGGGGTCTGCTGGAGCCAATCCAAGCCAGCACAGGGCACAAGGCAGAAACCAATCCCGTGCAGAGTGCCAACCCACCGCAGGACACACACAAACACATCCACACACCAGGGCCAATTTAGAATCACCAATCCACCTAACCTGCATGTCTTTGGACTGTGGGAGGAAACCGGAGCGCCGGAGGAAACCCACGCAGACACAGGGAGAACATGCAAACTCCACGCAGGGAGGACCTGGGAAGTGAACCCGGGTCTCCTAACTGCGAGGCAGCAGCACTACCACTGTGCCACCGTGCTGCCCGCAATAGGCTTTCAGTTGAGTACAATGTATAAAGATTCGAGTCCAAAGTAGAACTGATTAAGTATGAAGGATGAGGGGTTCTTATAGTTGGTTCCCAGGAAGTGATGTCCTTGGGGCTGGGAAGGGAAGTGACGTCCTTGGGGCTGGGACAGGCAGGATTTCTCGTATGTGGTCTGCGGGGAGGAAAAAGAGAGGTTTAGCACAACCCGTCACCTCCCGGCCTGGTATGGAATTGGCATTTTCTTGACTCTTTCGTTGACTCTCAAGCGCACGTGTGTGACACCCAATATGTGTAAAGAATTGGAAACCCCCTGTTTTTTTGCCTTAGATGCATTTTGTTGGTCATGGGACTTTAATAGTTTGAAAGACAAATTTACAAACTTCATTGTCATATTTGTATTTTTATTTAACTTCTTTGCTTTACAAAAGTTTAATTTTTTTGTTTATTGTTAAGTGCATCACGCTGCTATCTTAGAAGTTCATGGGGTAGTTAATAGGTTGCCAGGCACCATAGTATGGTTGCTAGGAACAAGGAGGCACCACAATTTGTGGAATTAGTCTTAGGGGTCACATAGTCATTTAGCTTGCATATTAAAATATACCATCTACATTAGATGTTCAAGCATATCAGGAAAACCAGACAAAGGTCAAGTGAATAACAAGGAACAAGAAGGTTCTGTGTGATTGTTTCAAAAGTGGCTGACTGTCTTGTACCCAGTAGGATTTGAGAGTGACACATACACAGAAAACTCCATAAAGGAATAAAAGTTGAATTCAAAAGTATTGGGAAAGACAAGAATGTAGTGAAAGGAGACTTTTATTTTGGGAATATATAAGACTATGTAAGTTAATGAACCAATCAGAGTAAATGTCAGATGTCGTATAAGCATTAATTCCACTCTACTATGAAAATTCAATTGTCAATAAATGTGTCTCTCATTTGCTGACAACCTATGCCCGAGGCACTGTTCCTTAGTAGATTGCTGTAACAGGATGATCCCCCTTCAGCATTAGCTGAAGAGAAATAAATGACACAATGAATAAGTTTCCTCCTGCCTGGTTCTTGACTCAGAGTGGTCATAGTTTAGGACAAGATTTCTTTCTTTAAT
Organism: Polypterus bichir lapradei; assembly: GCA_026402145.1. Taxonomy (NCBI): domain Eukaryota; kingdom Metazoa; phylum Chordata; class Cladistia; order Polypteriformes; family Polypteridae; genus Polypterus; species Polypterus bichir. Next base: position 48,062,585 of record JANRMT010062813.1, on the reverse strand, counting down.
ATATTTCCAATTTGTTTCTTCCACAGATTAGTGTCATGAAGACTTGTATATAAATTGCAGCACAGGACCTTTAGACCTTTCAACTGTGAACAAGTGTTTATTTAGTGCTTTTGGTCTTGGTTTTCTGGTATCAACTCATAGCTTTCTATATCTCAATTAGATTCTCAGTTATAGCCCTTTGGCTTCAATCAAATTATTGTTTTCTTTCAATGACTTCTGGCAATTCTTGTTTAACTGCAATAATGGTTAAATCCTCTGGTTTTTGATAGAAATCCACAATCTTTTTAGAAACTTCTTTCTTCTAGTTTCTTTCTCAGAAACCACATGTATCTCCTGGTTTATTGCAAAAAGCATTTTGCAGTTGCTCCGTATTTTTTTCAGCAGCCTATTCAAAGACATTGGAGAGCATTTGTATAGTGGTCCAGCTGAAGTGCTTTGAGTCCTTGTGTCTGACATAACAATATGAATAGATGCTATGTAAATGTTAATTTACACAATTTTGTTTGGTAGATCTTTAACTTTAAGCAAATTATGACAGATTAATTTAGTTGATTCCTTATCTTTCAAAAGAATATAGCACAATTTTGTAATCATGGAGGTGTTTGCAAGAATATAATTTGTAAATGTACTGCAGCATAAACAGTAAATCAGTACTCCCTATTTTTCACAAGGTATTTTAGGAACCAGAGCATCCCCAGCAAATGAATGAAGTGCTTGAGGTCTTCACGTAAAACATGTCTCTCTAAATTCCAAATCTTTATCCATGCATCACTCACCCCTCATACTGTATACCACAGTTCTGAGAGAACATTTTTTCCTGAAGAGAGATGACATCTATAAGAGTGAAATGAAGTTAAGTCTTAGCAGGAGAGTAGCACAACTTTCATCCCCTAGTAGTGTTTCTGGAATTCATTTTTCCCACATTTTAAATGAATACATAAAGTATCTGCATTCAAATGTGATGGTATTTTATTTTTTGAAAATTGTGCAAGAAGTTCAACTATTAAAATTGTGGAAATTAACGTAAAATGTGTCCTAACTGCTAAAAATAAAATACTCTTGTAATTGTATACTTAAAAGTACATTTTGCAGGTTTAAAAAGTAAAAAAACTGTTGGTCCAGACAGTTTCCCAATAAGACAGAGTCTATAAAAATCTCATTACTACAAACTACATTCAGCAGATACTTTCATTACAATGAAGTGCCCAAAAGACCTTGAAATACCTGAATGAATCATCCACAGAGCAGTCAGGAGAATGAATTGACCACATTGCAGTTAGTTCTGTGGTCGCAGCTCAGCTGTGCACAACGACCCCCGAACAGAAAGACTGTAATTTTTTTCTCTTTCTTGGAACTTTCCTCGTACTGTTTTTTGTTGTGTTTGCTGTCTGTGGTTTTCAGTGATACCTTTTGCTTATTGCTCGTCAACATTTGAAAAACATCCATTGGAATTTAACTCATTGTCACCCCTCCTATAGAAATGGCAGACATGAAAAAATGACAACAGTTCACATTAGAAAAAAAACTTGAAAGTTTTGCAGCTCTTAATTCTGGTAAAAAGAAAAAAGATATTGCCAGTGAATCCAGAATTTCACCATCAACACTGTCAACTTTCTTGAAAGGCCGAGCAAAAATAGAAGAAAAATCTCGGGTTGCAAACCTTGGGCCTCAGCGCAAACGTATGCGAACTGCTGCATTTGAAGACGAGAAAAAAGCAGTGTTTATGTAATTTAGTGATGCTCATTCAAGAAACATTCCTATTAGTGGGCCACTCATTCATGAATAAGCAAAGTCACTGTCTATCTCCTTGGGAAACAAAGATTTTACTGCCAGGTGGGGTTGACTAATTCACTTTCAGGATCATTTTGGAATTGTAGCCAAAGCAATCTGTGGAGAAGAATCTGCAGTTCCAAATGAAAAAGCAAACAAATGGCATGCAGGTGAAATCAGGAAAATCATTTTATCTTAGGAGCCTGAAGACATTTACAATGCAGATGAGACTGGAATCTTCTACCAGCTGCTACTGCATCGCACTTTAGCACTCAAACGTGATCCATGCCAAGGAGGAAAAAAATCTAAACAAAGGTTGGCAGCTGTACTTTGCTGCAATTCAACAGGCAGCCACAAAGTTTTTCTTCTCATGATTTTCAAGTCGACATATCCTCAGAGTTTTTAGCACGTTACATTCCTTTCCTGCAAGTAAAAAGCAAACCAGTGAGCTTGGATGACTCAAGACATTTTGGGAAACTGGCTGCAACAACTTGACAAGGATATGAGAGAGAGGTTAGGAGCACCCACCACAAACCAACTCAGGATCCAGATTAGGACCTGAGTGCAGCCATGCAATGGGTGATACCTCAGCACCACACTAGTTCAGATGGAGTGGAACAGTGTGAGGTTTTTTTATAGTGGCTGGGATATGAAGAAGAAGAAAAGGAAGATTCTGCTTCTGATTGATAACTGTGCTGCCCACAGCATGCTTCCACATTTAGATAATGTTCGCATTGAGTTCCTCCTACCCAACTGCATGGCAATGCTTCAGCAATTGGATTCGGGCATCATTCGCAAACCTGCTGCGGCGGGCTGGCACCCTGCCCGGGGTTTGTTTCCTGCCTTGCGCCATGTGTTGGCTGGGATTGGCTCCAGCAGACCCCCGTGACCCTGTAGTTAAGATATAGCGGGTTGGATAATGGATGGATTCGCACCCTGAAAGTGTATTTTCACAAGGAAATGCTGAGAAAAATTCTCGTCAGCATAACTTGTAGACAGAAGGAGATGAAAATTAATGTGAAAGAAGTTATTGAAATGATTGTAAATGCCTGGACGCAAGTTAAAGAAAGCACTATAGCAACAAATACAGAATCTTATTACAACGGAATTTTCATTACAACAAAATATTTTTTAGATCCCTGGAAGTTCGTTGTAATGGAATTTTACCTATATTTTTCTTAAGATTTTTAAGCACAAAAATAGTTAATTATACCATAGAATGCGCAG
>JANRMT010062813.1:48025884-48059188 GCA_026402145.1 Polypterus bichir lapradei | reverse complement strand
GTACTTTGGAGACAGTCGATAAGTCCGAAGGTGAGTGAAACATTGCAAGATAAGGGGTTGATATGTGGTAATGATGCCTCTCTCTCTTTACTTCCAGCAGAAAGACAGAAGAAGAGTGGACGAACTCTAAAAATGGGCTCTGGATGACATCACTTCCGGCTCCCCCTGATGACATCACTCACCTTGCCACATCACTTCCGGTCCATCCTTGATAACATCGCTTCCATACCTCTGATTCGACGTCATTTCCTGCCAACTTACTTCCTGCATCCATTTTGTCTCTGTATAAAAACGGCATCTTAACGTTCAATGACTGTCAAATACTTATGATTTTGATTGCAACAAAAGTCTGTTTTGTCTTTGTTTGCCCATTGGACATTATATGGGGACGGTCCCCAAACCTTTATATTTGTGCAGGACTCTTTTTTGAAGGACAATCTTTCACTATATATATATATATATATATATATATATATACTTTTTTTTTCTATGGCTTATATGAACAGATTTAGTGGTTAAAATATAAATCTTCTGAGAAACCAAGTCCAGTACACAGTATCCATCCACTAGTTTTAATCATGTTGCTTAAAGAAGTGACATGCATACTTACTAAGTTTGCCCTTCACACATGCTGTCAAAATGGACAAATTTCACTGCTTGCAGCAGAAGTGCTCATCTTTAATTTTGTTGTCACAAATGTGCAAGTAGAATACCGATGAAAACCATCTGAAATAGACTGAGAGAAAGTTTCTTAGTACATTGGATTTGCTTGGCAAAGGTTAAGTACCTACATTCTTGGCATAACTAAACTCAGAAACAAGATAAAGTTCAGTAGACAGTATGTGTTTTTTTACCTCCACAAAAGAAGACTTAAAGTGCAGTGTTAGGTTCACATAGGGGTTAAAATGAGAGTATTCATTAAAGTCAGGGTAAAGACCAGAATCTCAGCTGAAGAACATGGCAGGGACAAAAACAGAAGAACAAATTGTTTGCACAGACTTCACTAACAAAATGAGCAAGCATCAGCCCTCAGCGCTTTGACCACTGTAAGAGAAATACAAGACCACAATAAAGAATTCTGGTGCCACCCTAGTATCCCCATATAATTGAATGGTTTTAAACAACAGAAAACATGCAACAATTGCAAAAACATCTTCACAGGCATGAGTTCATAACAGAACTGACTGTCCTTCTGGCAGAAAGTGGTGGGTCCAAGTGGACGAATACCAGAAGTAACGTCAACAGTGGTATAGCCAGGAATCTTCCAGTTTGCAGAGGGAGGAATAGCAAAGGCCTTAGCATACAGCGCTAACCCCTGGAGCAGCGGGAAATTATCATCACTACAGCCTTTAAGCTGTCCCCTATGCAAATGCGTGTGACACCACCATAAACAAATCTTTTCAACAACATACTCCAAAGTATGCTGTGTATTTGTCATGTGATAAAGCACTGACATCTGTTTAGCTTCATTAAGGTCCTCTCTGATCTCATGTTTACCGTGAGGATAGAATTTTCCTCACATTTTTGCATCAACCAACCAGTACCGCAATTTGGAATGTTTCAATTGTTTGCTTTATTTATTTTGGCAGGTCTCTCAGTATTTATCTACTGATGCTTTGTTTACCTTACACTGATTTGCAAATTTTATAAGCAGTTGTACATCATCTGTCCAGACAAAGAAGACTCATTTAGTTTATTCTACAGGTGCTTGCTGTTTTCCTCTTGCTTTTAGCATTTGTGTTTATTCTATAAGCAATCATTTGTCTTGACAAACAAGCTGTTCTTGCCCACTAGAAATAATGTACATGTTTTTGCCAATAAAGTGCTGATTTGAAAATATAAGTGTGGAGAGAAAATGTTTCTAATGAAAATGTAAATGAAAATGTTTGTAATGAAAATGAAAATGTTTTCAGATTTATGCATGTTAGTGTGAAATAAGTCTACAGCTGCAGTGTCAGGAATTTGTCATGGAAAGTGACTCATGGGGAGTATTGCTACTCATTTTTCAAATATATCTAAAGGATTAAGAACTTTTAAGACACATATACATTTTGATTAAAGGCAAAATAATTTCACTTGCCCTTTGTTTTAAACATGTATATCTATTGTGTTTTTGGATTCAGTTTCAACCAAGTGAAATTATAAGGGATACCAGTGGAATGTTCACCTTGGTCACTAGGCCATTCAGTGGATTCCACTGATTCATGACCTCTGCCATAGAGCTCTGGCCACTGACCTTCAGGCCAGCAGATGTGAGAATGATGTTTTGTCACAAAAGAGAGATCAGGATGCCTTTTGTGAGGAGAGAGTGAAACATTGGTGAGCTACCAAGAGTCAAAATGCTTCTATGGTGTCAGCTGGCAGCAAACAGCTCACAACTAGAGTGGAGGTGGGGAGTCTGTGCAATCCAAGAGAGTGGACAAGTAGTTTGGGTGGGGCCTCTGAGACTTGACCATTAAAGGCCCACTGAAGACAGAAAACTAGACAACTTTTAAAAGGATCTATACATTGGTGTCCCTGTGGGCAGGAAAGACCAACCCTCATTGTCAAAGTGACCTGAGAGAGATTTTAAAGCTGCCTCTTGCAAGGGATCTTAATGAGTCTAAAGTCAGTAGGAGAGATGCACAGTTATAAGTAAGATAATTTTAAGATTTCTAATTTATTATGTTTCATTATTTTTAGATCATATTAATACATTGACTTCAATGTGAACAAAATGCATTAGGAAGTACAGTGGTGCAATACATTAGTCTGGCACACTCATAAAGCATTCTTGAGGTTAAGATGATTTTTGAATCTCTAGTTAATAACAAGTTCAGTTCATATTTTATAAAAAATGTATAAAATAAAGAGTTCTTGTTTCATACATGATTTATTCTAATATTTGAAAGTTAAAATATTAATTCTATGAAAGACTAGTTTCTCTTCCATCTTGTCTCTCCTCCATTGTACCTATAACTACTGGAATTTGGTTCTAGGGCCTCGTTTAAAAAGCTTGCATATGAGGCTTGCAAGCATCTTCCCACACAAGTACTGGAATTTATAAAAGAAAACTTGATGTGGAAACATGTACATATGCTTACGGCAGCTCTGACCTATGCTGACACAACATTTTTAGAAAATGGGAAATGACAACAGCCTTAATCAAGCAGTAGAATGCATCCAAACCAGCTAAATGATGACTTGCATGCATAATAATTCATATCACTAAGTTGTTATTATAATATGTGCTGGTATAACATATTCCATAATGAACATGATGCACAGACTGTACTTAATTTCCTTTGTAAGAGGACTAATGCTATGTATTTGCACTGAGTAACGTTTTTAGTTAGTTTATATCAACTACATGTTGTTCCTTCTCAATGAACTGGCTGACAGATCAACAGTATTTCAGCCAAGTCTCACTTCATCCTTTCTGCTCTGCTGGAAGCCATCAACCCACCGATGAGGCATTGCATCCAGTTTTGGTATGGTGTTGCATGTGCATACAAAAAATATGTGTTGTTGCCAAAATAAAAAGGTAACTTGCAACAATTATTGGAGTACCTTACCAAACTCATATTGTAATAAGGGCATCTAGTGAAAATGAAGCTGCTTTTCTTAACTGTAAGAAGTTACTTTCAATTAATGCACTAGTCATCCAAGATGTGACTACCAAACATCCTGTCTCAGTGCTATGGGTCAACCCGTGATTAATTTATTTTGAGGTAAAGTGACTTTGACAGCCATGGTGGTGCTGTATGTGGTGGCTGGCTTGTTGGTAAGTAACAGGCTGAACCCTCAGTGTTTCATATGACATGTACTATTCATTGTAACAACAACCACATCATCACATGGGTCAGGCTCTATAATGCCACATATGATCTTGCTCTCTCAGTTGCAGAGTGCGGCCAGATACTTTTGGATGCTGATATTGCTCCTCGAGTCACAGTATACACTGATTCAGAAACTATTCAGATCCCTTAACTTTCTGCACAGTTTATTGTGTTGAAGGTTTTAATTTAAGTGGATAAATTGACCATTTTTGACCATTACTATGTACTCCATAACCCATATTGACAAAGTGAAAACATGAAAGTTTGCACATTTATTAAAAGTCAAAAACTGAAATCTCTCATTCATTTAAGTATTCTGACCCTTAATTCAGTATTAGCAATTGCTACTTTGAGTCTTCTTGGGGAAGTCTCTACAAGCTTTACACACTTGGATTTTGACAGTTAATTCAATTCTTCCTGGGAGATCCTTTCAAACCCCCTTAAAAGGATAGGAAGTGTCGGTAAACTGCCAACTTCAGGGCTCTCCAAAGGTGCTCTGTGAGCTGAAAGTCTAGTCTCAGTTTATATGGACGGACAGCTCTAGGAAGAGGCCTGGTGTTTCCAAATTTCTTCCATTTCGCAATTATTGATGCCACTGTTGTTCTGAGCACAAAACTTTAAAAATGGCATTATACACTTGCCCTGATCTGTACCTTACCACAATTTTATCACAGATGTCTACAGAGAGCATGTTGAACTTCATGGACTTGGTTTTATTCTGACATGCAGTGTGGATTGTGGGACCTTATATACACAATTGTATGACACATGTGGGCTCATCTTAGTTTTTGATTTTTAATAAATTTGCAAACCTTTCTGAAAGCTTGTTTCTACTTGAGTAGAGTTTATTAGTTTGTTGAGTGTAGAGTGATGGGCAAAAATGGCAAATGTATTCATGTTAAATTAAATCTACAACACAATAAAGCATGCATGTAGATATGAAGGGGTCTGAATACTTTCTGAATCCATTATAGGATAGAGCTATCAGCCAGGAGAATACATGCTTTCAAAGTCTCAAAATTCTAATGTTGTGTGACTTAAAATAAGTATATTGTGTAATAAAGTAAAATATTATTTAATTTGTTTAGCTGCTCTTACGCTATAGCTTCTTTGTTTCAGCTATTACTCAGTTGGATTATCATATCATATTCACATAATATTGTATGACCATATCATATTATTTACAATTAATATTCATTAAAGGATTCCATAGTTATTCCTGGATGAATTAAATCTCTGAAAAATGATCTAAATTATGTCTGGTAAATGGTAAACTAAATACTAAACTTTAAGCTATATCATCCTTTATAGCAATTGGAAATAGCTTTTACAGTAAGTAGTTAAAAGATGTTTGATTGTATTTCATTGAACCGTTTAAAGGAAATATGATAAAAAATCTTTGCACTTACTTTCAGCTGCACTTAAGAACTTGTATTTACAGTAAGAGTCAGAAACTGATCCCTTAGTTTCATTAGTATCAAATACAAAGTAATGGACACTACTGTTGGCTTATTGCATTTCTGATATTTAATTCCACAGCTAAGTTCAAAATAACAAACAATCCTTAGTATAAAAGTACTGCAATTTTAATTTTAGCTAAGAAAGTAATTTAGTGCTGAAGGAAATGTGTGTTGTGGTACTTAAATGGCATTAGTAGGATTACCTAATAGTTGCAAGCAACATGAGTGCACCAAAGAGCATGGTAATAGTCAATAATTTAATCAGAACAGGACACAATCTTGTTGAAATAAAAACAGCACTTTTAAAAAAGCAAAATGTTCAAACATGATGGCACATTGGGTAGTGCTATCAGCTGGAGGATTTAGCATCCTGAGTTTAAATCCTATGCAGAATATAATAATAATAATAATAATAATAATAATAATAATAATAATAATAATAATAATAATAATACATTTTATTTATATAGCACCTTTCCCATGCTCAAGATGCTTCACAGAGTCTCACAGAAGGTATATGTAACATTGGATACAGATGTTTCCTGAAAAGAACACTAAAGCAGGATATATAAAGGAATTAAATAGAATTAAAGACAATGAACAAGAGAAAAATACTATATTCAATGCTAAAAGAAAGCCTAACAAATAACATTATTTGTGATATAACACACTCACAAAGTATCCTGAACATCTGGTCAGAGAATAAGACTGAAATAGGAGGCAGAATGTCAGGTTAAGTTAAAAGCTTCCTGAACAGGTGACTTTTAAGTTGTTTTTTAAAAGAATGAATGGAGTCAGCTGATGTAATTAATTTCAGGAAGTCATTCCAAAGTTTGGTTGCTGTACAGCCGAAGGCTCTGTCACCCATAGAGTGCAGGTTAGTATGGGGCACAACAAGATTGCCAGAATCAGAGGACCTTAGTGGGCAATCAGTAGTGATACAGAAGGTCACTGATGTAGTCCGGTGTAATGCCATTTATAGCTTTGTAGGTTAATAATAGAATTTAAAATCCTGCAATCCCGTAAGACACAGGGAGTCAGTGGAGGTGAATAAGGATGGGTGTTACGTGATCACTGTTGCTGGTTTGTGTTAGGACTCTTGCAGCAGAGTCTTGAAACAGCTGGTGCTGTGATATAAGGTTAGAAGCAGCACATGTCAGTAAAGAGTTACAATAATCGATGCGGGATGTGATAAAAGCATGGACAAGTTTCTCAGAGATGAATGAGTGAACACAGGAAATGATACAGAGGTGAAAGTAGGAAAGTTTCTTAATGTGGTTTATGTGGATAGAATAGGTAATGGAGGAATCAAAAATGACACCAAGATTTCTCGCATTAGAAGAAAGTCTGATTAGATTACTGTCAAGAGTAGGAGCTCATTTTCTTAAGTTGCATTTTAGTGCTAATTTGCAGGAGTTCAGTTTCATTGCAATTTAATATTAAAGAGTTCGGCTCCATCCAGGTTTTAATTTCACTTATCCAAGCTGTGAGTTGAGAAAGCAATAATGAAGTTTCACTTTTAACATTGAACTACAGTTGAATATCATCTGCATAAAAATAATAACCTATTGCATAGCTACAAACAATATGGCCATGGGTAAGCATATAGATACAGAAGAGCAAAGGGCAGAGGACAGAGCCCTGAGGAACCTCTTGTGTGACAGATAGCACTTAAACCACTTGAGGGCAGTGCCAGAGATACCCAGCATGCTCTCCATTCTGAACAGTAGAATGTCATGTCTGACAGTGTCAAAGGGTTCACTAAGATCTAACAGAATTAATATGCTGGTCTGTCTAGAGTCTGCTGCCATAAGCAACTCAGTGGTTTCTTGAAGCAGAACAGTTTTACAGTTGTCCTGTGCCCTGAACCCAGACTAAAAGGGTTCCATCAATTTATTATGTTAAGTAATTGGTGAGTTGGGAGGCTACAACAAGCTCAAGAACTTTTGACAGACTTTTTTAACACTGGGGTTAGAGAAGCGATTTTAAAAGTGGGTGGCACAAAGCCAGTGTCAAGGAATGTATTTATTATTGCTGTAACATTTGGGATTATGGCATGAAAGTAGGGTGTAAGAAATATGGGGGAGATGAGATCCAGTACACAGGTAGTGGGCCTCATTTTATAAAGTAGGTCATTAACAAATGCAGATGTGACTGCTGAAAATTTAGAAAAAGAGCTAGATGGAGTGGGAACACAGGGAAAGATATAAATAGATGATGAATGTTGAGGAAAAAGTGGAGGAATTTTTCACCACCTTTGTTAGAGCAGGTAAAAGGGCAAGATGCAGGCTGAAGTAGTTTTCTAGTCACGTTCTATTTCTACCATAATTTATGTTCTTGGCTGTAGTTAGTGCACCTCTGTAAGCCCTTTGATGGTCAGAGAAACCCTGGATGTGTACAGTGAGGTCAGTCTTACGTGACATGCTCTCAAGGCGTCGACCAGCTGCTTTCATAGACTGTAATTCTGAACTGTACTGTGGGGCTGATGACATAAAGGAAATTTCCTTATGTTTTAAAGGAGCTGTTTTATCTACTGCTGAAAGAAGGGCACTGTTATAGTGATCAACAAGACTATCAAGTGTTGATGAAATAGGTGAAGACAGAAAAAGATCAGAAATGGAACTAGCAAGGACAGGAGGACAGACGTTTTTAAACGTTTCTGAAAGAAATTTGATGTTTACAGGTAAGAGGAGGGAGAGGTAATGAGACACTGAAAAGTACTGCTTTATGATCAGAGAGTCCTAAATCACTGCTATAAGTGTTGCCGACAGATAAGCCAGATGTGCAGATCAGGTCCAATATATGACCACCAGAGTGAGTTGGAAAATCAACAAGTTAAAGCAGTCCAGTAAGGATAGGAATTCATTTCTCATCTTACAAGTCGTAATGTCAATATGGATGTTAAAAAATCACCAAGAAGAATGACTCTCTGCAAAAAGGAACTTAAGTGGGTTAATAATTCAGTCAGATGAGAAAAAAATGACGCCTTGCATTTTGGGGGATAATAGAGAATAATGAGAAAAATTTCTGTGTGGAGTTTCTGTGCCTGTATGGGTTTTTCTCCAGTTATTCTGGTTTTTCTATCACATCCCTGCAATGGGCTGGCGTCTAAACCTCAGTGACCTGAAACCTTGAATTGGATTAAGTAAATGAAAATTTATATTTTCAAATTTACAAAGTTGTAAAAGCTTGTGGAGGTATAACAGTGAGTAAAAAGAAACTCAAAACTCTTCATATCTGCAATCTTTTTCTACCATGTTTCACAACAAAACACTGAAAATTGTACAAAATTGCCTACAGCTTCCCTGCCTTGACCATACAAGAGCATTTGAAACATAAGTCTAACCATGACCTATGTAATGCCCCAAAGGTAGATGTTGGCTAGGTGTTGTGATGGAGAGAAGACATAATATAGGATGGTAAATACATTGAGGAATAAAGGGTCTTCATCATATTAATAATTTGCACCAAATCCAGCAAACTTAATATTTGCCAGAGAAATACCCAACTGATATGCTTAAAATGATTTATTTGTGTCTGGTAAAGGCACAGCAGCAGGTCAAAGTGAAGTTTCAGCAGCATTAAAAAACTTGATGGTAAAAGTTTATCTTGCATGCAGCATGGCAGGAACAAGCAAAACCAGTCAGATCAGCATTAATTATTTTCTGGATAACTGACTTCAAGCACTGAGTCAGGAACTGCAACATCGGCATGTTGCTCATGTTCATCTGGAATATCAAGAAGCAATTTATACAGAGGGCTTCTGTTCTGTTTTAAGTGTGATCATGGCAGATAATTGAGACAACTCAGGCCACTTCTTCAGGTAAGATCACTTGCCTGAAGAAGGGTCTGAGTTGCCTTGAAAGCTTGCATATTGTAATCTTTTTAATTAGCCAATAAAAGGTGTCATTTTGCTTGACTTCTCACTACAAGGTTTAATGGTAAGGATTCCTGATTTTATAGCTGAAATTTAGGTGAACCAGTCACATGCCCAGTGATTTGCACAAATATTTTGAGGGGCAATGGCTCAAAGAAGGAGAAGGTGCATTTGTTAAATTTTAATTGTGGACAAAATTCATTGACGACTTATATTTCAACGTTTTTAATTTAACTTCAGATTTGGATGGAATGTCAGGGGCATTATAATATTCACAACCATGGCAAAAATGATTGTCCACAATTGCTGATTATATCAAATTAACAGAAAAGACACTGTATCACCTTTATTCATTTTATACTTTATTTTCCTAATGTAACAAATCGTAAGAAGATGAAAAAGCAAATAAAGGAATTCATGTCTACAGTAGTTAAAGGAAATGTCAAATCTCCCTTAACTGCAAGACTTCACATCACTGTAACTTTAATGCTATGCATTTAACTTGACGGCGGAATGAACATTGTTATTATGGAACACCATCACTATGTAATTTTAAAGAATGAACACCGCTTTCTGTTACCACACCTGCCCTGTACTTCCCGGTATTTCAGAAGTACATTATTTAAGAACATTATATAATCATGCCAAGATGACCCTTTTGTTATTATGAACCTTAGCAAATATATCTACTGCATTGTCCATGTCCAAGTCCTCTTTACGTGGCTTTCATTATTGGAAAGAAAATGCATAAGTAACAACAATTCCCATCTACAGCTATACTTTATAAAAGTACTTGTTCATACTAAATATTAAATATTGTCAGCATATTAAATGTTGTCAGCTTACCAGAGTCTTTTCATCAGAGTTTTTATATCTCATCCTCCAAAGAAACCAATAAAATACTCCTGAATTAATCCAATAATAGCCACATTACTCATTATAGTGGACAATTGTGCATGATTAGAGATCCCTGTTGTCTCATCTGCTTGCAAAGCCAAAACATATTTTGACCAACAGAACTGTTGCTTTTGTAGCAATAATAAAATCATGTTGTGTGGAATGTGACATGCCAGAATTCTAGAAAACACAGATAATGACAAAGTGATCTGTCAATACAGAAACATATTTTGCAAGCATTTCTGTAAATTCTCTGAAATTGTTCTTATTGATCTCATCATATACACTGCAAGTGAAATCCTGGCAGCAAAGCACTGATGTTGCATCTACTAGACAACAGGGCACATCCCCATTCTTTTTCATTAACTTATTATGCTTTGCCACATGACACAGTGTGCCCAATATACACAATATACACTGCTGGGTATTCTAAGTAGTGCACATGTACTTAAATCAGGGGATCTTAATCTCTTTTAAGAATGTAACCCTCTTTTGTTTTTAAACTTTCTCAAGACCAACCTCCAACCTACCTTGAAGTGTACTGTCTTAAAAAAACAAGCCTGCATAGCCTTACTTATAGCCTTTTACTTATTGCTGATATTTCTGAGTTTCTTGCAATAAAAAGGATGTGTGCATTTCTAATGGGAGTAAAGTGTATTTGGGTCAACAAGGAGAAAGGGGCAAGTGTTTGAGATATTGTAGGCTCCCCTAGGTGCATATCCCTGCACCTATTCAAAATATATGCGCAAGTAATTTTCTAGGCTTATCTCTGAGTATATAATATCACACGTCTATGATTGATTTTAAACTGTACTCTTTGGAGGAATTTATAGTAATGTTGACCTACTGTAAATAATAATTCATGCCTGGTGCATCTTCTAAAATGATTATATTTAGGATTCTCATTGTAGAAGTTCCATATTTTAATTTTAACAACCTTGCAGATAAATGCATGATCATATACAGTGGGATGCAAAAGTTTGGGCAACCTTGTTAATAGTCATTATTTTCCTGTATAAATCGTTGGTTGTTACGATAAAAAATGTCAGTTAAATATATCATATAGGAGACACACACAGTGATATTTGAGAAGTGAAATGAAGTTTATTGGATTTACAGAAAGTGTGCAATAATTGTTCAAACAAAATCAGGCAGGTGCATAAATTTGGGCACCACAAAAAAGAAATGAAATCAATATTTAGTAGATCCGCCTTTTGCAGAAATTACAGCCTCTAAACGCTTCCTGTAGGTTCCAATGAGAGTCTGGATTGTGGTTGAAGGTATTTTGGACCATTCCTCTTTACAAAACATCTCTAGTTCATTCAGGTTTGATGGCTTCCGAGCATGGACAGCTCTCTTTAACTCACACCACAGATTTTCAATTATATTCAGGTCTGGGGACTGAGATGGCCATTCCAGAACGTTGTACTTGTTCCTCTGCATGAATGCCTTAGTGGATTTTGAGCAGTGTTTCGGGTCGTTGTCTTGTTGAAAGATCCAGCCCCAGCGCAGCTTCAGCTTTGTCACTGATTCCTGGACATTGGTCTCCAGAATCTGCTGATACTGAGTGGAATCCATGCGTCCCTCAACTTTGACAAGATTCCCAGTCCCTGCACTGGCCACACAGCCCCACAGCATGATGGAACCACCACCATATTTTACTGTAGGTAGCAGGTGTTTTTCTTGGAATGCTGTGTTCTTTTTCCTCCATGCATAACGCCCCTTGTTATGCCCAAATAACTCAATTTTAGTTTCATCAGTCCACAGCACCTTATTCCAAAATGAAGCTGGCTTGTCCAAATGTGCTTGAGCATACCTCAAGCGGCTCTGTTTGTGCTGTGGGCGGAGAAAAGGCTTCCTCTGCATCACTCTCGCATACAGCATCTCCTTGTGTAAAGTGCGCCGAATGGTTGAACGATGCACAGTGACTCCATCTGCTGCAAGATGATGTTGTAGGTCTTTGGTGCTGGTCTGTGGGTTGACTCTGACTGTTCTCACCATTCGTCGCTTCTGTCTATCCGAAATCTTTCTTGGTCTGCCACTTCGAGCCTTAACTTCAACTGAGCCTGTGGTCTTCCATTTCCTCAATATGTTCCTAACTGTGGAAACAGACAGCTTAAATCTCTGGGACAGCTTTCTGTATCCTTCCCCTAAACCATGATGGTGAACAATCTTTGTCTTCAGGTCATTTGAGAGTTGTTTTGTGACCCCCATGTTGCTACTCTTCAGAGAAAATTAAAGGAGGAGGGAAACTTACAATTGACCCCCTTAAATACTCTTTCTCATTATGGGATTCACCTGTGTATGTAGGTCAGGGGTCACTGAGCTTACCAAGCCAATTTGAGTTCCAATAATTAGTTCTAAAAGTTTTGGAATCAATAAAATGACAACGGTGCCCAAATTTATGCACCTGCCTGATTTTGTTTGAACAATTATTGCACACTTTCTGTAAATCCAATAAACTTCATTTCACTTCTCAAATATCACTGTGTGTGTCTCCTATATGATATATTTAACTGACATTTTTTATCGTAACAACCAACGATTTATACAGGAAAATAATGACTATTAACAAGGTTGCCCAAACTTTTGCATCCCACTGTACATAGGCGCAGTTAATAATTTCCCTCCAAATTAATTCATTTGGAGGAAAATGCTTTGCAAAGTTCAGCATTAGTGCTGATCAGTGAAATTTGACAAAGTGTATCCTGCGTCTTCTGTTAGTGAACTTATTCACCAAATATTTTCCTGAACATTTGCCATGAAGCACCCATGGTACTATTTTGTGAGGCCAAAGTCACATCACATAGTTGTAGCAGCCATTTTGGATGGGGATGTCTCTGCCCAATTCTTTATGCACAGAACTTTCCAGCATGCATACTATTAAGTGTACTTCACCTCACATTTTATGACGCTGCCCGATCTGCTTTGCACATTCTTGATGTCACTAATATACAGTACTCCAGTTGGATTCTCATCCTGCATGAGTTAAAAAAAAAACAAAAAAAAAAAACTTGCAGTATTTTCATTTGAAACATGAATTAGCTGACCATAACAAAAATATTATGAATGCCAAGTGTATAATCCTGATACCTGTGTGCTCACTCACTTGCCACACTCACTCACACCACATGGCCAGCCAGGCAAAACAAACCTAAAGGAGCCGAAACCACTCCAACTTCCACAATCACAAAACATATATGACCTTGTGAAATAATAATAATAATAATAATGAAAACTTTTTTATTATTTACAAGGCTTCTTCATGAAAGAAAAAAACTGTGAAGCATCTGAACAAATAGAGTGGAAACAAATTTCGTATTTCATTTGTGGTTATTGTTCCATCTGTGTCTTTTGTTGTTTGAAGCACAGTGGTTAGTGCTGCTGTCTCACAGCTCAGATCATATTTTTGGCCACAGTGATTGGTCCAGGGTAGTTGGCAGATGCTTCCATAGCCCTCAGAGAAACTTAAAAGACCATTGCATCGCTATAATCAACTTAAAACTAGCTCAGTTCTCCCTTCTCTATTGACTTCAAAGCATTTTGCAGAGTTTGGCGAAGTTCCCAAACATTTCCACAGTTTAGCCGAACTCAAGAGAAAGCAAACTCCGATCTCTATTCAGCTTTATAAAAAATAGAGGAAAGTTCCAGAGGTGTGCAACCTGACAGGCACAATGTTAAACAGCAAAAGGGTGACTTTGTGTTTAGAATGGGAAGCAGACACAGCAAAAGAGCAAGAAACCAATGAAAGAGAGAGACTATATACTGTATTAGGTTTGGCAGAGTCATGTTTAGGGCCCTGTATTCAAAGGATGACCTCAAGTATGGTCCATTTACTGAAGGATTATATTCCTCAGATTCATAAATTATGCCATCCCATCCAGGACATGCCATAGACCATGGCAGGGGAAAGAGAAGTCTGCTCTTCAGTGTGCATTTTGATATCACGGTGACCCTTAAAAGGATAAACAGTTAAAGAATGAGAGATTAGACCTTTTTTACAGAATATAACATTTTCAGGCCTGCACATTTATTCACATAATCTACAAATTGTGTAATGAATTTCATATTAAATGTACCTATAGATTACTCAATAAAAAAATAAACATAAAGGAGTTAAATATAAAAATACAAAATAAAAACCTGAGACAAATGTAATTGCAAATAAAACAAGCAATTATTAGCTTTATGCCCTTAGGACCTGAGTACGAGTTTCAGTACATTCATCTACTTAATCATACATGTAAAATAATCACATAGCTGCCACCCTTGATGACAATTAAAGCTGAAAGTCATTATATTGTTTTAGTAATGTGGTTTAAGACCAGGGATATAATATGCTAGCTAAAAATATACAAGAATTAATTAAGTTAAAAAAAATAACCTCTACAACATGTTACATTGAAAGAAGGCAGTACAGCACATTTTCATTTGGCCAAATTTCTAACAAATAACATTTAAACACTGATAATATGATAACCTCTAGTGAACTTCACTAAATGCGTGTACCAGGCTGAAGTGAAATAGAAATCATTATATGAATGTTTACTTTGAATTGTACTATACTTCACAAAGACATAAATTGAAGATAAATATATTTGCTAATGGTGATGTTTATTTTTAATACAAAATCAATAGATAAAAGAACCGAATGTCTGGTAATCTGGTAATTAAAAAAAGAAGGAGGTTAGGCACGTCTTACTAAATAAAACAGCTAAATTAATATACTCATTTATTCATTATGTAACAAGACATTGATTAATTCTCCTTTTGTTGTTAATAAAATGTACATAGCATCAGTAAAGTGGTAATTCATCTGTGCAATATGGCAAACTAAAACATCTTCACTTTGGAACCGTCAGAGGTAGTGTAAGTGAGACATATTTCTCTTAATATCGCATGCTTCATTTTAATACCTGTGAATCCTTAGAATTCCTAAGTAATAAAATGATCACTCCACAGAGATGCTGTCTCCTGGAGAAGCAAACTGAGCTCAAAAGAAGCACAATGCCTGAACAAACTTTTCAGGAAAGCCTGCTCCATCCACAGGGCAAACCCTGGGCACACTGGAAGCTGTTTTGTAAAAGTGGATGGTGGCAAAATTTGATGCCATCATGAAAAAATCCCCTCCAAGAGGTGCTCTCTTGAAACACTTTTAGCCACAGGCTCATTCCACCACAATATGCTAAGAAGTGCCTCTGGGGGTCTTTTCTACCCACTGTTATCTGGTCATTTAATGGCCCCTCCCAATATACTCATTAAGTTAATTTCTGAAATATCTGTTTCAAATACATTTATTTTTTGATTGATTTATTAATTACATTTGTCTTGTAACTCTTTATGCCTGTTTTAATGTTTCTGCTGCCTTATGCATCTAAATTTACCTATGGGATTAATTAAATTTATCTAATCTAATCTAAATATTACCATGGATATCCTTGTTCTCCATTCAATTACTAGTATGGAATCAGACTTTGTGTCTAAATCAAAGTATTTTTAACTTATGCTGTATTTCAAGTTTTCTGATTTGCATTCTGCTTATATTATCAGTAAAGGAGCATTCTAAGTAAGAAACATTGTAATAGTCACTATGTATACCTATTCTAAAGTTAATTATTTTAAGCACTATGTCGTCAAAAAAAAAAACCAACAATTGAAGAATACCATTTTCAGTCCTAAAATATACAATGTACATGTCTTCAAGGTAAACCTTCATTATACAGTATCTCAGTCCATACCTTTTCTGAACACTTCAGGCTCTTATAGCCTTATTTTTCATATTTAGGTTTACGTTTTGGCAGTTACTGTTGCATTCTTCTAACTTTTCAGATAGTACACATAAAGGACTGCATACCCTCCTGAGCAGAGTGTGGCTTCAGCCAGCTCCACATACTTTCATGTATATTGCTGCTGAGCAGGTTAAAGTTGCCTGTGAGACAAAATCCATCTTAACAGTGGACCTTCATCCCTTTATGGACAACTGTCCTTCCTCTTCAACTTAGCAGTTAGTGAAAATGAAATGTTTCTGCCCATGTAAACAGATAATAATCACTAGTAATGTTATATAAAAATGTAAGAAAGACATTCAGGAGAAGGGTAAAATAGGAATAAAAAAAGCAAGTTGTAAACATCACTCAAAATACTTAACATAAAACTTGGCAAAACCACCCAAAACTTCTAGGGTCAAAGGTATGAAGAAAAAATCACAAAGATAAGGAAAACTGAAAAAGCAATCAAGTGCCAAAATGAAATGCATCAGATGGTAAAAACTTTGTTGATGTTTCTAGCAACAGTAAATGTGATAGCTAAGGGGAAGCATGGCAAAAGATTATGGTAGGCACAAAAGGTGACACTGTGATTCTTGGTTGCAGCTTGAAAGTATGTACTTTTCATATTTTATGTTTTTTTTTTTCTTAAAAATAAATTATGCATTTTCTGTGAAAGATTAACATTGTGTGTGTTTTTTTCTTAATTCATTTGCTTGTTTTTTTTGTCCAGCTGATAAGTACTTCCAGTCTTCTTAGCTAATTATAAAAGCTTTACCCTTGTTGAATGTAATTTTTTTGGGAAAAATTGGAGCTGTTACATATTTTTTTTTGTCTGAAAAAATAGGCTACAGATGTAAAACTTTCTTAATGTTTGAAATTGGTATACATTACAGATAAATGTGGTTTGTAAACTTCTATCCATCCATCCATTATCCAATCCTAACACAGGGTCATGGGGGTCTTCTGGAGCCAAACTCAGCCAGCACAGGGTGCAAGGCAGAAACAAACCCCAGGCAGGGTGCCAGCCCACTGCAGGGCACACGCACACCCACACCCCAAGGACAATTTAGGATCGACATTGCACCTGAATGGCATGTCTTTGGACTGTGGGAGGAAACCAGAGCACCCAGAGGAAACCCATGCAGACACGGGAAGAACATGCAAACTCCACGCAAGGAGGACCTGTGAAGCGAACCCAGGTCTCCTTAATGCGATGCGGCAGCGCTACCACTGCGTCACCATGCCACCCACATTTGTAACCCTGTTAGTATTATATAACCATAGTTGTAACTGCAGTAAGTAAGCCTGTGATGGGGTCCCCAAGATAACACAAGTAATTTCAGCCCAGATTTATAATAGGAAAGAATCCATATCAGGGCAGCACGGTGATGAAGTGGTAGCGTTGCTGCCTTGCAGAAAGGAGACCTGGGTTCGCTTCCCAGGTCCTCCCTGTGTGGAGTTTGCATGTTCTCCCAGTTTCTGCGTGGGTTTCCTCCCACAATCCAAAGACATGCAGGTTAGGTGCATTGGCGATCCTAAATTGTCCCTAGTGTGTGTGTGTGTGTGTGTGTGTGCGCGCCCTGCCCGGTGTTTGTTTACTGCCTTGCGCCCTGTGTTGGCTGGGATTGGCTCCAACAGACCCCCATGACCCTGTAGTTAGGATATAGCAGGATGGATAATGGATGGATGGAAAAATCCATAACATGACACATGACCATGACAGCACACCAAACCATCTACCTTTAGACAGCTATGGACTGATACATATGTTTTTATATTCCTGTACTATAAAATACCCAATTAGCTTAGTAGATATTTGGATGAAGTATATTATTGAATGGTTAAACATAGGTTGTTCTACAGGTGTGCCACTGGGACAGACCTATGAGTAGAATTAGACTGGAATTAGATCTCTCAGATGGCCTAAGAGGTTCTGGGATTTTTAACATATTGTAATGTGAAGCTTATGTTATACAGTATGTCCATTCATTATCTGAACCTGGCTGTGGGCAGACACAGCCTGTTCTGGCAGCATTTAGTATAAGGCAGGAACCAACCCCTGGCAGAACATCAGACCATTATTAGGCACACTTCGGCACAAACCCACAGTCACTCAAACTGGGCCTGTTTTGAAACTCTTCAGTAAATCCAATAAATCCAATAATTGATGGCAAATGTGTGAGAGAAACCTGCAGAGACAAGAAGTGAATGGGCTAAATGAATGTAGACAGTGACTGGGCAGGTATTTGGAGCAAATTTCTACCAGATGTAAGGTAGCAGTTCAAACAACTGCATTATAAGCTGAATAAAACATTTAAGTAAAATTAAGTAAACAATTAGGTAAAATTAAGTTAATTTGAATTTTGAGTCTGTAAAGCTTTTAACTGTGTACAGTAACTTTATAATAATAAGCTTTTGAGTTTTATGACATTCGTCACAAAATCAAATTGGTCTTTAGCTGAATTGCTGTGCTTGTAAATACTTCAGTGATACAATCAAGCATTCATGTACAGTTTTGAAATGCTCCTAATGATTGTCAAATAAAGTATTTCTATTGTTCTCCAGTAATTTGTGAGGAATCATAGGCAAACTATTTTTCAGCATTCACTGTTTGGTCCTATTCTTGCAAAGTGGTTTAAAATTGATCAAATACATTTTATTGTTCTCTCAGAAAATTGCTGAGGCTTATTATACTAATTTATTCGGAGCCTTTATATACAGTAAAACATAACTATAAAGGATTAAAAGGATATCCAAATATCTTTGTGCAATACTGTTTGTAGTAAATCTTGCATATACTGTATAATAATTAGAATTGAACATAAAATAATAAAAAATAATAAAAGGGCTTCATGTTTGCTCACTCTGCTCTTGGGGAAACAGTGATGCTGAATAGAATGAATTTAGCTTAAATGCACAGGATTATTCAACGTAAAATTTAAATTAAGGCATTTATTTAGGGTCTGAGTAATTGTGTTTGGCACAAAAGTACTGTAATTTGCTTTGGCAATGGAAGTCTTTGTTCCTGTTTGTGACACCTTTTCCCCCTAAATTGAGAATTTTCTATTCCCCTTGATGGTATCCACTGTGGCTTTCACACTTACCATTCTTGGAAGGCTGCACAGGCTGATAAGATTTTGCTTGTGCCTGTCAATGTTAAAGACAGTTTGCATCACAGTAACACATCACCATAGGTACTCTTGACAGACACAAAATACACGGCCTCATTGTAAAAATGTTTATTTAATCAAGTGATATTCACCAACTGGGATGTAGTGTTTTCATCTTTAAGACTCAAGAAGTTTTCATCTTTCAGAATCAAACCAATATAAACTTTATGTGGTAAGTGAAAAAAAAATTGAGAAGTGTGACCACCTGCATAAATATTTCCACAAAAGAATGACATTTTCCACAAAACTTTACAAAGTACCACATGTTGCATACTTAAATGTTACATGTAGTAATTATTTTTTTCATATGTGTGGAAAAATGTGGGTATGTACAAGTGGGTCTCTTTATCCACCATTATATTCTATAAATGTTGCTGAGATGAGTTTTCAATGATCATTAATTGGATTGCGAAGTTTTAGGAAATGGATGGATAAATAAATGTTACATACAACACCATGATTATTTTACTTTTGACTAGCTGTGTAAGCCTGTGCTGTAAAAAGCAAGGGGTCCTAAAAACTATTAAAATCGTCAGAAAAAAAATTGAAATGTCAAGATGTCAGGTAATTGAAAGTTTCTTCGGAGGTTTCATTTTGCTGGCGTGCTCACCTTGCTTGTGTATCCTCAGAGGTGGAGCCCTTACCCCGACTCCACCTCTCACTTCCGGGCCAGACTGACACACACACTTCCACGCATAGATGATTATATATAAGACAGAGTATCCCATTTTCAACTTCTCTGTAACTTTAAAAAAATATAAATGTGACCAGTATGTGCCATATTGCAGCTTTATTCTTCTTTACAAATGATTTTAGACATTTAAACCACAGGCTGGCATAGTTACTAAAGAACATAACCCTGAACCACAAGGTTGTAAGTCCACGTCCCACCTGCCTGTGATCTAACTGTAAAAAAATATGTAAATTGTTGTGCTGTTTATCTACAGTCCTGTGTGTAGTCAGTGTTTTTATTTTGCTATACAAAATAAAAGTTGTTTCTTTGAAAATGTTTAATCATTTCTTACTGTTTAATTTGGACCATAAGTTAACATTTTACATGTACAGTACACAACTGTTTTGAATAGGGTCTCTTTTTAAAACCAGAAGATCAAACAGTTAAAGCAAATTGGAAGAATGTTTTAATATATGTTTTCCTTTAGCCATTGATTAGTGTAAAACTTTACCTTGAAAAAGTAATTCACACGATTTTATTTCATCAAAAAATGAAAAATGTCAAAAACAGAGGAACAATTTCAAAACCAATGATCCAAACTTACACTGACTTGCTTGGCAGCCTATTTCCAAATGCAGTCCATTAAACATGTAATGATTACATAATGGCATTGGCAAATAACACGTGGATAAATTATTTTCCTTAGTTTGACAAGTTTATTTTTCCTTATAAAAACATTTTTAAGCATTGTTCCAGTACAACTGTGGGAGCCTTATGCATATAGAGACAGATATTTGCCATTAAGATGGAACTCTAAGTTCTATAGACCCAAATAAGGATTTTGTACTGTGCTGTACAATATTATCTGAAGTACTGTAATATCCAATCTGGGTATGTAAAAGGGGGTCTAATATTACACTAATCTTATTGTTAGAGTGTAGAATAGAGTCTAAACATGAAGTAAAAATATTAAAGACAAAAGAAAGTTGTCATAAAGCACAGTAACAACTGATTTATCCTCATCTATGAGCTTAAGGGTCAGGGCTAAAAAACTTGCACAGGTCGTTTTGCTTCTGTTATTTATTTTGTTGGCCATGCTCTTGCACTGAATGGTCTTGGGGTTATTTTTTTCAATAATCTGAATCTCCTCAGTGTAAGAAAAGAAGAGGATGGGAACTTACACCTACAGTTAGCCATCAATCCACCACCTGTACCTGGTTTATGCAATTCATGGATGCAGCAGGTTGGAGTTTATATCAGTAGATTTTACCACAAGGCAAGAACCAAACCCTCCTGAGATGCCAGTCCACTGCTGGACAAACTTTTGCACACATACATACACACTTAACAACTCATTCACACTGGGTCAGTATGGGGACGCCAATTAATTGAATGTGCACCTCTTTGAGAAGTGGGAAGTAAATGGAATACAATGAAAAAAACCTATGCAAATATGGGAACAGCAGAGATGAGAAAAGGTTTTCAACAAAATTGTCAGGCAAGGGTGTGATACACAGTGTCCCGAGGTCTTTTGCCAAAGCAAAAACAGGAACCACACTAAAAACTCAAAAATAAGCAGGAAATTCCAATCTAAAATGATTTCGCAGATATTTTTTACTTTATTTGCATGTAAAGTCTCTTTGCTATATCAGACTTTAATGCTGACATGATTTTGCAAGCATGTACCCACAGTTTAAAGAGATATCTTGACATCATCATTTGAGAAGCTTCCAAACCACGAGAAGATCATGATTACTGTGGCACCTTTGGAAACCTACAGTAACAATTATATATTTCAAAGAACAAAATAAAATTAACATTGACTAAAAAAACTAAATTGGTCTGACTGATGAAGAACATGTTCTCAACAAGAGGTAAACACTATACCACCGTCTACATTTGTGGTAAAGAAAAACCTTATTATGAGGTATGGTCAATAACTCTAAAACTGGTCACTGTGTGGTGCTGCTGCTGTGGCTGCAAGCTATTGTAGCTTGCATGAAATATCTTTACTGGTACATTGAGTCATTATTTGTACAGTATGCATATGAAGTAGAGGACTTGCATATGCTAATCAACATGTGACACGTCGCCATTCTTTTGGAAATGATATGAAAGAGAGGTTTGCAGGGGACATCAACTTTGTGAAAAAATTTTCACTCTTGGGCAACAAGGCAATATCAAATTTTGTCAGCTTCTTTGAAAATGTGTAATTTTAACACAACAATTGTGTTAACGCAAAAAATAAACATGAAAAAACAGTCTTTGGATAGTGGTTTACTATCTACTTAGAATTTTACGCCTTTAATGATGATGTCCTATGCCATGTGGACTTGTGTCCAGTTGCTCTAGTTCCAGTGAAGAATTTTGGTTTTGGTGGAATGCACTTTTTGTCTTTTTCACGTGATCCTTTGAGTCATTCTCAGTATGCTCTCAGTGTTAACCCCTTTGCGGTGTCCTTTGCTTTTTCCATAAAGAAAAGAATGACTCCTTCTGGCACAGTGGTTTAGGTGTAGAGTTTCTGTTATTAAACTAAACATTTCATAGTGCTTGCTTTAGAGAAGTGGATTGTAGAGCTAGTACAGCGCTTCCAGTTTCAAGGTTCTAAGAAGATTAGCTTCCAGGACTGAAGAAAGTGCTTTTTTTTGCTCCCAAGAGAATGAGTTAACTTTCTGATTCCAAAAGCATTGATAAGCTTCCTACCTTTTCATGCAGGGCACATTCTAGGCAATGGGGTTTCTGCTATGAATCAAAATGTGAACCCAAACAGAGCTGATGCAGAGAGAGTAGAGTTGATGCACAGAGAAAGTGAGAAATTAGTATTGACCTTGAGTAAAATAAGAAGGAGTGGACATTTTACCATTGGTTACTTTGGTGCACCAGGGAAAAACCTGATATTTAGCCTGCAGATACATGTCCAACAACAGTTGGCCAAGCTGAATTAAAGCCATTAATCTGGTGTCTTTTTGTCTGCAGACATGTCCGCTCATCTTTGATTAACACATATTTGTTATCAGAAGACACTCATAAAGCAAGCTGACCAAATGTTGGGACAGTTGCAAGCCAGTCAGAGATGGCAAGTGTCTTTGTGCATCTCTGTTGCGTCTGTGCTTCCATATTACAGAAGTCCTCCTGTGCCACAGAAAGCCTAACAAACTTGGGCAATGTCCACTTTTAACTTTGTTTACACTGTATTGCTCTTGCCTAAGTATGCGTGCCTGTGGCTGGCTGAAGGTCAATATGGGTGTCATACACAGACTGGAAATAGGAAAGATGTGGCCCACCAGGCTGGCACAGCCAGCTGAACCCGACAGAGACACGCGTGGGACACAAGTTCAATGCACACTCTTTATTTTTTTCTTTTCCCCTTGTAGGAAACTCTTTCCCCATTCCCCACAAGTGTGACACAGCCCAAGAACAAACACAGTGCAAAACCACAAGTCTCTTTCTTCACTCTTTCCTTCTCCTCCTTCACTTTTCAGGTCAAGCTTTGTCACTCCTCCTCCTGACTCTGGCTCTCCGAGTAGTGGCTGCTGGCTCCTTTTATAATGCACCTGGAAGTGCTCCAGGTGCTTGAGTACTCATTTCCGGCAGTACTTTTGGGTACGGATTCCAACAGGGCTGCACAACACTCCAACTCCCATGAAGCCCTGCAGGAGTCTGAGGCACCGCTACAACCCAGGGGGGTTGCCATCTTGCGTCCCGGGGGGGTAACGCTCTGGCCATGCTTGCTTCACTGGTCTTCCCAGCTTGGAGGTGTCCCAGCCGGGCAAGAGCCCTGGCCGTATGCTACAAACAGTAAAACATTCTGATTGATAATGTCATATGCTGTAAATTTTTCTTAAATCTCCTGAAGGGTTTATTGTACTACCTTAACTGTGAAAGAACAGAATTATAAACGTGCTTAAAGAGATTAAAAAAATCAGTAATACAACATTTCTATACAAAATTAGCAAACAGCTAGCAAGCCTTCAGTACACTTTTTATTTTGTTGCCTGAATTTTAAGTTAATTTTATTCTTTTAGTTAATGTTAAGCAGTGTGCTCTTTGGTAAACCAAGTTAAGAATGACTTAACAAGCACCTCTACTGTTAAGTAATCCCTCCTATTTGTCTCAATCAACAAACAGCAATTAAACCCATTCCTTCCCTATCATTTCCCTTAGCTATTGTCAAGATAAACAACTCGGTGCTTTTCTCCTTTTGCTGATCATTATTACATTGCTATCTATCATGTAACCATGTGAATCAGATTGTGAGTGAAATGTTAAATTAAAAGCAAACAGTCAATATACAAACAAGGCAACATCTGTGACATAATAGTTCAACTTAATGTGCCCTTCAGTGTGCAGAAGCTCAGAGTACATACATTTCACAAATATAGTTTGCTTAGTTATGTCTGTGCATTACCCATATTTCAGACAGAAGATGTTGCTGTAGCGTGAAAATGAAACATTCTTTATAAAGATTACAGGTGGAAATGTTCAATAAAGCAGTCTGCCAGAGGAATACCTTACTGTATCTGAGGGAGAAATACCTGAGGATTAGGATTAATAGAAATGAGGATAGTGGGAGATTTTTTTTCGGCTACCATCTTGAAAGAACACATTGTTAAAATTATGCACCCAAAAGGGCAAAAATAAGTATGTGAATCAGGAAATAAAGAACACATATCCAAGAATGATCCAATAGAATGCTATAAATGTCCAGAGGAAAAAGTTAATTGTCAAATTTCAAAATAAAGGCAACAAAGAAAGAGCTCTTCAACCTGTCTAATATACTTTCCTTACCTAATATTAAGAAATTTGGTTTTTTTAACGTTTTAACCCCAATCTTGGACTTTGAAATTACTATGCCACCACCTTAAATAATTCTTTTTCTGTGTTTATTAAGCCCATGAAAACATTTGAAAATTGTACCAAAATTAAATTACAAAACTTATCTTAAAGTAATATTACAAGAAAATACTTGAATTATGATACATATATTAAGAGCAATGCCCCATCTAAGACAAACAAAAAATGTAAAAAGTGGACATGCATTATTTCCAAAATGCTCAAATAATGAGACCTTGCAAAATTCAGATTGGTACTCTTCATACACATCATTAGATGCCATATGTGATTGAATGTTGCTGGCAAATATATGCTGGAGAAGCTTGGCAAGAAAAGGGAGAATGGAGGTTAGCCTGTATTTTTTAAAATCTGGATCAAGTCCAGAGTTTTTGAGAACATGAAAGAACCTTGCAGTTTTAAATTTAGGTGGGGCAATGCTGGGATAAAATGATGTATTATTAATTTTAGTCAAAATGGAATTTAAGAAAGAGATAAAGGAAACCACATACCTAGGTACAGGATCGAGCTTCATATTATATGTACATTAACTGGGGGAAAAAACTGAAATGTAGTTTGCAATCAAAATGAATGGAGCAAGACAAGTTACATTCAGCAAAGACGATTACTGCTGCATTTAATGGTAGATTGAAAATCAATAAGGAACTCATTATATAAATTAGTACATTCATCAAGTTGAAAGCTACTAACAGGATGCAATAACCCGATTATTACTGGAAAAAAAAAACGGATTTTGGTGTTTACCTCACAACAGGTACACCCAAGTGACATTTGGATTTAGCCTGTATAAGAGCTTTCTTGTATTTCTTGAAATGATCTTTTTAAGGATGAGCATGAGTGGTTGGACTAGTTTGTTGCTTAAGTGCTCTAAGAATGAACAGCTTTAGTTCACATGATGAAACTACTGCTACAGTCTACCAAGGAAGATTTACCAACATTAAATGTATCCAGATGAAATTTCTTCACTTAGGAATAAAGAAGTCATTAGACTGCTGCACAGTGTAAAGTCAATATTCCAATCAATGATCATATTATAGATTAACCAAGCTTTTTTATTAAGAGACTGTATATTCAGAAGCGCAAATTTAACAATTGTAGCTATTAAAGTTACTTTGCAATTCATTCTGATTAAAACAATAGAAGTAATTGAAATCCATACTATGCTGTTGTCTTTCAAAAACATTGTTTAGAGGAGATTAGAAAAATCTGATTAACCCCAAGGGGAAATTTAGATGCATACAGAAGTAGAAACATAAAACAAAGATACAGACTCTGATGACAAATAGTACAATCAGTCAATCATTAAATAAATGTATAGAGAAATAAATACTGTATAATGTGGAGAAATTGCAAAATTAACTTAAAGAGTATTAGCATTTAATTTGCGATGACGCGAGGAAGCACTGAATTCCTTAACAGCAGTGACCAGCTCTGTACTTGTAATATTTCTATTGCACTGTTACATTGTATTGAGGATTACTTGTTTTCTGTTCTGTGTATTGTATTGTATTTACTCCCTTTTTTGACACCCAATGCACTAACAACCTACCTGGAAAGGGGTCTCTCTTTGAACTGCCTTTCCAAAGTTTTCTTCTGTTTTTTCCCTGCTAGAGTTTTTTTGGGAGTTTGACTTGTCTTCTTAGAGAGTCAAGGCTGTCAAAAGGCAGGGCCTGTTAAAGCCCATTGCAGCACTCTTTGTGAGATTTTGGGCTATACAAAAATAAATTGTATTGTATTGTATAGTAGGATTACTGGTTAAAAGTAAAGCTTGTTCATTATTCACAGTTATTTTTTTTTGTTTGAAATTTTATTAATTTTATTGCAATCATTCCATACAAATCAATCAATTTTTACAAAAAGTAGGATTGAGAACAAGTCCACCCCCACCCCTGAGAGAGAGAGCAAGGCCAACGGAGTAAAACTTAAGGCTTGTAAACATACCTAGATTGATGAGTTTGATAAGCCAATAGAGATGAATGGAGAAGAAAAAGAAATACAGAAATAATTGCTTCCTCTGTGCTTTAAGAGCTTATTTTAAAATATTACTGATTAGATCCTGCCATGTTTTGAAAAAAATCTGTACAGATCCTCTAACTGAGTATTTGATTTTTTCCAATTTCAAATAGTATAAAACATCGGTTTCCCACTGACTTAAAAGAGGAGAGTTTGGGTTCTTCCAGTTTAGCAAAATAAGTCTGCGCGCCAAAAGTGTAGTAGACCAAAGCCAAATTGCAACCAACCCTCAAAGTCAAAGGGCAGAGCTTTGTTACAAGATCCAATGATGAAGATGGCGCCTATGTCGGCATGCCATCTACTGCTCTCCTGCCTGATAGTTTGGTTGAGTGCACTGTACTCAAACTGTAGTGCCCTTATAGTCTATGATCGTCAGTCTCTCTGACACAGTGGGTTAAAAGTCCCACTCACATTCATGGACATACTCTTGACCTCATCCTCTCTTATGGAGTTGATATTACTGATGTTATTGTCTCTAACTATTTGCTCTCTGATCACAAGCCTGTTTTATTTTCCATGTGTCTTCCTAGCCTTCCTTATGTTTCTTCTAAAGTGACATCTCTGACTAGGGTATACTCACCTCAGTTTAGTGTCAATTTTAGTCAGTGCTTTACAAAGCTTTGCTCTCATCTACTGTTGGATTCTCCATTATCAGACTTGGATGCAGACGAACATCTCAGTTTGTTACAAAATGCCTGGCTTGATGTAATGAATGAAACTGCTCCTTTTAAACCTCTTAAGCTCAAACCTAAATCTGAAGTGTGGCATTCTGCAGAGACTCGGCTACTAAGGCAGATTTGTAGAAAGGCTGAGCATAAGTGGAAAAAAGACAGGTTACACATTTCTCTACAGCTGTTCAAAGATAGTCTATCGGCTTATCAGAGAGCTGCCAAATCAGCTAAGGCAACCTATTTTTCTAATTTAATTTTGCATAATCAGTCTAGGCCTAAGGTCATGTTTTCTGTTATTAATTCTGTTGTCAATCCCCCGGTACACACTGTGTCAGTTGCTTCTGTTGCCCTTTGTGAAAGCTTCTCGAGATTTTTTAAAGACAAAGTAAGTAAACCTGGTCTGGGAGCCCATATCTTCTCTATCAAGCAGACTGCTCCTCTGCCATTGTCTATGTCTTGGGATACTTTTGAACCAGTCTCTATACAGTCACTCAAAGATACTATTGCTAAACTGAAGCCATCCTCCTCTCCATATGACGCTATCCATCCTAGATTTTTAATACAAATCATTGATTCGATCGGACTGGGCCTAGTGTCCTTTTTTAATAAGTGCCTCTCAACAGGCGTGGTTCCTTCTAATTTGAAAGTGGCTACTGTTACTCCCCTCCTCAAGAAGCCTTCACTCGATTTGTCAGTTTAAAAAAAACTATCGGCCTATCTCGGTCCTACCGTTTCTTTCTAAGGTTTTGGAAAAGATTGTGTTTTTCCAACTTCAATCTTTTCTTGCTTTAAACAATTTGTTTGAGCATTTTCAGTCTGGTTTCAAGGCGGCCCACAGTACCGAATCAGCCATCTTGAGAGTGTTAAATGACATCTTTTTAGCCACTGATACGGGGGATTCTGTGGTCCTTGTTCTATTAGATTTATCAGCTGCTTTTGACACTATTAATCATTCGATATTACTAAATAGACTAGAGTCCTGGGTGGGTCTTTCTGGCACAGTTTTAAAATGGTTTCAGTCATTTTTATCTGATAGGGAATACGTGGTTAGGCTAGGAGACTTCTCCTCCTCGACGTCCTCTCTCTCCTGTGGTCTTCCTCAAGGCTCTGTGTTGTCTCCCACTTTATTTTCTCTGTATATGCTACCTCTAGGCTCTATTTTTAGAAAACATGGGGTATCATTTCACTTTTATGCTGATGATACACAAATTTATTTACCTTTTAAGAAAAATGATCCCCTGGCTATGAATGCCTTGTTATCCTGTTTAGATGAAGTTAAATCTTGGCTATCCCAAAACTTATCTTTAAATTAAGAGAAGACTGAGGTGATAGTCTTCGGCCCTTCTGAACATATGAAGGCCCCGGAATTTGACCTGGGACCTTTATCAGCTTTCAGGTCTTCACAGGTTCGGAATCTGGGTGTCCTGTTAGATGACTCATTAAAACTTGACAAACAAGTCTCTGCCATGATCGGATCTAGCTTTTATCAGCTTCGCACGCTTGCAAAAATTAAACCTTACAGTATCTCACTGACAAGACCCTGGAGATGGCCATACATGCTTTTATTACATCTCGCCTCGACTATTGCAACTCTCTTTATTATGGCATCTCCAAATCCCAAATTGCTCGTCTTCAATTGGTCCTAGAAACATTTTGGAGAGTTTTAGGCAAGACAGATGTGCTGGATATATAATTTTGAGTTGAATAATTGTATGCTTTGCGCATATGGAGCTTGAGTGAATTCTCTGCATTGCTATTTTCCACTCCTTTTCTGATATATTAATTGAGAGATCTTTTTCTCAGTGTCCTCTTGGATCTTTGAAAGGGAGGGACTGTAAAATAATTTTATATATTGCAGAGATGGTGTCTGAGGGTGCAAGATGAGGAAAATCAGGAAGGTTCTGTTTAACAAAGTTCCTAATTTGAAGATAGTGAAATAAATGTGTAGCTGGAATGTTAAATCTGGGATGTAATTGTTCATAGGATGCAAAGACATTGTCTATATAAAGATCTCAAAGCAAGTTAATCCCAAATTGTTTCCAGATATTAAAAACTGCATATGTTTGCGAAGGTTGAAAGAGGTGGTTCTCTTGCAGAGGTGCCACAGATAAAAGCTTCTCCATCTTAAAATGCTTTCTACATTGGTTCCATATTCTGAGTGAGTGAAGCACAATTGGGTTATTAGTATATTGCCGATAACTTGCATTTATTGGGGCACAGAGCAGGGAATATAAAGAAGTACTGCAGGATTTTACTTCTATTGCGGACCAAGCCTGTGTATGTTCATCTATTTGTGTCCAGGTTTTTATAGCTTGTATGTTTGCTGCCCAGTAATAAAACTGGAAGTTAGGTAGAGCCATGCCGCCTTCTGCCTTTTGTCTTTGTAGGGTCGCTCTTTGGATACGTGGATGTTTTGAGTTCCAAATAAATGAGGTTATTGTTGAATCTAATTGCTTAAAAATGATTTATTAATGTATATTGGAATGTTTTGAAATAAAAAAGGAGCTTAGGAAGAATATTCATCTTAACAGTGTTAATGCTTCCAGGTAGTGTGAGATGAAGGGTTGACCATCTATGCAAGTCTTGCTTAATTTTTTCCATGCAGATGGCAAAATTTTGTTGATAAAGAGCTTTATGTTTACTTGTGATGTTTACCCCTAGGTATTTAAACTGTTCTGCAATGATAAAAGGTAGGGTATCTAATCTAATATTATATGCTTGAGAATTCACTGGAAAGAGTACACTTTTATTCAGATTAATTCTGAGACCAGAGATCTTTTGAAATTCTGTGAGTGCTGTTAAGACTGCAAGCACAGAATTATGTGAGTCTTATATATGCAGTACTATATCATCATATAGAGAAATTTTCTGTTCCAGTCCTTCTCTGATAATCCCCTTTATCTGATCAGCATTTCGACAGTGAACCGCCAGTGGTTCAATGGCGATTGCAAACAGTAGAGGTGACAAGGGGCATCCTTGTCTGGTACCACGTTCTAGTTTAAAGTAATCTGCACAAATCTTGTTGATAAAAATTGAAGCTTTGGTATACAATAGTTTGATCTATGCACAAATGTTCGGGCCAAACCCAAATTTCTCCAATGTAGTAAAAAGGTATTTCCATTCAATCATGTCAAATGCTTTTTCTGCATCCAATGATAATAATATTTCTGGGGTGTTTGACTTAGTTGGTGAGTATATTACATTAAACAGGCATCGAAGATTTGAAGATAAGCGTCGACCCTTGAAAAATCCAGTTTGATCTTGTGATATTACCGAAGGGAGCACTTTCTCCATCCTTCTATAATTTTTGAGAGTATTTTAGCGTCATTATTCAAAAGTGAAATTGGTCTGTATGATCCACATTGTATTAAGTCTTTGTTTTGTTTAGGAAAAACGGTGAATAATGCTTAGCAAAAAGTTTGAGGAAGATTTGATTGTCTCTGGCTTCTGTAAATGTTGCTAATAGAAGGGGAGCTAGCTGACAGGAGAATTTCTTATAAAATTCTGCAGGGTAGCCTTCGGGGCCTGCTGTTTTCCCGCCTTGAAATGACTTTATAGCATCTAGTAATTCTGATAACGCCAGAGGTTTATCAAGTTCCTCCGCACTAAAAGTGTCTATTTGTGGTATCTGTAATGTATCCAGAAATGCATTAGATTGTGTACTGTCTTCTTTAAACTCAGTAGAATATAAGGATTTATAGTAGTCTCTAAATGTGTGCATTATATTTTTGTGGTCAATGATTTTGTCTCCGTGTGGGCGATTACTGGGATTGCGTTGCGGACTTCTTGCTTGTGAATTAGTTGAGCTAAAAGCTTATTAGCTTTCTCTCCATGTTCATAGTAATGATGTCTGGATTTATAAATTAGTTGTTCAGTTTCTTTGGTTGTCAAGAGGTTTAGTTCTGAATGCAGACCCTGCCTTTTCCTATGTAGAGCCTTGCTTGGAAGCCTGGCATATTCTTCATCTATTCTAGTAATTTCGCTTTTTAGCTCTGCTACTTTCTTGGTTTCTAATTTATTTCTGTGGGAAAGAGATGAGATAATCTGTCCTCTTAAGAAGGCCTTAAGCATTTCCCAGAGTATTCCTGCAGAAGTCTCTGAGGATGCATTTGTCTCTAGGAAGAAACTGATTTATTTGGATATGAATTCTGTACTATTCTCGTCTGCTAATAGAAGCGGGTTGAGATGCCATCTGCAAGGTGAGTGTGTGGGGCATAGTAACTTTAGCTCCAAGATCAGAGGTGCATGGTTAGAAATAACAATAGCATCATATTTGCAAGATTTAATCGTAGGCAAGGAATTATTATCTATAAAGAAATAATCAAATCTTGAGTAGCAATGATGTACTGGTGAGTAGAAAGAATATGTTCTTGAGTTTGGGTTTAAAAACCTCCAAGGGTCTGATAAGTTGTGATCAGTTATAAACTTTGTAATTATTTTTGCAGTGTTAGATGTCATCCCCCCTGTGACAGAAGTCCTACCTAAGAGTGGGTTTAAAACACAATTAAAGTCCTCAGCCATTATAATTTTATGAGTGTTCAGATTGGGAATGAATGCAAATAAATTTTGTATAAATTCCTTATCATCAACATTAGGTGCATAAGCATTTATCAAAATCATTTTACAGTTAGATAAGATACCCATGACCATCACATATCTCCCTTCAGGATCCAATACTACATCTGATGCTACAAATGAGACTGTTTTATGTATGAGAATTCCCACACCTCTAGTTTTCTTTGTAAAGCTTGAATGGAACATTTGGCCAGTCCAGTCCTTTTGCAGCTGGAAGTGATCCTTGCTTAGTAAGTGAGTCTTCTGTAAAAATACTATTTTAGCGTTTAAACCTGTTAGGTGAGAGACTACTTTCTTTCTCTTTAATTCATGATTCAGGACTTTAACATTCCAGCTCACAAAGTTAACTGTCCCATCATGGAGACATTGATTCGGAATTTTTGATGTCATTTTATAGTCTTAACTGGAAGTGAGACAGCTTTAACCTTATTTTCCTATTTCCCCAAGAGTTTTTGCCATGCAGCCTATTGTTACGTGGGTAGTTATACAGTATTCCCTCGCTGTATCGCGCTTCGACTTTTGTGGCTTCACTCCATCGCGGATTTTATATGTAAGCATATCTAATTATATAACGCAGATTTTTCGCGGCTTCGCTGGTTCTGCGGACAATGGGTCTTTTTACTTCCAGTACATGCTTCCTCAGTTGATTTGCCCAGTTGATTTCATACAAGGGATGCTATTGGTGGATGGCTGAGAAGCTAACCAATCAGAGCATGCAGTTAAGTTCCTGTGTGCTGACTGGCTCAGAGACTGAGCACCGAATTTGATTCCGCGGTGTTAATCAGGAAGTCTCGTCTCGCTCATTCAGCATCAACGTGTTTCGCTGTGTAAAGAGTTAACTTTTGTGCTCTTTTGTGTTTATCTTTGTGCGTAGTCAAGCCCTTCGTTATGGCTCCAAAACGATCTGGTCCTGCTACTGCTTCAGGGGCTGTGCCGAAGCGCCAACGGAAGATGCTAGCGATTGCCGAAAAGGTAAAAGTTTTGGATATGTTGAAGGAAGGGAAAAGCTACACCGCTGTAGGACGCCATTACGGCATCAATGTGTCCAGAATTTCTTTTATTTAAAAAGGAGGAAAAGAATATAAGATCTACGGCCGCAGTGTCCTTTTAACTAGGGCGCAAAACGAGTTGTAAGTGGATGTAACAGGGCAGTAGTCCGGATGGAATCTGCTTTAGGGATTTGGATTGAAGACTGCCGGAAGAAGAACAACGGCGGTGCTACACAGTCGCCTGAAGAGGCTCCTTTAGAAGGGCTGTAACGCTCTCCTTTGTTGTGCAGTAAAATTAAACTCATCGTTATCGGACAAGTCGTCGTGTCATTGTTGGTGAGTAACCATAATTAATATTCTACTTACAGTTCTTAGTACAGGCACATATGTTTAGCGTCACTGTACACACATTTACTGTATACAATTTTTCTTGCATTGTGCGTATTTATTGCTGGTGGCCTGTTTATCGTAATGTCTATAACATATGTGATATCAGAGACGCTTGATATCTTTAAAATAATATTTAGGTTTTATTGTATATA
>JANRMT010062813.1:47994954-48020884 GCA_026402145.1 Polypterus bichir lapradei | reverse complement strand
GCCCCAGTCTGAGGTCAAGAGCGCTCTGGAGCAGGTTTTCATCCAGGATGTCTCTGTACATTGCTGCAGTCATCTTTCCCTTTATACTGACTAGTCTCCCAGTTCCTGTCGCTGAAAAACATCCCCACAGCATGATGCTGCCACCACCATGCTTCACTGTAGGAATGGTATTGGCCTGGTGATGAGCGGTGCCTGGTTTCCTCCAAACGTGATGCCTGGCATTCACACCAAAGAGTTCAATCTTTGTCTCATCAGACCAGAGAATTTTGTTTCTCATGGTCTGAGAGTCCTTCAGGTGCCTTTTGGCAAACTCCAGGTGGGCTGCCATGTGCCTTTTACTAAGGAGTGGTTTCCGTCTGGTCACTCTACCAGATTGGTGGATTGCTGCAGAGATGGTTGTCCTTCTGGAAGGTTCTCCTCTCTCCACAGAGGACCTCTGGAGCTCTGACAGAGTGACCATCAGGTTCTTGGTCACCTCCCTGACTAAGGCCCTTCACCCCCGATCGCTCAGTTTAGATGGCTGGCCAGCTCTTGAAAGAGTCCTGGTGGTTTCAAACTTCTTTCACTTACGGATGATGGAGACCACTGTGTTCATTGGGACCTTCAAAGCAGCAGACATTTTTCTGTAACCTTCCCCAGATTTGTGCCTCGAGACAATCCTGTCTCGGAGGTCTACAGACAATTTCTTTGATTTCATGCTTGGTTTGTGCTCTGACATGAACTGTCAACTGTGGGACCTTATATAGACAGGTGTGTGCCTTTCCAAATCATGTCCAATCAACTGAATTTACCACAGGTGGGCTCCAATTAAGCTGCAGAAACATCTCAAGGATGATTGGGGGAAACAGGATGCACCTGAGCTCAATTTGGAGTTTTTTGCAAAGGCTGTGAATACTTATGTACATGTGCTTTCTCTATTTTTTTATTTTTAATAAATTTGCAAAAATCTCAAGTAAACTTTTTTCACGTTGTCATTATGGGGTGTTGTGTGTAGAATTCTGAGGAAAAAAATTAATTTAATCCATTTTGGAATAAGGCTGTAACATAACAAAATGTGGAAAAAGTGATGC
This sequence comes from Polypterus bichir lapradei, assembly GCA_026402145.1. Taxonomy (NCBI): domain Eukaryota; kingdom Metazoa; phylum Chordata; class Cladistia; order Polypteriformes; family Polypteridae; genus Polypterus; species Polypterus bichir. The sequence continues at coordinate 48,019,814 of JANRMT010062813.1, read as the reverse complement.
GCTGTGAATACTTTCCGGATGCACTGTATCTATTACCAATATAGTCTAAATAGTATATGTCTAAAATATAATCATTAACAAACTATGAACTTAAAATATATATAATCTTCAGCAATCTTAATGTATAAAGATAATAAACCTGGATAATAAACCCAGGGAATGGTGTTAGAAAGTGGTCCAGAATAAGCATAGTAAGTTTTAATGCAATAATAGCAATAACAATAAACCAAGGGTATGATGTTAAACAGTCTCGTTTAGTGTAGAGAAAAAATAAATAAATAAGATTAAAAAAAAAGAATTAAGCACAAACATCTATAACTGTAATTAAAACATAAACAGATAGCGTCCGAGTAATAAAGTGGATATATAATGATAAAAACCCGTATCTTAACAAATAGATCAGACAGTAGGTTATTTATCCTTGCCATGTGATGACAGGCTATGGCTCACTATTGTGTTTCAGAATAGAGCCAGGATCAGCTTTCTTAATTTCTTTTCTGCGTCTTCCTTGCTGGCGAAGACATAGAATTGACCGTGCAATTCCACTTTCAGTTTGGCAGGAATACAAGAGGCTGTATTTGACATCGGCTTACCATAACCGCTGTTTAATGTTGTAGAAGGCTGCACGTTTAGTAGCTGTTGCTGGAGAGAAATCAGGGAAGATATGAATGTGGTTATTTTCATATACAATCTCTTGCTTGTGTCTGAGGAGTGCCATCACCTCTAGCTTAAATAATAATCTCTCGAAGCGTATAATAAAAGATCTAACGGTATTTGATCCACGTACACGATAAGCCGCTGCTATCTCAGAATCTTTATTTAAAGTCCTCTCCAATTATTTTAGAAAATAGTTCAGCTGCGAATTTCACTGGGTTTGGACTTTCTCGATTCTCAGATAAACCTTCGATTCTAATATTATTCCTTCTGCTTCCATCTTCCAAAGCAGCAAGTCTGTCTCCGAGTTTTTTGCATTTGGAGTTGGCAGTTGTTGCTTTTTCTTCAGCACTGGCAGCTACATTTTCGGCTGATTCAATCCAAGTCGTGAATGTCTCCTTGACATCCTCCAGTTGATCAGCAGGTGTGCTCAGTTTAGACGAGGTTTCCTGAATGTGCTCTTCAATTTTACCCACCATATCTTTAAAGACTGCTTCAAAGCGAATACATATGTGTTCCTCCAAGTTTTTATTATCCTGCTGCCGCATCTGTTGCAGCTTCTCATTTGCATTTTCCCTTGCCTTCTCACTTTTCTTTATATCTTTCTTTATCTCTTGCTTGAGCTCTGCTTGAGCTTGCTTGAGCTCAGCGATCATCACCTTCAGTTCAGACAGATCATTTCTGCTTTCATGCACCGTAGGTGAGGCAGTGGGCTCTATTGCAGCTGGGGTTCCCAGCTCGTGTGAAGTAGTTGAGAGCGTGGGCTGCAAGGCCTTTTTCAGTTTCAGATGATCTTCTCCAATCGGCGAGCTATCGTTACCTGCGTCACTCGCACTTGTACATTCGCTCCCCATTTCGCTGTCAGACGGAGACGATGTAGCAGACCATGGTCCCGAGGAGTCTGGGCTTTCGCCCATCTAATCCAGGTCAGTCTCTGAAAGGCCGTATCTTGAGCTTGAACTTGGGCTTGCCGATCTGAGCTTGGATGTAGCTTTAGTTTTCGTTTCTTTCTGAACCCCTTTCTTGTTGGCCATGTTTATATATGCTTGCATATACTGTAGTAGTTCCCCACAGGTTGGGTAAATACAGGATATCTCAGGATAATAAGCAGATAATATGAAAAATAACACCGCTGCTAGAGGAGCTCTGCTTCAGACGTCCATCTCTCGCAACGGACGAGATTAATATTCACAGTTATATTGATTACCAGAAAAGTGAGCAGTGAAACATTCTAATCTACATCTCCATAATTTTCTCACTTAGTAAGATATAACAACAAAATATGTGTTGAAAACACATACTATCAATGAGGTAAACAATCTGTGCAAAATTTAATTTACAGTAAAACACAGTTATTTGCTTCAGAAAACACACTGTGTTCCAGTGAAATTTGTGCTATTGACACAAGAAGGTGTTTATTTTTATCTGGAATTTTTTTTCCTTGCATTAATTTTGCATGCATCCACCTGTAATCAAGTAATTTAATGTGTTAAAACCACATGTAAATACAGAAGGCTTTAGAAAGCAATACTCCTTGTTTTCTCTGTCATGCAACTACATGACTGATGTGTAAATGTGGACTATTTTATGAATACATCTCAAATAATATATCTTATGATGCTTTGGAAAGCTATTTTTCTGGAACAAAGATATAAAATTTGTGATGATCTGAAATCAAATGGTTCAAACAGCATGTCGTGCTATGGGTTGTGTTGGGCAGAATATAAAATCGGAATCAGATGGACTCGCAAGTCAACCTCTACCAAAATCAAGGAAGTATCACATAAGAAGCACCATGACAAAATAAACAAAGATCTTTGCTGTTGTCATCAGCCCACTTATTTTTTCTGTCTATAACAGAATTTCTGAATTGTTTCTGACAGTGGCAACAAGGAAAGCAAGTTCTTAAGTAAGTACTGAAATGCAACATTTAACTTATAATGTGCAACTCTTTCCAGTAAATCATGTATTTGCCTACAGGAAGGATGTTTGTCTAATGCATAAAAAAAACAAAGAATTAAGTAGGCATTTTGTCATAACCCCGTATATTGCACCAGCTCCTGCAACTGTGCATTCAACATTCTAAATTCCTTTGAAGTTCATTTTAATCAATCCAGGATTATCCTTAACCAGTAATGGCGCACTGCACAATAACATGCAGTGAATACACTTGACTTGAGCATTCATAGTTTTCATACTCTTTCTCTGTATGTTTAGCATTCGTTTGCTTAGAGGTTGATGCGCTTGCTGCTTCCTGAGCAGCTCTTCTGTTCTCCACCGTAGCGGCCCACTTCTTCTCTTCTTTCGCCTGCATCTTTTCGCGTCAAAACTGATTAAGTCAGTGTTTGTGTTGCAATTACTTAGTATGTTTTCTTTAATTTTTCACTTAAGTTGGCACATAAGTCTTCAATCTGCCTCAAGAATGATTTAAGATATAAAGTGGAAGTGACGGCGAAGGTGGTAGTGATGAGAACAGTGTCCATATGCATGTGCTGCATGGCCACCCTGATGACCATTGCTGAGAGTTGATTCTAGAATAAAATAAAATAAAAATAATGACAGGAATAACCTTAGAGGTCAATCATCACCCTGAAAGCAGATAGTAGACGTCACGTAGTATACTGTATGTGTACCCTATTTCAGGTTTGCGAGCTACAGGTGATTTAAAATCCTGGACAGACAAACAGACAGCCATGGTAGCATATTATATAAGAAGGTCAGCCCTGTGTGACAAGATGTTGTTTCAAATAAACAAAAATAAGATGAGCTAATAAACATGGCAGAAATGCCACGGAGGCTAGGCTATCACCAGTAGCTGAAGCAACAGATCTTTTCAATATTATAGAACAAAAGATATACAAAGTGGTTCTCTTTGTAAAAAATTTAAATCATCAGCAATTAGTTTAACAACTGGGGTAAGTTCATATTTGGAAGTTCTTAGTGTGGAAGGGACCTCAAGATAAATATTAGTCTACACTTAGTTCAGTTTAGGTGGTAAATTACCTCAAATGAAATGAACAGAGAAAAGTTTATGAATTCCCTTTTATGAATCTAATGGGTTGGCCATTTCAAACTCATCATAATATACAGTAAATGAATCTGAAGAGCATCTTCTGGTTCTGAATAAGAGAATAAAAACAATTTCTTAAGTATAAACTGTCATTAATGTCTTTATAAATATCCCACTTACTCAGCTCTACCAGCAAAAACCTGTTACAGAAGTCAATGTTTCTAATCATTGATTTCAAAGATCCCTTAATAGGCACATATTGTATATGAATCTATCATTAAATGGAACCATACCATATGTTCTGCACTTACAGTACTGACTGGCTAACAAAAAAGCTTCAGCATAATTGTCTAATTCCTCATGAACCTCAAAACAGTCACGCATATCTGAAATTAGATGGCCTTCATACAATCTACACAAGTATGTGTAAAAGCTGTCTATCCCTCCAGGGTACAAATAATATCAAAACTTCAAATAATTAATTAAAACTGAACAAATTCAGATTTTTTTTAAATGGTTACATTTAAACATTTTCAGGGAAATATATGTAAATGTGCTCATAGAAGAAGCCTTTTAGAAACACTTTTATCAAGGAAGGTCAACACACTTGTCTGCATCTGAAACAAAGAGGTGATTGGATCAGGTTCAATCAAATTTATTTCAGAAATATGAAATAGAGAGAAAATGATCAAAATCAGAAAAAATAATTGTCTAGCTTAGAGAATATAAGAGCAGTATAACAATGTGATTTCATGATAAAACATGTGCTTATGAATTTACCAGAAGGCCTTTAGCTTCAGAGGCACTGATGTTTGTTGCTGTTTTCCCTTTCGAGGTGGGTGGTAAAAGATGAAGAAGAAGGAGAATTGCTGACAAGTCACTACCCCATCCTAAAGAATTAGAATTAACAGCTCAGCTACCACTGTCATTGTAAGCAGTTGTATCTCATCTTTTTACAGACTTCTGACAATGTACTTTTTTTTACCATAATCATAAGATTCCTGCTGTTTAGACAACAGCAGGTCAGTGAGATGTACACTAGGGGGTTGGTTTTTGCAGTCTGTGATGTTCCTGAGTGGAATGTTAGCCATTTTTCAAGGAACTACCTTGACACTTCCTCTGCAGAAATCATAGCAAGGCTATCCTCAGCCTGAAATGCCAAAAACTGTATTGCTTATGTAAAATTCAAAAACCTATTTTTGATCCAGATGTAACCAGAAACAAGGGTAAGAGACTAAGAATGACTGAAGATTTCTCTGAACCATTGGCTTTCTCTTTTTTTTCATTTTGTCCTTCATGATAAAGAATGTTTCTTTGAATTCATCTTCTGGTAAATGTCCAGCATTTAAAGGAGCATTACAATAAGTAGTCGGACCAGATTAATAAATGCATAAATAACCAAGGAAACACGCAGCATCAACAAATTGTATATTCAAACATCACAAATCAAGTAATAAAAACAAATACTTGTTTAGGGGATGCATCACAGTCAACCTCAAACTAAAATAAGAACCAAGGAAACCAAAGTAAATTACATGGAGGGAGAATTTATTAACAGCTAAAGGAACAAGTGAAGTAGAATAACAGGTACAATTCATAAATGGGATAAAAAAGTAACCTAAGCCTTCAGGCCTAACTCAGCAACAAAGGTAACTAACTACCTGATCAGGTGACTGGTTAACTAACCTACCGTTGTACACTTTCCTCTGCTTACACATTTTCCTCCCCTCAAATTCTGTGAACCTCCCTTCTCCTTCCGGTTTGAGCCCTTTTCCACCAGCTACCTCCATTCTTCATTCTCCCTGTGTGTGGCTGGAAGGAGCTTTTTAGCCCAAGGCCAGAAGTCACTTATACAAAACCCTTTACAATTAGTTCTCACTTGCCTGGTGTCTTATTGGTGTTGCTGTTTCATGAATCATCAAATTAACATCACTGACAGTCACCTGTTTTGATAATTGTTCAATAACTAGCAGAAACATGGCTTCAAGTCAACACCAGTCAAGACTACAGAACAGAAAAGATAAATAAAAGCAAGAGAAAGCAGCTTGTGCAGCATTTGCAGGTGTGTTTATACATCTAAATTTGTCTATCTTCCATTAAACTAGCTAACATTACATCAATTGCCAGTATAATAACAGCCAGCTGTTTACAGGTGTAACAATGGAGTAATAATAGCATAATGTGTAATAGTTTTAATATTGAGTATTTAACAGATAGTACCTGATGTTATAGTATCTAGCTGACACATGGTTATGGATTATTTATTAACGTCATATAGACCTCAGGATGTATACACATTGTTAAATGCTGCTAATATGAAGTCTGAATCTTGCTGCTTTAAGGACACATGTAAATTTCACCAACAAACAGGCTCTCTTGTTTACTAGTTATTTACTGGTGTATTGTGGAAAAGCATCATACACGCAACCTTGAAACACAAAATGAGTAACTAGATGAGGTTAACTTCAATTCTTGGTTAATTGTATTGGTAGCTAACATTACTGATTAATTTAATGCCTTAGTACTATTTGCTGGTATTGGAAGGACAAAATGAAGTTTAGATAAATTCATGGTAATATATTTACATGTTCATTTAATGAATATGTAAATATTTAGCTTGGGTTTCACCCTGTATTTAACACATTAAGTAAGATTATTAATCAAGTTCAGTAGTAGTTTTAGTTTTTAATTTATTACTATTACTTGTAGTACATTCTATATTGTTTTTATTATTATTAGTAGTAGTATTAGTGGTAATTTATATTATCATTATAATTAGTAGCAGCAGTAGTAGTAGTAGTAGTAGTAGCAGTAGTTATATATTTATATGTTATTACTAGGGAGCCAAGACCCTGGTGCCTTTGGCACCCAACCCCCAGTTACAGACAAAATATTAGTGAAATCTGTACATGTCCAAAAGAAAAAATATTTTTTATTGGAGTTAAAAATCACAAAATTCTATAAATATATAAAAGAAAAATTAATTATTATTTAACGGAGTAAAAATCATGAAATGAGAATAAAATATTTACTCTCTTACCAATTGGAGTATTCCCATCAAACTAAAGTCCACTATTCTCAATGAGTATCTATAAGGGACTAAATAAACAATCCATTTCTTTTAACTGACATTCTTATATATAAAAAAACGTTTTTTAAAAAATAACAGGAAAAATCACGAGAAAACTAAAATGGTATGCAATGGGTTATCGTAACTCGACCTTCAGCAAACTAAATCACCTAAATACAAACATTGGTGTTATGAATAGTTTTTTTAATAGTTTGTTCCTGTGAAAGAAAGTTTAGTTGATCAAAAATAATTTAATTTTTTGAATGAAATTATTAAAATAAATTATTAAAATAATAATGATATATTGAAATTAAAAAACACGACTTTGTTTATTTTTTAGTTTATAATTTAAAAATGGAATAAGAATCTGAAAATCTAACAACATCACAATAAAGTTCGATAAACTCTGAAAAGAATGATACCAAACATATATATATAGATTTTAAATTAAGCCCGATTTAAAGAGTGACAAAAAACTTGACATAAAAAGTCACATAAAATCGTTGCATTTTTAGGCTTAGGATTTTATATCTATATATATAGAGTAGATTAGTAGTTGTACTATTATGCTTTTTAAATCATTATTATTAGTAGTAATTGTGGAAGTAGTAGCAGTAGTAATAGTAGTAGTAAAATTGTTGTTTTTCTTTATGTTGCATCATTTGTCACAAGTAATACTGTTGGCTTTATCAAGTGACAAAAAGATATAAAAAATCCCTAAACATTCACTTTTAAGTGAATTTTCCTTGATATTAAAAAGTTGTAGTTAGTAAGTTTGTAATGTGTGCCTCTTTGCTTCTTTATTATTTATATACTGTACATATATGTTGTTCAAATTTAAGGTGTTGTAAGAAATATAGTACTAATGTAGTGAATTCAACATTGGGCAGGTTGGGGGTGTGGAGCTCCAATAAGATTCCTATTAGGGCCCCAAATTGGCTAGGGGCAGCAGTGTGCATGTTGCCCATGCCATCGAGTGGTACTGTGGAGTACCAGATTGTTTGATTTCCCCAGTGGTCTTGTAAGTTTCACAGACACTACCTGCTAGTGGTCAGGGAATTGTTACTATCAATATCATCAGGGTCTCACCTAACCGACGTCTGTACTGGAAGTGCCCCTGCTGGCCATAAACAGTGTTGCTACCTGCAATACAAAAAACGTTCACAATGCTGCACCTGACATCTTTGAAAATGGTCTGAAAAAAATGAATAGTTTTATTAACTCTGCAGCATTACTGTGAACCTGTAGTAATAAAATACACTATTTGTGACTGTAATAATTTAAATTACTTATTTACTTACAGATGGTTTTCTACTACAATATATTTAAGACAAGTATATTCACCATCTTTCCTTCTTTCAAATCAGGAAGTTTATTAGTTTTACTATTTTTTTTATATATCTTCACCACCAAGCTTTGAGTAAAGGGTGGCTTTGACTATCTGAAAAGGTAAAATACAGTATATGAGAGGTCACATTATTATAATATTTGCAAGGGATATTTTTCTAGTATGTAAGACAATATCTTATACAGCAGATGTACACTACCAATCAAAGGCTTTAGAACATCTCAGTTGTTCCAGTTTTTCTTTTAATAAATGACATTAAAAGGTGAAAAAGTAAGCAGTCACCTGGTATAGGTTTAAATTTAAAATTTAGGTTAGCAAAAACTGAAAAAAAGGAAATATCGGAATATTAGAAATGGGCCTTCTTCAGGGAACAACTAATAGGTTACAACCTATAGATGTTCTGCAGCAATTAAAGATTGCATGTTTTCATTTAATATTATTTATTGAACAAAAACAAAGGCAGAAACAAAAATAGGTTAAAAAAAGAGTATGCCTAACAGACAACCATCAAAGTAAATAAAACCCATCCTACAATTTGAAATATCTAAATTTTAAACAATGTAAGACTACATAACCAGAAAAATCAAATATAAAAAACTTACAATAGCTGTATTTTAAAATCCACAGTCAATAAGCAGAACCTGCTGCCTCAGCAGCCATCTTGGGTTATGCTAGGCTTTTAAATATCACTGGGGCCTCACTTCCTAGGCACATACAAGGCAAATAACAATGTAATTCAGCAAGATAAAATGAAAATATAAAATGCTAAACAAAATAATATTCACAAATAAATATATAAATAAAAGAACAACCAATAGCTGAATGTTTAAAGAACAACAAAAAATTAAATAGAAAACAAAAATACTTGAGCCAGGGAAATGAGTAGATGGTACTCACCTGACAGTCCAGCTCATACTGAGAACTATAATGCAATGATATTATCCACTAGTCTATTCTGTTCATCTATGTATGTGTTATGATTAACACAATGTATTTTTTACTTTTATCAAAATATATGCTGCAAGATTAAGGAGGCCACTAGGACACACACCATCACAGTATTATACATACATATATTTGAAAAAGTATGCAGCAGACTGTATGTTACACCATCTGATATATAAATATGTGAAACAAATACCAACTGTTTCTAATGTTTACCTGAACCGTGTTGAGATAAATATTATCTCTCTTTTTTTTTAAAAAAGTGTGACAACATTTCAACCATCTGGTGCTGTAAATGAGAAAACACTCTGATGGCTACATGCTACCTCACAGCAAGAGAGAGATATATGCACCTTTAAATAATTTTAGGTAGATAAAATTTGGTTGGAGTGTCAATGCCAGTCAAGCAATCCATCATGAAGCAATCATGTGACTAAAAAAGATACATTGCCAAAAGGAGGCATGTCAAAACCACTATTTATGAAGAAGGGTTAATTTGTGTGCTGTGAATGTGACAAAAATACCAAGATAAAACCTAGTTAGAATTGATCAGATCAAGAACTTTTCAGAATGCATGAGACCCTATATAAGACCCTATGTAATTCTCCACCAGCAAAATGTTAGAAGGGTTACCACAAGACAAAATCGCTTAGTAACAGAAAGGCGAGGTTACAAATATATACTGCATTAAAAAAACATACATTTGTGGATTTTTGGATCAAGGTGTATGGACAAATGAGATCAAACTTTACCAGAGTGAAGAAAGGAGGAAAGTGAGGTTGGAATCAAATCAAAAAGTTCTGAACAAAGAAGAACAGAATGTGGTGGCAGAACAGCACATGGAAGAGTATTACATGTGAGTGATGTCTTTAGATGACAGACTCCAGGATTTTAATCCAGTCTATGTTAATTTATCCAATTACTTTTGGCTCTTACACAATTAGGAGACTTATGTGTAGAGACAAATTCTTATAAAATTCTTACAATTTTAATCATTTATGCTCTAATGCAATAAACTGTTGAAAAACCCATGCTTCAGAAAAAAGTACTAACCATCTAGTCCATCTAGCCATCCGATGTTCATACGTTTCACCAAAGGTTCTTGCTCAATCATTTCCTTTTTCCTTGAAGAAAATGTGTTATCCAAAACAAAGTTTCAATATTCTTTACTGCATCTCGCACTTCAAAGTAGTTCTTTATTTCAAAACTATTAAAACTTTCCCCAAGCACAGTCAGGCAGAAAATGCACCTTTGATTTCTTCACTGTTCTGGCTTTTCCCCACAGTGCTGACCTTTTCCAGCTTTTAACAGTGAGCTATGAACATCTAACAATGCACAACTTCTGCCTGAAATTTCCCATTTTAAACATAAGAGTGAACTTCTAACCATATCATTTACATGATGACTGTGGCTCATTTGCGCATTATATTGCTTGCCAGGTGGGTACACATTGATGGTGTCTTGAAAAGAAGAAAGAATCTGTTTTCATGTCTTTGGATGCACTTAAGAAAGTGCCGTCAGTTAAATACAATTTATTCCCTTGCTTGAATGTGGGTTCAACATCAGAGAAGAAAATTAAAATGACAAACAGATCTAGTCACTCTCAAAGTCTTTTGAAGATATGCATAAGCTGGCAGTGTCTAAAGAAGAGTTAAGAGATCTGGCAGTTAACTGAAGACAGCAGTTGTCTTCTATATTATCTTTAACGTTGCTCTTTTAAAGCAGGTCAGATAAGTTGGTCAAGTTACAATATTCAGTTTGGAAAACTGGGTCTTCAGATTGCAGGACCAAAAGTCCTTCCAGCCTCTATAGTGGCCCCAAAGGGCAAGCAACAACAAATTTAAAGATGTGACACGCACAAATAAACAAGGCAGCACACACATTGAAAGAAGGTGATGCTCAGAATTAGATGTCGTTCAAAATTAGAGAAGGTGTGTTCTCAATTAGAGGGGTGACAACAAGTAAAAGTGTATGGAAAGTGTAGGTACCTTGGCAAAACCAAAGGAAAACACTGATTGGTGGCAAGGTTTGTCTGTCAATCCAAAGAGAAAGTTTCCAATTAAGTGGCGTGCTGAGTGAGGGAAAGTTAGTATAGCATTATTTTTCAATTAAATTGTTGGTGATCACAGTTCCCGGTGTAAGTACATGAGTGTGTACTTAAACAGGAAGTCATCCATTCCTTTTTTCTGCATCCAAGAGTTAATTATTTGAAGAAAAAAAAGACAAAAAAGACAAAAGTAAACTGGGATGGTCCCCATCTTTTTTTTCTTTTTTAACTGGGGGTGTTACTTTGAAACATACTGTTTTGTTAGGGTATTGTTTTATTGTAATGACAATAACAATCATTAACAATCACTCATTTGTCAGTGTTAGTCCGTGGTGATTTTATGTTCGATCAGGTGCTGTATCAGTGGAGAGGTATAGCAGCAAAAGAGACAGAAAATCAACCCTCACATTCATGATTTATATATGCTCCAATATGTCCACATGTTTGACAGTTGTGGGTATTGCATTACTTTAAGTGGTGCAGTGACTTATAATGAAAAATGCAACATTTAAAAGTAAGTCCTAATTAATTTTAAAAAAATCTAATGATCTAATGGCAATGAGGCACTCATCTTTACAATTACTCTTTACAATTGTTGCTTTCTGTCTTGTAACTGGATATATCCTAAATGATTTCCTTTCAACTAATAGCAACTAAAATGTCATTAATATTATTATTATTGAAGGATTAAACTAACATACTGGCAATCTTTCATTTTTTTAAAGTATTTTCCCTCTTTAATTCAAGCAAAAAAATCCAAGCTAATATAAATAAATACCATTAAATGTAAAATGCTTCAGACTAATAGGGCCTGTAATATTTCATTAATATATTGTATATGGATGAGCTAAGAGAAGTCAAACTCCATTCTCTGTTTGAAAGGCTACATCAGTACGTTTTACAAATCTCATAAGGAGAGCAACATAGATCATATATACATAGATCAGGAGGCTGTTGCTGACTAGGATTACTTATCTTTACACAAATATAACTGGTTGCTGGTGCAATATTGTATATGGGAAATGTGAAGTACAGCATGTGGACAGTGATAAATTTCCTTCACAATGGGTAAAACAAGAAAATAACAGGGGATATAGGAAAGATGTGAGTTACTCCACCTGGCATATATTTAGAATAGGAGAGGAAATCTGAGTACTTAGAAAACCCAGCACAGACTTCTGGGGGAATGCACATGCTCCACACAGGCAGGTTAAGGATTGTACCCAGGTCTCTGGTGTTGTGACACATGAATTTTAACCACAGCACTTACATAAATTTAAAATCTGCTTTGTTTGAAATAACAGCAGAGCACTGCTAACTTTTGCACTGTTTTTCTGCAAATTATTTTTTACGTTTGTATTTTACTTATATAGAACCAGACAGGCTTAATTATAAATTTGATATTAAAAGCAAAACCAGGTTTTAAAGTTGAAACTACATTTTGTCTTCCAATGCAGAAGTTAGATTAACAGTGATAGAAATCTTGCAGATGTTCACCACAAAGTATGCAATACACAATATTACACTCTCAAGCACCACAGTGAAGGCCCAAAAAAAAAAAGGGATGAGGAGCATCCCAGTTTTTATTTTTATTTTTACAAATAATACACTCTTGCATGAGAAAAAAAGGAACAGATGGCCAAGTTTTCCTTTTGTTTTGCCAAGGTACCTATACTTTCCATACACTTTTACTTGTCATCACCCCTCTGATTGTGAGGCACCATCTCTAATTTTGAGTGCTTCACCAAATTTAACTCTGTGCGTCACCTCGTTTGAATGTGTGTGTCACCTTGTTTAATTGTGCACATCACATTGTTTAATTGTGCACACCACATTTAATTGTATGCATCACATGTAATTGTACGCGTCAGCTTTTTAATTGTGCGCGTCACATTGTTTAATTGTGTGTGCCACATTTAATTGTGTGCATCACCTTATTAATTGTGTTTGTAACATCTTTTGTCACTTGCCCTTCGGGACCACTGTAAATCTCAGCTCTTTGCACAACATGCTGACCAGCTCTTCTACTGTCTCTGGAAAGCTTTCAAGAGGAACCCTTCTAATATCATCAGGGGGACATGATAATTTCAAACAACATGGCTACTCAAGATACTGTAAAGAGAAAAAATAAAAGTTAATGTATTGATATTAACATATGCATTCAATGACACTACACACAAAGGTAAAAATGAAACAAACATAGATAGGTGATAGTTATCAAAAACATAAAAGAAATGGAACTGGTAGAAGAACATCAATTTTTGTGGTTGCAGTGTGGTGAAAGTTCACTTGCTTACTGAAACTATTGTGCTTATTATTTAGATTGGAAAGGCTTTGGAGTAATGAGATTTATACCTTGGGCGGTGTATGATGACAATACTGACGTCAGTGAACTGGATTTTGCATAATTTAAAACAGCTGAGGTGCTTCACATACTATGCTGTATAAGGTTCCACGAAGAATGAGACTTGCTGAAAAACAATTAGCACTTTGGCTTTTTTACTAACGTCAGGCATTTTGTGCTAAAAAATCACAAACAAACCCTCAGAGTACTTTGTGCCATGTAGGGCCAGGTTTATACTTAATGCAACGTGACGCATGCTCCAGCGGACACTACTGCTATGCAAGGGCTTTACTGTTTATACTTGCATGCGTACTTTACGTAAATCAGATTCCACCAAGTGGCTGTGCGAGAGATCATCACAATGAGAAAACATTTGGTTTCACTGTGTTGTGAATTGCCTGAAATACCCATTAAATTCCAAGAACACCTTGCCGCAATATCCCTAAAAAGGATGTTTAATGATTAAATCCATCAATCCAGGAATGCACCCATTCCTGCAAGCATTGGGCGCGAGACAGAAACAATCCCCGGATGGGGCATCAGCTCATCGCAAAGTGAACACAAGCGCACACTTACACTAACGTCATTTTTAGCGTCACCAAATCCCCAAATCTTCATGTCTTTGGAAGGAAACTGAAGCACACTGTGGAAACCCACCAGAAAAACATGCAAACTCCAGGCAGGGAACGTGACTCCCTGCAAGGAAGACCATGCTGCCACAACATCTATATATATAATTCACTAAGGCAAGACACCCATGGAAAGCACGCCGGAAGGGGCGTGGATTCACTAAGCCGCCGACAAGTAAGACACCTATAGCACACGCAGGAAGGAGCCACGCCCACCAACTCCAAGACCATTGGATACGACGACAACTCGCAGAGCCACGCCCACAAACTTGGACGCGACGACGCAGAAAAAACAGCGTCATTTATATTCGTCTGTCGTACAGGCCACATGCACCTCCGAGCCACGTTGACTGTTCATAGAGGCATGTTTCTCACGGAGGTGAATTGCCATATGCAGCGTGTAAAACGGTTTGCGAGGGGTATCCCATGGGTCTTCATATAGACAACAAGATATGGCATGATACTCTTTCAGAGGCATCCCAGATATGAATGCCACGATTCTTGCGAGAAATGTTCGTTTTCATCTGTGTCTTCGGTGAACCACACAACGTTCCACACCTTTGGGACACGCATAAACTCTCCCTTTCCGAAGACTTTCTCACAAAATATTCCACAACCACCGCTTGCAAGTATGCTCTCGCTGACATTAATGACATGCTGCAACCACATGCCTTCAACCTGCACAAATTACACCTTCCCCCAACTGACATTCCTCCATTGTGTCATTCATCTCCCACCTTCGACGCTCAGGCTGAAAACTCACACGCTATAGAACACTATGACAAACTCAACACAGAACAGAAACACGCTGTTGATACTGTTTTACACGCTGCATATAACAATTCCTATCCCCGATGCTTCTTCTTGGATGATCCTGCAGGAACAGGGAAACCTTTGTGTACAAAACCCTGATTCATACCATCAGAGCTAGGGGAGACATTTCTACAACCGTAGCATCTACAGGAATAGCTGCAACATTATTACCGGGTGGATGAACTGCCCATTCTGTTTTTAAAATACTGTTGAAGCTCACCACTACTTCCACATGCAACATCAAACCTTCCTCACTACATGCTCAACATCTTCTACAATCAAAAGTTATTATATGGGACGAGGCGCCAATGACACACGCATACGCATTCCAGGCAGTTGACAGGTTATTACGTGACCTCACGGGTGACACGCAGCCTTTTGGAGGCAAAGCAATACTATTGGGTGGAGATTTCCGACAAATTCTCCCCGTCATTATGCGTGGCTCCTGCGCGCTTACTGTTGCCAGTTGCATTAACAAGCACCCTTTGTGGCGTCACATGCATGTTCTTACACTGACAACAAATATGACAGCTCCTCCTGAAGAACAACATTTCGCACAATGGCTCCTTGATGTTGGAGACGGAATAAACGGAAAACACCTGTGACATTGCATTCACATTGTTTTCCTTTAATTTCTGATCCCATTCAACAACTGTATGGCGACATCGACTTCTCAACTGTCACTCTGGAACAACTCAGCACGCGAACTATATTAAGCGTCACCAACGAAGACTCGCTATACCTTAATGAAAAAGTGCTAAAACTTTTCCCTAACAATGAGGTGACTTTCACGAGCGTGGACTCCATCGTCACAGATGATCCTGCAGATCAACTTTTATTCCCCGAGGAATTTCTTAATAGTCTTACTCCTACTGGCATGCCTCCACATAAACTCAAAATTAAAAAAGGATCCGTCATCATGCTTCTCTGAAACCTCTTGCCTGCAAAAGGTCTTTGTAATGGCACTAGACAGTCTGTTAGCACCATTCACCATAATGTACTGGAGTGTAAAACTATCACATCTGCAACCTCACAAACTGTCCTTATTCCCCGGATATGCCTGACCCTGTCAGATTCAAATTTGCCTTTTACTTTTACCCGAAGACAATTTCCTGTTCGATTGGCATTTGCGATGACAATTAATGAGGCACAAGGACAAACTTTCAAAAAGATATGTCTGTATCTGCCAAAACCAGTCTTCACTCACGGACAATAAGTTGCTCTGTCCAGAGTTCCATCTTTTCATTCACTTTCTGTTGTATCCTCAAACCCTCCCTTTTTAGACAACTGTGTCTTTCCAGAAGTGTTCAACCATCAATCTATACTAATAAAAGGCAAAGCCCTCACTCACTCACTCACTCACTCACTCACTCACTCAGTCATCACTAATTCTCCAACTTCCCGTGTAGGTAGAAGGCTGCAATTTGGCAGGCTCATTCCTTACAGCTTACTTACAAAAGTTAAGCAGGTTTCATTTCGAAATTCTACGAGTAACGGTCATAACGGTCAACAACGTCTGCCATGTTGAACTTTCTTATATATGGCCCCATCTTCAAGAAATTTGGTAGGCGGCTTCCCTGAGCTAACCGAAACCAATGTACATACTTTTTTCGCTGGTATGATGCCACTGTCAGCCGCCATATTGAACTTTCCAACGTCACTAATTCTCCAACTTCCCGTGTAGGTAGAAGGATGAAATTTGGCAGGCTCATTCCTTACAGCTTACTTACAAAAGTTAAGCAGGTTTCATTTCGAAATTCTACGCGTAACGGTCATAACGGTCGACAACGTCCGCCATGTTGAACTTTCTTATTTATGGCCCCATCTTCACGAAATTTGGTAGGCGGCTTCCCTGCGCTAACCGAAACCAATGTATGTACTTATTTCGGTGGTATGATGTCACTGTCGGCTGCCATATTGAACTTTTCAACGGTCTTTGTTACTTATAGGCCCATCTTCAAGAAATTTGGTACACGGGTTCCCAACGCTAACTGAATCCTACTTACGTACATATATACGTCCATAGCCTGCAGCTCGGTCACCATGTGAGGCGGCGTTGAGTCCCCCATCCCAATGCCTCCTACGTTGTTGGCTGCCTTCCTATATAAGGCCGTCTGTCGCTCCGGTCTCTACATTCCCTTCCTTGCTTCGCCACGGGATTCACGTCTCCCTGCTGATAACTACAGCCTTTTTATTTAATCCACGGCTTCTCCGCTGTTTTATTGTTCGTTTATTACGATTATAGTTATTGTGTAGGTATTTTAGACTTACTTTACATTGCTCAGGTACCCATTTCCTTTATCATTCCAACCGTACCCCCATTACCAGGTCTATCGAGGTGATCACCATCGATCAAAGAACTGTCACTTACCGAGTGGTTTCCATGCCCGAGATGGCAGCTACCTTTTCCATTCTCTTTGTTACATATTGCACGGCCATATCAGGCTCACTCTTGATATGTGGAGGAACGTTGTGTCTTATGTATTGAGTGACTGGGACAGGAACAAGGTGTGGACTGATGACAGTACAGGAGATAATTATACTACACAGGAGCACTATAAGAGTGAAATGCTTAAGCCCTTCACCTATGGTTCTGCATGTGAGTTGATGGCTGCCGCTGAATTGTTCGGTTGTCACTTCAAGTGTACCGAAATGGCCAAATATTTTACACCTTTCGACAACCACCAATGCCTCTTAAACATCAGATTCACAGGTGACGATTTCAGTAGTGGACACTTTGATGTTTATGAATGTTTAAACTTTCAAAAGCTGGATGTGAAGTTATCGATTAAACCGGTTGTATGCTTACAACGCTTGACAGATGCCGAATGTCACTTCAACACAAGTCCTGCAAATACTGTTGTAATTGAAACAAATCATGAAACTCAAACTGATTATGACAGCAGCAATCCAAGCTGTGAGATTTGAAACAAGATTACTTTTCACATGGCCAACTGTACGTTGCATGCTCAAGAGTAAGCTCAGCGCACAGCTTGGTCATATTACAACCGGAGGGCCGAACTCACAATGTGGTATACAAAGAGATCCTTAACAAATAATTATTGGTATATTTTCCCTCAGTTTAAAAAGGTTTAATTTTCTTCTTAATAAAAATTTTAATGCAGTACTTCGCCGCTGCGAAGCGTGGGTATTTTGCTAGTAAATAATTATGCGGCGTTTGTTATGCTGCGGGTTCACCATTGTGTTGTATTTTGCTCTCTCCAGAGTTCCATCTTTACATTCACTTACTGTTGTATTCTCACACCAACCCGTTTTAGACAACCGTGTTTTTCCAGAAGTGTTTAGCATTCAATAAATAATTATGCATGAGATTAAGTGTGTGTCTACCCGGTGCAGAGAGGCGTGGGTAAGCCGTTGAACCCCATTCAGGCTGCAAACCATGGAATTCCCACTAAGTGCGACTCATACGCTCCCACTGATTACGTCCCTACCCTTTGTACACACCCCCCTCCCACCTCGCTACTACCGTGGTCGGGTGTTTTGGTGGATTATATATAGAAAAGTAGCCAAAACGCACAGAACAATGAAAAGTCTACATGAGTCACAGGTGCATCTGGACTGTGCAAAGACGACAACGACTCAAGTGACGAGTTGCAGGTGGGCACATGAGCAGGCAGTGCATACTGAACGAGAAATCAGCAGACTAGCATAACGGAGGGAGCGGAATGGACGTCCTTCTCCTCTCCTCCCGTTCCACGCCTGAGCGCCGTCCACCCCCATCCCTCCGTCTGGGAGGAGAAGGCGCAATGGCGGTCCACCAGTTTTCAGTCACAGACGATTGTGTGTTGGTTCGTTCCGTGCATTGTTACAATGTTGCTTTTCTTGCTGATTTATTACATTACCGATTTTTCAAATGTTAATTTTTTCCCTGTGCTTAAAAATCATTAAAAAACCAGCCTGATTATGCGGCATATGGTACGCCGCGGGTTGGCTAGTATGTAATTATTATCAGTAATCATTATTTAAATATAGTTAATGACTTATCTGTAAAATGTAATATACATACTTAATGCATTTCATCATGAAAATGATATCAAGTATAAATCTAAGGATTCTGTACAAAGAGCTTGAATATCACAAATGTTATGTGTTCTGTATGGCAATTGCTGCTTTCAGTTCAGGAAGAAGCCCCAGAAGCACATAGCGATTATCAACTGGTTTGGTTTTAAGAAGACGTTTATGACGGTCTGCTTTAATGACAACATAAACTATGGGATTAAAGTGGACATTTCAAGATTAAAGCCAAAGTTTCCACTTTAATCACAAAATACACCTTTTCATCATGTCCTTAATTTTTTTTCTCTACAGCTCAAATGTGCTTCTGTACATTCTAATGCTGTTGTGCAAGTGCAAAAAAAAAAAAGACAGCACAGAAGATGGTATGTGAGACCTTTAAAATGTCATTACGTTGGGAAATATGTGATGCTTGAAAATAAAAGCACCATGGATGCATTTGTATGTCCAATGTACCTCATCGAATCATTCATAAAATATCGAAGCACGCACTTTGATCCCGGAGGTTCTTCAAAGCGGCTTTCTGTCACATGTAGACATGAGATTGAGACAAGTAAACAGAGATTGTCACATTCCAACTTTTATCTCACTGCACCCCCTGACTTTTAGCTGTCGAATTAATTTCTGAGGACATGCTCAGAGGACGCGTCAAATGAACACTGGGAACATGTGGCAGCCATGATGCATACACGTACGCGTTCTAAGCATGAAGTATAAATGAGCCCCAAGGATACAGCAGAGGTTAGATCAATAGACTCCACATTTTTTATTTACTCTGAATAGCTGTCTCTGTGGTGATCTCCAAAATGTTTAGAGAAACATTTTTTACATTCATCACCTCCAAGACTGGCTTAAAGATACCTGGCATTTCAAGATGGTAACCAACTAGGATCTGGTGTTTTTTGGACAGGGTGAGCAGCATGTTTCTGAAATTGGTCACATCTCTCACAATTAAAAAAAAAAAAAAAAAAAAAAACTGTTTGCAATTAGTCAAGTTGGGGAGCATGCACTGGTACAGTGCATTGCCACATCCACTACACGACAAAACAACTGGGGACCCCCCAGGCAGACACACGGTCCAGTCCCACCCTTCGAAAATGACCCTCCATCTGCCGCAGCCAGGTGTTACGTAGGCGACCCCTTGACCTGGTTCAGCCACTCGCGTCCCCAACAATGAGGATCTTACGAGCCGGATCACCCTAAGGGAAACGCGCCACATGGCCATAGTGCTGTAACTGAGGCTCCCTCACAATGCAGGTAATGTGGCGCATTCGGGACTCCATGAGTAACCGACACAAAGTCAAACCAAAGATACTCAAGGATTTTCCGGAGAGACACAGTACCAAAGGAGTTCAATCTTCATCTCAGGTCACTGGATAGCGTCCATGTCTTGCAACCATATAGCAAGACAGGAAGCACCAGGACTCTAAAGACTTGGACCTTCGTCCTTTAGATATCAGGAGCGCCACACACCCCTTTCCAGCGACTTCATGACCCCGATGCTCTCCCAATCCGTCTACTGACTTCATAGGAAGAGTCACCAGAGACATGAATGGTCGACACTCTCTCCGCAAACAGGCATACTGCTGATGGCTGTGCCCAAGAGGACATTAAAGGCCTGGATCTTGGTTTTTATCAAGGGCACTCGCAAGCCCAGACACTCAGACTCCTCGCTCACTCTCTCAAGCCTCTTTATCTGCCCTCAGAGCCCTCGCAGCCATCCTTCTCAGTTCCCGGTACAGACCAGAGTTGCCATTGAGCCGTGCACTGCGACACCTCTTGATGATATCCAGGGTGCCCTGCGAGATGAAACACCTCCTTCTGGGAGCACTGGTAAGCAGACAGTCCAAAACTCGAGCGAAGGACCAAAGCACCGAACATGATGTAGATGATATTCTAAATAATAGTGCTTGGGTCTCAGCTTTAAGTCAAGAAATACCTCTTGGAGTAGGTGTCTGTGGTCTAATATTTCAATTTTAAGGTAGCACAAGGATTCATCTTTGAATTTAGAACTGAACAGAATTTCAACAATGTCTTTAAATCCCATAAGTACTCCCCATGTCTTGTTATATTCAGGCAATAAATGACCAATCATTAGGGGGAGTAAGCACAACAGGGTCCAGTTTTCATGATTGTTGCCCCCAATAGTTTCACTAACATTTAAGGCTTTTGGTATTTTATGATGTTGGTTAAGACTATCAGCAAATGTATAAAGTAATAACTGGTTCATATTGTTCAAGTAAACTACTGTAAAGAACTTATTAGACTAAAAGATTTAAACAAATACTCAGCTCAACTGGAACTATACTCTATAACAAACCATGTAAAAAGTTTGGAGGAAATCCTTGCTTGTCTGAAAATGAGAAAGTTTGTTTAACATGCATTCTCTCTTTACACCATCAAAACTTATTAAACTTTTATTATGCTGCAGTTCATATATACATCTACCAAGAAAGTTTTAGATTCTGATTTGCGAAACTTACTTCACAATCTTGTATGTCAACCCTATTTGCTAACAGTAAACCTACATAATTTGTCTGTATTGACGGTTTCCTAAAAAAAGCTAGGGAGTGTGCACCTAGATTAACAGAGAGTACATATGGTTCCAGTAACACTTGCAGCTAGTTTTGAGAACAAAACACCCTGATTTTCAAGCAGTTCAATATCTTTTACAAGAGGCTTTAGAATTATATCATATCCAAAGGTTTTGATGTGACTACTACAATACAAGGTTGCAAGACAGATAAAGGACAGGAATGTTGTGTATTTAACACATAAACTAGCAATCACTCAATAGACTTGCATTTTCAGAATTAGCTAAAGGGTTACATATTTCAAAATCACGAAGGTATAACCCTATAGCAGTCTGAAATTCATTTCCAGCAAGAACTGGTTTTCTTTCCAATTCTGTTATGGAAGGATCTGTCAAGACCAATTTGTGAGCTTGAACTACTTCCTTCTAGAACTTTATCAAGTACTTAATTTTGATTTAGCAACTCTGAGAACATTTAAAACTGGGATGTAAATAAAGTTTCTCTTTCTAGCAGCATCTTGGACATAAACAACAGGTTCAATGACTGTGAAGGTCTCTTTATAGAATGTTGACCTCATATGAGTTGTGTTCAGGGGACCTCCTTTAAATAGCGAACTTAATGTGGTTTAGTTTTCTGAACAATCTCAGACACTAAAATCAGTAGAGAGCTAGCAAGGTTACAGTTTGTAATATATTTCTAATTGAATTATGGACAGAATCACCAGTTAAAAGGCTAATTTGATAAAGGTCTTTTATCTCTTGAATTGCGTGTTTAGAACATGCATGACTGTTTGTATTCTTAAGAACAAGGAACCAAGACTGCGCTTTTTTGAATTCTCTTCGTCATCTTCCTGGAGCTCATCCTCGCCATGAAAAGGTATATCAAGGTCTATTCCAGTGTGTCCAGCTTCTACAATAACACTAATATTCTCCTTCCCATAATGTACAAGCTTAAGTTGTAAATCTTGTATACTAGAGACCCAATGATATCTGCTCATTTGAGCTTCAAATGTGTTCTAAGTATCCAACTTAAAGAAACAGTGTTCACAAAGGCAAAGCACAGTTTTTTTTTTTTTTTTTTTTTAATGTGCCAAGTTGTAAGGTTCACAAAAATTACACAATAACTGTGCGCTTATTGGCATAGAATCTAAGTGTCTTTCATGTTGTGTCACCAGAAGTATTTTTAACCTAATGATCTCAACTTGAGCATCTATGTTATCATGGTTAAGCCTGAGTCAGACATGGTGTGACGCTTAATGAGTCACTTTATAGTGTTAAATAACTCTTGGAACGGTATTCTGCTGCCATCTAGAGGATGAGATAACATCACACTGCATAAAAATAATAAATATTTCTATGCATTCTGCCACTTTATGGTAACTCTACTGTAAGGTATCTATATTCATGGATGAGCCTTCAACCAAAAACATAGTGGAAACCAAAAAATACATAAAGTCAGTATTAGAACAAATTGAAACGAAACGTTTGCTCAAATGGATAGTGATGATGATGCGCATTGGTCATCAGATACTGACACAAATCGTGAAACTGCTGCATGCGGTTCTGTACAACCAAACTGCTATGATATGCCTAGTGACTTCAATTGCATGAAGCTTTACTGTGGTGTGACAGTAGCGGCATGGTAAAAAGGGAAACTTTTTGCAATCAGGTGCAAGTAAAAGAAAGACGTTAGCCTCTTAACGATTGTTCACAATGAGACAACTTTCAATATTCATTTCATGAGAAATGTGGAAGTCACTAAGTCTTGTACTGTGGTCGCCTACAATAACACAATGGGCATATAAATTGTACAAATCAGGGACTGACATTCTACAATCCCATGCACGAACAAAAGAAAACAAAAATTATAAAAAGTGTGCAAAAAAACATGTTTCTCCTTTCTTGATTACAGTGATTGCAATTGCAATGGGCTGTGCATTGGTGCCAGTTTCAAAATAGATCACACAAAGGACAAGTAATAAACCTGCATCATTAAAGGAATGGACACCAGACATAACTTTTCTACTGAATTTATCTTGACATTTTTTGATATTTATATATTTCTGTTACACATAGTAACATGTTTTCTTGTTAAAAAAAAGCAATGTTTTTAGCTTGGTTTTCGAGGGGTAAAAATAACATGAAGGAGGCTATAGCCACTTGAGTGCTAAAGATACAAGGACAGTCTATGTATATACTGTCCATGGCAAAAGACAAGACCTTTCATAATGTCCATGGTTACTTTTATAATGTATTATTTACCGATTTCCTGTATAAAATGTGCATAACTTACAGGTCCAAAATATAAAACATCCAGTCTGCCTAGTCCAGTGCAATCTGCTGTAATTCTACAAACTTTACTATACCTTGAGGTACAACAAAAGCTGTTTTAAAGCTGTTTTGAATTTCTAACAGACATCAAATAAGTCATTGATTTCGCCACTCTTACGGCTACAAATTCAATGCCAATTTTACCATCACCTGAACTAGAAATATTACCTTTCACGGCACTTAGGGCTGAAATAGCCTGAAGTGGAAGTTTCCTTGTGGAAATCAACTCAAAGCAAACACCTCATTTCAGGGTGGGATAATGGAATAAAGTGACTAATTCCAATACAAACTTTATCACGCATATGGAACTTCCAGGTAGTCTGACTGATAAAACGCTGGTTGATGTCAATGTGGAAACTACACTATAAATATATATTACATATAATTTTCACCAACCTTATCAGTAGAAAGTAAATGAGCTCAAACAACGGATTTAAAAGAAAGTATTTCTAAATTGGCAAAGATTAAGTCAAGAAAAAATGTTTATAATTCAGTGAATTTTATAAGCATTAATAAATTTAATTAAATATATTACTGTTGTTTACTTTTTAAAACTAGAATTCTGTTTATAAAATGAAACTTCCATTAAGCAATAAATCTACTGTTATATTTACAGTATATATTATTGCATTTGTGTTTAAGCATCATTTTTAAAATAAAATACACTCAGTTTTAGAATGCCAAGTCAAATTTACATTTATTAATTACTTAATATCTGTAGTAAAATGCTAGTTTTCCTTTACATCATTTACCAATAATTTTGAACTTCACTAAACAAACACATACCTTTAGTCCTCATGAAATATACATATACTAGCAGAATACCCGCGCTTCGCAGCGGAGAAGTAATGTGTTAAAGAAGCAATGAAAAAGAAAAGGAAACATTTTGAAAATAACGTAACATGATTGTCAATGTAATTGTTTTGTCACTGTTGTGAGTGATGAGTGTTGCTGTCATATATATATATATATATATTTACACACACACACATAAACATATATATATACATATCTATACATATACACATATATATACACACACACATATATACATACATATATATATATCTACATATATACACATACATATACATACACACA
>JANRMT010062813.1:47943823-47970217 GCA_026402145.1 Polypterus bichir lapradei | reverse complement strand
TATCTATCTATCTATCTATCTATCTATCTATCTATCTATCTATCTATGCATTTAAATTCTGAGCCCTATGTTTAAACAAGAACTCAAATATATAACATGTTCATGATAGTATTCCAGAATATTCACAGATAAGAATTTGGAATCAAAAGAATTGCTAATTTAATTGCAACTGGCACTATAAAGATAACACTTGTGACTCTTTGTTCCCATACAAGTACATATTTATTCAAATACAGTTGTATTTATCTGTCTTGTTTTGAAAAAGCATCCTTTTTAAAATGACATGCTACTTCCTCATTACTTCAGTGACCTGCATTTTTTACCGATCCCTATATTTTATATTTTTTTCATCAATACTTAAAAGCTTTAGATACAAGCTGATAGTAGCAAACATATAAAATGTCAGACTGACTGTGGAAAATCATTATTTTATCTAAAAACAACCAATCTGATTTTCAGATGATTTGAATCACATTACAATTAAAATACACTTGGTTGTGGATCTAAATATCAATTCAATAATCAAATTCCATGTGTCTTTTTGCTGTTTCTAGCAGGAATAAAAAAAGACTCCAATATTGGTTCTGTTGGATAAAAATGTTAATATATACTGTCGCAGGCGGCTGGAGGTCAGACCCAGCCGGGACGCCTGGAAGGACCGGGAGGCGGACTATACATTCCCTGGGCCGCAACGGAGCAACTGCCCTGGTTAGTGTGGGGACCACTGGAACGGAGTGTGGAGGCTCAAACCCATTGGGGCTTGTGGCCACTGCCAGGGGGCACCCCGAGCTTCATAGAGCCCAGGATGTCTGCAGTTCTTGGAGGGCTGGCAGAAAAACTTCAGGGAAGGATGTCAGGGAGCACCTGGAGCACATCCAGGTAAGAATAAAAGGGGCCACCTTCCTACAGTCGAGAGGCAAGAGTCAGGTGGAAGAGGACAAAGCGCAATAGTGAGGAAGAAAGGCGGCCCAGGGACGTTTAAAGGCCTGTGTAAGGGTGACTGGTGTAGGGGCACTGTGTGTGTGCAATGATTTATTGTGAATAAACCGTGTGTTTTATAGAACTGCCTGTCTGTCTGATGGTGTTTGGGCTACCTCTTACAATGTATACTGTAATCTTAGAAAGTAATAACAAGAGCAGTACAGATAATGATAATAATACAAAACAGTAAAAAGGTCTTGGAAGTCACAGAAAATAATTAATACTGAAATAATGTGTGCATAAAAAAATTACTTGATTAGTAAAAGAGGAATGAGAATAAAAAAAGTACAAAAATAAGTGTACCTCATTTGAGATTAATAAAACACGTTAGAAAAATAAAAAAATGTAATATTCTGTTCCCCTTAGACTTTATCTTTTATATTTGCATTCCAATGTTAAAGTATTTCATATGTTTTCACATAATGTTCAAAAATGTGAAAACATGGTGGGAAGAATTAAAAGAATGAAAATTTTGTGCATTCCTAGTAATAATATTCTTCATGGTGTAAACAGACTATAGTCATAGAGCACATCAAAAAAACATTTACATTCACTAAAGATTTTTAAGTCTTTACCATACCCGTTTGTACCGTAGTAATTGCAATTATTTTTTGTATTGCCAGTGATGAAACAATGGTGAGATTGTTCTTCACTTAAATGGTATTGTATTAGACACACCTTTGGCATTTAACTGAACAGCCACAGATGTGGTCCAGCATAAAACAAAATTTTTTCCCGCAGCAATTGCATTTTTTTCTAGGGAAGCAAATCACAACATTCTGTAAATCCTTAGAAGTATTTCTTCATATACTGTGCCCATGGGGTTTACACAACAGTTTTCTTTCTGTGTCATACCATAGTGTTCTGTACTAGATTTACATTATTTTTTGATATCGTGGCCACCTTGGTTTAAGTTATAAATCACTCATTGCCAGTTACTTTGTTGGCAAGAAAATGAACTAGAGTACAGATTCACTAGAAGGTAAAAAAAACTCTTAGGGTGGTCTCTATTTTTTTAGTCTGCTTTGCCCTAAAAAAGTTCTTCTGGCTCCTGTGTTCTTAACCCACTTGATCTGCAGCACTGGTCTATGGCAGGGTGGGGTTAATGATGTTAAGGTTTCATCTGCTCGGAATTGAAGATAACGAAACAAGAGAAAGTTCTCTCCTTTTAAATAGAACAACTGAAATGTCCCAAACAATGAAATTTCAATCATTTGGATGCTGTTGAAGTTTTTATCATCAGTACTACAGTGAGTGTGAATTGTCAACTTTTATTGTCCCACACAAAATTGCTTATGCATTTGTGACACCCTAAAAGTATGATCACATTTTTGGTTTTGCTTTTATTAAATTACTGGCTATTGTACAGTTCTACTTGGTTGTCTTAAGTTATATCAAGAGAAAAAAATAATTCCGGGGCAACTATTAGGGGGAGCAGTGAAACACTGTTTCTGTTCTTCAGACTGCGCTGTGCTCTACTGATGCGTCATTCAAATAAGTGCAGTTACACTGAAAGGCAGCACGATTTCACTGTCTCCATTATTTTCCTTATTGCAGGTGGATAATATAAGGTTTTACCGCAATAATTGTCATGAAATCACATGTTAACATTTTAGATTAATAACTATAGTCCAAGGATGCCTATTTTGTATTATCTATGAGTTACAAGGTTACTCTTTATTTTTTAGAACTTTTCATGTGGTAGTAGTGTGCTGCTTTCCCGCCTACAGACAGCATTTTAATTTGTATAAACTACTGTATATTTATATTAATTTGATATGTTCCTTAACATCCAAATCTCAACATATTAATAATTTACTGTTTTTTGACTTTATTGTGTTCTGTATTTTATGTTTCAGTGTCACATTTATGTTGAAAAGTGGGAAAGTTAATACTAATGGCTAAAGATGAAATGTTTAGTTAGCCTCTTAAAAAACTTGTATAGATGCACTTCATAATGTTGCATTGTGTTAAGTTCTGAATATGGGCCAGCTCAGTTATGTACATTTAATAAGTGTTGACAATATAATTAGTATAGGATGACAGTTTAGAATATTATAGTTATACCAGTTGTCATGTATAGAGTATACAATATACTAAGGGACAGCATTTTGCATATTCCACAGTACCAGAGTAAGATTTCAGTTTTCACTGAATGAAGGAGAACTAACTGGGCCCCAATTACTATGGGGTGTTTTTCACACAGTGTAACACTATGAAAGAGTTACTTGGTGAACATTTTATAATATAAAAAACAAAATAACTTGAGCTTTTCCTTTGTTGTCAGATGAATTTGCTAATGAATATGACAGTTTTAATATACTCTTATTGATACCTAGCCCTCACTAGCTTTTTGACTAAGAGTTGAACATTCCTACCCTAAATAATACTCTATCTGTAATCATGTACCTTTATAGACGGATATATTTCATTCTAAGATGGTTCCACCATTCAGATAAAATAATGCAGAACTCCTCAGAGTACTGTATCTGCAGGCTGAAACTTTGGAATCAAAAAACATGCTTTTTAGGGGCATTCACATATAATAAAAGAAGCACCTACTGCAAAAGCCATGTCTGCCTGTCTGTGTGCATTAAAGAACTCACCCCCCTGTTGACTGATTTTGTTGAAATTTGGCAAACCAAAAAAATGTGTCAATTTTCATTGTGATGTCTTGAACAGATTGTGCTCTATATTGTTTTGAAATTTCAAAATCTCCTGTTGAAAAACATTAGCAAATCTAAAGACTCATGTCTAAAACAGAGAAACATTTTGTGCAACTTCAACTCCAAATTAGTTTACTATTTCAAATTTATCTTTACAGCAGTTATTTCAACTTGTATACCTTGTATACTTCTTGTTTTACTCATCCACCAGCCACTTGGATGTCCAGTGCAGTAAGCCAGTCACCCAGGAAGGTGCACGTATGCAAGCAGCTCTCACAGCAGCACTTTCTGCTGTTTTAGGTAAGTTAACCATAAAAGTACAAATAAAATGTAAATTAATGGAAGTGGAAAACAA
The DNA here is from genome assembly GCA_026402145.1 of Polypterus bichir lapradei. Taxonomy (NCBI): domain Eukaryota; kingdom Metazoa; phylum Chordata; class Cladistia; order Polypteriformes; family Polypteridae; genus Polypterus; species Polypterus bichir. The sequence goes on along the minus strand of JANRMT010062813.1, from coordinate 47,966,215 downwards.
TTATGTAAGCATATATATATAAGACTGAATTGACTGAACTAATATATGCAGATTATAATTATAAAGAACCTATGTTATCAACCTTGAGCTAAATGTTGTTTGAACTAATTATTAATTATGGATTTAAAAAGGTGACTGCAGTTAATATGCAGACAGAAGACTGGAGCTCCTAGGACCGTGCTGTGATACACACTTTCAATGGTGCCTGAATAGACTAATTGTGTGAAATACCAAGAACAGGGCAGGATTACAGTTTGTGCTGTGCTGAAAAGAGTTACTTAGTGGTATAATGTACGTTATAACAGACGAAGTCATGGCTTATCCTGGCCTGAAGAGCTGCTTTTGCTTCTGCATATATTCAGACTGGAATTAAAATCGTTATAAGTGTCACCTTTGGTAGTCACATTATACAATACATTAGTTCCTTTTCAAATTCAAGTTTTTTTATGATTTTAACAAATTGTTCAGTTTTGATTAATATTAATTTCTAGATGGAGAACTTATTTCAGTTACTTTTGTTCTTTAATGCAATAATATTGATAATTATTATTAGTACTGGTCATTTTGTATCGGGTTATTATTCTTTCTGTAATTTTTGGGTACTACTCTATTCAGTATACTTTTAAAAATGTTATGGTTAGGGGATTGCTCCATGAGACAGTTTCTCCTGCCCATCTTTCCTCATTTTTTGGTTTTAGTTTTTTTCCCTTACTCTGCCTTTTTTTCTTTTATTGTGTTCCTGCTTAGGTGTCTCAGGCGGGGTGGGTTGGTTGTGCACTGGTTTCTTTTGTTTATGTTCTTACATAGCCCAAAAATCAGTTATTATTGTTAATTTCCTTTTACTGGATTACATTTTCATTGTATCGATAAAAATTTGATTGCAAAAAAAAAAGTAAAAAAGTAAACAACAGTTAGTCACAGGCCCTCTACTTCTAATACACATCGATCAATGCCATTTTTACATCACTTGAATTAGAATCTGCTGTGTTACTCAGCCACCACAAGCCAATTTAGACTACATTTTAACTACATGACATTTTGAATTATTATTAAAAAGCATGTATTTAATGCAGTCTGCTGCCATATGTAGTCACATTATATTATCACTATTATTTTTGACTCGCTGTTACAAAAATATTCTATAAACAAAAATGATAAATGACTCTTGGATGAAGTAACCAAATAAATGTGAAATGCTCCAACTTTTGTATCAGTTAATTTAATTGCTAATCACAGCTGAATGTTACTAAAGTTGCTTTAAATAGAAGAAATTTTAATTTATTTATATTTCACTTTATACCTGAAAAATTTGTTTTTGTTTTTAATTTGCAAACTGATTTTTTCTCATAAATGTGTCTAATTGACTTCTGGTTCTTTAGTAAACAGAAACTAAAATGACTTAAATAAATTGTATATTTCATTGTCTGATATTGTACATTATGTTTTAACCTGAAAAAATAAAAAGAATGAATTGATATTTCAGCATTTATTCTTTACTTGCAAAATACCCGTGCTTCGCAGCGGTGAAGTACTGCCTTAAAATTTTTATTAAGAAGAAAAGTAAACCTTTTTAAACTAAGGGAACATATACCAATAATTATTTGTTAAGGATCTCTTTGTATACCACATTGTGAGTTCGGCCCTCCGGTTGTAATATGACCAAGCTGTGCGCTGAGCTTACTCTTGAGTATGCAACGTACAGTTGGCTATGTGAAAAGCAATCTTGCCTCAGATCTCACAGCTTGGATTGCTGCTGTCATAATCGGTTTGAGTTTCATGGTTTGTTTCAATTACGTTAGTATTTGCAGGACTTGTGTTGAAATGACATTCGGCATCTGTCAAGCGTTGTAAGCATACAACCGGTTTTATCGATAACTTCGCGTCCAGCTTTTGAGAGTTTAAACATTCATAAACATCAAAGTGTGCACTACTCAAATTGTCACCTGTGAATCTAAGATGTTTAAGAGGCATTGGCGGTTCTCCAAAGGTGTAAAATATTTGGCCATTTCGGTACACTTGAATGCGACAACCGAACAGTTCAGCGGCAGCCATCAACTCACATGAAGAACCATAGGTGAGGGGCTTAAGCATTTCACTCTTATAGTGCTCCTGTGTAGTATAATTATCTCCTGTACCGTCATCAGTCCACACCTTGAACCTGTCCCAGTCATTCAATACATTAGACACAACGTTCCTCCGGATATCAAGAGTGAGCCTGATATGGCCGTGCAATATGTAACACAGAGAATGGAAAAGGCAGGCACCATCTCCGGGCATGGAAACCACTTGGTAAGTGACAGTTCTTTGATCGATGGTGATCACCTCGATAGACATGTTAATGGGGGTATGGTTGGAACAATAAAGGAAATGGGTACCTGAACAATGAAAACTAAGTCTAAAATACCTATGCAATAACTGTAATTGTAATAAACGAACAGTAAAACAGCGGAGAAGCTGTTGATTAAATAAAAAGGCTGCAGTTATCATCAGGGAGACGTGAATACCGTGACGAAGCAAGGAAGTGAAAGAAGAGACCAGAGCGACGGACGGCCTTATATAGGCAGGCAGCCAACAACGTGGGAGGCATGGGGATTGGGGACCCAATGCCGCCTCACACGGCGACCGAGCTGCAGGCTATGGACGTATATATGTACGTAAGTAGGATTCAGTTAGCGTTGGGAACCCGCGTACCAAATTTCTTGAAGATAGGCCCATAGGTAACAAAGACCGTTGGAAAGTTCAATAGGGCGGCTGACAGTGGCGTCATACCACCAAAATAAGTACGTATATCGGTTTTGGTTAGCGCAGGGAAGCCACCTACCAAATTTCGTGAAGATGGGGCCATAAATAAGAAAGTTTAACATGGCGGATGTTGTCAGCCATTATGACCGTTATGCGTAGAATTTCGAAATGAAACCTGCTTAACTTTTGTAAGTAAGCTGTAAGGAATGAGCCTGCCAAATTTCAGCCTTCTACCTACATGGGAAGTTAGAGAATTAGTGATGAGTGAGTGAGTCAGTCAGTGAGGGCTTTGCCGTTTATTAGTATAGATTATTTAATTAAATATTTACACGTTCAATTCTGATATTTTTTATTTGATAAAATTACGTTCAACTTTATTAATATCATTGTTAATATTTAAAGGTGACATATATTCTAATTTTTAGTTACTACTAGAGGAATTGCATTAATTTTGGCTGGCTTGTGTACTAAAGCATTTAATGAATTTGGGGGGGCATTTATACACATTCTGGTTTAGTCATTTTAGAATCTGAGGTTTTCTGAGTGGAATATATTAACTATACTGTATGTAGCACTTTAATTCAATAAAGGATCTTAACTGATTGAAGTGTCTTTGCTTCTGTGTAACCACTGTCTTCTTATGGAATGAAACAAAAATTTAAGATGGATAGAAGGTTTTCAAATAGAGTAGAATCTTTATATAAAACCAAATGTTTCCTTATACAGTCAACAGAGGAGCCAGCTCTGGATGAGACACCAGTCCTTTGCAGGTCACACTAACATATACATTCACATCAGGCAAATTTATTCACCGGCTGTATCAAGTCAAGCCAAGTTGGGGAGCATGCAATGGTACAGTGCATTGCCACACCCACTACACAACGAAACAATTCAGGATCCTGGTTTGCAACCCCCCAGGCAGACACACGGTCCAGTCCCACCCTCCAGAAATGACCCTCTTGGGCACAGCCATCAGCAGTGTGTCTGTTTGCGGAGAGAGTGTCAACCTTGTCAAGAGGTTTTCTTACCTTGGCAGTGACATTCATGTCTCTGGTGACTCTTCCTATGAAGTCAGTAGACGGATTGGGAGAGCAGGGGGGAGACGTTGTTGCTGGAAAGGCGTGTGTGGTACTCCCGATATTCTTGCAAAAGGACAAAGGTCCAAGTTTTTAGAGTCCTGGTGCTTCCTTTCTTGCTATATGGTTGCGAGACATGGACGCTATCCAGTGACATGAGATGAAGACTGGACTCCTTTGGTACTGTGCCTTTTCAGAGGATCACTGCTAGTTTGACTGTGAGGCGAATGAGTGGTTCCTCATGGAGTCCCGAATGAGGCACATTACCTGCATTGTGAGGGAGTGTAAGTTATGTCATTACTGTCATGTGGAACGATTCCCAGAGGGTGATCCAGCTCATTGTTGAGGACCCGAGTGGCTAGACCAGGCCAAGCAAACACCCATGTAATACCTGGCAGTGGCAGATAGATGGGACTGGACCACATGTCTGCCTGGGATGTTGCCAACCAGGATCCTGAGCTGTTTCATTGTGTGGTGGGTGCGGCAACGTGCTGTACCAGTGCATCCTCCCCAACCTGACCTCACCTGATATACAGTGGAACCTCGGTTTGCGAGTAACTTGGTTTACGAGTGTTTTGCAAGACGAGCTAAAATTTTTAATAAATTTTGAATTGATAAACAAGCAAGGTCTTGCAATACGAGTAGTATGGATATGCTTTGTCTGCTGAGTGTCATGTGATCACAACTGAGGTGATGGTTCTTCTCTCTCTCGTGTGTGTGTGTATGTGTCTCTCTCTCTCGCGCGTTTGTGTGTATGTCTCTCTCTCTCTCTCTCTCATGCGTGTGAGTGTCTCTCTCTTTCTCGCGCGCGCGCGTGTGTGTCTCTCTGTCTCTGTCTCTCTCTCGTGGGCAGTCGTCTCCTATTCTCCGTCTGGGTCGGTGTGCCTCACTCATATAGTCAACATCCGTACGAGCATATACTGTTTACTACAGCATTGTGACTGTGTGTGTGCGCGTGCGTGTGTGTGTGGTGACGTGCGAGTCCTCGTCCTGTGCCCCAAAACACGAAGCTGAGTCTCAGTACTTTAACAACACCAGCTTTATTCAGCTTGAAACAGCAACAGCACGGTTATTTATTGTAGCGGGATCTGCCACTGTCCTATACACAGACACAGCAGTCAGGCAGGGTCGTTGCCAAGTAGTACTGTGCCCTTTTATAATGTTCCTTGTATCACCCATCGACAGCAGGCGCTTATAGCATGTCCGTGATCTTTTCGGATTCGCTTTTACAGCAAACTGCTATAGGGAGACTGCGATTGCTTTGGGACGCTCTTCCACGTGTCGTCCCGTTGGATGGAATCCCACAAGACTTTAGAAACTCACTCACACCAGCCATGATTCTTTTCAAAGGTAAAGTGCAGGTTAAATTGTTTTATATATTTTTATAAACATATATACTTTATATATATGTTTTTTTAATTCCCCCAACACGCTAGATGGCAGCAGCCCTGGGGCCTCATGTATTAACGGTGCGTACGCACAGAAATGTTGCGTAAGAACGTTTCCACATTCAAATCGCGATGTATAAAACCTACACTTGGCATAAAGCCACGCACTTTTCCACGGTACCTCATACCCTGTCGTACGCAAGTTCTCCGTTTGGTTTTGCAGACTGGCGGCACCAAGCGTCAAAGCAGTGCTACTGTTCCTGTGTGGTTAACCTATTCTTAGATCCACATCCACGACATCGGCTTTATCAAATACACTGAAAATAACCGCATATCGTTCATAAATTTAAGGCACCTGATTGTAATCAACCTGTAACAATATAATGATGCACAGAATGGCCAAACTATTCCACTGGCATGGCTGCTTTAGCGTTGCTAGAGGACCTCGCAAATGGAAGGATCAGAAGAGAACGCGTATTCCAAGATTTTACTGATTTCTTGGCACATAATGATGACTGGCTTCTAAACCAGTTTAGATTTCCAAGATTGGATTAGATTTCTCGGGTTTTTAGCCACAGGAGCTTTTCAGCGTGAACTGGCTGACCGATCCGGTATTTCTCAGTCATCACTGAGTCGTGCCATGCAAGTTTTATGGGATGGTATTATCCGCTTGTCAAGCAGATATATAAGATTTCCGTATGCTACAGTTGAAAAGGCGAACATCAAAGCACAATTTGCAGCAATGTCCAGTTTTCCCAATGTAATCGGAGCGGTCAACTGCACACACATTGGTATAAAGGCACGTTCACAGAATGAATTTGTTTATGTAAATAGAAAGCATTTTCAATCTATTAATGTGCATATCATCAGTGATGCGAAAATGCGCCTCACTAATGTTGTTGCGAGATGGCCTGGCTCAACTCATGATTCATTCATCCTGAGCCATAGTAGTGTGAGCACCAAATTTGAAAATGGTGCTGTGTGTGATGGCTGGCTTCTCTGTAAGATAAAACATTTATTACCTTTTTGGTTACAGTTGTACGTTATCTGTACAATGTAACCATATAACACGATTACTCAGGTGACAGTGGGTACCCACTGAAGACGTGGCTCCTCACCCCTCTCGCCAACCCACTGACTAAACAAGAGTGACGTCATATTGACCTCCACTCTCTGGCTCAGGTGGTGGTAGAACATACTATAGGGCAGCTTAAGGGCCGTTGGTGCTGCCTGGATAAGACTGGTGGAATGCTGCTCTATAGTCCACAGAAAGTGTGTCGCATCGTGCAAGCATGTAGCATTCTACGTAATATGGCACTCATTCGTAACTTGCCAGTACCTGAAGAGATGCGGTATGATAAAAATGACCCTGGACCACCAAATGATCAGCCACACCGGACAGCATTACAATGTTGAATGAATGTAATTAACAGAATGTAAAATCAGGTAAGCAGATACATCATTTATTTTTTCACAAATTCATTTAATTTTTCGGTAATGTCACACAACACTGTCTTGATATTTCATAGTTTATTGGCTACATCCCGTTGTGCATTGGCCACATCTCTCACCGCATCCACCAATGCATTTTGAGATTTTAGAACTGCATCAGTCAGCACACAGCCAGATAATCGCCCACCAGTTTCCGAGGCAGGGGTGTGTGAGCAGCCAGCGCCCGAAGATGTGGTCGGCACAGAAGCAGCACCATCATCGCCCAGAACCATGTCCTCAGCATTGGGTTCAGCTTTTGTACTATTGTCTAGAAGTTAAACAGTAATTAATACCTGATTGTTTGTCTTATTACTCATGCAAATTATTTACACGAGTATGGATCATGGTAATCAAAAAAGAAATAAAAACTCACCGGCACCTGCGGTGATGTCAGAATCTCCCTCCCCCGCTGGTAAAATGCCGACAATGAGTGTGTCGCCAATACTTGCTGCAACTCACTGCTCAAACAGTGTGAGCTCCGGGAGTTCAGTTCTAGTGGAGCTAACATGCAGACCACTACTTTTTTAATTCTGCTCCAGCACTCTTGATTGCGTCCGCTATGCTATGCCACACCATCAATTTCCTTTTGTTGCTAATGTCACGTCCTAGGTTACCAAATAAAACATTTTTCCTGGCCTCTATTTCAGCTAGCAGGACCTCCATTTCACATTCGCTGAAGTTTTTTTTTTTTTTTTTGGTTTTTCCCGTGCTTTCACCATTGTCTTTCTAAAGCGCTGAAGGTAAGGGGCTATTTAATATTGATTTGCATATTCAAAGAGGCGTAATTCTGGGAGGAGTTGGGGTGTAGCAGTAGGCGTGTGCACGTGCGTTAATTTCCACGCTGAGTGGGATTTATGTAGCGGAAGAACGCGGAGGTTGCCGAACGCACAGATTCCTGCATCTGGATTTTTCTGTGCGTAAGCACATTTCGGCTTTTGTGCTTACATCATGTTATGGTGTGAATTCTACGCACTGCGTTATGCATGAGGCCCCTGGTTATTGGCGCCCAGTGGGAAGTCAGCAGGGCAGGCTGGAAGGTAGAGAGGAAACACTTGACTGGAGGAGGGCAGTGCAGTGGTGAGAGAAATTAGAGTAAGGAGAGAAAAAAAACTGTGTTTTGTGTTTTTTGTAACTTATAAAGGAGTGTGGTATAATAAACCAACCTTTATTTGAACCCGGGACTGTGCTTGTGTGTTCATGTCGGGGTTTGGGCTTGCTGATTATATATATATATATAATTTGTAAATAGAGGGTGCTAGAAAGTGAAAGTAAAGCAGTGGAGCAGCCTGTCATAGATGTCCCTTTGGTTGAATGTGCAGGGTTCAGCACAGACAATGAGACAGGTAAGAGGTTACAGGCAACAGTTGCATAGATGGTTTTGCCATTTCTCCTTATCCCCCTTTTATACGTACAATGTTGATGTGTTTGATGTTAGGTGCATGTCATAGGTGATCTGATAACACAATAAAACACCAGCCTAACTTAAACTAACATTCATGTCTTTGGCATGTGGATGGAAAACTCCACAAAAACAGTGACTAGGCTGGGATTCAAACCCACTCTTTTGGTGAAGTGCTGCTGCATTGAACAAAATTTCCTAGGAATGATTTGTCAGCTATGGCTAGGTTATCAATACTTATGATGGGTTTGTGGTGGGCTGGGTTTGAGCTTCCATGGGCAAAGTTCACACTGGCTGACACATAACAGCAGTAGGAGAGAGAGAAAGAGACACACATAGCAAAATCCACTGACAGTGTAGAGATACTCTACATGTACATGTACATATGAACATTTCAAAAGGTCTCAGAATCAATTTGAATAAAAGTGTGCTTTTCCCAGTGAATTCAATACAATATTAGATTGGGCACCTTCCCTTTTATCATCGCAGATCAGTTTAAATACCCAAGGGTAAACATCACAAGTAAATATAAAGCTCTTTATCAACAAAATTTTGCCATCTGTATGGAAAAAATGAAGCAAAACTTGCATAGATGGTCAACCCTTCATCTCACTTTAGTTTGAAGAATTAACGTTGTTTGGATGAATATCCTTCCTAAGCTTCTCTTTTTATTTCAAAACATTCCAATATACATTAATAGATCATTTTTTAAGAAATTAGATTCTTCATAACTTCATTTATTTGGAATTCAAAATATCCACGTATCCAAAGAGCGACCCTACAAAGACCTAAGGCAGAAGGTGGCATAGCTTTACCTAACCTTCAATTTTATTACTGGGCAGCAAATATACAAGCTATAAAAACTTGGACATTGACTAAAACAGATGGACAGACACAGGCTTGTTCTGCAATTGAAATAAAATCCTGCAGCACTTTTTTATATTCCTTGCTTTGCACCCTAATAAGTACAAGTTATCGGCAATATACTAACAACCCAATTGTGCTTTACTCTCTCAGAATATGGAACCAATGTAGGAAGTATTTTAAGGTAGAGAAGCTTCTAATGGTGGCACCTCTGCACCACAACCACCTTTTTCCACCCTCTCAAACATATGCAGTTTTTAATGCCTGGAAAACATTCAGGATTAAATCACTTAGAGATCTGTACTTAGACAACGTTTTTGCATCCTACGAACAATTACACTCCAAATTTAACTTTCCAGCAACACATTTCTTTCACCTCCTTCAAATTCGAAACTTTGTTAAACAGAACCTGCCCAATTTTACTCACTCCCACGTACCTCTATGCCGGAAAAAATATTGCTCAGTCTCGAGGACTCAGACAGCATTTCTGTAATATATAAAACTATTTTACAGTCCTTCCCTTTCAGAGATCCAAGAGAACAGTGGGAAAAGGATCTCTCACTCAACATTTCAGAAAAGGAGTGAAAACTAGCAATGCACAGAATTCATTCAAGCTCCATATGCACAAAGCATAGAATTATTCAGCTCAAAATTATAGCACATCTCTCTCATTTAAAATTGTCCAAAATGTTTCCAGGGCAAGATCCAACCTGAGAACGCTGCAATCAAATTCCAGCCTCACTGGATCACATGTTTTCGGCTTGAACCAATTTAAAATAATTTTGGACCAAAATCTTTAAAAGCCTTCCAGACAGCCTTGGTGTCACAATCGCTCCTAATCCACTAACAGCTGTGTTTGGGGTACACCCAGATGGGCTTAAAGTGGAGAAAGAAACAAATTGTAATTGCCTTTACTGCACTATTGGTATGTAGGCTTATCTTGCTCAACTGGAAGAATCCTAACTCACCTATTCTAAGTCAGTGGGCAACTGATGTTATATACCATTTGAAACTGGAAAAAATCAAATTCGCACTTACAATCTTTACAAAAAACATTTTAAAAACCTGGCAGGATCTAATCAATAACATTTTAGAATAAGAATTTAAATTGAGGAAGCAGGTTCTGTCCTCTCTTTTCCTCCATTTATTCTTATTCATTTATTAATGTATCTATTTACCTATTTTTACTAGCATAAGGTTTTACACTGCTGGCCTAGCTCTCTTTCTCAGGGGTGGGGGTTTGATTATTTTTGTAAAATTTGAGTTATGTGTATGGAATGTTATTTGAATTTAATAAAATCAATAAAATTAAAAAAAAAAATATATGAGCAGATGAGAACCACCACAGGGAGTTATTCCCCTCAGTGCAGTGGATGCTCTGAAAGACATACAGTAAAAGATCCTGGGGCCTCATGTATAAACGGTGCAAAAATGTTGCGTACTCCAGTTTCCACACTCAAATCGCGATGTATAAAACCTAAACTTGGCATAAAGCCACACACATTTTCACACTAGCTCAAACCCTGGCGTACACAAGTTCTCTGCTCGGTTTTACAAACTGCCGGCAACCAGCGTCAAAGCAGTGCTTTTGTTCTAGTGTGGTTTCTCTTTCGTTTTTAGATCCACATCCCTGACGTGGCTTTATGATATACACTGAAATTAACCGCATATTGTTTATTAGTTTAAGGCATCTGATTGTAATTAACTTGTAAGAAAATAATGGTCCACGGAATAGCCAAACTATTCCAAATACTATAGCTGCTTTAGCGTTGTTACTCTCAATGCACCCTCTTCTTCTTTCAGCTGCTTCCGTTAAGGGTTGCCACAACGGAACATCTTTTTCTATATTACTCTCACTGTACGACTCGGAGTATTTATATCACTGTATCTGAGTGTAGAATCACAACTCTACAGCAGCTGATCAGAAAGAGAATTATGGTATACAGCATCAAGCATATGCTGCCTCAGCCATGCTGTCTATTTGAACAGCTCTCATACGACAAACACGTCAGAGCCTTTCCTGTAGGGACATCGCGGTTCAAAAACAGTTTCATCCCAAGAACTACAGTATAAACGCACTCAATCAGTCCATCAAGTGCTCCTTGTAGAACTGTTTGTACTTATAAGTACAATTACCTCACTGTAAACTTGCGATAAATTTATAATATTGCACAACCTGAGCCACTTTATAAAGCGCATATTTACATATGATGACAATATCATTTTTAAAATGAAATGCAGCAAAATATTTTTATTACATTTTACAAATAAAATGTTAACTATTTAAATAATCTATATTGTTAATAATTAAACATGTGAGAACACGGTGTCGCAGCGCTAGCGACGAGCTGGTGCCCATTCAGGAATTGTTCCTGCTTCACGCTGTATTCTTGCTGGGACTGGTGCAACACTGGATGGATAGATGGATAGAATAATTAAACATGTACTACGAACATATTTCAATGTTCCTTAAAAGTTTTGAAGAATCTGCGTTCTAAGCCTACAGATGGCTTGACATCTATTACAGAGCTGATCGTGTGGCAATTGGTAACTTGGAGAAAGAAAAGGAAGATTAGTACATTTGAAAGAGACAGTACTGCTGCAATAAATTATTTCACTGAAGGTCACGCACGGCGCAGTAAGCATCTTGCGGGAGACAGGAACAATCTGTGGACGAGGCGCCAGCTCGTCACTATCACTGTGCCACCATGTTCCCATGTTTCATAACATGCTTTAATTCCTATCATCATGAAAACGATAACAAGTATACATCTCAGTATTTAAATTATTCAGAGAGCTCTAATATCCTAAATGTAATGGATTCTGTGTTCTGTCGGAGGAAGAGAAAGCCTATTTAAGAATCATGCAGTGATTCACACACACAGAGAACATAGAAGAACAAATATAATACAAAGCATTTAATGTGCTACTTTAGTTATGATGGTATTTGAGATACTAGTAAATTAAAGATTTTAAGATTAAGTTTATGATCTTCTACTTTAATGACAAAATAAACTATGTGATTAAAGTGGAAATTTTGAGATTGAAGTTCCGTGCTTTTTTTCCCATTGTGTACCAATTTTTTTTCCTTTCTCTGTACCCTAATAAGCTTCCATATGACACTCAGACGGTGGGCTACGACTCGCCTTTTCACAGCGACCTTGATATCTGACAACTTCTTTTTTGTTTTGGGCACTGTACGACTTTGTGAACTTGAACTTTCGAGTTTCTCCACCACTCTATGTCACTTGATCAACTTCCTTTTGTTGTTTATATCACTGTTAAAATCAACAAATAGTACGTTTCTCCTTGCCGCCACTTGGTATTCACTGAAATTCTTCTATTTTCCCTGTGCTTTTCCTATTGTCTTTTCACAGAATGCCAAGCTTAAGGGCTGTTTATATTGATTTGCCTATTCAAAGAGGCTTAATTCAGGGAGGAGTTGGGGAGTGGCAGCAGGAGCGTGCACATGCGTTACTTTTCACACTGACCGGGGTTTATGTAGTGGAAGAACATGGAAGTTGGCTTTGTACAGATTTATGCATCTGGATTTTTTTGTACGTACGAATATTTCCGCTTTTGTCCGTACGCCATGTTTTAGTGTGAATTCTACACACAGCGTTATGCATGAGGCCTCAGGTTTGATCCCTGAACCCAGAAGTGATCCTGAGACTTCACCGTAAATCAATCCAAAGTGATCTTTGCTGTAGCAGTTCCCTGACAGTAACTCGATTAATGTAGAGTTGGATTCTAAGTTGGGTGAAGAATAAGCCTTAAGAAAACTGAGGAGATTCAAGAAGTATTTAATGAGAGAGAAAAATGAGGAAGGATTAAAGAGAGACTTTTCTTTTGTATTTTATTTTAGGAGGTGAGAAAGTGGTGAAAACACTCAGTCAAAATATCAAAGTCAAGCAAAGTAGACACAGTAAATAGATTTTTTTATCCCTTTGACTTTCTGCTTATTATGATTAACTAAAGTAACAGTTTAATAGCACCTACTCTCCTATTTTTTATGGAAGAATTTTATATAATGCTCCAAAAGCTTTGTTCTATCAGGCAGACAGTGCTAAGGTGAAAGAATGAATGAAATCAGTACACACTTGATTAAAGTTTAATATGTGATTGTTTCAGAACCTGTGAATAACATACTCAAAAGCAAAATAAATAAAATATTGTCTGATACATGTATGATTAGATAAGTCTGAGTCCGTCACAGATAAATACCTTTGAAAAAATCGAATAAGTACCTTTTTCTCAAAACTTCAACTGCTATAATTCTTTTCATAATAAGCATTGTGAAATAAATATATTTTTGTCGAGGTCAAAATGCAAAAGTTAGGCATATTTCAGAAATATAATTAGTATTGATTTTAATAAATGAAATCATCTATGATTCTTTCATTCATGCTCAGCATACACTGGAGAAAATGTATGCTCATGTATTATAACTGGAATATTGTTTGCATTCATAAAAAGGAAATATAAGAGTATTATTTTGCTTCTCTTCTTTTTTTGCACATATCCTTGTAGAAAAATGCATATATAAACCAGTACAATATGTGCCTGCCTTCTTGTGACCTAAGGCTTTATTAATAAATTGCTGCATTAGATAATCGTAATACAAACTTAGCTGAACATTAATATGTATTAATTCAGACTTTTTATTACAGTAATGGAATTTTAGAGTTATAATGAAATTGCGTCAACTCCTAAAGTATTAATAATGGAAGAACTTTGAGAAAGAAAATTATCTGAATTATTTTCCAGTAAATGACTTTCCAAGTACTATGAGAAATTATTAATCACTGTATAGCTAGTTCAGAAGAATTCTGTTTGTGCTTTTCATTGGTCCTAATATTATATTTTTCATTAACTCAATAAATGCAATGTAATTTTTTCTAATCGCCTTAGGCAATGTTCAGGTTTCAATAGGCTATACTGAAATTATGATTTAATAATGACATGGAAAAACAGAATTGTTGGTGCAGTTATTTATAAAGGTTTCATTGCACTTATATAGAGGCATGATATCTAGCACTTATTGACTAACAACAAATCCTGATTTTCAAGGAAAACACATTCTTACCATTTGAAAGAAACAATAATATGCAATGCAATGTAATTTATTGGTTATATTAGATACCTGAAATTGTTTTGGCAAATCTAATACTTTAAAGTTATAATGTTAGAAAACTGTAAAATAAGATCAAACATATATTCATTCATTCTTATAACCTCTCTTATTTTATCGCTGGGCTGCTAGGAAGCCTATTCCTGCAAAATGTGGTGCAAGTCAGAACCAACACTGTGTGAGGTGCAAACCCCTGCCACTTATCTGTTCACATCCAGTTTAGAACTACAAATAAAGTTGACATGCATGCTGGAAAAAAAAGTCCTTGCAAACATGGAAAAAATTTGCAAACTCTGCTTAGGGAGGGACTGAGTTAGGACTGAAGCCTGGTTTCCTTGAGCTGTGACTCATTTGTTTCAGCATGTAAAAAAATGTAATTTATACCTATACAATTACAAAATACAGAATAATGAATTCCTCTGCAGGTGGATTTTCTTGACTACTACTATATAAGTCAAAATAACTAAAACTTGAGAATGATGTATCATAAAAGCCAAAGTAAAAACCTAAAAGTAATGTATAAGCATGGAGTTAGAAACATATTAAAGAAAACAGCACAGAATGGCTCCCAAAAATCTGAAATGAAACAAATCTGATCAAGGTGTACATTACTTTAGACAAACTCAATTTATCGCTCATTGTATACAAAGCATTAAACAGCTAAAAGATCAGAATAAACAAAGAAAAATAGTATCATAATTGAATATTTCATAACCTTTACTTTTCTGGAAGAGTACCTTTGTATGGTCCTTCTGCGTTGTTGCCAGCACTGACCACCCAAACAACCACACACCTACTTGATCTGGAGTTTTTAGGGGAAAGCAAAAAAGAGAAGGTTAAACATTACATAGTATCTAGTAGATTTTTCACTGAATGTTGTCACTCTAAGCACCTCATGGAATCATTATTAATGAAAACTTCATTGTGCTGTTACTTGTCTATTGGCTATAAGAATTAATTTCTTGGAGACTGGTTACAACAGCTCACTAATATGTTTATTTACAGAAAGTTAAGAATTTTATGTAAAAAAAGATGTTAGGTAATTAGCAGACAGATGATGGTCATTAACATGTAAACATGCAGTATATTATACGTTCGGTTCTATGTGTAAGCCTAACATTTAGTGTCCTATTCAAGGAAATGTTGATCCATTGTATGGCCCCCTTAGCCCTCAGTAAAAAAAAAAAGCCAAGGACTAAAAACCTTGAGGTTTTTCTAAGGATTCTGTGAAATGATACTGGTAAGCCTGTCAATATAATTACAAAAAACAAAAAAATCTTTATGACTTTGATAGTGTTAATTAATTCGGACTCCATCTTCTGACAAGATCCTAATGTCTACGTGTAAGTATTAGGATGTTATTTTACTACAAGGAAACTACATGCACATCTTCTTTTATGTGGCTGTTTACTACCACAATCCCCTTACAAATATTGTATTTGAACCAGAACTAATTCCCTAGTGTATGACAACCATGGGAATCACTACTTTTTGAAATCCCTGTCAGGTTTTGTTTATATTTCAGTTTTATTTTCTAGACATTTTTGGCATCAGTTTGTAAATATTATTTAGTTTTCTTGTGCAATGACATTATGTGTATTTCTTTTCTTATTTGTATGGCCATGTTCTTGTTAGCAGTAGCTCCTGTTATCAGTGCTGTGTCCTATCAGCATTGTGACATTTTACATCATTGCACTGCTGCCTTTTAGATGATGCTGCACCATTATTGCTATCCTTGCTTTAGATCATTTTTTTCAATTAAAAACTTTCTACTGTAAGAGATAAATAAAGCACAATTTGTTATTATTAGGCTGAAGGTAGCACAGTGGTGCAGTGACGTAGCTGTTACATCACACTTCCAGCATCCTATGTTTGAATAGGTCCATATGACCTTTGAATGTTCTTGTGTCTAAATGGGTTTGACTCTAGGGCACTCTGGTTTCCCTCTCATATCCCTAAAGATGTGCTGGTTAGGTTAATGGTTGTTTCCAAATTGCCTCCTGTGCGAGTGTTTTATGAAGAAGTGAGTCCAGTGATGGACTAGAGCTGTATCCTGTGCCCAGCACTGCAAAGATAGGACTTGACACCGCATGATACCTAATTGTGTTAGGATGGTTTGCATAGGTTATGATATGAATAAGTTGAAACTGCTGTTTAGTTAGTAGTTTTTATTTCAATAAATTATAGCCTCTGAGCATTTGTAGATATAGCCTCTGGTCTGTGACATATTTATCAATGGTCATTGCCATTAGAAACGTAATGCATGTTAATAGACTGTAGAGTATATCTCTGTTCATCGCACCTAATGGCCTCTTTTGAACCTGCAATGAATAAAATGATTTTCTTCTCACTGCAAAAAGCCTTTTGATTCTCTTTGCAATTTTTTCACATACATATTCAGTAAATTGATATCTCCACAAAATACATGAATTTAGAATATCCACTGGGGCGTTCTAAACATTTTTTTTCTAATAAAGTTTTATCTCCCTTTAATGTGCACAACACCTTTACACTCCTACTGACGTCTAGGAATTGAACTCCTCTTTGTAGCACTGCTACAGGTTCACCCCAATAATGAGCAATAATAAAAAACAACTCCATACCCTAATAGACTAATGAAAATGATGGCTTAAATTTACTGTTTGTACAAGGTACAGGAAATTACAATACTACAAATATTATTTGGGAAGAAGACTTGAATAGCCTCATGCTGTTCCAAACCGAAATATTGTCAGCATCTTATCATCAATTGCTGTCACTCTCTTCTTCATTAATGAGGTGATGACCCATGTACACAGGCATTACTGCCTGCAGAGCCTTCTAATTTTATTTATTTCCCGTGTGTTATGATCTACCCAGCTCAGAAAGGTTTCAATACAAAAACTAAGTCTCAACTCTTCAATAACTCTGTTCAGAAAATTAGCCTGGCCCTAAACTTAAGAAGCATGCTTTGAGGCCTACATATGATGAAGAAGCTAAAATTGAATGGGAGAGAGGAACTGTAGAAAAAAAAAAAAAACAGCCCAAATGACAAAAACAAACTTCCTTAATATATTTAAAGGTTTAAATTAAACAGAAACATCAAAAGCAATAAAGATCTAAAGAAGACAAAAAGTTAGCCAAAATGAAAGCCAAAAGTTAAAGAAAAAATGAATTCCACAATCCAATACAAATAACTGAATCGAAGACAAAAACTAGAGTAACAGAAAAAACATACCCTGTAACAATCACAAAAAAGCAAATTCACATTAGAGCCAAGCAAACATGCACTGCATTTCAACAGCATATGGAGCCCCCAAACCTCATGCGGCTTAATACACAAAGGACAAGGAACACGAAAATACATAAAAAAATAAAGAGACATAAATACACAAAATACAATTGAAATACTAAAAAACTACAAAAACTGAAAGATAACACATTTTATGAATCGTACATTTTAAAAGATACATGAAAATAATAAAATTCAACTAAATTAATAAATAAAAAGAAAAGCATGAGCCAAGGATGAGACCCTGGCTTTAACATAACACTACTAAAGTCTCCGCCCTCTTTCTCAAATACTGTTGAGTTACAGGATGCTGCTTCCTGACTGGTGTATTTTGTTCCTCGTTTTATCCACACACCTACTGCTTTGCTTAATCTATTGGTTTCCAGTTATTGCTAGAATCCATTTCAAAATTGTTACATTGACTTACAGTTCTCTGCTCTTCAATACTTCTGCAGAGTGAGTGAGTGCCACCTACTTTTTGATTTACAACCATTTTACCTTCCAATGACAGAATGTCCATTGTTTTAATTATGTATCTGTTGGTAAGTAGGTGGACTTCTGTGTGCGTATTGTGCAGTATTTGATGCTCCTAAAAACAACTTCCCTATTAAAGAGTGTTTGGTATTTTTCAAGTCAGAGTTATTTTTTCATAATCATGAAGTACATTGATTTGCATTAGGAAATTCTGTTCTAAATTGAAGCATTTTTATAACAGTAGCCTGATTGATGACTATACAAATGAATTTAAAACACTTGTATCTGTTAATTATTCTATATTTAATGAAAGGTCTATTTGAGTCCATTAAAGATAAATTGGCAAACCATGATGTGGTTTTTAAGAAGGTGATTAAAATGCCTCCTAAGATCAGAGAGGTATGGTGGGAAGAAAGCAACTAATGTTTCACCATTGTATCAGACTCATAAACCTTCATGCAACTTGGGAAGTCAGTAATGAGGTCTTCAAAAGGAGAATGCCTTTAATATATGGTCGTTTAATTGTGGCAGATATGAGCAAATGTTTAACAAGTAAGCTGCAGGCAAGCATCAACACTTAGCAAATTGAGGAGTTAATCTGCAGATGGATTAAGACCTCACACGCATACTTAATTTTTCACCTTGTCTGTATCATTGATAATAAATAGTGAGCCGCTTTTTTAACTGACTTTCAGGTTCTGTTGTTTTATTGCAAAATTAACATTGCAGTTAAACCAAGAGGTGAACAAATAACCAAAGAAAATGTGTTTTCTAAGAAATCAATGGACACTTCTCAAACCTGCTAATTTCAATTCAAAGTCATGGGGTCTGGAGTTTATGCCAGGAGCATTGTGCACAATGCAGGAAACTGTACTGGATAGGTTACCAGTCCAGTGATTTTTTGACAACTGGACTACTTCCATGACAATTTTATTTTAGATGTTTCAAAGACAATAAACCCCAATTTTAATGATTTGTTTGCTTGTCTGCCTTATTGTTCTCACGTATCCCAATATCAACATTGTTTCCCAAGAATTAATTGGAGGGCTGTTTCTTTTCTTTTCTTTTATTCTTGCTTCTGGAAATTGACTTAATCATGGCGAACGAACCATATGAATACTCCAATTTCCACTTTGCTTTAGTAAAAGCAGTGTACTAGGAGTGCACTCACCACCAATGGAAATTGAAACTAGGAGTGTTTACATCATTTGTCAAGCCATTGAAAAGTATATCAGTAACAGTCTAGCAAATGTTTTTATCAAGCTTTCTAGCAAAACGATTGGTTCTGGTTTCTTTGTTGTGAGCAAAAAAAAAAAAAAAACATAGTTCCTTTAGGCAGTGGTGCAATGACAGGATAGGCAAGAGAGGCAATTGACTGGGCCCTGAACTGGGAGAAGCCCCCCAAGGGTGTACTTTTACATAGATACTCAATGCAAGGACAAATCTATAGAAATCCTTCTTGAATATAGCATCGACACACTACAATGACACCGTCAGAAACACCCCTAAGAGGGGCCCACATCTCTGTTGCAAGAGTGTCCGTGTTTGTGATGAATGTTATTTTTTTGGTAATCAGAGCAGATTTCATAAATCATGAAGAGCAATTACATGTTTCAAAACATAAATTAGATTCACTCAGTTTGTTTAGACAATTCAGCCATTTTTGATTCGTTATCAGTCTCTCCAGATTCCACTGTCTAATCAGTGCATGTCCAAAATCAGCACACAAAGCAAGCCTCAGGATTAGTGGTTAACAGTAACAGAAAAAATGTTGTTCCTCACTAATCCTGACTGTTCGTATCACTATTGCCTCTGGTGAGAGAAGTTTCCATCTTTAAAGCTGTTTAAATCTTACTTGAGATCTGTCACATGCCGGGAGAGGCTTTCAGCCCGATCTCTGACCCCAGTACCACGCAGTATTCAAAGGTCTTTGGACCATGAGGACTTGGCGGCTGCATTTGCTGTAACAAAAATCCATAAACAATGATTTTGAAAGCTACAGTAATACCTTTACAAGCCAGTTTTTTGTTTTTTAAAATTCTATTATCTGCAGTTTTTGTTTATTTTTTTAAATATTACAATGTGCAATTTGTATTTATTTTTATTACCATGTGCATCATACATTTATTTGCATTTTATTAACTTTTTCATTAATTTAGCATGGTTTATTCTATTAATGGTTTTCTATTTTCTATACAAATTTCAACGAAATTAACTAAATTAAAATAACTTTATTAATGTACACCTTACTCTAAAATAATATGTTTTTTAACATGTTGAGCCTCTCGGGGGAGGTGTGTTGGATTGCCCCATGGGGTTTTCTACCTGGGTCCCCCAGAGTACTTAGAATTGCCTCTGCCTTTAGGCTGTGTATTGATTACAAGACTTCAAATATGTAAACAATAATTATTTTCTTCCATTGGTTATTCTTTTACTAAATCGGTCACAGGTTTCCAGAAAGTTTTACAAGTCTTTGTTTGAAGAGGGTGTATCATTTGATTCAGCTGTTTGAGGGTAGTTAGAGGAAGACTACATGGAATACAGGAAATTACAACTCCCTTGTTTTTTTTGCACTGTTGATTGGCTAACATTCCTAACATCTTTCAGCTATTCATTAACATTAATTTTAGACACATGCTTAGTAAGTTAATTTCCACATACAGTATATGTGTTCTCCTCAGATCTTACCATTTTAATGTGGAGGTGTTACAAACAATGAGGACTAACAAGTTATTTGTAAAATTGCAAAACCCACAGGTTTATAGTGCCACCTCTTAGTTGTAAGGCATTTAATAAAAAAGTTCAGATTATAGATCTGAGTAATGCAGCAATATATTTTTTAGATTTGTTAATTACTACTTTGAATTTTTAAAAAAACCTTTTCTACATTTTTGTACAGTGTACCATTGCAACATGAATAACTACTCTGATGAATAAATCTTATTCTTGAACTCCTGAAGAGTTTCAAGCCTTTACCATTTTAAAATCATGTTTTAAACATTTCAGACCATTTTAATTTTAAAAATATCACCACTAGTGTTGCTAATGGATACTACTGCTTCAGATTCTTGGTACTCAGCTTGCTTCTTCCTTAAATACACTTCAAATATAGTACTAGTATCATCAGCAACAGAGAAAAGACAATTCCAGGATGCTGATCATAGTACACTTTTCCAGTCATCTTCCATCTTCCATCAGTGTCTGTACTCATTTGCCCATTTTAATCTTTTCTTTTTATTAGTCACTCTCAGATCTAGGCCAGCATCCCACAGTTGTCTTTTAACTGTTGAAGATGACATTGATACTGATGGTACTTAAGGAATGAAGCCAGCGGAGGACCTATAAGGCATTTGTTTCTCAAGCTACAGACACTAATGTCCTTGTCCTCTTGTGCAGTTGGGCATCTCTGCCTTCCACTATTTTTTCTACCCTGGTTAGATCCAGTTTTCCTTTATCTCTCAAGACAGTAATGAACAACATTGTATGAAATCTTCAGTTTCTTGGCAATCTGTCGCATGGAATTACCTCCATTCTGCCAAAAAAGACATGTTTCTTGAGAGCATTCTAACCATTTCTGAACTTAGAACTGAACTTTCAGAATGCCAGTACCTTGCAACCCAAGTCAACAGAGTAGCATGTTTCAGCAGTGCTAATGCAAAAGGAAAGGTTTCTCTAATGACCAACTAGTATTTATATGTTACTAATTAAGAATAAGCTAAGGGAGTTGACCATTACAAAACTGAAATAATAGCTGCCGGAAATGTGACTTTGCAGTTATACAGGTATTTGAATACCGTAATAAAATCAAAATTAGTAATTTTAAGCAGTAATAACCATTAGCAACACTAATAATGTCCTTGCTAAATTTTTAAATCAATCTATCTTGAGTAAAAGGTAATAGTGTCTGGTAAAACATCAAAAATTGCTGGGTGCATTCAGATTTTTGTCTGGTAGTCTGGTAGATTGGTAGTCTACCTCACAAATGGTAGTAATAAGTCCTTTCTTCTAGGACCAGTCTTATCTGACTTTCATAAAAGTACCAGGTTTCTTTTCTGATATGTATGCTGTTGTGCTCTCAGTCTGGTCAAAATGTGATAAGTTATATTAAACATAAGGTTTGTTTGATGGTTTCAGTGGTTAAACAGCCAAGGAGAGAATTAACACAAAACTGAGTGCCATTGTGAACAATGCTACACATTCCCTCTGTGACACACTAGTTTTGAGGACTTTCAGCCAACAAATTATACAGCAGAAATCTGTCAGGAAACACTACTGGAGCTCTTTTATACCAGCAGCAATACGCCTGCATAATGCCTCACTGTGATTGTGATAGCCAAATCAAACGTTTTCTTTCTTTTTAAATTTTCTTTCTTTTTAGACATTCTGTTATTTGTTCTGATCATTGTGTGTATGAACACTTAATTATGTATGTATTTATTTATTTATGCATTTATTAATTTAAAGAGCTTCTGTAAAAAAGCCATATTTCCCCCTGGAGATGAATAAAGTTCTATCTATCTATCTATCTATCTATCTATCTATCTATCTATCTATCT
>JANRMT010062813.1:47906831-47943813 GCA_026402145.1 Polypterus bichir lapradei | reverse complement strand
TCTATCTATCTATCTATCTATCTATCTATCTATCTATCTATCTATCTATCTATCTGTCTGTCAAATTAAGGTTTATAATATTCAGACAGACATGAAAGAGAAGATTTTAAAATGTATGCATTTCCAACACTAGTTTCACTTTAAAAGTCTGTTTTTTAATCCCATAATATAAAGATAAAACCTAAAGTGACTTGTATTGTGATTGATGGGTTTTCGGTGTATAGTGAACTTCTTCAAAAGTCACACCTTTTAGAAACTGATATGCACTGCTGCTACTGAGACTGTGCTCTTTGATCCTTGTCTCATCTATTTTCATTTTTACTTTTAAACTTTTATGCCATGACAGCTATGCTAAAGCACAGTTCTCTTTGTACATCCTCAGTCTGTTGCTCAATTTTCACATATTGCATGTATAGATCTCTTCTAAAATTAAGCTATAAAATAAGTGAAAGAATGTTTCCAGGGCTGTGAACCATATGAACACTCTTCAGTTATCATTTTTCATCTGTTTATTGAGTGCTTAGTTTTAGGCTTATAACTAAGCCTTATATATCTACAGAACAACCCACAACACAAGATTCTATTAGAAATGTTAATTAATAAACAAAGTACATCAATAAAGAAAAACATTTTAAATAAGAACTAATTATTATTAATTTAAGTTTAAATAATTGTAATAACTAAACACTTATCTGTGAGTGCATTCAGCTTTGAAGTTTTCTGAATCACCTAATTCATATATTTAAATGTAGCATGGAAATTAGAGCGAAAGAGAGAGACGCAGAACTGCAGGAGGTGACTGGCCCACTCTGAAAATCTTGCTGATCCGAACGTTCTTGCCTAATATTAACAGTGACCTTTGCTATCTAAGTCTGCCAATCATAATATACTTAATTACATGAGAAATTAAAGTGACTACAATCCAAAGTCTAGTTCTGGAATAATTTAATTGAAAGAAGTGTCATGTAAATGCTACAGTCTCTTTGGGAAATCTAGTTTCCCTCTGTGGTCTAACCCATGTAATAAGCCTAGTAAATGTCCATTGCACACATATACTGTATATTCAGTCCTATAAATGTTCTGATCCAATTTGAAAATGTGAATGTGAATATTTTGTGATTTAGGAGCAGTTCTTGCAAAGCAGTACATTTATTTTCAATGATGATGTGCTTCAAGTGACAGTTTTGATGATATCTTATATAGTGTATAGTGTAGTGATACTGATGTTCAGAATCCTGTTTTACCTTTTTTTACTGGTTTATATTTCTATATAATTTCTGACCTTACTAATATATTTAGTTTAAATTTCAGTATTTTTTATTTTAGTCTTCATAATGTCATTTTAGTTTTATTTTTACAAAGACATTTCTGTTTTATTTTTATATATACAGAAATTCATCATGACAATCATCAGGAACTTTTTCAACTGCCAATTAGAATGGATTTCGCAGTAAATCCAAGTCCTCGTCGTTTATTTCAGGAAAGTATCTGCTGAATTTGTTTTCCAGGGCTGTCAATAGCTCTAAAATTTTATTTTTGGCAAATACCAGAAGCATTTTGTCATCCCCACCATTAATAAGAACTGATAACCAATTTTCAGACATCACAACATATTTACCTTGAGCTTGCTCATTCATATTTCCTCTTGAAAGCCATTGAACATTTTTATGGAAATGAAGCAAAAGATGATCTGCATCCATGTTGATACATAATTGCTTGAAAACTCGCGAACTGAGAGCTCCTCCTTTGGCAATATTCATGAATTTCAATTGTTTGAGCAAGATCCTCCCCCAGTAGAACTGGAATTATCTTTGAAGCAAGTGCCTGACAATGTAGCATAAGTATATGCTTTTCACTTTTGGTGTTCTCTTTTTCACACTAACTTACCAGATACCAGATTTTATCCCCGAAATACTGTATCTGGTGCTCCATCTATACAGCAACCACAGACATAATCTCACAAAGAATTTTTTGATTCAAAGAAAGATTAAACTTTTTCCAAAATACCTGAGGCCTTGGTAATTGTTTCAAATGGAGAACAAAAGAGGAACGTCATAAACTAACCTGAGTAAACATATACTGCAAATGCCAGCAATTGGAAACATGATGCCACATCAGTTGATTCATCAAGTTTAATTGAAAATAGGCCAAATGCTGCAGTATTGACCTCCTACACAACTTGATCCTTGATGTCAGTGGCCATTTCGCTGACCTTCCTTTGAACACTACTGTTTGATAGTGGAACAGCTGCAATTGTTTTCTCCAATCCATTTCCCAACACAATATCTACCATTTTGAGAGTGCAAGGTTTGATTAGAGTTTCTCCAATTGTATGTGTTTTTTTGCTTTGCTATTTCCAATGCTATGATATACAAAGCTTCAATAACCTTCTAGTTCATTTCCTGGATTGGCCCTGTTGAATCCAGCTTCATTTTTTGAGAGTTTTCCCATGATACTGAAAAAAAGCTTTAGTCCTTGTCCTTGTGTTGAGGACGAACATTCTGCAAATGTTCCTTCAACTTTGTTGGTTACATAGAATCATTTGCCAGAACTTTTATATACATAATTCAGTACTTTGTAAAAACACTTTTGTCAGCAATTACAGCTTTGAGTCTTGTTGGGTAAGTCTCTACAAGCTCTGCAAACCTACGTTTTGGAAGTTTATCTCACTCTTTTTGGCAGATCCTGTTAAGATCTGTTAGATTGGATGGGAACATCTGTAACCTGCCATCTTCAGGTCATTATACAGATGTTCTATAGGGTTCAAGGCTGGGCTTTAGCTGGGTCACTCAAGGACAGAGACTTGTACAGAAACCACTCCAGTGTTGCCTTGGCTGTATGCTTGGATCATTTTCACGCTTAAAGGTGAGCTGTCACCACAGTCTAAGGTTGTGTGCAGTCTGAAGCAGGTTCCTTTCAAAGACCTGTCTATTTTTGGCTGCATTCATCCTTTCCTCATTTCTGATCAGTCTCTCTGTCCCTGCCGGTGAGAAACACCCCAAGAGCATGATGCTGGTACCACCATGCTTCACTGTTGGTGTGGTATTAGACAGGAGATGAGCAGTGCCTAGTCTTTGGTTAATTTATGTCTAATCAGACCAGAGAACCATTTCCTTCAACTTTCACAACTCCTTTAAATGTTGTTTGGCAAACTCCAAACAAATGTCATATGCATTTTACTCAAGAGTGGCTTCTGTCTGATTGAAGAAGTGCAGAGATGGTCATCCTTCCAAATAGTTCACTTTGCCATTGTGAGTTACTGAATGTAGAGTGATTGACAAAAATGGCAAAATATATCCATTTAAAACTAAATCTACAACTTAATAACAAGTGCAGAAAGTGTCAGGGTCTGAATACTTTCTGAATTCACTGTATATTAGTTTCCGTAATTATGGTATAATTAAAAACTATAATTAGTTTAGTATTGTGTCATATTTAGACAGACCTGCAGACTTAATGGGCTTAGATATAATATGTGTTTAAGGTTAGTAGAAGCCTATAGGTATATTTTTCCATCTAAAATAAAGCCAAAACAAAAACAGAAGCCTAATCGAACAATTTAATAAGATGCTTGCATTTTTCATCATCTTTACTAACCAAATTGTACTTTTGCATGAAATTTATCATTCCAAATTCACTGCCATCAACCAAACAGCAGTAGCTGAAGTAACCTAATACAGGCAGTCCGCGGCTTACGTACGAGATAAGGACTGTAGGTTTGTACTTAAGTTGAATTTGTATGTAAGTCGGAACAGATACATTATTTTAATAAATGCTATTGTTGACCGACTGTAACCAAGTGCTCTGCCAATGAATGATGGAGTTTCACCTCTCTCTGACCTTTTTATTATTTCTACTTTATTTTCAATGGTGATGGTTTTTCTCTTCTTTACTGTATCACCAGCACTTGCATCAGATTTGTGTTTCAGAGATATTCTTGAAGGCTGAAAAAAAAAGGTTAAGATGAGCTCTTCTGCACAGCACTGTACACACTATCACAGCAGGAAGGCACCCGTCGTCAACATGTCTGATGTATTGACAAGAGACAACTTCCTGCTATGTGCATAACAGTACAAGCAGACTTGCTATTGAGAATGAATGGGGGCGGTGAGGGGTGGTTCACCACCTGCCCACCACACAGTCACCTCCACTACAGTATGCTGCCTGGAGTGTCCGCCCACCGAGAACGAACATGGTGCGGCCAAAGACGGGTAGTGAATCGGCCACCACCGCCCCCATTCAACAGGCAGTCACCTGAAGCACACTACAATGCTACCCCCTGCTGCCCCGTTCACCCTAGATGGCCTCCGTTCAGCCACAACCGGGTCACCGCTTGCAGCATCACCAACCGCCCACCGAGAACGAACGGGGCAGCCGTGTGTGGTGGGCGGGCAGTGAAACGCCCCCCTCCGCTCCATCTAGCCTGCATCCAGTCAGGAGCAGTAGCTGCGGTGGCGTTGTGGGCGGGCAGCGAACTGCCCCATCAAGCCTCTGTCCTGCACACGAGCGATAGCTGTGGCCCCGGTGACTATGGACCACGGGTCACCGCTTGCCACCGGGAGCCACCTGAGGGACACTACACTGCGCGAGCAGCGAAATCTCCCCCCTCCAGTCTCCGTCCAGCCATCGCTTGCAGCGTCCCCAGGCCAAAGATGATGGAGCGGCAGTTACTGAGGTGCATGTGTTGCAGCTGCGGCCCCATTCGTAAGTAGTAGTTTGGATGTCCGTAACTTGTGGACTACCTGTACTGCAAAAATGTAAAGGAGATTACTTCTTCTTGCTCCATTGCACAATTTAGTTTACTATTGTCCATCCATAAGATTTACTCATATAAAATTTGGGTTTGAGAGAAAGAGCAAATTTTATAAATGATGTCAAGTCACATAACCTTGAAGACATGGTAGTTCCAATGAGCAGATTATCTCTGACGTCTTTGCATTTTTTGGTGTTTGAGTTTGTTCCTCAAACTACTACTCTTTGTAAACGTGATGTTAACATTTGCGGTCTTGCAATATGTTGACTTGGACTTGCTTGTTGTGTATTCTGATTGTTGACACCTATCAACCTTTTTTTTCTCATTGCCCAGAAAGAGGTCACTAGCCAAGTTGTAATGACTCTGTAGTTGAACCTTCAAGTTTGTGTAGTTTTGCTGTTAATCTGTACAACTCACAATGTACCCTACTCCAAGTTAATGCACATACTTTTATAACTTTTCATGTTGTATTAAGGGGCGGCACGGTGGTGCAGTGGTAGTGCTGCTGCCTCGCAGTTAGGAGACTCGGGTTCGCTTCCCGGGTCCTCCCTGTGTGGAGTTTGCATGTTCTCCCCGTGTCTGCATGGGTTTCCTCTGGGTGCTCTGGTTTCCTCCCACAGTCCAAAGACATGCAGGTTAGGTGGATTGGCGATCCTAAATTGTCCCTAGTGGGTGTGTGTGCCCTGCCCGGGGTTTGTTTCCTGCCTTGCGCCCTGTGTTGGCTAGGATTGGCTCCAGCAGATTCCCATGACCCTGTAGTTAGGATATAACGGATTGGATAAAGGATGGATGGATGTTGTATTAAAAAAACTCCCATACTGAGCTTAGTTGTTTTCTACTGGCATTGTTACTCTCTGAAGCCATGTCAACCAAATAAAATTTATATATTTTAAAAATTTCACCACCTATAGGCCCAACAAGTGAAAAATAGATTTCTGTTGTGTTCTTATAGATATTATTGCAAATGCCATGCTGAGGATGGTGTCCTTGGTCTTGAATCATTATTGATTGAACCATAGAAAAAATTGTATATAATGTCAAAACTTGGCCTACAATTAAATAGCCACTACTCAAGAACAAGGAGTAGTCCCTGTTCAGGCTACCAATATAGTCTACCTGTTGTTCACTAGAAATAAGGCCGACTCTAGTCATTGCATGAAGTTTACATCACTTGATTGCCAATGACCTTTCCAAGGCAGATGTGATTAATCAGAAATGACATTGTGTTCAGGTATGTACTGTAAACTCTAGTACATTTCTCTGTCACTAACAACCAAGGTTAAAGTGTGCATAAATCCAGCTTGTGGAATGAACTGAAAATATTTTTTTGTAATTTGCTAATTTATTTTAGTTAGTCTTTTCAGCTACTGTAACAGTTTTATATAGTTTTAATTTTTCATCTCAATTTTGTTAATTATTTTGTTTCAGTTTATGAAATTGTTTTTTGATTAAACGTTTTGTCTTTGTTCTAGTTTACATTTAAGATAGGAAAACCTTGCAGCCACTTGTTTAATTAGCAAACAATTGCTGTTGTTAATTGAACATACCTTCATTTTATTTCAGTCAGCCAGTCATTTTTTAACCTGTATAGTCTTGAACAAGGTAGCAAAAGTCTGCTGGAGCACAAGGCACAAGGCAGTAAACAAACCCTGGAAATGGTGCCAGTTCATTGAAGGGCGAACACACACACCCCAACCACACACTAGGGCCAGTTTAGGATCACAAATTCACCTTATGTCTTTGGAATGTGGGAGGAAACCAGAGCTCCTGGAGGAAACCCGCGCAGACACAGACCATGCAAGCTCCACGCAGGGAGGACCCGGGACGCAAACCCTGGTCTTCTTACTGTGAGACAGCAGCACTACCACTGCACCACTGTGCCACCCTTCATTTTAGGCGTATTGTTTAATTGTTTTTTTTTTTTTTTTTCCTTAGCTAGCTGCCAAACAATAATGAAATGCAAAGTGAGTCAACAGATGACCAGCTAACTCAAGAGTCACAAAAAGTCCTGGAGGGGCCACCATTTTGGTTCCTTCATTATTTATTTATAATGTTTGTTAGTGGTCTCACTCTGCCATACCCGTCACTTTCAAAACTGATTTATTTTTCAAGATCACAATCCAAATGTGTTGTGGACCAGAGCATATAAATATTACTCAGACCTTCACTTTTTTCTTCTCAGATATTTTATTAAGACAAATATTGTATGAAAGACATAAGGGCAATTGGGATCTAAGTAAATCTGGTCATCTGTTTGCTCACTTTGTGTCTCATTGTTTGACTGGTTAATGAAAAAATTAAACATTTAAAATGCAAATCAGTCATAATCAAGACAACATAGTATGTTTGATTAGCTTTAGTAATTAGTTACTAATGAAGAAAGTGTCAGGAAGGGAAACCTGCAGCTACTGCAGTCTTGCACGAACTACTTTTGAATTTCAAAATTTTAGAAGAAAACATAGTGGATAGGCCTGCACCACTCCTGGGTACCTGCCTATATATTTATATAAAAATTATGCTCTCATGATACTGAGTGTAAGCTTCAGCACAACTATCATCCTGTGTGATACTATGTCACAAGACCTCATCTTTAATAAATATGCATGGTTTTCAGCATAGGATGGTATTGTGTGCATTGTCCTCAACCAGAAAGACACTCTGCAGGAAGCCTGATAAACTTCAATGGTCAGGTGTTTGGTGTTTTACATCCAATCACCTTCGATTTAATAAACATGCACTGGTCAACAACATATATTGCCTAAGTCCTAAGCTAGACTTTTATAAGCATACAGTAGATAGATAGATAGAACTTTACTTGTCCCCAGGGTGAAATTTGACATATCATTCAACAAAGTTGGAGCTGCCTCTTATGATGCCTCAGAAGACTTTTTTTCTTTTAACACTGTTTCCTCATTCATCTTTGACAGCAAAATAATTTTAGGCATATGACTCTTGACTCTTTGACCTAGGTCTGTCATGTTCTTTCTTAAATTTTCAACACACTAAGTGGCTGCTAGGACTAAATTCAATGATTACACAGTTATGTTCATTTTATTTTGATGTATACATTTTCAGAATAAATATTCTTATAAATTTTTATTTTTGAACATTTTCTAGTATCGGTTTCTGGTTTGTCAGAGAAAAATAAAGAAGTACTAAACACTCGTTAGTACTCTCAGTACTAAAATACTCTTTATTCTTTCTGATCCAGGATTGTGCATTAGACTTTCAAGAGGAACAGGATCAAATGATATTTAGCCTAAATCTAGGTAAACAATGTCATTAAATCTCTCAGTGTCCATGGTGTCATAAACACCTGTTACTTCATAAGAATTTTTCTTTATTGACATTTTCCTACTATGTGATATTTGTGGTATAAAAAAGCATGAAAATTCCCATGGAACTATTTAAAAAATTAAGTGGCCACTATTCAAATGAGGCTGATTCCATTGACTTATTTGCTACTAAGACTGTAGATTTTTTTTAATGACTGATAACTCAAATGTATATTTGAATAGTGGTACGATCTTTGCTTTGAATAATAAGGGCAGACAGGATTAGAAATGAGTATATAAGACAGACAACACATTTACGACAGTTTGGTGACCAAGTGAGAGGGGCTGGATTGAGATGGTTTGGGCATGTGCAGAAGAGAGATGAAGGGTAGAAGAAATATTTAGGATGGAACCACCAGGCAAGATGAAAAGAGTGAGGCCAAAGAGAAGATTTATGAATGTGGTAAGGGAGGACATGAAGAAAGTTGGTGTGGAAGAAAATGATGTAAAAGGGATAGATGGAGATGGATAATCCACTGTGGCGACCCCTAAATGAGAGCAGCCAAAAGAAGAAGAAGAAGTACTGAAGATACATTTGATTGTAATTTGTATTTTTGTTCATTTCATATTTAACTAGAAAGTGTGGCGGATGGCCAGGGCCCATGCCTAGCCGGGACACCCCTTCAGTTCATGTTCAGGGGGAGCAGCCATGGACTATTCAATATCTCCCCCTGGATGCTAGATGGCAACCCCCCTGGGTTGGAACGGTGCCTCGGTCTCCCACAGGGCTCCATGGGAATTGGAGTTTGGTGCAGCCCTGTTTGGTCCTGCAGGCATCGCCAGGGGGTGCTGCAGCTGGGACTCCTGAGCCCTTATGGGCAGTTTTTTCACCACACCCGGAAGTGCAGCCAGAACTCGGCAATCAAGCATCTGGAGCACTTTCGGGTGCCTTATAAAAGGAACCAGCAGCCACTAGTGAGGAGGCTGAGTCGGGAGGAGGAGGAATGCTTGCCAAGAGGAGTGGTGGATAAGAGTGTGTTGTAGTGTGCTTTGCTTTGGTTTATTTGGTGTGCTTTGGGACTGTGTTGTGCCTGTGGAAACGGGGAAGACGTGCTCAAGAGGTGAAGAAAATAAATCTAAATCTTTTTCTTAATTTTTACGTACCTCTGGTGTCAGTCTGTATCGGGTCGGCACTAACAGAGCACTACTTTCACTAAAGGAAAGTTTTGTCAGAGTGAGAGAATGCTGCAGAATTAAATGTAGGACATTAGTTGAGCACATGTTATTTATAAATGCAAATCATAATTTATAGACTTTGAATTTTTATTTAGTCAAACCACTTGGCTTAAGAACTGTAATAAGAATATAAGTTTAATGTCACTGTGCTCTGTACAATAATTTTATAAATCCACTCACATGTACAGGCCAGGCCAAAGTTTAGAACTGCTAAGCAAGCATTTGAAGAGAGAAGGTACAACTATGAAAATGGGCATTATACTATTTCTGTATGTTAGAGATGAAATGGAATCCTCTCCTTCCCTTGTTTGGAACCTAAGTAAGGGCCTGCACATGGAGATGCCAGTATAAAAAGACTTGGACAGCAGCCAAATACTTTGAAGCCGACGGACAGATGGGTGATAATGTCATCCATCCTGAAAACCCTTCCAGCGCAGTGACTAAAAATGGCAGACTGTATAGATCAATATCCCACCTTGGTAATGTCTTGCTATGGCTTCCCATCTGTAATGCCATGTAAATCGTCATTAAAGAAAGCTAAGTTATTTTCTCTTATGTGATTTTTACCGCCGTATCACTATGAGAGAGGTATCGCCTTTTAATATCATATCTATATAGTTTTCAGTTACTTAAAACGCCACAATTACAAAATAACTTATTCCAACTAGGGAGCTATCGCCCCCTACAGGAACAAGAACCAAGAAGTTTATATTTATGATATGAAAAGTCAACAGGCTACAACAAAACAGTGTGAATTCATTTATTGAAGCACACAATAAAGAATACCGATATTCAATGGAATTCCAATTTCTTGTCTGTCTTTGTGATTAACAAGTACTACACTTGTTCTCATCTTTAAAATTTGTATTTCTAGTTATCTTTATTTTTTCTAATATTTCATGTTGTATATAATGTAGCTTGCTTTCAGGTCTTTTGGGATAAAGGTGTCTGTTAAATAAACAATAATAATAGTAGTAGTGTTAATAATAGTAACATGATGTAAATTGACTTATTTTTTTCTACAGTCAACTGGTATGGCTTTTGGCTAATTTTCAACTCTAACAGTACTTCTTTGGAGTCTGGCAAAAAGCCCAGACTCCTACAGAAACTTAAAGGAAAGAAACAGAAAGATTAAGCTTTAAATCGCCTCATTCTTAACTGCTTAACATCTACTATATAGTTTGTCCACCAATACCAGAACTGACAAACCTTTCGTGATTTTGTCCTAAATCCATATATATTAAAGTAAAATGTATTAGAAAAAAATAACATTCAAATAGAGAACTCATTTCTCGTATAAAGAGAAAAAGAAATTGAGCTTAATGGAACCAGCAACATAATTAATGCTCATTGGTTCTTGTAAAAAAATGAAAACAATGGCAGTAGTTTAAATTTTATATCTTAGACCATTTGAAGTGGAAATGATTTTAAGATTTCTGTCAGTGACAAATTACCATGTCATAAAATGAAGGCTGAAGTATTAATAATTATAGAATGCCAACAGAATGCATAAGTAGTGCAAGCAGAACAAAGTGAACCCTTTAACTGGGAGAAGAGAATATACAATAATTAATGACTGACACCTTAAGAAATCCTCTAAATAACAAATCATGTGCTGCCAGACGGTAAATGGCTTTCTATGTGAAAGGTCTTCAATGTATGTCATTCATCTGGGGGGAAGGTGGGCTGACATGTGAGGTGCACTTTCATCTCTATATAGTGAACTGTACTCATTATTGCAGGTCAGAGATATGGGTGAGTTGATTCCATTATACAATAGCTTTCTTAAGTCAACCGATAAACATGATTGAAAGGAACTGCTTCATCCGCACTAAACAGGCCAGCTATGTTGAGAGACAAAAAAATAAAAAAGAGTTAGCTACAAAAAGTGTTCAATAGGTCAAGTTTAATACTTTAAGCAAAACAAAAAAGATTTTTTCATTCACTCTGAGAATTGTAATAAAGGTTGGAGGTGCCGTATTCCTTGTCTATGTGAAAGAAATTTATCAGCAGTCTGCTTCATCCTTTGCTACTTTGAAAAAGTGTTTTCTTACTTATTAAAAAAATCATGGAGCCCATTTAATTATATTTATTTTATGCTGCTCTTTTTCCTTAAACAGGAATTCATTTTTTTTATTAAAATACTGATACAATCAGTATTTTAGTTTAGCATTTGCATTTAATTTCATCTTTCTATTCAGGTTTATTGTCATGCTTATATAGTACAATGCTATTGTTAATGTATGACACCCACGTACTGCTGGCAATAGTAGAATATCATCAGCAGACAGATTAAAAAAACAGAACCTATACCCTCCTGCAGTCAGTACAGTTATAGAGTTAATGAAAAACTGCTCTGTACCCCTGTCACCTTAGTGTAAAAATTGCACCTGTATCAAGTGGTGTGACTGTTAATGGTTTATGTACCATTTTCCAGAATGAAGTAGGGAGAAAAGTGTCTGAGAAGTATAGCTGAGGTCTTTAATGATTCTGTAGGCCATTCTAGGGCAGAGTATAACGTGCATGTTCTGGGTAGAGGGGAGCTAAAATATACTGGCTTGACTTCACAAATCAGATAAGATATATACAGTAAATACATTTACTGGTGCAGTATCTGCTCAGCCAAGGACCACAAAATATCTACAGAGAGTTGTGATCTCAAGGAAAATGATACAAGACAGGATCTTATGCTGAATGGAAACTTAAAGAAGTAATTTGAAGAAAAATATTGTTAGCATGGTATAATTAACTTGTTTATGATTATCACCAGAGATCGTTGTAGGTGATGGTAGTTAAATAGGTCTCATGCCAGATCACATTCTGACTTCATGCAAGGGGTTTCCTTGGTTCTCTTGGTACAAAACTGAGACCAACCCCTCTTTCCAAAGAGTCTCATTATAGTTGTTTTGGTTTCCATTACTTTGTTCACATCCACCTAAACGAACTTTCAGGGAAATCACATCA
Organism: Polypterus bichir lapradei; assembly: GCA_026402145.1. Classification (NCBI taxonomy): domain Eukaryota; kingdom Metazoa; phylum Chordata; class Cladistia; order Polypteriformes; family Polypteridae; genus Polypterus; species Polypterus bichir. The sequence goes on along the minus strand of JANRMT010062813.1, from coordinate 47,931,585 downwards.
GAGTTTGAAAAAACTGGTCCAAATGAACTAGGCGTGAAATGCCTAGTTAAGACTGTAGTTGCCCACCTCTGGTTAGAGGTTGAATGATTTAGATTTTGGTACTTTTTATGACTGACAATTTTAATATGGGACACAACTTTTATCCTGTTTTTGTATTACAATATCTTTTCGTTTTGTCTCTCGCTAACAAAAATTTCAGTGGGGTATACATTTAAATGTGATTTAGTAGTAATTGTGGCTTTCAATAGACAATATAACTGTTAATGTTTTACTATTTTGAAATAAACATATCAGATTAATTTAAATGATAGTGTAACTAAGATATTAGCAACACTAGACATGATAAATAATCCTGTCACTGAGAAAAAACTGGAAATGATATAAATGAAATGTCTTTTATTTTCAATGTATAGCTTAGGTTATAATTCTTTTACCGGGTTGTAATGAACATGGAAGATTATTTTAAACAGGAATTCAGCAATATCATATATGCTAATTAAGAGCTAATTGCTCTGAGATTTTGTTTGGCATCAATGAATTCTCCATTCAAAACACTATGCTAAGCTTCATCTTTAGCCTTGCATGGAGCAGGCCAAGAGATGACACTTAGTTGTCTCTGTTGCTCAAATCTTCTTTGGTAGAACCAAAACCAGCTTGGATAAGCCTGGTGTCTCAGTTTAAGGGAGGCTTACTCACTATGCAGGCTTTGTGGAATACCCCTCAGATAACTTATCTGCAAGCGTAAACGTGCTTAATTCGTCCCCTAACTCTCTACTCTATCTTGCGAATGGAGAAATAGCATTTCAAGCCAATGAAAGGCAGACTGCAGCAACAGCACCATGGAAGACAGGAACGTATGCTGCATGTTCAAATGTTATTGGCACTGTATATTTTGTGACCTACAGCAAGACCAGTTTTACAGTGAAATAGCTTCTGGAGACAGATAGCTTGAGACAAAGTAGAAAAGACTAAGAGTTTTGTTATGATAATGTTATAATAGGAACTGTTTTCTGCTCTTTCTAGCAATCTTGTGTGATAAGCGTCCCAGCTTTAAAGCATTCATAGTCCACACCATGTCACGGTGATAGAGCACACCTCTGTGCATCACTCAAACCTGGAACAATCATTATTAAAGTTAAACGTTATACCAACAATTATTATTTTAGTAAGCAAATATATGGATAGAACATATAGAAGATAATGAAGAGAGCACCAAGTATCAAAGCACATTTATAGAAAATAAATTATAACTACTCCACTGGAAATGACTAAATAGGGTCTAGATACTAATTATTAGAGAATGACACCTGTCTGGAATTCTGAGTGCCTCCAATACTGTTTCTCCTGCTCCTCCCAAATCCTTCATTTTATCATCTTTCCAGCCAGTCGATCCTTTGCCCCAACCCATATTCTGACGCCAGGCTTGTTGTGGACATCCTGCAGATAAGAGGTTTTCAGGTGGAATAGAGAGCACATGTAATTGGACAGAAGATGGAAGGCAACCAAACTAACAGACAAAGACATGTTTAAAGGGCAGGAAAGAGGGCAAAATACCAGGAAACTGTAAGTGTAAATAAATGCTACAATGCAAAAATCCAAAACACAATTGCAAGAAAGAAAATTAGAATACATGGTAATAGTCCTAAAATATAAGAATTGTTTAGCTTTGACTAATCAACAGGATGGATGCAAAATAAGGAAAGGGGTCAAAGCTAGAATGTTTTACACTAGAGCTTTGCCATATTATGTAGACAAGATGTAATGACATGTCTCATATGAACAACAGCAGGCATAGACACTGTTAATAATATGGGCATGGCCAAGCTATCATGCAGTGATGGTGGCCATGACATTCTCTTTACTGTTTTTCCAGCTGGGACAAAAGTCACAGTAGCTACAGTACATTGCTCTGAACAAATGTCACACTACAGGCCAACTACTACAAAACAGTGGAGTACCATTTGCAGGGGTTATTATGAACAGATCCCCTGCAATTTTGGAATGGTTGCCATTGATTTCTTACACTTTAGTGGTGGAATTAAACAGGAATCATGCATATGCACCCTGTACTGAAATGAAATAATATCATCCCTGGAAATCAACCCTGATATTCTTATCAAAAATGTTGAGGAGCCACACCATACCCCACTTGCTCAGAGACTACATTCACAGAATATCATTAAATAACTAATTTAAGACCTGTAAAGCTAAAGCTGTCAGTAAGTTGAGACGTAACTCTGCTCATTTTAAATATGAAACTTATTTAGTAATTTGAACTTTGGTTGCATCTAAACCCAGTACACAAAGTGTTTAGTAATGATAGTGCGTACATAATATTGATGTAGACCTTCTTAGAATTAACCCATATTTTGTGCAATTTAAACAGACCAGTTATTTCAATAGCTTATGTTTGAACTATGGAAAGAAGTTCCATATGGAAAGAAGGGGGTCATGTGACACTCCGTGTAGTGGGAATTGGGGGACACCAGCCTACATTCTAGGTGTCTAGTATGTGGGACCGAGCGTGACCAGGATGATGGTGTAAAACAGGGAGTTACAGACACAATAGGGTTGGGGTTTTGCAAAAATAAAGTGAGATTTTATTTACAGGTGCACTTAAAGATAAGCAAAAATAAAGTCCTGCGGAAAATATATATCAGTATACAGTCCAATGCTGCAAAGAACACAAAAAAACAGTTATAAAACAGAGCCCAAAAATTATGACTATTTACAGTGTTTACAGTGCTGACTGAAAGTCCCAAACAAAAAAGAAAAATGCACACAAATTAATGAAACCCATATATACACAAAAATCAAAAATAAAGCAGTCTTCCTCTACAGTAATCCAAGTCAGAATGCAGCTCCTCCAAATAGTGTATAATACAGGGTTTACCAAAAACAAGAATATTCAAAATATAGAAAAAGAAAAAAGTGTATATACAAAAATAAATAGTGCACCATTAACCACATCCCAATAAATACCTCCACCAAAGCTAATCTAGAGATATTTACATAAGAGGAAAAAATATTTACAAAAATCAAGTCACAAGCAGTAGGGCTTGGTAAATTCAAGACAGTGTTCTACCTACCTACCTACCTACCCCTCTCTCTCTCTCTCTCTCTGCACGATCTAGCCAGAAGACCCCTCTAGAGGACAGAAATTCCCTTTTGTATTTGGAACCCTCCCGCCAACCAATTAAGCCATCGAATGTCATCCTTCCACGGGCACGAGATGACATGGGTGCATCTGCGAAAAGTGGTGTCGCCCTGCACAATTTACTATAAGGCCAGGTTTATACTTCACGTGACTCGATACAATGCATGCTCCAGCGGACGGTACTGCTACTCAAACATTTTAGGTCGGGTTTATACTTCACACGAAACGACGCATACTACGCAAGCGTTTTACTGTTTATACTTGCGCACATACTTTACATAAATCTGGAGGAATCCACCAGGTAGCAGTGCGAGATATTATCACGGTGAGAACAGGTTCGGCTTCGCTGTGTTGTGAATTGCCTGGATCACCCATTAAATTCTGATTACCGCAATATCTCTGAAAAGGATGTTTAATGATTAAATCAATCAATCCAGGGATGTGCCCATTCCAGCAAGCATTGGGCACGAGGCTGAAACAATCCCTGGACGGGGCATCAGCTCATCACAAGGTGAATACAAGCACACACATACACTAGCGTCATTTTAGTATCACCAAATCTGCATATCTTTGGAAGGAAACCGGAGCACACTGTGGAAACCCAGCAGACAAATGTGTACACTAGAGGGGGGGAATACCAGCGACGTGACTCCCTTTGAGACAGCAGTGCTACTGCTCCACCACCATGTCACCTCCATGTGTGTAATTATTAACAGTGTTCATTATTTAAATGAAATTAACAATTTATCTGTAAAAATGTAACATACATACTTTAATGCATTTCATCATGAAAGTGATATCAAGTATAAATCTTAGGATTCTAAATGTGCAGAGATTTGGAATATCATAAATTTAATGTGTTCTGTGTGGCGATTGCTGCTGTCAGGTCAGGAGTAAGCCCCAGACAAAAAGACAGCAGAAAAGATGGTATGTGAGACTTTTAAAATATTTTGTGTCATAACGATCGGGAATATGCAACGCTTGAATATAAAAGCACCACGAATGCATTTGTATGTCAGCATTTTGCTTCACCACATCGAACCATTCATCAAACATCAGAGCACGCACATCAGTCTCGTAGGATCCGCAAAGCAGCTTTCTGTCACATGTAGATAGTAAACAGAAACTCTGACGTCACATTTCAACTTTTATCACACTGAGCCCCCTGACTTTTTGCTGGTACTGCAACTCGCGTAGTGTTAATTTCTGAAGACCTGCTCAGAGTACACGTCAAATGAACGCTGGGAACGTGTGGCAGCCATGATGCGTGCGCGTACGCGTTCTGACTGTGAAGTATAAACGAGTCCTTTCTGTTCATACTTGCGCGTGCACTTTATGTAAATCTGGAAGATTCCACAAGGTTCAGTGTGAGATATCATCACGGTGAGAAAACGTTCAGCTTCGCTGTTTTGTTAATTGCCTGAAACATCCATTAAATTCTGAGGACACCTTACTGCAATATCTCTGAAAAGGAGGTTTAATGATTAAATCCATCAATCCAGGGATGTGCCCATTCCAGCTAGCATTGGGCACAAGGCAGAAACAATCCCTGGACGATCCATCAGCTCATTGCAAAGTGAATACAAGCACACACAAACAGTACACTAGCGTAACCAAATCCCCAAATCTGCATATCTTTGGAAGGAAACCAGAGCATACTGTGGAAACCCAGCAGTAAAACATGCAAACTCTAGGCAGGGAACACCAGTGATGTGACTCCCTGCAAGACAGCAGCGCTACCCCTCCGCCACTGTGTCACCCCCATCCCCCCATGACATCGAACCATTCATCAAACATAGAAGCAGGCACATCGATCACGGAGGATCCTCAAAGCGGCTTTCGGTCACATGTAGATAGTAAACAGAGACTCTGACATCACATTCCAACTTTTATCATACCGCGACTTATTGCTAGGACTGCAACTCACACATGCGCACGTTAATTTCTGAGGACCTGCTCAGAGGATGCGTCAAATGAATGCTGGGAACCCGTGGCAGTCATGATGTGTGTGCGTTCTGAGCTTGAAGTATAAACAAGCCCTAAAAGTGAGAGCAGCCGGCATGCGTACGCATAGCTATGTCGGCATTTGAGGCACGTACTGCGCTTCTCCCAAAATACTGAAAGTAAGCATTTTTTTTTCTTCCCTTTCCCGAGCTACTGCCCAGACAACTGCCGATACGGGATCCCTTTTATAAGCTGCGGCAAGGTGATACTACAATGCTTTGCACTTTAACTCACTTTTCTAGCATTATGAGGTTGTGGGAGGCACGAACACGAGTGGGAGTCGGACAACGTCACTCCAGCTGGACAATAGTAGAGACATCTTTCCATTCCTATATGAGACCCAGAAGGCCCTAATATAGTCTTTGAAGATGTCCACCTGCACTTTGTAAATGGACAAAAAGGCAATCTTTTATTCTTTATACTTTTTGTCCTTTTTTTCCCCAAACAAATGCCTCTCTCATAACCATGCAGAGGACGCAAAAATATTTTTTTTTATTGCTGGTAATGCCAGTGAGGCACATTACCATGGGTCACCAAATGAATGCAAAATTTCACACAAGGGCACGGAACTTTTCAGGAGCTTTGAAGATCAGCTATGAAGCACCTCTGTTTTTGTTTATTCATTTTTAAATAATCAGCTTCAATGAGTTGCTAGTGTTTCTAACTTCTTTTTATGTTTTTATTCAAATTCTTTTAAATGCTTTGTAATGAAATTGTTGCCACATTTTATATGTTCTAATTAGGTGTCATTTCCCATGACAGCGTTACATCAAATAGCTGTTCTTGGCAGTTATTTAACTTTTGGCAATCCTGAAATGTAGTCAAGTCCCAAAGCTATCCTTTTTGGCTGCTTAGCTCACCTTATGGAAATTTCAGTTTGATTGACCCAAGCAGATTACCATTTTAATACATAGCTTCTGAAACATATTGTAGATATTATGATGGAGTAAAGCTATTTAATCTTGCAGACATAGTTTAAATAATAATGAAAAGTGACAACAAACTTTTAAAGGGAAGAAAATTAGTTGAAGGTATACATTTCAAATATTTATTGAAGGTATAAACTAGAGTTTAATTTTTGCCAATATGTGTTACAGCTTCAGATGCCTTTGATGCTTTGTACATTTCTCAACTTCCTTTAAAATTTATAGTCTGAAAATACTTTTAAACAGTGTGGATGAAAAAACATATCAGAAGGGAGGTACATGTGTGCAACTTGAAATTCAAATGAAATAAATATCTGTTAATAGATTTGCCTATATATAAAACTTTGCCTGCGGTGGGCTGGCACCCTGCCCAGGGTTTGTTTCCTGCCTTGCGCCCTGTGCTGGCTGGGATTGGCTCCAGCAGACCCCCGTGACCCTGTGTTAGGATATAGCGGGTTGAATAATGGATGGATGGATAAAACTTTGCCCTAAGTACTCAAACACATCTGCTTTCATCTTTATAAAACTAGAAAAAAAAACTTAGTGGAAGCAGTGAAAGTCCCAGGTTGTAGGATTCAAATTGTGGCACTCCCAGGTGGGAGAAAAGGTTTACCTGTTTGGCAAGGTATTGTCAGAATGGAAATGGCCCTAGTGTGGTAAATCCATGGAAGGCTGGTCCGAGACCACGGTTTCTCCTGATGAATAAGTGTACAGTCTATGCAGGGCTCAGGGAAACTAGAATCATCTTTAAACTAATATCCTTGTTACCAGATCGTACTACAATTGAGCAATGATTACATTCCACAACATTCTGACCTCAGAAAAAAAAAGTCTTAAATCCATCCTGTCCATAGTTAGCATTAGGGTTGGAATTAAGGCACAAAAGCAGGAGGAGAAGGCCAAGGTCATATGAGAAATATATGTGACAGAAAAGGAAAAGTGCCTTGCAGCACTTTTATTGTGGATAAGTAGGCGAGCTACCCCTTTTGAAAGACAGAGATTGACATTAGTGAATAAAGGCCCAGAACAATAATATGGCCGTCTGGTTTTGTGTATACTTTTTTGTTTAATTCTCCTGTATCTCTTGTTTTTGAATGAGTCCATTGTTTTTTAGTTATGTTTGACTCCCTTGGCATTAAGGTAGCAGTGTAAAGTTTTTATGGCATTCTGGCCAAAAGCATGGTCAGGAAAGTGATGGTGCTTTTGACTGTTTACACTAATGAACAATTTCAGTTGTGTCAGGCCACCATGTCATGGCTAATAATAGAGAAAGGAAATGTCAGAGACATAAAATGTAGAAAGCTTTGGGCCTGGATCCAAGGAAAATGTTTCACATGAATGCAGGCCAGTTTTCAATACACACTTTGAAGATACATTCATCACATCACTGTTTTGTGCATAATAAATATAGAGGTTAAACAGCATCAGTGATGTTGCCGTTTTCAAAGTAGCTCTTGCTAATGCTAAATAATGCAAATAGTTTCAAGTAAAAACTGTACTGATTGCTTATGAAATGCTTCAGTTATTTGAAATAAAAGTATATACTGTAGTAACATTTTGCTAATCTTATTAAACAGGATGAACTAATTAATAAATTAAGCATATTTTATTAAAGTAACCCAGTACATTCTGGATGTAGGTGAACAGGACTGGAGCAAAGGAGCTTTCTGTTCATATTACAGCTTTATTAGTTTTAGTTAATTACAGCCTCAAAAAGGAATGCTTTATAATAGCTGCTGTAGCTGATGGATGAATGTAGTAGAATTTATAAGAATAGTGTAAATAGTAATTGAAACACTTTGTATGTGAACGCAGATTCATTTTCTTTCATTTTGCTTACTATAATTTTTGAAATTTTTGCTGTAAACCCCTCACTTATCCAACTGAATTGTACAGACATACAAACACACTGTGGAAGATAGGAGGTGTTCTTTAACCATCACTATACCCAGAGTAATGTCATTGAGGTCAAACTAATAGTAAAAGCCATATTTATTAGCAATATTACTATAACGGAAAGTGATAAAGATGGGCAAATTAAAATAATATGTCCTTTTTCACTGTCTATGAGGTTTAGGTCACACATAGGGGTTAAAATCTGGAGGTAATAGATGCCAAACACTAGATTCAAATGTATTAATGATCTATTTTCAAACTATGATTAATTTAAGTCAGGATACAGGGTCACTAGAACCAATTTCACAAGCACTAGTTGCAAACCAGAAGCAAGGTCTGGACAGGGTGCCAGTCCACTTCAGTGTACTGCCAGACACACAACCTTAAACAAAATGGAAACAAGTCAGGGTGATCAATTAACCTTAACACATGCCTTTGATATGTTGGGGGAAACCAGAATGGACAATGGCCTAATCCAATCCATGTTGCAAAAAAAAAAAAAAATAGTTGTAAGGTAGTAATAATTAAAAAGATACCCTAGTTTATTCCAGCACGCAAATTCTTTACCTAAAAGGCAGTTGATCAAGTAGACAGTGCTGAATTGAACCAAACTAGAGGCAAAGCTGCAATCTAAGCAGACAGGCAAGGTTAAAATTCCAAACATTTTAAAAAACAAAATAAAACAACAAAGAAATTCACAAGGAAAAAAAGAAGAGACAGGAACACTCTGCTAAACCTCCCCATCACATGGCAGCTTAATAAATAAGGTTTCCATAGCTGTGTTTCCATTGTAGTTGTGTTCAAAATAGGAGCAACACTTCTGAAAAGTCGACAAAACACGAATGCAAATTGTCTGTGTTTCCACTGAGTTATTTTATGCAAATAAAGTTTGTTTTATCACCTAGAATTAAAAATGACAACCGATACGATGGATGCTGGTTCTGTTATTTCAATTGCATCTACAATCACTGTGTTTGTTTTTAATCTGAGGCAGGAAAACAAGTGAACACAAAAAAGGGAAAGTGAACACCCTTAGCAGAGGCCATGTATTAAGGATTTCTTTGAAATTATCCACAGTGATTTTACTTAGATGCTGTGGGTGCAAAATTTTAGGATGAGCAGCTCAACATTCATGGAATTATGGAGCACAATAGGCCTTTCTTGTATACCCTGCTGTAGCATACAAGAGGAAGCTAGTCCAAAATGCATAGCCATAGTGATTTATAAAGTGGTTACCTATGCGGAGTACATGGTTGTTGCTGAGACTTTTGCTGTGAGCAAAACCACCGTTCACAGGTGTGTATTTGTTCCAAACTAATGAGGCATACAACACAGGCACGTGCAATTACAAGGCACACAAAATACCTCAGTTGTATGGTGCAATCGGCAGATCACATATCCCTGTTCGTACACCAAATGATGGCTATTGGGATTTTGTTAACAGGAAAGGCTGGACATCCATTGGACAGATTGATGATCAGGGACTTTTGTGTTGAGTCACTCTGTATTACTCATGATGCTACTGTATTCGCCATACCACATTTTCACAGTTATTTGAAAATTTACGTCATGTCATGTGACCATTGCAGTTTTGCACGTTATCACTTTGTCAAATCACTTGAATAACCACCTTGAGTGAGCATATAAACATTTTTGCAATTCATGTGTTTCCATTGCCAGTTTTTTGTTTCATAATTTCAAAATGCATATTAAGGAGGTTAATGGAAACACAGCTATTATCAATAAACAAGAGGGGCATTGGCAAAAGCAGTTAACACATATAAAGCATAGTAAACTTCAGGTGGTAGTAAGTATAAGTGGCAGATCCAAGGAAGAATTCTCTTTATCATTGTACGGTATCTGTTCAAGGGTCACCTACAGTAACGACCTTGACCACAAGACATTGATAATTTCACTGTGATATACTATTAGAAGGTGTAGGAACCCTTCAGATATTAACATCCTTTGGCAAAGAATAGTTTATATGGCTCCACTAGAAGGTAGATACAATAGCTCTTATTTTCTTTAAAGATAGAAATTAAATGTCCTTGCACTATTTTAATTCTTAATCCCCAAATAAAAGAGGTTTGGGAGCTGAATTAGACATCACATGATTACCAATTTCTGGAGGCCTTGTCTTGGGCAAAGCATTAGATATATCTCTTTCCTGATCTGAGACATTACAGCACATACAGACATGCACCTGATGAATTCTGAACTGATTTAATTTTTTGTGCCTTTTTCAGATTTCATTTTTTAATTTGCACAACAATATATATATATATATAAATGCAAAGTGATATTCACTGTTATTAAGATTTTTCACTAAGCAGAGCATCCTAAAATTATAAGAAATTGTCAAGACTAATTTTTATGCAGTATATTTTAAAGGATGACTAAAGATGCAAAAATATTCCAGCTTTTTTCTAGTATTTTCTAATCATTAGGTAAAAGACGTTAAAAGAGGTTCATATTACCAATTCAGTGATAAGATAAATTCACAACTAAGGTATAATTAGTGTATGGGAGTGTTCTGCTGCAGAACCTAAATTATGTCAGAAATAGGCTAGTAGCTGCTAATTGCTTCCATTGGTAGAGAAAAAGAAATCAAAAAATGATAGGATTCTATAGTGCTTATTTTACTAGAAGATAATTAAATTTATAAATATTATACCATGCACATAAATTATATTTTCATGGGGGCTGTGAGGACTCTGCATTAATTATCTTTTCAAATTCAGGTATGCAACAGGCAAATAGTGTATGCTGTAAGTACTGTAGTTGACCCATAATTAATGACCTTCAGGTAAAGGATTATATTCTTGTAAATAAATAGCCATTAAAATAGGTGAACTACAACTTTTTATAACAAACAGACAACAAAGGTATGCCCAATCGAGGATACCTTCAGTGTAGTTACTAGCGTGACTTTCTTTTGTTTTTGGAGCTGGCAAAATACTTGGATTTTATTTTCCTTCATAACTGTTACAGTATGTACCTGTGTGTGTTTATGTATTTTGTACATATATCTGTTTTTAGAATATATATATCGATTGGCCACAACATTGAAACCTCCTGCCTAATATGGTGTAGGCCCCCCTTGGTGTTGCCAAAACAGCTCTGACCTATCAAGGCAGGGACTTCACAAGACCTCTGATTATGTCCTGTGGTGTCTGACATCAAGACATTAGCAATAGATCCTCTAAGTCCTGTAAGTTGCGAGACAGGGCCTTCATGGATATGACTTGTTTTTCAGCACATCTCACAGATACTTGATCGGATTGAGATGTGGGGAATTTGGAAGCCAATTCAACACCATGAACTCTTTGTCATTTTTCTCAAACCATTCTTGAACAATTTTTGCTGTGTGGAAGCCTGTATTATCATGCTGACAGAGACCACTGCCATCAGGGAATACCTTTGCCATGAAGGAGTGCACATGGTCTGCAACAATCTTTAGGTAGATGGTACCTGTCAAAGGAACATCCACATGAATGCCAGGACCCAAGGTTTTCCAGCAGAACATTGCCCAGAGCTTGTCTTCTTCCCATAGTGCATCCTTCTGCCATCTCTTCCCCAGGTAAATGATGCACACACGCCTGGCTATCCGGATGACCTAAAAGAAAATGTGATTCATCAGACCAGGCCACCTTCTTCCATTGCTCCATGGTCCAGTTCTGACACTTACATGCTTATTGAAGGTACTTTCAACCATGAACAGCAGGCAGCATGGGCACTGTGACTGGTCTGTGGTTACGCAGCCCCATTCGTAGCAAGCTGCATTGCACTGTGTGACACCTTTCTCTCATAGGCAGCATTAAGTTTTTCAGCAATTTGTGCTCAGTAGTTGTTTTTTGAGATAAGACCAGACAGACTAGCCTTTGCTGCCTATGTGAATCAATGAGCCTTGGGAACTCATGACTCTGTTGCTGGTTCTCCAGTTGTCCTTTCTTCATTTACTTTTGGTAGGTACTAACAACTGCATACTGGGAACCCAAAAAGACTTGCCATTTAGGAGATGCTCTGACCCAGTCATAGCCATCACAATCTGGCTCTTGTCAAAGCCGCTAAGATCCTTGTACTTGCCCATTTTTTCTCCTTCCAACACATCACCTTCAAGAATTGATTGTTCAGTTGCTGTCTGATTTATCCAACCCCTAAGACGATGTCATGGTAATGAGATAATCAATGTTATTCATTTCACCATTTAGGACTTATAATTTGTTGCTGATCAGTGTCTATATATATCATTTTCCTCTGATGATGACTCCTGGTAGGGGTTGAAAGGTTAAGAATAAAAAACATTTTAAGATACATGATTTAAGGATTTCTAGCTACAAATACGCAAATCATATAAAAGACCTTTGCTTATATTGTGACGTGTGGTCCGTGTCTTGCACACCAAAACACAAGGCTGAGTCTCAGTACTTTAACAAAACCAACTTTATTCAGCTTAAAACAGGAACAGCGTGGTTATTTATTGCAGCGGGATCTATCATTCATACACAGACACAGCAATCAGGCAGGGTCATGGCCATGTTAGTGGCCAAGTAATCCTGTTCCCTGCATTTATAATGTTCCTTGCATCACCCATCGATGGCAAGCGCTTATATGGTGACTGCGATCGAATCGGATCTGCTTTAGCTGCAAGCTGCTGCAGTGTTGGGGGCCCACGGTTGCCCCAGCAACTGATAAACTGTCTTCCACAGATGCGGTGATCATGCTTCAGGATGCTGTTCGGCATGTCGTCCTTTTGGGGGGAGTCCAAAAAGAATTTAGAAACCTTACCATCCAAGCTGGACTCAGCTGGGCAAAAGAGAACGTCAGCATTGGTGTGTGAGCCCCAGGACGGTGGTGAACATCAAAAGCAAATGCCTGTAAACTGATAGACCACCAGGTGAGCCGGGTGTTCGTATCCTTTTGTTTGTAGAGCCATTGCAGCTGGCCGTGGTCAGTCACCATGGTAAACTGTCATCCCCAGATATAGTAACAGAGGGCTTCCTCAACCCACATAATCACTAAACACTCCTTTTCAATTGTCGAATAATTAGGCTCCCTGGGGAGCAGCTTTCTGCTGAGAAACGCGATGAGGTGTTCTTCCCCTGAAAACATTGTGAGAACACTACTCCTAAACCTAAAGTGCTACCATCTGTTTGCAGAATAAATTCCTTTGAAATGTCTGGGTTGCGCAGAACCGGGAATGATGATAAAGTGGCTTTTAGATCCTCAAAAGCTCTCTCAGAGGCGTCAGTCCAGGCAACACTACGATTCTTTCTGCCCTTTGTGAAGTCAGTGAGAGGTGTGGCCCGATGCGCAAAATTGGGAATGAACCACCTGTAATACCCCATGAGCCTGTGGAAGGCACGAACCTGCCTCTGTGTTTCGGGGCGGGGATATGCAAGCACCTCCCCCACCTTGTTCATCTGAGGCTTGAGCAAACCCTTCACCATGGAATATCCCAGATAGTGGGTTCCTAACATAACCAGCTTGCACTTCTTAGGGTTGGCCATCAACCCCACCAGCCATAAACTGTCCAGCACTGGCGGAGGAGATGAGACTCCCAGTCATTATTGAAAATTACCACATTGTCAAGATAGGCACCTGCATACACAGAATGGGGACGCAGCATCTGGTCCATCATTCTCTGAAAGGTCAGCAGTGCACCATGGAGACCAAAAGGGAGTGCCGTAAATTCAAACAACCCATCTGGAGTGGCGAACGCAGATTTCTCACAACTAGACTCCTCCAAGGGGAACTGTCAATAACCCTTTGTGAGATTAAGGGTGGAGATATATGAAGCCTGCCTGAGCTTTTCCAATAACTCGTCCACACATGGCATCAGGTATGTATCAAACTTGGAAATCTTGTTCAAATGTTTAAAATCAATACAGAACCAAACTGAATCATTGGACTTTGAAATGAGTACAATTGGCTACATAACACCTAATTGGAGCATCTGTTGGACTTCCTCGTGTATAACTTTCCTTGTTGCCTCTGGTAGTTGATACGGGGTCACCGGTATAGTAACACCGGGTGGAGTGACAATCCTGTGTACTGCAATCGTCATCCGGCCAGGCGTGGCCCAGAAGACATCCGAGTACCCCTCGATCAGTGCTACCAATTCCGCTTTCTGGATGTCACTTAAATCATCCCCAATTGCAACCTCACTATGGGGGGGCCGCTGCAGCTGTGACCAGGACTTTGCGATGGTCGTTCCACTCCTTTAAAAGATTAACATGTAAAATTTGTACAGGTTTCCGCCGCTGGGGAATTCTGACTTTATAATTCACTGTTCTCTCTTCTGCAATAGCCGGCCCTTGCCATTTGGCCTGAAATTTATGTGGGTCGGATGGGGTCAACACCAGCACGCAATCACCCTTGTTAAACTCATGGAGTTTAATGATTTTTTTGTGTCTCCCGCTCCCACTGCAATTGCTCCACCGCAATAGGAGACAATCTGGCAATCTGCTCTTGCAGCAAAACGACTCGGTCAACAAAACTCCCCCCAGGCGGTGTCTCGTGAGTTCCTGTCCATTCATCCCAAAAAATGTCCAACACCCCTCATGGTCACCGGCCAAATAATAGTTCGAAGGGTCTCATCCCGATTCACGCTTGTGGGGCCTCCCAGACAGCAAACAAGAGGAAAGGTATAACTGTATCCCAAGAAGTTGGATTGTCATGGGCTATCCACCAAATCATCTGTTTTAGGGTCTTATTAAATTGCTCAGTCAGGCCATTCGTCTGTGGATGATAGACCGTGGATTGTAACTGCTTAATTCCAAAACTTTTCCATAGCTGCTTCTTGATGCCCTGATCAGTGAAAATCTCACAAGGGATACCAATACGTGTGAACATATCTGAGAATGCTTTTGCTAAAGTTTGGGCATCCGCCCGTCGCAGCACTGCTACTTTTGGGTATCTTTTGGCATAATAAATTAACACAAGCATATACTGAAAGCCACTTTTACTACTGGGAAGCGTGCCAACAATATTTAATCCCACTCTCTGAAAGGGGACATCTAAAATAGGTATTGGTACAAGGGGTACCCTGGCTGGTCTGTGAGCGGAAACTATTTGATAGTCGGGACAGGCCTTACAAAATCGCTGCTCAACAAAAGCATTTCGAAATGTGTTCCCTCATCTTTTCTGCGCCAAGGTGACCCCCCAAAAAGTGACTGTGAGCGATTTTTAAAACCTTCTCCCTGTGCTCACTTGGTACTACCAACTGCTTGATATGCCCATCACCCATGCAATCAGAAATCACCCGATACAGAAAACCATCCTTAAGTAAAAAATTAGGTGTTTTAAAATTCAGGCCCTCTTTCTCCCAATAATAATCATAGTCATTTGCGACGTGGGCTTGTCTGAATGCAAAATCCAAGTTGTTTTCGGCATGATGTAGGTGAGCAAACTCCGCCTGGATTACAGTATCTGCTTCCTCCGTGTTTGATGCTTGCCTCCCACTGCTACTGTGTCTGATGCAGCATCACACTCACATCCCTCTACTATTTTGTCTTCATCCGGGTCCATATTGAGTTTCCGGTCTGTGGAAGCTGCATGTTACGGTATGGGAAAGTTTGTCAGCTGTCCTGGGTTTTTACTTGAGGATTCATCCCCCAGCTCACTGGACAACTTTGGTTCAATTTCAAACCCGTTTCCTTGACTGGCATTGTGGTGAACCCCTCTCCATCCACTGCGGGGGTAGGTACTCTGCAGGTGGCCAAGACCTGTGGGAAGAAGGCATTACTTTTTCCTATTAGGAGTGGCTAGGGTGAGTTGTTGGATATGGCAGTCCAAACTTAAAGTGCTTCCCTTTAAATTTCAGAGGGAGTAATATAGTCTCATATGTTTTAATGTCCTCATGGACACAGATGATGTTTACTTCGTCTATAGCCTTATAAGGGGTCTGCTGGACCAAGTCATGGCGGACTACACAGAGGTCGCTACCAGAGTCCAACAGTGCTGAGCATTCCCATCCGGCCAATGTAATAGAGACCTTAAAATTGTAATCCTTTAACATCTCGGGGGAAACTTGCAAGCTGTAAATCTGGGCCAGACCAATAGCCATTGTTTGTGCAGGTGGGAAGTTACACTCCCGAGCTAGATGTCCCAGTTGATCACAATGAAAGCAGCTGTGTTTAGTCTGCACTATAGTGTTCACACTTTGGCGTCTTCTACTTATAGTGCTGGTGACCCTGAAGGTCTGTGCTGGCTGGATCAAAATCATGGTCAAGCCTGGGTAGCCCCGTTGTTTTCAGATGGCTTGTGCACCCTCTAGTCAGTGGGTCAGATCCAGCAGCAAGTGGACGTCTATCCCTGACAGGACTGCATCAATAGCATGCTTCTCCACAATGTGCTTGAAATGGTTTCCGCGGATCCAGCTTTGAATCAGGTCCAGCAAGCCCTGGATCTGTCCTCGTACAGAGCAATCCAGATCAATAGACTCCAGCCGAAACTGGAGCCCCTTGACCACTGGGCTCACAGCTGTGCAGAGAAGGATCTGTTGCTTTATGTTGTCATAATCAACAAGCCTTTAGGGAAGGAGATTATATATGGCTTGGAGGGCTTCTCCGGTTAAAAATGGGGCTAAAATAGCTGTCCAGAGTCCACTGTCCCAGCGCATCAATGTTGCCATACGTTCAAGGCTGAATAGGAAACACTTAGGGTCGTCTGACGGAGCCATTTTCGGCAACACATCTCATGGCCACGCCAAGGCAGCGGTGGCCGTTGGAGCCTCATCTTGCTCTGGGTTTTGCTGTATTTCTGGGGGATCCATCGGTGCAAAGACCCCACTTTTGGTGCCATGTAATGTGCACATACATATATATATGTACAATTTATAAAATATATCCACATACAAAGTAGACCACTATATCCCATATTTAATTTAATATTTAATTTTTTCCCGCATTTAACTTTTATGAATTCTATTGGTGACAATAAAAAAAGTACTTGTCTATAGAATTATGAGTTTTTTCAAACAACATTTACACTACAGCTAAAAAGGATTCTATTTTGATTTTTACCTCATAACTGATTTTCCATCTTTGTTTGACAGTTTTTCTTTGCTGGTGATCTAAATCTGATATCAGTGTGTATAGATGTCTTACTTGAATGGGTCCTGCAATTGCAAAACGAGTAAAAGCAATTTTGTCAGACAGATGTGACCTAATAGATTGCTGTTGCACTATTGTTTCAGTCCACAATGTCTGAATTCAACTAGGAGATAAAGAAAATGTAAAAATGTAGCTGTTGCTTAGTATGCTGTTATCACTGTCATATGTGTGCATATGACAAACGTGTATGTGACTCTGGCGGTCAAACCAAGTAACCAGAGGTGCGAGTCATGCAGGCTAGCACTTGAAGAAGGACAAACAGTTGAGCTTCTAGCTTAGAATTACTTTACAGTGCAAAGAACTTGGACTTTACTGGCAAGCTGTTCTAGAGTTTCCATTTTCATTACTCTGTGGCTGTAATTTAAACACAGTGTTCTGACAAAGCGCAAGTGTGATCCAGTGGAAACCTAGAAAGACAGGCTTGGGGAAGCAGCGCTATTGTTCATTGGTGATTTGGTTTCATTTATTTCGATTTGGTTGGTTTGATGTGTTTATATAATTTAGCTTTGTAAGAAGATGATTTTGTATTATGGTTTCTTCTCTTTAGTGTACCAGTACTGTTGAGTTGATTGGATCCATTTTCCCTCTTAGTCAGTTAAATGGTTGTTTCTCCTGAAAGGGTAGAGAGAGAGAGAGAGAGAGGTTAGGAGCACACACTGATACAGCACATTGCCGCACCCACCACATGACGAACCAACTCAGGCTGGCTGGGAAATGGATCTGTCTTATTCTGAGATGGCAGTATTTGGTGGGGTGGGGGGGGTTTGGGGTTTCTGAAATGGTTTGAGAAGACTAGCATGAGAGTTGTGCACCCTTCAGTAGTGTGTGAGGCTGGGTTGCCTGCAGAACAGGAGAACATAAGCTACTTTTTGCAGAAAAAATTTCCAGAGTTTTCTTTTGAATGAAGATTTTTGGGTTGTTGCAGAGCACTGTTTTTGGTCCTTCTGGCTGTTTTATGTACCCAGAACTATGTGTTCTTTTAAGGAGCCGTAATATTATAAATTCTACCTTTTTGTAACTGCCTGCCATCTTTATATTTCCCACCATTGCATCCTTTGGTCCCATTCAGTCCCAGACTACTAGAAGTACAGTAGATATGATAGAAGAGCCAAGACTGGTGGCAGTAAGGAAAATGTTGAGGTTTACATTACATAACAGTGGTTATGAAAGTGGTGTAAATCCTCCTAGAAAAGCTGTGCTTCTATGGATTTTTTTTGTTGATCCAATTTCTCTAAAGAGATGGCATTCTTGTCACATATGAGTGGATAATACTAGCATTCTTAAATATAAAAAACAACTGCAGTGAAACTAAAAAAAAAAAAAAAACAAACACAGCTAAACTAGGCCTGTAGTAATGGTATCCTGACAAATCACTAACAATTTTCTTCATTTAGAAATTTTCCCACATTTAACTATTTTTTTAGAAGAAAAATACTAAATGGTGGTCCTACTGTATATATTCATCATTACCTACATGCAGACAGAACTCATTAAGAAGACTAATAAGGTATTGGGTTAAAATAAATAAAAACTGGAGTAACTCTGTTTAATAGCCCACAGTCTGATTGGAAGACAAAATAAACAAATGTTTCTTTTTTTCTTTAAAGACGGCAAGATCTTTTTCAAAACAGTTTTGTAACAGCATGGAAAAAAATCAAACAAGATGTTAACAGATGATCAACTCTCCATCTCACCTTAGCAGGAAGAATTAATACTGTCAAAATGAACATCCTCCCTACGCTTCTGTTTCTATTTCAGAGCATCCCTATATGTGATAATAAATTGTTCTTTACGATACTAGACTCAATTATAACCTAATTTATCTGGAATTCAAGACATCCGCACATTCAAAAGGCAATTTTAAAGAGACCTAAAACAGATAATGCCAAAGCACTTCCTAACTTTTAATTTTATTACTGAGTAGCAAATATACACAATATAAATACCTGGAAAATGGCATAAAATAATTAATTTACACCAGCTTGGTTGGCAATCAAAATTAAATCTTGCTGTACTTCTTTATATGCTGTGCTTTGTGCCGCAGTAAATATTAACTTTTGTCAATATACCAATAATCCAGTAGTCTAGCCAACCACTTGGAATATGGAACCAATGCAGGAAGCACTTTAAAGCAGAAAAGATTTTATCTTTTGCTCCTCTACACAATAATCATTTTTTGGCTTTCTCAAGCCTACTCAGTATTTAATCTATAGAATACGCTCAGGATTAGGACACTTCGAGAACTGTATATTGATAATGTTTTTGCATCTTATGAACAATTACATTTCAAAGTCAACTTTCCAACAACACAATGTTTCAAATATTTTGAAATTAGAAATCCTTATTAGTCTTGAAGACTCAGACAGCATGTCAACAATATATAAAAACATCTCAAAGAATCTTCCCCTCAATGTTACTAGGGAATGGTGGGAGAAAGACCTTTCAATCAATGTCTCAAAAAAGGAGAAGAAGTCAGCCATACACTGAATACACTCTAGCTCTATATCCCCCGAGCACTAAATAATTCAACATCTTTCATCAGTTACACTGATCTTGTTTAACATTGTCCAAATTGTATCCAGGGCAAGATCCAACATCACAAATGCACCAAATTACTATAATTTTCAAAAAAATCTTTAAATACTTATCAGACAGCTTTGGTGTCACAGTTACTCCTAACCCATTAACAGCTATATGTAGTTAACTCCAAGTTGGACTTAAAGCGGATAAGTTTATTATAATAGTCTGTACCGGGGTGGTCAAGTTCTTTAATGAGAAGAGTGAAAATTGGACACTTTTCATAAAGATTTGAATGTTCAAGAACCACAGAAATAATTTCTTTTAAACTTTATTTAAAAGTAGTACAAAAAACTCATAATTTTGTATTTGTAGAATTTGAATGATGCAAAATTCAAATTTACCAAAATCCTACTCACCGATGTAAAACATTTTCATTTTTCAAGTTAAAGGTTAAAATCTGGCTGGAAAGATGTTAAGACTGTTTAGGGAAGCTCAGTAAGGTGACTGTTAGTGAGGACAGCACTAGATTCACAGCTATAAGTCGACCCAAAAACAGAAAGAAGCTGGAAGCCAAATTCCTGAAGATTAGGATACTTTGCTTCTGGGATTTGAATCCAGAAGTCAATTAGAGATGAGCTTTTGTGTGCTAATTTCAAAGCCAAATCTTCTTGCAGCTCAATAAGCTCTGTTTCTATTGAAGTAACATCTAAGGCAAAGGGTGCAGCAACAGGACATCCATCACTGATGAAATCGATCACATACAGATTCAGAAGTAATTCAAAGCGGGGTTTCAGTTGTTTTAGTTTCTCAAAATCATGATAAAGAGTTTCTAACATTTCATTAGATTGTTTCAATTTACTGTCTTGAATTTTAATGTTCTTAAAAGCAGCTAATCTTCATATAAATTTTGTAGCCCAATCTCTTTGAAAGTCATTAGGAAAGTTCTATAATAACTTTATTCCTTTCTCAAAATGCCAGATTTAAATATTGGAGGTACTGCATTACATTTGTAAAGAACATCAGATCATGTTCCCTTTCATGAAAGAAATAATTGATTCAAAAAGGGAAACAAACATATTTAAAAGATTGGTAGGTGACAGCCATCTTACAATACAGCAGAATAAAAGGTCGTTTGGCTGTTCTTCAAGCTCCAGTTCATCAATAAAATTTCTAAATTCACAGTGTGTTTTGGCATTTGCCCGAACGAAATTTACAATTTCTAAAACACAGTTTATGACATTGTTGAACTTGAAATGTTCCCTTACCAAATGCTTTAGATGGATAATACAAACAGACATTCATGATAGTTGGGATTTTGTCTTATTTGCCCAACTAGTCCAGTCTTTTGACCTATCATAGCTGGTGATTCATTGGTTGCAACATTGTCAAGTTTATGCAGAGGCATTTGAGCATCTGACAAAGCTTTGTCAAGTGTCTTTTTTATGTCAATAACTTTTGTGGTTTCCTTTAAGCTTATCAGATCTAAGAATTCTACTTTTACATTTCCACCATTTGCAGCATAGTGAAAAAATATAGCCAGCTGAGGGGTATCTTGAATGTCAGTAGATTCATCCAGTGCTAAACTGAAACTCGCACAGTTTTTCAGATCACTCTGTAGAGAACATGCGATTGCAGAACTTATTTCAGAAATATGTCTCTCAGTAGTGTGGCGGGAGATGTGAATTTGTTCTATTGCTTGTTTAAGTTTTGAGTTCTCTGGAGCAATAATATTAATAACATCACTAATATTCTTTTTTTACAAATTCCCCATGACTGTAAGGAAATTTACTTTGTGCAATATTCCAAGCTTTAACAAAACTAGCTTCAGCAGCTAAATCATTTTGCTTACAGAAATAAAAATGCCTATTTTGTTGAGTTACTAAATTAGAAATTATTAGTAATACAGTAAGTCTTATTTCTTTGCAGTTCTGATTTAGGAGGAAAATCATATGCACTTTTTTCATGATAAGATTCACGGTGATGCATTAAATTAGTGCTTTGAAATTGGCTAATGGTAGCTAGACAGATGAGACACAAAACTTTATTATCCTTAACAGTGAAAACAAGTTTGTCCTCCCATTGTTGGTTAAAAACTCTTGTTTTCTTGTTTGTGTTTATGTTTTACACTTTTTCCATTTTCTTGTTCATATTTATGTTTTACACTTTTCCATTTCTCAGTCATTTTAAAGAAGGGTTTAAAAAATTTAACTAAAATCAATCTTTACTATAAATCACAAAAGTATTTACATCAGCACAAATTGCACAAGATATGTTCAGCTACAGTAGCAAGAGAGCACTGAACTGAACAAGCAAAGAAGCGTCTTACATCCATTATCAGACAGGCGAGTCCATTTTAGAAACATGGGGGGTACTCATACATTTGATATGCTGCTGCACTCAATGATGGGATTGATTCAATGATTTGAAATCTATTTTAATCTTTGAAAAACTAATTTGTTCATGTAGGAAAAATAACAAACTATATTGCATATATAATTATTTATTATATATTGCATATTATTATAAATTTTATAAAATTATAACTATTAAATTTTAGTTAAAATTACAATAAAGCCCAACAATTAATATTGTCTCAAGAGCTGTATAAAATACCTCTAAGAGCCTCACATGGCTTGAGAGCCACCATTTGGCCACCATTGCTCTATATGATAGTACTAGGACGTAGACTTACTGTATCTTGCTTAAATGGCATAGCATTATAATTGGAAGACTTGTAATTAAATAAAAATTAAACAAACGCAGAAGTTTACTTAAATCTCAACTGATTTGAAAGGTGTTTGCGACTTTAAAGTTGTGTCTAGGGCTATATTCAGTCTCAAAAACATTTTGCAATACACAGTTTTTCTAACAATGATTTATCTTCTGTCAGTTTTTTTGGTTATGCAAGTGGTTATCCACCTATAGCTTTGTTTCATTTTTACAGTTATAAGCACCTAGTAAAATATGAATCAAGTTCTGCAACCTGTCTTGTCTTGAACTGATAATAATGTCAAACTGTTCTCAAAAACTGGAATCCTTGTAGTCTTGTAGGAAAAAATCCATGGAGGAAAAAATATAGAAATGGTGAAATTAAATAATAAATACAAAAGATAGCAGAAGGAAGTGTAAAGTGAAACATGAAAAAACAAACAACGCTATATTCTCTCCAAACTAACTTAAATAGATGTTGATTTGCTGCCTGACTGGAGGGATGACTTGCCCACTTGGACATCATATAGTACCAAACCAATATCTCCTCTCTTCACCTCTTCTCTCTTTCACTCGCTGTCAACCATGATCTTTCCACCATGAGCCAGATGAATACTTGCCACAACCTTTGCCACACATTTTCTGAATCTCTGGATAAAGTGTGGCTTATATCTCATCTAAGGGTCAAGTCACAACATAATCTGAAATTAAGAACAACGGACTAGTGCACAGACTAGAATCATCTGTACTCCAGAGAATTCTGTTCAGTTTATTTTGTCCCCGCCTAGCCACACTTCATGTTCTGTTTTCAGTGTCCTGCTAGGTTACAGTTAATTTCCTATTTTTAATTGTATTAGAATAGGCTTCTATCAAATGGATTTTTACAATTTATGTAATTAATTAAGATATGTTTGGTATTCCCTTTTATGTAAACCTTAGAAAAACAAATAATTTATTCACCTTAATAATAAGAGATTGTATATTTTCTTCTAAATCTGTAAACAAAAACAACCTATACCAAGCCAGTGCTTTCTCTTTTCCAGTTTAATTGGACTGCTGAAGATGCCATTTCCATAGTTACTGAATAAACAAAATGTAATGTGCTATATATGCCTATATTCTTTCTTTATTGCCCGAGTTCCAAAATTGTTGCTCTCGTGTTTGATCTATTGAACTGATGATGTCAAGCGAGGATGGGGCATAGTCCATGTGCAGTAAATTAATAACCAATTATCACTTCATAGATTTTCTTTCAAAATAAGTTGCTAACTTTCCTTTTCTGAGTATAGTGTTGCTGTCTAAAGGTAATGCACAGAGCAATACTTAGGTCACATGTATTGTGCAACTATGTATCCATTCAAGAAAAAAAAGCTAGCTGGAAATATAATCTGGCAATATTTCCATTAATGTTATTTTATATCTTGCAATTTTACAATAGAAAATAATACTATAAAAAGCCTTAAAAAGATATGTTGTTTCTTTAAATCTAGCAGTTGTGATATTCTAGCCTAGTGTTTCCCAACCTCAGTCCTGGGGCACACTGTGGCTGCAGGTTTTTGTTCCAACCAGATTCTGCTTTTAACTGGACTCCTGGGCTAATTAAGTGATGTGTTATTTCCCAAGTTCTGTGTTTTGGGAACAGTATATTATATATATATATAAATATTTTTTCCTGAACGGCCCCTCATATATTTTATCTATACTAATAAACGGCAAAGCCCTCACTGACTCACTCACTCACTCACTCACTCACTCACTCACTCACTCACTCATTCACTGACTGACTCATCACTAATTCTCCAACTTCCCGTGTAGGTAGAAGGCTGAAATTTGGCAGGCTTATTCCTTACAACTTCCTTACAAAAGTTGGGCAGGTTTCATTTAGAAATTCTACACGTAATGGTCATAACTGGAAGCTGTTTTTCTCCATTTACTGTAATGGAGATGAGCTTGAAACCCGTGGGGGCGGAGTTTCGTGTGACATCATCATGCCTCCCACGTAATCACGCAGTACGTAGAAAACCAGGAAGAGGCCCAAAAAGCGCTGAAGAAAACATGCATTATATAATTGAGAAGGCAGCGAAACAATAAGAAGCGAGCGAGTGACATATACAACCATATTCATGAGTTCTGGTACTTCGGAAACAAAGCACGATGTAAACCTAAACTTTAAATTAAGTTCATAGACAGGCTGCCGCTGGCGTTTGTAATTTAGTGCCTGCCCATATAAGGCCGCCCGTCAGCGGCAATCCAATAGCAAACTGCCACGGGTAAATATTCACGGGTGAAGGACTGTGCTTATGCAGAGGAAGATGAGATGGTCAGGGTGGTGTTTGGCACAAACTCAGCGAAACTGCGAGAGAAAGTTTTAAGTGCCGGGACTTCGGTAACATTAGATACAGCCATGGACATAGCACGACATGGCA
>JANRMT010062813.1:47876170-47886831 GCA_026402145.1 Polypterus bichir lapradei | reverse complement strand
ACCACTGTGCAGGCTGGTGGTGGTGGTGTAATGGTGTGGGGGATGTTTTCTTGGCACACTTTAGGCCCCTTAGTGCCAATTGGGCATCGTTTAAATGCCACGGGCTACCTGAGCATTGTTTCTGACCATGTCCATCCCTTCATGACCACCATGTACCCATCCTCTGATGGCTACTTCCAGCAGGATAATGCACCATGTCACAAAGCTCGAATCATTTCAAATTGGTTTCTTGAACATGACAATGAGTTCACTGTACTAAAATGGCCCCCACAGTCACCAGATCTGAACCCAATAGAGCATCTTTGGGATGTGGTGGAACGGGAGCTTCGTGCCCTGGATGTGCATCCCACAAATCTCCATCAACTGCAAGATGCTATCCTATCAATATGGGCCAACATTTCTAAAGAATGCTTTCAGCACCTTGTTGAATCAATGCCACGTAGAATTAAGGCAGTTCTGAAGGCAAAAGGGGGTCAAACACCGTATTGGTATGGTGTTCCTAATAATCCTTTAGGTGAGTGTATATCGGTTCAGATATATACATTGGTTGGGATACATTGGTTGAGATATATACATCGGTTTGAATTTATCCGTTCAGATATATACATTGGTTTAGATACATTGGTTGAGATATATAAATTGGTTTGCATAGATCCATTCTAATATATATACATTGGTTGAGTTACATCCTTTCAGATATATACATTCGTTTGAATACATCCGTTCAAATATATACATTGGATGAGATATATATATATATTGGTTTATATACATTGGTTTAAATATATATATTGGTTTAAATAGATTGGTTTAGATATACACATTGGTTCAGATACATCTGTTCAGATATATATATTGGTTCAGATAGATCCATTCAGATATATACATCGGTTGGGATTTACGGGCAGGCACAACACAGCCACCCAAGTTTAGCATCTCCCTTTCGCTTCATCATTGCTTCAACACTGTTGTCATTATTGTGCCTATTTTATACAAGTCGCGTTTTGTTTCGTAAGCCTTCTTGGTTGGGGGTCCTCGATTTCAAAGCACTTGTTTTCCTTTCATTATTTAAAACACTCGCACAAATGCACCTGCCTCACTCGCTCCCTCCGTGTCCCTCCCACAGATTCTTCTCAAAAGCCAAGTTACCGGAAGGCATTGATCGTAACTGCAGTACGTCCCATTTTTTCACCTCATGAGACGCTGGTTTATCATTTTACTTTAACTTTAAAAACAGTTTTACTTTAAAAACAGTTAAACACCTGTTATTTGTGAAGCAGGGATAGTCTGATCATTCTGATCCCTGATTCCTGATAAACATTCAGAAGAAACAGCGCTGCTATTCCAGTGTTTTCCTCCATAACATCCTTTCAGCAAACAGGATTAAGTTCCTTGCTAAAGCAGATCGCCCTATAATGAAATGCTGTCAATACGGAATAATAGAAATCACCGGGCGGCTTTCGGTTAATGATAAACCAGCATCTGTTGAGGTGAAAAAATGAGAGGTACTGCTGTTGCTATCAATGCTTCCTGGTAACTCAGCTTTTGAGAAGAATCTGTTTTATGGGGTGAAAAAATAATCGCCCTTGACAGATACGCTTAATCAGTAGTGTGTGCGACCCACAATTTGTGAGTTTGAGTGTGTGTGTGAGCATGTACGTGCTTGTGTGTGGTTTTGCCAGTTTTACTATAAAAACAGTTAGAAATCAGTTATTTGTGAAGCGGGAATATTCTGGTCATTTTGATCCCTGATCAACACTTAAAAGAAACAGCAATTCCAGTGTTTTCCTCCATAACATCCTTTCAACAAATGAGACTAAGTTCCTTGCTGAAGTAGAGCACCCTTTAATGAAATGCTTGCAAAATGGAATAACGGATATCACAGGGCGGCTTTCAGTCAGTGATAAACCAGCGTCTCATGAGGTGAAAAAATTGGATGTACTGCGGTTGCGATCAATGCTTTCTGGTAACTCAGCTTTTGAGAAGTATCTGTCATGGGAGGGACAAGAGGGAGCGAGTGAGGCAGGTGCATTGAGCCGGGGCGGGACGGACCGAGTCGAGGAGGTGGGTATCTGTGCGAGTGTTTTAAATAATGAAAGGAAAAAAGTGCTTTGAAATCAAGGACCCTCAACTAAGACAGCTTACGAAATAAAATGCGACAGGCATATGCTACTTGTATAAAATATGCACAATAATGATAACAGTGTTGAAGCGAAAGGGAGATGCTAAACTTGGGTGGCCGCACTGTGCCTGCCCGTAAATCCCAACCGATGTATATATCTGAACGGATCTATCTGAACCAATATATATATCTGAACAGATGTATCTGAACCGATGTACTGTATATATCTAAACCAATCTATTTAAACCAATATATATATATCTAAACCAATGTATATCAACCAATATATACAGTATATCTCAACCAATGTATACAGTATATTTGAATGGATATATTCAAACCAATGTATATATCTGAATGGATGTATCTCAACCAATGTATATATATATCAGAATGGATCTATGCAAACCAATTTATATATATCCCAACCAATATATCTAAACCAATGTATATATCTGAACGGATGTATTAAAACAAATGTATATATTCAAACCAATGTATCCGAACCAATATATATATTTGAACCAATGTACAGTGGAACCTCGGTTCACGAACGTCTCAGTTCACGTACAACTCGGTTCACGACCAAAAAGTTCGCCAAACTTTTGCCTCGGTTCACAACCACACACTCGGTATACGAACAAGCCAGTTTCCCTTGCCTGCCTGCAAGCTGAGAGAGAGAGAGAGCGAGCGAGCCACATGCCTGCTGGGGAGGGGGAGATTGCTGCACGTACTGCCTGCCTTCTGCATAGGGGGAGGGGGCGTACAGCTGAGACTCTCTCTCTGAGAAGCAGGCAGTACGTGCACATCCCCCCAACTCCACCCCGGCACAGGCAGGCTGAGAGAGAGAAAGCGAGCAAGCCGCGTGCCTGCCTGGCTTTTTCATTTAAGCAAAGCCACTCCTTGTTCATTGATCTCAGTCAGACGTGCACTCTTTTTGTGCTCTTCAGTATTTCGTGTGCTTTTGCAGTTAACTATGGCTTCTAAGCAAGTGAAGAGTGGTGAGAAGAAAATTTTGAAGAAAATTGAAATCGAAGTAAAGAAAGAAATTACAAGAGGTGGAAAAACTGTTTACCAGTTTACTCATTTTTCAATTTGAGAACCCTCGTGCTTTCAAGCAGCATAATGTAAACAAAGCCAGACTGCCAGTAATGTGGAGGGCAAACACGAAGGGTTGGGTCACAGGGCTTTATTTTTGGAATGGCTGCATGAGGCTTTCGCTCCCACCAGCTAAACAGCTAAAAACACCAGAAACCCAAGAAATCACAAGAGAGAAAACCCCTGAAGGAAAACACTTCATGCCAGAACTCGACTCATGCAAGGTTAGTTTTCCTGGTGGTTTTTGTACGGATTTTTCAAAAGTTAATTTTTCAGTTCGTAGCGTGATTAGTTGCAATGTTACTTTTCTCTTTTTTCAAATATTCCTTTTTTTCCGCTGTGCTTAAAACTCATTTTAAAAAAAGTGTTTACAGCGATCGGGCTGTAAGGCTATTAGCATGAACTCCTGCAATGTTTTTTGGTTGCTTGTGGTTGGTTTTTAAATTAAAGTTCGGATTTGTTCAAATGTTCCCCTCTGTTCAGAGAGAGAGAGCGAGGGCGTGCTGCTGACGGAGGGGGTGTGTGCACTACAGAGAGAGAAAGCAAGCGCGTGCTGCTGACGTGTGTGTGTGTGTGTGCTACAGAGAAAGAGAGAGCGGGAGCGAGCGCATGCCGCTGACAAAGTGGGGGGGGCTGACAGTGGGGGGGTGTGCTACAGAGAGAGAGAGCACGAGCAAGCGAAGGCGTGCTGCTGACAGAGGGGGGAGGGGGTGTGTGCGCTACAGAGAGAGAAAGCAAGCACATGCTGCTGACGGGGTGGTGTGTGTGTGCTACAAAGAAAGAGAGCATGCCGCTGACAAAGTGGGGGCGCTGACAGTATGGGATGTGCTACAGAAAGAGAGAGAGAGAGAGCGCGAGCGACTAGCCTGGGTATTTTGTGTCAGTGTTATTCAATGTTTTTACATTAGTTTACTATTACACTGTATATTCTATGGTGTAATTAACTATACAGTATTTGTGCTTAATCTTTACATATATTTACATATTTACATACAGTTCGTACGGTCTGGAACGGATTAATTGTATTTACATACAATCCTATGGGGGAAATTGCTATGGTTCACGACCAACTCGGTTTACGACCAGAGTTTTGGAACGAATTATGGTCATGAACCAAGGTTCCACTGTACATATTTATGAACTAATCTTTTTTCCTGAACGGCCCCTCATAATATATATATATATATATAAAAAAGTGTACCAAGCAGTTATATGGGGATAATGTATTTTTTTCTTAACAATATTTTCTTCTTGATTTTCATCAAGAAATGTCTGTTCTGCTCATGTTCAATTGTCATTAAGATACAACGAAGAGGAACTACTGCACAGAGAAAGGGCAAAATACAGGGTGACACAGAAAAATGGGAACATTTGAAAATCCCAATAAAAATAGAAGAAATCCAACAAAAATTTTTTATTGACAGCAATTAAACCACTATAACGTGCTTTTTAAGAGACAGTAATCCAAATTATCAATGTCTGAAAATTATGTCCTGTAGATGGCATCCTCCTGTACGTATGCATTCTTCCAATCTGCTGTTAAGGTTCCCCATTGATTGCTGCAACATCTCAGCTGGGATACCACGAATTCCGTCTTGAATTCTTTGTTTCAATTCATTCAGTGTCTCTGGCCAAGTCATGTAGACCCGACTCTTAAGGTAGCCCCAGAAGAAACAATCACAAACGGACAAATCCGGTGATCTTGAGGGCCAGGGAATGTCACCGAATCTTGAGATGACATGGTTACCGAACAATTCTCGCACAGCTGCCATTGATTGCCTTGCAATTGATTACTAAATTACTAAATGGCGAGATTGTTTACAGCTCAAGGTCCCTGTTCCACAGTGCTGCCAATTGTACATGGCTGCCACTACGCATTTCAAAAGTTCCTGTTTTTCTGTGTCACCCTGTATAATGAAATCAACAAAAGAGAGTCTATAGCAAAAGCAGAAATATTTCTAAATATCTTATGAATGTAAAAATCATGCTGCTGTGCTTTTCTGAATGTAGAATAAAAGAAAGATAATACCGGTTAATTAAATGAGATCAGTGTTATCAGGAGTTGTCACTGATTAGGAATTTGGTTGGAACAAAAACCTGCAGCCACAGTATTTCCGCAGGACCAAGGATGGGAAACACTGTTCTTTATAATATACTTTAGATGGTATGCTTCTTTTTATTGTTTTTTCATCTTTATTATATGATTGGCAACATGGATAAAATTTAATCATTACTAAGATTAAAATTAACTATGGTGTATTTTCTGTGGTAGTATACTAGTAAGTGAGCTACATTTATTTGTTTCATCAACTGTTTTAAACATCTCATAGTTTCACATGACTCTTAATCCATTTGTGCTTTAACTGGAAAAAATATATGGCAAAAATGTTTTAACGCATTCTATAAGTTACTTTTGGTAAAGGTAAAAGGTATGTGCCAAATATATAATAACAAAAATAATAATAAACTAAACAACATGTTTCCCCCAAACATGTACACATATTGCAAGCTGGTGAGCAACAACATTGGATTTTTGGTTTTGACATGCTGCTTATATAAGTGTTGTCTTCTTGGTAACCAGACTAAAATCACTAAAAATACCTCTTTGACATGAGTAAATATTCCTTTGGTAATCTCCCTAGGGTTTGCTTAAAGTTATGTTCTTATTTTCTAGTGTGTAATCATTATAACTGCCAGTCTGATTCTATTCGAAAGGCAGATGGAGTTTTACGTGTCACTCTGCATTTTAAAACTGACACCATCACAACGGCAGTAATTAATACATTAATAAATACTCTTACATAAACAGAAGACACCAAATAATCAGCCAACTTTAGAAAATTAATGTTTGCCAAGCTATGAAATGGAAATTATGTCTAATAATGGATGGAAATAATGTATAATAACAGAAGGTTTATAAGACTAATTTTAATTCATTGCCTTTATTTCATTTATGTTTATAATTTTGCCACTGATCACTCTTCAAATTATGAGTATCTTCACTAAAGTCCATTAATAGACAAAACTGATACAATTCAATTGTTTTTAAATCAGGTTGTTGTGATGATGTAAACAAGTCTGATGTTAAATTTCCGTTCTTCGTAACATCTAGTTAGTCATGGGCTGATAATAGCAATGAGCAAATGAGATGTGAGCTCCTGTAGCTCCTCATTGTGTTTGGGTATGTTGGAATTTGAAATGTGAGCACCATTTATTTAGTTTACAAAACTAGCATTACAGGTCTCTAGTTAAATTTAAGAATTCAAAACATTAACATATATATGCAAAATAAATATTTTTATAATGCATCTAACTGCATGTTGCATTATTATTATGTGGAAAGATGAAAAAAAGCCCTTCAACATCATGTCCAAAGAAGAAGCCAACCTTTTGAAGGATGTTAGTTAGTTGCAGGGTGCATTCACACAAACCACCAAACTTGTATTACTGTAAGCCATCAGTGGATGTGGAAGAAGATGTAAAATCACACAGCAGACACAGACAGTGAGAACGTAAAGACTCCCCCAAAGGAGTTCACTCATTGATACAGTGGGACCATACTAATAAGCATTGTTTAGATCAAAGACATAGCAAACACTTTACCTTAAAATATAGTTTAGTATTTCAGATAATCCTTATATATAATTTCATACTATCCGTTGGTATGGTGTTCGCGTCAATACCCCGTATGTATGGGGTTCGCGTCAATACCTCGACTCAATACAAGTTAGAACCATGCAATGGGACTCTGCCTCTGTAGTTAGAACATAACGTGGCAAAAGCGGACGCAGTATTGCATGATTGGCTAAGACTGTTCGAACGCTTCAGTGATGCCGCTGGACGGCCGAATATGATAAGTCGGTGTTGGTTCGAGAAGATAACAGTAAGTTTGGTTGCTTTTTGGAAAGTTGGTTTGGTGGGGCGTACTTTCCAAAACTAACATCGTCGACTGACTTAAACCCTTCAACAGCTCCGGAACTGTAAGTAATTTAGAACATATTGCCATTTGCTTGGTACGTCGAAATCTATCTTTGGGCAGTTTGGTTTTGGTATCCATCTTTCTGACATCTATTGGCAAACTGAGTAATGACGGCTGGGTATTAACAACGATCATTGTTTAAATTTTAGCCGATCTCAGATCTAAAATGACCATGCCAACATAATTATTACTCCGACTCTGATTAGAGTCGTAAAATACGGTTTGTTTTGAAAATTTGTTTGCCAGAAAAAATCAAATGAAGTGCACCAAAGAGCTGAGTTGTAAACTGGAATCTCTTCATTACATTGGCCAAAAAGGTCTATTTTAAGCAAAAATTACTGCCATGATAAAAAAATCATTTCAAGGACTTAAAAAAACATATAATTCTTTGCAGACAAAGTATGGATTTAACAAACGTAGAATTTATAGCCCGATTCAATCCGGCTCCCAGTCACTAGTCCTTATTATAAGAGAGCTCATGAGGATTTTGTTTTCAAAATATATCTGAATGCGACACAAAAATGTGCAGCGCAACCAGGTGGAACTTTCACTGCTGTGACTTGGACATAGAATATCTTTAGACAGCTAGAACCACCATATGTATACCCAATAAATTGAAATCTGGCATATTTAATTATTTTTTCAATTTAAACAAAACATAATTCAAGGAAGCAAAAAGAAAAAAAGGCTTGCTTCACTAGAACTGATATATTTTACCATGTTCCCTCAACCACAGTAAAATTTTTGGTACAGTAGCTTTTACTGGGTCACTTTCTGTTCCAATTTATCCACAATAAATGGAGATACCAGAGTTTCCCAAAATTTTTGTCTACTCTCTGTCGAAATCTCGGTTTACCATTCATCTTTCATTCTAAACTCTTAACTCTAAGTTATACCTTGATGGTGCTTAATACGAGGTGTGATCAAAAAATACTATGAATGTTTTAAAAAAGAAACGTTTATTGCAGTAAAAGATTTACAATTACTTGTCACCCTCAAAATACTCTCCTCCACTCTGAATGCACTTATCCCAACGCTCCTGCCACTTTGCGAAGCAGTTCTGGAACTTTTCTTTTGAGAGTGTCTTTAGATGGGCTGTCGTGGCTGCCTGGATGTCCTCAATGGATTGAAATCGTTTGCCTTTCATGGTCATTTTCAATTAAGAACAGCCAGAATTCGCACAGTGCCAGATCTGGCGAATAAGGTGGATGGGGACACAGCGCAATGTTTTTATTCGACAGAAATTATCGTACTAGAAGGGATGTGTGACAAGGAGTGTTATCATGATGAAGAATGAAACCATTTCAACATTTTCCATGGTTATTGATGTTGAAGGACATCCTGATCTTTTCTCATCTTCAACCGAGTTAGATCCATTACGAAGTCAATCAAACCACTTGTAAACAGTCTTGATTGTCATAGCAGTGTCACCATAAACCGATTTTAACATCTAATGGGTTTCCTGTGCGTTTTGCAATTTGAAACAAAATTTCATGTTAATGTGTTGCTCGATATCCAATATTAACGACAAACTTGAAAAACACACTTGAACTCAACAGTGGCTCACAAACAAATGACAGTATAAACAAGTTGAAACTTGTTAAAAACTAGGCTATAGGATGTACATGTCAGAACCTGTATTGAATTGTTTTGCGTTGCTGTTGGATAGTGCTCTGCATCAACATTCACCATACCTTTTGATCACACCTCATATACAGCAATTTGCAGAAAAAATATTTTATCTTTAGATTAGGTGGAAATGCTCTCAGTTAAATGTTGAAATTATGTGACTTGTCCAATGTTGAAAGACACATTTGCAGTGCATGACCTGCCTGGGTTTTGCCTGTATGCGGTGTGGATGTGCTGTTATGGGTTGAAAGACATTCAAACTGAAATAGAGTAAATCCACATAAAAAGTCACCCCAAGCCGAAGAAGAAAATCATGTGACACGTTGAGATAACAGTTATACTTTTCAACTTATGTACATAAATAATAATAATAATATATCTTATTTATATAGCACCTTATCTATGTTCAAGGTGCTTCACAGTTTCAGAAAGAACAACAGGGTATATGTAACGTTATATACAAATATTTTCTGCACAGAACACTAAAACAGATAAATAGAGGATGTAAAAAGAACTAGATAGAATAAAAACAATAAACCTGAGTAAAATACTAAATTCAACACTAAAAAATAGTCTGAACAAATAACAATTTGTGATATAACACACACAAATTATCTTGAGCATCTGGACATTGAGATAGACTGAAAGAAGGGAAAAATGTTAGTTTAAGTTAAAAGCCTTCCTGAACAGATGAGTTTTAAGTTGTTTTTTAAAAGAACAACTTGAGTCAGCTGATCTATTTAATTTCAGGAGGTTATTACCTAGGCATCTGGGACAAAAGTAGCTAAATTATTTTATAGCCTGGGAAAGGAAGACATGCTGATACCTCAGGCAACATCAACAAATCTGAGGAATACACTTAACCCTAAAGATTAAGTAGAGGGAAATACCATGATAATACAGAATATTAGAATATTACAGGAATCTAGACAAGAACAGGCCAGCTCTATCTACTTAATTCTTCTAAAAAACATCAAGTCGAGTTTTGAAACTCCCTAAATTCCTACTGTCTATCACACTACATGGTAGTTTATTCCAAGTGTCTATGGTTCTCTGTGTAATTTAAAACTTCCTAATGTTTGTGTGACATGTACTCTTAACAAGTGTCCCCTTGTTCTTGATAAAATAATTCCCTTCATAATTTTAAATACTTCAATCATGTCATCTCTTAACCTTCTTTTGTTTAACTGAAAAGGCTCAGTGCTTTTAATCTTTCTTCATAATTCATACTCCATTTGATGGAACCCTTCAATGAGCCTAGTCGCTCGTCTCTTGACCTTTTTTAGCACTTGTGGTCCCCAGCTGGGGCTGGAGCCCGGCCGGGACGCCCAGGAGGACGTGAGGAGGGCTTGTGCCTCCTCCAGACCGCGAGGGGGCGTCCGTCCTGGTTCTGTTGGGGACCACGGGTCGAGGGCATGGAAGCCCTACCCTGTAGGGGCCCGTGGTCACCGCCAGGCGGCGCCCCGATGCCGGTTTATCACATCTGGTCCTCGGCCGGGGCTGGAGCCCGGTCGGGACGCCTTGGAGGACCGGAGGAGGGCGTGTGCCTCCTCCAGACCGAGTGGGGGCGTCCGTCCTGGTTATGCAGGGGGCCTCGGGTACAGGGCTTGGAAGCCCAGCCCTGCAGGGACCCGTGGCCACCGCCAGGCGGCGCCCCAGTGCCTAATTATCCCAGGAGCCCGGCACTTCCGCCACACCAGGAAGTGCCGGGGGGAAGACGACCGGGGATGCACGGACGGCTTCAGGGTGCGCAGCCGGCACTTCCGCCACACAGGGGTGTGGCCAACGTCAGGTGCCGGGAAGCAGCTGGAGCTCATCCGGGTCCCCATAAAA
>JANRMT010062813.1:47835220-47876160 GCA_026402145.1 Polypterus bichir lapradei | reverse complement strand
GGTGAGAAAATGTTGTCCGTCTGCCTGTGCCAGGGCCAGCGTTCACACACTTCTATGTCCTTTTTGCAGCCTGGAGACCAAAACTGTGCATAGTACTATAAATGAGACCTCTGTACCCTCACCAGTGCACTATAAAGCTTGAGCATAACCTCCTTGGACTTGTACTCTGCACATCATGCTATATAAATGTTAGCTTTCTTAATGGCTTCTAAAGACCTTCTGGAAGTTGATAACGCAGAGTCAACTACGACTCCTAAACCCTTCTCATAAGGTGTACTCTAAATTTTCAGGCCTCCCATTGTGTATTCAAACCTAACATTTTTACTTCCTATGTACTGTAAGTTTGAAACACTTGGGTGGATTATACTTTTCCCCATCCATCCTACAGCCCATAACATGCTACTTCAAATTCACCTCTTTGAAATTCTCAAAGATGCTACAATATCTGTGAGAAATGTTTTGAGTGCAAGTAAAGGATTCAGATTGTAACAAAAAGGATATGCATGCTGCTGTTTCTCACTGTTACAAAGCTTTTGAAGTTCATAAAGTTGGTCTAGAATGATGTGTAGTGTAATAAACAAGTTTTCTTTACTTCAGTGGTTAATAATTATTTATCTGTTCTAGTTCCTGTAACTATATGTTTTCTAACTAATATAGTTATCTGAGCATTTTCAAACAAATCAGTAATAAATTACTAGCAGTAAAATAAACTATTGTAGAACTATATTGGAAACTGTGATACTTGAAGATATTTCTGGTTATGCATATAGTACACATAAATGGGTATAGGTAAATTCAATACCGCTGTTGAATATTACTACTCACCTAATATAATTATGACAGTGTTGGTTTGGAAAAGTGGAGGGTGGAGGGTGGAGTGCCGCCTCAGGGTTGGAGGCGAGATCCTTCCCCAAGTGGAGGAGTTCAAGTATCTCGGGGTCTTGTTCACGAGTGAGGGAAGAATGGAGCGTGAGATCAACAGGCGGATCGGTGCAGCGTCCACAGTGATGCGGGCTCTGCATCGGTCTGTCGTGGTGAAAAAGGAGCTGAGCCGTAAGGCAAAGCTCTCAATTTACCAGTCAATCTATGTTCATGAGCTATGGGTAGTGACCGAAAGAACGAGATTGCGAATACAAGTGGCTGAAATGAGTTTCCTCCGCAGGGTGTCTGGGCTTTCCCTTAAAGATAGGGTGAGAAGCTCAGTCATCTGGGAGGGGCTCAGAGTAGAGCCACTGCTCCTCCGCATCGAGAGGAGTCAGATGAGGTGGCTTGGGCATCTGAACAGGATGCCACCTGGACGCCTCCCTGAAGAGGTGTTTCGGGCACGTCCAACCGGGAGGAGGACCCAGGGAAGACCCAGGACACGCTGGAGGGACTATGTCTTCTGGCTGGCCTGGGAACGCCTTGGGATTCTCCCAGAAGAGCTAGAAGAAAGTGGCTGGGGAGAGGGAAGTCTGGGCCTCTCTGCTCAAGCTGCTGCCCCCATGACCCAACCTCGGATAAGCAGAAGAAGATTGATGGATGGATGGATGGATAATTAACATAGAATAAAAGTAAGGTCTGATGGCCAGGGAGGACAAAAAAAACAAACAAAAAAAAAACTGCAGGCGGCTGAAGAAAAAAAATAAAATCTTCATGGGTTCCGAGACCATGAAACCACCCAGCCCCCTCTAGGCATTCTACCTAACATAAATGACCTCAATTAGTCCTCATGGTATTCAGGGTTCACATGGAAGAACTTGATTATGATGGTCATGTGGATAAGCAACATAAGACTCCCTTAGGTTATAGTTGGACACCTCTGTTCTGTTATAGCTAATACCTTGTGTCATAATTTTGTTTGTATTAACCACATTAATTCAGACTACTACAAACTAGAATGTGGTACTAGACAAGGATGTCCCTTGTCACCACTGCTTTTTACAATCGCCATTGAGCCATTGGCAGCTCACTGTCAAAATGCTTATGAGATAAAGGGGATAATCAGAAAAGGACTTCAACAGAAAATGTCTCTATATGCAGATGATATGGTACTATATATATCAGATCCACAAAATACTGTCTGTAGTCCTAACAGTACTAACAGAATTTCAAAAGATCTCTGGTTTCAGAGTTAATTTGAATAAAAGTGTGCTCTTTCCAGTGAATTCTCAAGCACACAATATTAGATTGGACACCTTCCCTTTTATCATTGCAGATCATTTTAAATAAATAGGGGTAAACATCATAAATAAACATAAATCATAAATAAACATAAAACTCTTTATCAACAAAATTGTGCTGTCTATATGGAAAAAATTAAGCAAGACTTGCAAAGATGGTCTACCCTCCATCTCACTTTAGCTGGAAGAATTAACATTGTCAAGAGGAATATCCTCCCTAATCTCCTTTTTCTATTTCAAAACATTCCAATATACATCAATAAATCCTTTTTTAATAAATTAGATTCAATCATTACCTCATTTATTTAGAATTCAAAACATCCACGTATCCAAATGATGACCCTACAAAGACCTAAGGCAGAAGGTGGTTTGGCTCTACCTAACTTTCAATTTTATTACTGGGCAGCGAATATACAAGCTATAAATATCTGGACATTGACACAAATAAATGAACAGACATAGGCTTCATCCGCAATACAAATAAAATCCTGCAGTACTTCTTTATATTCCTTGCTTTGTGCCCCAGTAAGTACAAGTCATCACCAATATACTATACTAACAACCCAATTGTGCTTCACTCACTCAGAATATGGAACCAATGTAGGAACTATCTTCAAGACAGAGAAGCTTTTATCTGTGGCACCTCTGCACGAGAACCACCTTTTTCCACCCTCTTAAACATATGCAGTTTTTAATGTCTGGAAACATTCAGGATTAAATCACTTAGAGATCTGTACATAGACAACATCTTCACATCCTATGAACAATTACACTCCAAATGTAACTTTCCAGCAACACATTTCTTTCACTACCTTCAAATTAGAAATTTTGTTAAACAAAACCTGTCCAATTTCCCTCACCTCCCACCTACGTCTATGCCGGAAAAGATATTGATCAGTCCTGAGGACTCAGACAGCATTTCTGTAATATATAAAAACATTTTAAAGTCAATCCCTTTCAAATATCCCAGAGTACAGTGGGAAAAGGATCTCTCACTCAACATCTCAGAAAAGGAGTGGAAGGTAGCAATGCACAGAATTGCTTTTATTTCAAGCAGGTTCTCTAACAATAGCCACTGTTCGATTTAGATGTTTTAGGAATGGAAGAGATAACAAATATATATAGATACTACACACACATATATAATCTAAGACTGATGCTTTTTCAGAAGATTTCAATGATTCTATGTTAGTATTATTCTGTTTTTCCCCATGATATTTGCCCCATTCATAAATAATGCATTTGAAACAGCTGTCCTAATACAGTAGCAGTTATCCCCTTCTGTTATATCAAGCATTGTGTTTATATGTGTAGATTAATTCTCCAAGCACCAGCTGTGAAAATGTATTTTTAAAGTGTTTGTAAAAAAAAAGGTGGATCGTATGCAGATTTGTTTAAAAATCATTTAAAACCAACAAAATAAATGTAATTTTTGCAATAATTTCACAGAATAAGAAAAATTTCATCTGTTGTTTGAAGCCATAAGATGTGCAAATAATGATAATATATTGAATTAATGGCATTTAATTAATTAACTGCTATTAACTAATAAGACTTCATTATTACATGAACATATTTAAACATAAAACAATTAAATTAACTCTTACACTTACAATAGGTGTTTTCTAGAAAGAAGTTATACAAATAATAACAGTATGTGCTATCTTCAAAAACTAAGTGATTTACTTACTTATCAATTTTTAAAAGTTTACTGTTATTCAAATTTTTACATAATTTTCTTTGCATGCTTTTTACACATTATTTGAAACAAATTAGTTGTTCTCATATGTGTATACCTGGGAGAGTGGCGTGCTCCCAGTTTTATAAGAAATAAAGGCTGGTTCAGATATCAGTGATGGAAATTTGAGAGGGAGAGATGATTAATGTGAAATCAATCTATGAAGTTCTCCTCATTATGCAAAATGTGTTGCTCCTTTGAACCATTTTCCTAATTATTCTATTGAATGTTGGAAAAATGAACAAGGGTTGGGAAGTTTAATTATTTATAAATATTCCAAACATGTCCCAAAAACACACGAAAACATACTGCTGATGAAAAAAGGTATAGGTATGGAGAGCAGACATAAAAAGGCATAATGCATTGTTATTTAATCAGCAAGTTCCTGTGACTAGATATTGTGAGCCCTACTGACTGTCTTACTTAACCTCTGTCATCTCTTACTTTTTCTAAGCTGCTCTTTTTACATTCCTGGCTTTCAGCGTTATGCACATCTCTGGACTTCTTCCATGACACATTATTTTTTATTGTTTCCTTCTGCTGCTCTTTCAACAACCTCATTCCTTCATACCTAGCCTTAATACATTGAAATTGTTTTTATTTTCAAGTACTCTGGGTACAGTCTTCTTTTCATTAATGCAAGGAAATGCCCTTCAATAGTGACAGTTCCCTTTAAATTATATTTTACAATATTTGTGAACTGTTTATTTCTTAACTGATGCTGGGCTTTTGTCTCGTCTCAATTTTGGGTATCCACATGTCCTTAAAATCTTTGTGATGACAGTAACTTTTTGAATCTTCGTCAGGTACGTACACTGTAGTAATTCATTTTGTTCTAATAGTCTTGTGTAATGTATCAGCTGTTCTTTTGAATCTTGTGGGTAAGCCTTGAAATGTTCTGTTTCTCTGAATTAATAGTGCACATAGGCATTTTTCAATAAGTAATTCCATTATTCATCAAGTGAGAACAGTGTTCCAACAGTGCTTTTGTTGACAACATTGATATTGTAATGTTCAAAGTGAGGAGCTTCTCCTGATGTCCACATTTTCATAAATATACAAAAGATCTATTCACAATCAAATGCAACCACAATGGTGAAATTTCATCCAATTATAATTTTAATTGTTTCAGTAGTTCCTATCAAAACTGGAAGAGGAGTCATTTATTATTATTCTTAAATTCCAGAGGTGTTATTTCCCAATTCTATATTTTTTTGTGTCAACTTTCTGGTCATTTTTTTGTAACACAATTTCATTTGGGGAAACCTATAACTTTTCAGCTGCTTCAAGATTAATTCAGTTTTGAGCAGCTACAAGTTGTTTCACTTGTCCTTGGCTCTTATTTTACTGTGTTTTATTCTGTCAAGTCAGATAGACTTATGTGTTTGCCAGGATCTAGCATTCTTTTATACACATTATACAGCACCCAGGATGCCAGATGTTTGCACTTTGGCCTTGGTTACATTTCTTTTCTTTTCATAGCGGCTTAGGGGTATGATCCTTTGAAGTCCTTCATATCTATCAATTCTTTTGTTACATTCTTTTTTCATACTAGTTTATTATGAATGTTTACTGGTTTGTCTTGTGTTGTTTAGTGGCTGAACTTTCTGTATTTTGGAGTGTTCTTCTTTCTTTCTCTATGATTTATTTAATTTTTTATCAATGGTGCATCTTCAATTGATATTTGTAGGAAATTTTAAAAGAAAGCAAACTTAAAACTGATCCAATTCAATGTATCGTCTAATCAGATTATGAAAAATCTAGAAATTGGTTACTTAATACATACCTTTATCTTGAGTTTTTGTTGCATTTGCTGTTCTTTGGAATCACCTTTTGTTTACCCAATTTTGCGA
Source organism: Polypterus bichir lapradei (assembly GCA_026402145.1). Lineage (NCBI taxonomy): Eukaryota > Metazoa > Chordata > Cladistia > Polypteriformes > Polypteridae > Polypterus > Polypterus bichir. The sequence continues at coordinate 47,870,407 of JANRMT010062813.1, read as the reverse complement.
AATGTTTTTTAACTTTTTGGATACCTCCGGTTCTTGATCACCAGTTATTCTACCCAAGCTAATTGTTTGTTTTATCCATTACTGTGGATGTTACAGTTACTTAAACACTTTAATAATTCATATCATGCAAAGAATGAAATGTTTAAAGAAAGTTACTTACTTTACACCCTTTTTCATACAAAACTTTCATTTCATTTCAAACAAAGTTTCTTTTTTCCACAAAACCTCAAAAATTATAATTATTCTCCTTTCAGTCTTTATAGGTCCAATATACCTCTATTACTATTTCAGGCTATTTTCCAGGCTTTATATAAGAGTGGCTACTAAAGCTTCAGTAAAAGGAATTCCAGTTAGTTGATAGAAACAGCTATGAATTTCATATCTATATGTATTTAATGCAAAGTTGACTCAGTCATCCACTCATCCACTAAATACTATTTCTAGTTTATTTATAAAGCTGAAATTTGGCAGGATTGTTCATCTAGGCCAATAGGTATCCACTAAGAAAGGAAATTTCAGTATATCAATATTTAGGGGTAAAATCCTCTCCTACAACAGAATGACTAAATACTAAATCTGGTGATGTTATAGAAAAAAGAAAATTAGTCAACACATTTTTTTATTTGTCTCACATTTTTTTATTTGTTGATATTTATTAATTTTATGCCAATATACACGCTCCATGCAGCGATTACAAGGGCTTTATGCAAACAAAAGATGCCGCAGAAGCAACTGGCAGCAGCACTAACAAATAGCTTGGACAGGAAAAAACAGATGTAATTATGTTTGACATTTATAGTCAGGTATGAAATGGAAAGACAAAGTTTCTCAAAGTTCAAGAAGAATGCGAAGTTGGAGGGTGCCAACTATAGAATTTTAAGCAATGTTTTAAATCAATACATATATATATATGTATTGATAGATATAATTTTACAGTTTAATACAAGTATATACTTATATGAAGTTGCAGTATAATAATGAATTATTATACATAAGGATAAAAATTTAACTAAAGAATTAACTACATGTTGTTTCAAGCCTAGGCACGTGAGACTCTTGCCTCATCTTAGAGGAGCCACCAAGATAGTTGCTAAGGGTAAAATGAAGTAGGTGAGTAATATACACCCTTCTAGAAAGAAGAAATAAACTAATGGGAAAGCCCAAACACCCCTCCTACGAAGTGGTGATAAAATCAATAGAAGAGTCTGCAGATCACCCCTATTTACAAGGCAATATTGAGTCTAATAGGAGAGTCAAAAGGAGTCAGATAAGACTGGTGATTGGATGAAGCTATGCATGTCTATATATATAAAAGTCAATGTGTGCATGTATATTCTAGCATCACGTCTGAACGGCTGGAGCGATTTTCATGAAACTTGGTACACATGTTCCTCATTGGTCAACTAAAAATACTGTAGGGTAAAATCAGCAATAACCCACCCCCTTCTGGGTAGGGTGGGAGGTAATCTTGCGGTCTTGTATGCATGTTATCATCCAGTTGACACTCAAAACGACCACCAGGGGGAGAACTGGCAGCGACTCCCAACATTCTTTATGTGCCACCGCTCCCCTGTTGCTTTTGAAATTAAATAGAGCTCTACGTGTGGAAGTGTGTGTGTGTGTGTGTGTGTGTCTGTCCAACCCGGAAGTGAGACGTACAGTTTGGGTGAGGGCTCCAGCTCCGAGGATACACAAGCAAGGCCAGTACACCGGCAAAAGGAAACCTCCTTAAAAAGACAGTCGCTTAGCTGCTAATGCACAAATGATGCAAGCACTTCGGCAACATGAATCCGACTAGCAGAGAGATGCCCAGAGTAGTTCTGACGATTTAAATACTTTCTTGGATTCCGTGCTTTTAACAGCATGGGCTTACACAGTTAGTATATACCAGGCGGCTGCCAGCATTTTTTATTTTTGAGCAGCACCGTGCCCCTGTTGCTTTTCAAATTAAATAGACTTGGAGTGTCAACTGGATAATAACATACATACAAGACCACAAAACAAGCACATTAGTGAGTCTTTATTGTTTGTTAATTTAGTTTTATTTTTAAAGTGTTTTTTTCAATTATGGTTTTCTCAAACAATTAAAAAAAACACTTTATTTTCCTCCCGGGCAATGCTGGGTATTTTAGCTAATTATACATATTAAGAGTCAGATGATGTGATGTAATAGATGAGGTAATGTAACAGAAAAGAATAAAGGCAGATGAATTGTTTTATTGATTGCTCACTCCATTTGTGCATACCTGTGTACAAATAAAGAACTGTTCTGCATTTTCATCTGGTTTGAGCGAATGACTACTTGGAAAACACTGTGGCTTTGTGTGTCGATGTTGCTGCATTAAAAGCAAAAAGGTAGTGAAAGATTGTTGCTACCTGATCTGTGCCAGAAGTAGATGTGGAAGTGGTGTCTTCAGATCCAAGACAAGGTGGACAGAAAGCATAGTTTAAACTTACCAGGTCTCTCTATGAGTTGCTTCATTTTAATATAAGTTTGCATCTGCGGACTTTGAAAAGAGATCCGCACCCTACCCTCCCCGCTGCTGAAATCATTGATATTTACATGTGGGTCTTTTTACTTTGAACAGAGATGTCACCTTACTCCCTAACACCACCCCCCAGTAATCTACCATTCTTCCAAAGTTCTTTACATATTGTAGCCAGTGGTGCCACACTTTTGTTCTCTGGGGCTGGATTAGCCACAGGAAAAAATCACATTTTCAAACAACTTAAAAGTTTATCCTTACAGGATCAACTGCACTTAATATTGTAAGTCACGTATAGCTTTATAGCCAGCTCACATTACCCAGTATTTTGTTTTTTGCCCGGTGAAAATCACTTGCAGCTCCGCCCTGCCCCCCATTCAACTGAATGCTTCAAAGGAAGACATCTTCAGGTTTATTTTAGATTAAAGAGTCCTTAGCGGTCCAGAGGTAGAACAGTTAAGTGGGCGACAGCGTATTGGTTCATTAATACAGGGGAATGCAAACAGTGCAAGTAAAGAGCTTATAAGTAAGAGGAGCGCAAAGTTAGGAGAAGAGACAGAGAAAAGTAAAGTTAACCTCATAGAAAGGCAAATAGCATGCAGATGAGAGGGACAACAGTACAGGAGCTTAAGGGGAACAGGTGTAAAATATCTGTAGCAGATCTTAGTGTTACCATTTAAGTTAAGGAGCAGCTGAAAGAAGAAGAAATTTAATTTTAAGAAAAAAAAAAAAAGTTAAGGCAGCTTAGTAATCCCAAATCAAATTTTAATAATGAGGCCAGTGCAATGCAAGTCCTGTTGGATGTTGGACTTTTTAGATGATGGTTTGGAAGAGCCTGTTGTCTATGAGGGCTACATCTGCAAGAGATGCCAGTTGATCCAGCACCTCGAGCTCAGGGTCGCTGAACTGGAGGAGGAGTTGGCTGACCTGCGTTGTAATAGAGAATTGGCGGACTTGGCCCAGGTGTCCTTTAGAGAGATAGTGTGCAACCCTAAGGTGGCGCGGGAGGAAATTCCAGACCAGACAGGTAGGAATAGGTGGGTCACGGTCACAAGGCGTAAGGTAAAGGATGCACACTGTCCGGGGGCATCAACCCCAGAATTAGAAGTGTCTAACCGTTATCATGTCCTTGCGGAGCTAGACGGTGACTCTGATAATTCTGAGGTGGTAGGCAGAGTTGAGGAGCCCCAACAGGCCACCTCAAAACCAGTTCCCAAAAAGAGAGAGGTAGTGATAGTTGGAGACTCAATCATTAGGGGGATTGAAGTGCAGGTGTGCTCCAGAGAGAGATAGTTTCGCACGGTGTGTTGCCTTCCGGGCGCACAGGTGGGAGACCTCCCTGGAAGGGTGGATAGGCTCTTGGGGTGGATCCAGTTGTCATTGTCCACGTTGGAACAAATGACATACATAAGGGTAGTCTGTCAGTTCTGCGATCCAAATTCAAAGAGTTAGGTGCCAAGCTAAAAAGCAGAACTGACAAGGTTGTCTTCTCCGAAGTTCTGCCTGTGCCACGCGCCAGTCCAGGTAAGATTGAGGAGATTAGAAGGCTTAACGCATGGCTCAAATCTTGGTGCGGGGTAGAAGGGTATAGGTTTATGGGGCATTGGGACTCCTTTTGGAACAGATGGGACCTGTTCCGCCGTGACGGGTTACATCTGAACCGGAGGGGCACCAATGTATTGGGGAGGCGTATGTGTAGGCTAGTCAAGGATTGTTTAAACTAGGGAATGGGGGGGGCAGGGAGTTTAGGACAGGCCAGATTTAGATCGATACATGGAAGAACAAACAATGGTGTAGAAATAAAAATGCATAGTAATGTAAATTCTAAGCAAACATGTAAATGTAGAAGGCTTAACACATTAAAAATAGCTTGCCTTAATGCTAGAAGTATCAAAAATAAGGTAAGTGAGTTGGAGTTGTATGTAGCAGAGTATAATTATGATATTATAGTAATAACGGAAATCTGGCTAAATAACAAAGATGGGGATGAGTGTAACATAGAGGGATACACATTTTTTAGGAAGGATAGACACAACAGAAAAGGAGGTGGGGTTGCTGTTTATGCCAAACAGGGTTTAAATGTAAGTCATCTTCAGTTGGATGATGAGCCCCATCTTAGTGAGGACATGTGGCTTCGCCTGGAAAATAGACCACCCAATTCAGACAGTAATTTCAACACACATCTTTTTAGTAATATCAAAAAGGCAAGTTTACAGGGGGATATTATAGTCATGGGGGACTTTAATTATCCAAATATTAACTGGGATAACCTTGCAGATGGAGGAGTACAAGAGCAGGAGTTTTTAGAAGTAATCAGTGACTGTTTTTTAACACAGCATGTTAGAGCACCAACACAAGGTGAAGCCTGTCTGGATTTAGTATTCTGTAATAATCAGGATATAATTGAGGGTGTAGAGGTGATTGAACCACTAGGGTCAAGTGACCATAATGTAATACAGTTCTCAGTATTTTGTAAGAGTACAGATGCAAAGACTAAAATTTTTAAGTTGAACTTAGGTAGGGCTAATTTTGAGCAGATGCGACAAAGTCTAAGTAGGATAGACTGGGATAAGTTTTTAAATGTGGAGAAGGTTGAGAAGCAGTGGAGCAGGTTTAAAAATGTTTTACATGTAATGCAGGACAGATACATACCTAAATTTGGAATTAATAGGAAACTAAAAAAAAACTCCACGGTGGATTAATAAAGATTTAAAAAAGAAGTTGCAAAGGAAAAAACTGCTGTATAAGGCATATAAGACTAATGACTGCAAAGTGAATCGTAGCGCGTATGATAACATGAGGGCAACCATTAAGAAGGATATCAGGGAGGCTAAAAGACAGTTGGATAGGAAAATAGCAGATAAGGCGAAAGAAGACCCCAAGAGATTCTTTCAGTATTTTAGTAGTAAAAGAACAGTTAAGGAGGAGGTCAAGTTCATCAGGAATAGTAAAGGGGAATTAAAAGATACAGACAATGAAATAGCAGATGCCCTAAACTTACATTTTTCTGAGGTGTTTACAAGTGAGCAAGTGGATAACCTCCCAGAGGTAAACGCAACTACTAAGGAGGTACTGAGGGATTTGGAAATTGTAAAAGGAGAAGTGCTGCTCAGATTAAATAAGAAGAAATCAAACAAATCACCAGGCCCAGATAATATTTATCCTCGTGTTCTTAAGGAGGCTAGTGAGTACATATATAAACCCTTGACACATATTTTTAGGAAGTCACTGAGCACTGGAGAGAATCCGAAGGACTGGAAAATGGCAAATATCATCCCATTATATAAAAAGGGTGACAGGTCAGATCCAAGCAACTATAGGCCAGTAAGCTTAACATGCATCACAGGAAAATTAGTGGAAGGAATTATTAAGGATAAGATTGAGCAACACATGGCAAGGATAGGAGTTATTCTGAACAGTCAGCATGGGTTCAGAAGAGGGAGGTCGTGTTTTACTAACATGTTGGAATTCTGAGGCAATACATGAGGTTGCAAGAAAAGCATACGATCAAAGTGGAGCTTATGATATTATTTATCTGGACTTTCAGAAAGCATTTGATAAGGTGCCACATGAGAGGTTGGGCATCAAGTTAAAAGAAGTGGGAGTTCAGGGTGATGTTTTTAGATGGGTGCAGAATTGGCTCAGACACAGGAAGCAGAGGGTGATGGTGCGAGGAACCTCATCAGAACGGGCCGATGTTAAGACTGGTGTTCCACAGGGGTCAGTGCTAGGGCCGCTGCTATTTTTAATATATATAAATGATTTAGATAGGAATATAAGTAACAAGCTGGTTAAGTTTGCAGATGATACCAAGATAGGTGGATTAGCAGATAATTTGGAATCCGTTATATCATTACAGAAGGACTTGGATGGCATACATGCTTGGGCAGATTTGTGGCAGATGAAATTTAATGTCAGTAAATGTAAAGTATTACACATAGGAAGTAAAAATATTAGGTTTGAATACACAATGGGCGGTCGGAAAATCGAGAGTACACCTTATGAGAAGGATTTAGGAGTCATAGTGGACTCTAAGCTATCAACTTCCCAACAGTGTTCAGAAGCCATTAAGAAGGCTAACAGAATGTTAGGTTATATAGCACGATGTGTGGAGTACAAGTCCAAGGAGGTTGTGCTCAACCTTTATAATGCACTGGTGAGGCCTCATCTTGAGTACTGTGTGCAGTTTTGGTCTCCAGGCTACAAAAAGGACATAGCAGCACTAGAAAAGGTCCAGAGAAGAGCGACTAGGCTGATTCCAGGGCTACAGGGGTTGAATTATGAGGAAAGATTAAAAGAGCTGAGCCTTTACAGTTTAAGCAAAAGAAGATTAAGAGGTGACATGATTAAAGTGTTTAAAATTATGAAGGGAATTAGTACAGTGGATCAAGACTTGTATTTTAAAATGAGTTCATCAAGAACATGGGGACACAGTTGGAAACTTGTTAAGGGTAAATTTCGCACAAACATTAGGAAGTTTTTCTTTACACAAAGAACGATAGACACTTGGAATAAGCTACCAAGTAGTGTGGTAGACAGTAAGACGTTAGGGACTTTCAAAACTCGACTTGATAGTTTTCTTGGAGGAAACAAGTGGATAGGACTGGTGAGCTTTGTTGGGCTGAATGGCCTGTTCTCGTCTAGAGTGTTCTAATGTTTTAATCTGAAGGAACTGTCTATGGAGCAAAACAACTAACAAGTTGTCAAGTTTTCTGTGTTTGAATAAACCTGCAATACTGGTAAAAACTACAATACTGCTTCTTCAAGTCCCAGAATAAAAGTCTCTTATGTGACACTTAAACGGCAAACTCTTGTTTGTTTCAAGAAATTTCCAAACTGTAAAACTGGTATTTTCTTTCATATCAGGTACTAAAGAAAACAACCCCAAAAACAAAAACATTCAATTCATTCCATAAGCAGCCTAAATGTGTAGCCTGTAAATGTCATTACTGTTTGTAATAAGTTAAAACAAAATGCAACTCAACACTTTTTTGTCTGCCTGTGGCTATGGCATAAAAATTCAAGCTTGAACGTACAATTGACTAAAAACACAAAAAGAAATACTTGAGCAAATGATGTAAACAAGTGAAATTCATAAACATCTAATAATGATAATAATATATACTCTAATTTCACATTATTCTTACCTGTTTCAATTAAACAAATATACTTTCCTGTAAAACTCTGCTTTGCAACAACCATTAACAAAAGTCAAGTCACTAAGAAAAGCAGAAACAGGTCTACAGCAAAAAATATTTTACTCATATATAATTGGATATAACTAGTTCTAAGAGTGAGTAGCTCCAGTGACCTAATATTATTATTATTATTATTATTATTATTATTATTACTTATTTGGGTGGTGTATGTATCTAAGGTGACTTACAACATTTGAAATAAAATTAGTTACATTCTTTTGTGTTTCCAGTTGGAGCACAGGCAGGTGAAGTGACATGCTCATGATCACACAGTGTCAACAGCAGGATTTGAAAAGCCCCCTACAACTAAACACAACTTCATACTATTTAATATACAGTACAATGGATTCACAAAGTATTCTGACCCTTTCACTTTTTGCATGCTTCGTTGTGTTGTAGATTTCATTATGTTAGGATATATTTGCCATTTTAATCCTTCAATCTACTCAGTAACCCATAATGACATAGTGAAGTCATCAGAAAGGTTTGCACATTTATTAAAAATCAAAAACTGAAGCATTTCATTTATAGAAGTATTCAGACCCTTTGCTGTGGTACTCCAAATTGTGGTAAGGTGCATCCTGTTTCCTTAAGATGTGTCTAGAACTTGATTGGGGTCCACCTGTGGCAAACTGGATTGATTTGACATGGTTTAGAAAGGCACACACCTGTGTAAGTCAGGACAAAAAACAAGCCATTAGTCCAAGGAACTCATTGTAGACATCCCTGATCAAATTGTGGTGAAGCATAGATCTGGGCAAGGATATAAAACCATTTCTAAAGCTTTGAGCGTTCCCTGGATCATAGTGGTCACAATAGTTGTAAAACAGAAGTTTGGAACGACCAAGACTCTTCCTAGATGGACAAAACTGGTCTTGGTCAGGGAGGTGAGTTTAAGAGGATCTGCTAGGAAGAACAGGATAAACTGCCTAAATTGAGATGTCCGAAGCTTGTAGCAACTTACCAGAGAAGTCTCAAAGCTGTAATTGCTGCTGAAGGGGCTTTTACAAAGTATTGAATTAAAGGTCTAAAAAGTTGTATGAAGGGAATGGGAGATTTCAGTTTCTTGATTTTTAACAAATTTGCGAGGCAAAATTGTCAAATGTATCCATTTATAATTAAATCTTTATTTTAATAAAGTGTACACAAAGTGAAGCAAGTCTGCTGTACTTTAATGCTAAATAATATAAAGAGATTTCTCCCTTCATTTGAAATTTTAGGGAGAGAACAACCCTATTTCAATTACTCAGTTAATCAGTCAGCAATTTGACTTAATTTCAAACAGTAAAGTTCACCTGTATACAATAAAACAAGGTGAAAAACATATTCTCTCTCTGTTCATATTTTCTTTGTGGTTTTAAAATACTCCTGTCATTTTCATAATCACCATCATTTCTGTCTCATGTTTCTAGTTGTCCAACAGAGAGCTTTCAAGCAAAGAATATTTTTATACATGATCACTGATGTAGAGATAACTGATATAACAAAGGGAACACTCAAGTAAATTAAATGTAAGGTTTACTTTAAAAGCAGGTGGTACTCCACAAATGTGGTTATTGAGATAATTTTTCAATTAACATCCATCAGTGTTTAATCTTTAAGAATGCTTGGCAGATGCAGTTTCTCATTGTGGCTTAAGGTCACTGATTCCTTTAGAATAAGCTACTAAATATATATTTAGGTGAAACATTTCAAAGTTGTTAGCAGTAGAACAAAAGTGGTCAATGAATGCTTTAAACAGCATACCAGCACAGGAAAACAGTTCAAACTACTATTCTTGTCACTAGATCTCAACCAATGGGAAATACCTAGAGCCGTGAGTATATTTTCCACAACCATCATCATAAAATCAAACGGATTTTTTCATTTGCAGAATTTACCCATGTAACACAGTTCCACACGTTGATAGAATGTGTACTAAGACACTCATGAAGATGTTCTGTCAGCCTGTCATAACCCAATGCTTTAAGACTATTGTATAAGTAAGATTCTTTTTTAATCTATCTATACTAATAAAAGGCAAAGCTCTCACTCACTCACTGACTGACTCATCACTAATTCTCCAACTTCCCTTGTAGGTGGAAGGCTGAAATTTGGCAGGCTCATTCCTTACAGCTTACGTACAAAAGTTAGGCAGTTTTCATTTCGAAATTCTGCGTGTAACGGTCATAACTGGAACCTACTTTCGACCATATATACAGCCATAGCCTGCAGCTTGGTCGCCGTGTGAGGCAGAGTTGCGCCCCGCATCATCACGCCTCCCACGTAATTGAGTGGGAGTGGTGGCTCTGAGGCTAGGGATCTGCATTGGCAATCAGAAGGTTGCCGGTTCAAATCCCGTAAATGCCAAAAGTGACTGTGCTCTGCTGGGCCCTTGAGCAAGGCCCTTAACCTACAATTGCTGAGCGCTTTGAGTAGTAAGAAAAGCGCTACAGTAATCCCTCCTTGATCGCGGGGGTTGCGCTCCAGACACCCCCGCGATAGGTGAAAATCCGCGAAGTAGAAACCATTTGTTTGTATGGTTATTTTTTATATATTTTAAGCCCTTATAAACTCTCCCACACTGTTTATAAATATTCCCCGCAGAGTTATACAGCATAATCCCTTTGTATTCTCTTAGATATTAGGTAAGATTCATTGAAATTATGTATATAAACACACTGTTTATATACAGTAAAACCTAAATATTATTTTAAAGATATTGGGTGTCTCCGATATCACATATATTACAGCCATTACGATAGACAGGCCACCAGCAATAAATACGTACAATGCAAGGAAAATAGTATACAGTAAATGTGTGTACAGTGACACTAAACGTACATACATGTACTAATACTGTAAGTAGAAAATTAATTATGGTTACTCACCAACAATGACACGATGACTTGTCCGATAACAATGAGTTTAATTTTACTGCTCAACAAAGGAGAGCGTTACAGCTCTACTAAAGGAGCCACTTCAGCGATTGTGTAGCACTGCCGTTGTTCTTCTTCTGGCAGTCTTCAATCCAAATCCCTAAAGCAGATTCCATCCAGACTACTGCCTTATTACATCCACTTACAACTCGTTTTGCGCCCTGGTTAAAAGGACACTGCGGCCATAGATCTTATATTCCTTTCCTCCTTTTTAAATAAAAAGAATCGTAGCCTTCAACAAATCCAAAACGTTTACCTTTTCTGCAATCGTTAACATCTTCCGTTTGCGCTTGGGCACGGCCCCTGAAGCAGTAGCAGATCGTTTTGGAGCCATAATGAAGGGCTTGACTATGCACAAAGATAAACACAAAAGAGAACAACTCTTTACACAGCGAAACACGTTGATGCTGAATGAGCGAGACGAGACTTCCTGGTTAACACTGCATTCAGCATGCAGGAACTTAACTGCGTGCTCTGATTGGTTAGCTTCTCAGTCAGGAGAACTTAACTGCGTGCTCTGATTGGTTAGCTTCTCAGTCATCCGCCAATAGCATCCCTTGTATGAAATCAACTGGGCAAACCAACTGAGGAAGCATGTACAGGAAGTAAAAAAGACACATTGTCCTCAGAACCCGCGAAGCAGCGAAAAATTCGCGTTATATATTTAGTTATGCTTTCATATAAAATCTGCGATAGAGTGAAGCCGCGAAAGTCGAAGCGCGATATAGCGAGGGATTACTGTATATAAATGCAAAGAATTATTATTATATAAGGTAAATATTCGCAAGATCACACAAGAGAGCAGCTCACGTGAACTGACTGTGAATGCAGTACATAGAGAACAAGAAAGAGCTCCAAAGAGCGCTGAACAAAAAACGCATTACACAATTGAGAAGGCAGCAAAAGAATATGAAGCGAGTGACGCGTACAAGCATATTCATAAGTACAGCTACTGCAGAAAGAAAGCACGGTGTAAACCGTAAGTTTAAATTAAGCTTATAGACACGCTGCCGCTGGCGTTTGTAATGCCTACGATGAATACGATATTCGCGAGATACCAGTTTAATGAGAAGACACGAGGTATAAACGAGACTTTGGATCACTTTGTAACGGAGTTAAAATTGCTGTAGCGAGAGACTTTTAAGTGCCGGGTCTTAGCTAACATTAAATAAAGCCGTGGACATCGCAAGATCACACAAGAGAGCGACTCACACGAACTGACTGTGAACGGAGTATGTAGAGAACAAGGAAGAGCTCCAAAGAGCGCTGAACAAAAAACGCATTACACAATTGAGAAGGCAGCAAAAGAATATGAAGCAAGTGACGCATACAAGCATATTCATAAGTGCTGCTACTGCGGAAACAAAGCACGGTGTAAACCTTAAGTTTAAATTAAGTTTATAGACAGGCTGCCGCTGGCATTTTTAAAATTGCTGATGAAGGACTGTGCTTATGCAAACAAAAATGACATGGTCAGGGATAGAATAGTGTTTGCCACAAACTCAGCAAAAGTGCAACAGAAACTTTTAAGTGCCGGGTCTGAGCTAACATTAAATAATTGCTGGTGAAGGACTGTGCTTATGCAAACGAATAGAAAGCAAATGTTACATTATTTTTAAAATGTTTCCTTTTCTTTTTCATGACTTCTTTAACACACTTCTTCTCCGCTGCGAAGCACGGGTATTGGGCTAGTTTACATATATATAAATTGGTTACTTTTTAGGCACATATAATGCACCTATTGCAAAAGCCTGCAACTGTCTGTCTGTCTGTCTGCATGAAACAACTAAGGCCCCCAGTTGAGCAATTTTGCTGAGATGCAGCACAATTATTTTTCAATTAAATTTGTGGAGACAATTCACTTTTAATTTCTTTCAGATATATCGAACATATCACATTAAACAAAGTTTTAAATTTTCAAAATATTCCAGTGAAAATCACTGGTGAATATGTGAACTTGTCATAGGCATTAGTTTACTGCTTTAATTTTACCTTGAGAGTGGTTGCCTAAATACGTATGTTATATATTTTCCTGTTTTACTTGTCTAACAGCCACATGGATACCCAATGCAAGAGAGTCAAATGCCAGGCAGGGCGCATATGGCAAGGAGCTCACACAGCAGCATCCATATCCTGCTGCTTTAGGTAAGTTACAGTATCTAATAGAGTATAAAAAAGTCACCTCTCTGGAAATAAATGGAAAGGGAAAGCTATCATGTAAGTATATATAGAACTGAATTGATAGAATGATATTATCTGCAGTTTCTTACTGTATTTTAAAGAGCAACATTATCAACTTGCAGTTAAATGGCGTTCAGACTAATTAATAATTTGTAAGAGGCCAGTTGTCCTAACTGATATAAACATAGGGCAGATTTAAAAATGGACAGTGTTGTCAGGAGGCTTCAGTTCAATTGCAGTCTGTGGTGTCTTAAAGCTACTGAGCTCTATTTTTACAACTTTTTTTTTCTACTTTGTAAAATGCTATTAAAAAGCACATAATTAATGGAGTCTACTAATACATGTAATTGCATTTTATTATCACTATTACTTTTATGACTCATTGTTTCAAAACTATTTAAACAAACATGTAATGTCTGACTCTTGGAAGGAGTATAAAAAATGTGAAATGCTCCAACATTCATATCAGTTAACTCAGTCACCGAACGCACTTGAATGTTGTGCCTTAAGTAAATTGTTGAACTTGTATAGCATTAGTAATTAGTAGTAGTTAATATGTTTAGAAGTTAATATTTAATGCCTTGTGTCATATTTCATTGTTTCTATTAATTTTACTTTTGCTTATATGGTCATTTTCTGGTCTGCGAACAGCCCACATAAATAAACTGATAGTACCAGCAAAGAAGTTGTTTTTTCTTTCTTCTGTTTTACATATCATTTGAAAAAGTCAGACTAGTTAAAATAACTATTTATTATTTTAAATTGTTCATGCATTTCTTAGCATACCTTTATAATTCCAAGTACAATTACAATCATTTGTTTTGGCAGTTCATATTTTGAAAAACTGTAGATCTACATTTAAGGCCGTGATTGCAGGTGTTTAAGACAGACAAGGATGCTGCAAGTTGTAAATGCATTACGCAACAGGACCTAGAAATCATAGACATAATCTTTCTTTAAAGCTAAATTTCTTTAAGCATTTGCAGCAGTTTATAAAATAATGCATTTAAGTACAAACAAAGATAACTGTTTTGTTGTATGAAACGGTAAAATGACTATTTCTGGAAATACAGTTTATTCTTTAAATATTAGAATACAGTGATGAACAATTCAGTGTTTACTCTGTGCAATTAAAACTGACATTAGCATTGTTATCTGTTCATGTGAATAGTAATGCACTGCATTTCTCTATACTATAAAATGTGTTTTATGTACAGTATTTAAATACTGCTTAATTAACAACACAAGAGTAAGAAGTGAAGATGTTTTACTATAAGCATAAGACTTGCTCTAACTGTGTTACAAGAATAAAGTTTTAACTAGCATATTCAACAGAAGCAGCAGTAGTCTCTTTCATTCCTGTTATTTTTGTAAATGTCTAAGAAAATTCTATATATACTAGTATTTAATCTTCATTTTTGTATTAATAGTGAGTGTATTGGTGCCACTGTGGTTTGATGATATATTTACTTTGTGTTTTGGGTAGCTAAAAGAAAGTTAAATTCAATTCTTAGTTTCATCATATTGAGATCAATAACTGGTGGAAAGAGAAATTGTTAGGGAAAGCAAGGTTAGCACACACATCTATGGAAACAGTAATAAGAAAAAGCCAAAGAAAAGAATTGTTGTCAAGGACAAAACCATAACATGGAAAACATGAGAGAAAACAAGTCTCCAAGTGGAAAGAAATTGACTTCATAAATAACTGCAAGGAAGAAGTCAGAACTAGCTTAAATATAATGCAAACCAGCTTCAGGTGAATCTCTTCTAATTGCTGTTGGCAAGCAACAGCAAATGTGATTGACAGTGAGAGGCATGGTAAGATGTGATAAAGGATGAGAACAAGAATGAATAAAACCTGAAATGTGCAGTTTAAGGTGTCTGGATTGAAGATTTTTTATCATGCATAAAAGAAGTGCATTTAAAATATAATGGTTTCTAACCTTAATAGTTAACAATAACTTGCGGAAAACAATTACGTTTATTGGAGCATATTACAGTATATGTGTAAATTTTAAATTATTATGCCATCTGCATATGATGCATATTTGTCAAGTTCAACAAATGTTTTTTTCTGCTTTCTGTTTGTTTTTGCGGCTTTGTCTGGCTGGCATTATTCTCTTCTTTTCTGATTTCTAAAGAAGCAATCATGAACTTGTGGTGATACTAGAGTTCACATGTGTTGTAGAACATTAGTGATCATGTGGATTACAGTGCCTCAGCAACCATTCTTTAGCGCATCATTAGATGATCACCATTTTCACATAAAATGGGCTTGGATAAGCGAGAAACAAATGTCTGTATTTGTGATTTCTCAGAGAACCACATGTGGTACACAGGACACTCTAATCCTAGCTAACTTTTTGTACATTTTCCTCATTGCTTGTCTACATTGAAGATTTATTATTTTGTGTAGCAGCTGGTTATGGCAATTTCTACAACATTATTATTCTATTGTTTTCCAATGGCCCTCTCCTATAAGTGCAAATGACCTCAACTCAGTCAGCCATTAATCAGTGCATGATTGTATTTATTTGTGTTCATTGGCATCTTGTTGTTGTAGATAGACACTATTATCAGACCACTTAAGTGAAGTGAGTGAAGCAGACACTTGTGAGCTTTACTGCATGCCCATTACCTTTAGCTTCTGTTTTCTACAAAACATTAAATATCTCATAGGATTCCCAGAACAAAGTACTGTTTTCTTTGAGAATTTCTGTCACCGTACAAGACTTAGTCTACTCGGTTGCAAATTGTTATCACCTGGCTGGAAAGATGGCTAAAGGAATTGTTTATTTGTACTGGAAGGAGTACAAGGCACAATCAAGGTAAAGATTGTTTCTAAAGTCAAAAGAATAATCATACTACTAAGCCTAACACACTGACCTAACATTAATACTTAAGAGACATGCTAAATTTGCTAAACTGATATTTCTTTTGCACTCTAACCACCATTGTGAATGTTTTTATTAAGAGAATCCAGAATCTTGGACAACTAGAAAGAGTGCAGCTCTGACCTTTATAATGCTGTGATGGTGACTTCATGCATAATGGCTTCTGGTTGTTACTTGCTAGCAACAGAGAAGGCAACCATATACAACTGCTGTCCAAATTGGTGGTGTCCATAAGAAAAAAAAAGTGGTGGCTTATTACACGTAACAAGCAGCCTGAATTTACAATTCTAGTTCAAAAAATAATTCTGCAAAATCTCTAAAACAGAAGAAAACAGCAAGAAAATGCGATGTCAATTTAATGAAAACTGGTGATTTTTACATTTTTGTGCCTGCACTATCATGAAAATTTTAATAAATTAAAAGAATAAATTCAGAAGGACAGTACATAGATATCCAGGGGTTCTTAAAATACCTCGCTGCAAAATGGATAGATATTCAGCATATTGAAATGTTTGAAAATAGATATCTTGTTTTGTTTTGGAATGAAGAGCAGCATGGATTTAGCAAAGCCAATTGAAGAAAACTACACATCAAGACAGACATAGAAAAATAAATACAGTGTATTTTATTGCCGCAGGGAATTCCCTTCCTGAAAGCATATTGCATCATCCTATTAAAGGAAAAGGAGCAAATATTAAAACACAAGGAGAAATGCTAACTGTAACCAGAGAAATAACACAAGGGAGATCTAGTTGTTTCTAAAAAAGACAAGGGAATATTGGCAGCAAAATAACATAATATGCAGCTCCTGGGTATGGCAGAATGGTTCTTCTGTCATTGTCTTAAAACCCGTCTTCACCCATAGGAGTTTCTCTCTTTAATGGGGCTGCACATAGCAATTTTCAGGTCCTGAGGCTTTCCATTCTATTCTCAGCATACTCTCTCTTCAGGTGGCATTTCAACTGCAAAGAAAGAAAGGCAATTTTAGTGCATCTTATGGATAAATGGTATTTGTGTTTTCCTCATTATTGGCACAATTACCTTTTACAAGCAATTCTTTTTTATCATGATGAAATTTCCTTTATTTTTGTAGCATTGCATGTGTGATTACATAATTGTACAAAATTATGACTGACTGAATGACATAGTGTGCGCTATGCTTGATTGTATGCCTCTAATTATATTGAAGCAACAATAAAATTCAGTAGTTTATTACAGAAACTATAACAACAATTAATACAGATTAAACATGCTTAATTGATTTTATATGATCTGTTTTTATAAATAATGTGCTGTAATTCATTTTAATTTTGTCTTAATTCTTTCTAAACTAGTAGTAAATTATGATTACTGTATTTACTGTTGTATTGCAGGGAAGAAACTAAGTTGAATCAGACAGATGCCTGATTGGTTATTAAAGCAGACATTGCAAATTCAACAAAGGATATTAAAGCAGCCTATCAAACAATCTTGTTTATTATGAGCAAGTTACTGTCAATGAATATTTTACACTACTTGCAAACTTTGTAGTTCTGGGTGGTTTTCCTAGTAAAGAATTAAAATTTAACTAAATTATACTTGAACTGTTTTTGTATACATTTCTTCCATGTGTCTTTCTGGATACATAAATATACATGTATATTCAGGATATATATTACACATTATTAAACCAACATCAGGTCATACAAACTACTGGTAATGAATCTTCTTCTTCTTCATTATTATTATTATTTCGGTTGCTTCCATTTAGGGGTTGCTACAGCGGATCATTTGTTTCTTTCTATCCTTGTCTTTTACATCATCTTTTTCCACACTGACTGCTTTCATGTCCTCCCTCGCCACATTTTCCTTTTGCCTGATGGTTCCATCCTTAACATTATTTTCCCAATGAACCTCTCATCTCTTCTCTAAATGTGCCCAAACCATCTCAATCTAGCCACACTCACTTGGTTACCAAAATGTCGTACCTGTGTTGTCCCTCTGATATACTCATTTTTAATCCTGTCTACCCTTGTTACTCAAGGAGAAAACTGTAGCATCTTCAGCTCTACAACTTCTAGCTCTTCCTATTGTCTTTTTGTCAGTGACATAGTCTCAAAACCATATAACATAGGTGGTCTCACTACCATTTTATAGAACTTCCCATTCACTCTAGCAGTTACTCTTCTATCACAAATCTCTCCTATCAGTCTTCTCCACCCAATCCACACTGCCTGCTCTCTCTTCTTCACCTCTGTGTAGCGGTCTTTATTGCTTTGGACTGTTGAACCCAAGTATTTAAACTTGTTCACCTGCACCATCTTTTCTCCTTCTTACCGGTACTACTGGTACTGGTAATGAATAGGAGTAGAATTTCTAAAATGTTTTCTGTTCTCATCAGCTATTAACTACAATATAAATTAAATGCAATAATATTAATATGGTAAAGATAATTCATCTTCAGCACCACACATTTAAAATGCTCTAAAATACTTCTTGTTTTATCATTTCTCTTACACAAGGCATTTCACCTAAATCAACGAGCCAGACTGATTTTGTTTTATTTTCCAGATAGACTAGAATGTCCTTCAGCCCAGAATGGTTTCATTCTGATCAATCCAGCTTAATTATTTACATTACTTCATCCCCTTTACTCTACATTTTTATATCAGGACAATAAAAGAAAGTTACATTGACAACAATGTCAGAGTATTGAATCTACAGGGTTGGTTCACCCTGATAAACTGTGTAGTTAAACTATAACATTATCAACATCTTTAATATTAGTGAATACTTTATTTAATATTAAGAAAAATCTTTAAAACATTAAAAAGTGTTAGAATGATCATATTTCTGAATTTATATGAGCTTAGATTTTTTGTTCTTTTAAGCAGCACTGTGTACATTATTTTAAGAGAAAAAAAAGTGGCTTTTTTGGTATGAAAGTCTTATTGGCATCACCAGAATTTTTAATTTACTTGGGATGACTTTTCTAAGGTAAAAATAACTTATCTAATTAATAATATCTGTTTTATTGTGGAATAAGTTGGAATTATCAAGTTCATTATGAAGTGGCTTTCACTCATGCACCCTACATTTAACACACAGATGTACATGAACACAGGCACACATTATCCACTTAAACACAGGTTATGAGTGAAGTCTGTGCAATCTATCACTACTCGGTATTTTAAATAGGGACTGGCTAGCTTTATCTTGAACATAACATATGGGTGACTCAAAGACACTGGAGGCTGATACACCTTACCTATAGATTTTTACCAAGGTGCCTTACTTTTCTGTGCTGATCACTATTGAAGGTGTCCATTCTCGGCTGCTAATCTTGCGGGGAGAAAAGTGGCAACCTATCCACACCACATGCCCTGTATTTACTTTATTATTTCAACCAACAAAGTACAATAGCTTTAAAGCAAAGCACATTTTATTAAGATAAATTAATAATAAAGCAGAAGAAAAAGAGCAATTTAAAATAAAAAATGTAAAAGAATAGTAGTAGATGAGTAGTACAATCTGGTTGTATATCCCCTATGGCTTTCCAAAGGATTTACATCAGGTAAATAAAAATGAAAATACTGTAGCATCCCAGGCAAAGCCTGACACCTGAAAGACTGTTGAGCCTAATTGGGATGGTGAAGAGCAGGGAATTATGCGGATGACTTCTGTCAAGGAAATGCTTGATGTTGCAAGGAAGAAAAGGGGTGGTATCCTGAACAAATGTGTTGAAAACGGAGTTGGGGATTTCTGGATCATTCAGGCTGACATTGGGAAAGCGGTTGGTGAGAGGAAGTGGAGGAGGAGGAGTGGGCGGGGACTAGCTCAGTAATGAGAGGAATTCTGGGAGGTAACCAGAATTTGCTCTGTCTCCTTTTATGGCCAAGACAATGAGAAGTTCATATATCTTCGTAAATAGCTCAATAGCATTTGTTTTGGTTTTCATTTGTGTATTCTACTTTGATGGTTCCAAGTAAACTTATTTTCATTCACTCCTCTGTCCTTCTTGAACCTCATGGTACTTAAACCTCTAAAGTTCTTTTTATATTGGTGAACAAGTTAATATTGGAAATAAATTATCCTTGACTTACATGTAAACCACACAATACCTGCATATTTGACATTCAGTCATCACTAATGTCTCATATATTACAATGGCCAAGGTCCTTTCACTGACCCTGCTGGGTAACAGATCACAGAGCAAGAATACCTCAACAGGGATTAAGGGCCTATCACTGCCTCTGAGTCACTTTCCCTGAAAGGGCTACACTTCAGAATACTTCAGCAAAGGCCAGGAGCCACTTCAAGAGCCGCACTCCTGCTAGGACATCCCTTGTTACTTTTTGAATTCTTTCTCGCTTAGCTTACACTGGTATCATTGAGTAAGTTATCTAATATTTAAATAAAAGAGTTCAGTTAGATTATTTTTATAAACATCTTTATTTCTCTTTTTGCTGTGTGTTGCCAAGTCCTAGTGCATTACTCTTCAAACAACATGCCCTGGATTTTCAAGGAGAGAGAAAGAGAGAGAGGGTGGGAGGATGTGTTGATTACAATGCATTGCCACATCCACCACATAGCAAACCACCCAGACTGAGATCAAAGTGCAGCCATGCAATGGGTAACACCTCAGCACCACACTGAACAGTGTGAGTTTTTTTTTTTTTTTTTTTTTTTTTACAGTGGCTGAAGTGCAAATGTTGCCATCAGTGGATTATTAAGGAGCTAATAAATGTGTTGTGCTGAAAAAAAGTTGAGTGAAGGAAAGGAAGCTTGCAAAGCTAAAAGAGAAAACAAACTCACTCACAATAACATAAAAGATGTTTTGAATGTTTCAGACTTGAGTATAGTAATCAAACATTTCAGGGTTCAGGAACTTGAATGGGATGTAGATAAAGCTAACGTCCTGAACCAGTTTTTTAATACATTTTCCCTTCCACTGCCACCTTCTTTCCCCACACCATTCCTACTACATCAACTACTCCTACCACTTCAATTGGAATGACCAGCGATGAGCCAACCTCTGGTCATCAATATCAGTTGGCCATAACTGAAGACCAATTTAAGGAGGCAACTGTGGAAGCTACACACAGGAAAAGCCACAGGACCAGATGGAGTCAGTCCTTGAGTTCTTAAGGCCCGTGCTGACCAACTTTGTAGCATTGTCTGTCAGTCTGTTGAGCCTGTTCAGTCTATCCCTAAGGTTCCAAAAAGTGCTACTTATATGGAAAACATCCTGCATTGTTTCTTTTCCAAAGAAGTCAGATGCCTCTTTACCTAATTACTAAAGGCTAATGGCATGTCTCACATCATGAAGACCTTTTGAGAGGCTGGTCCTGGACTGTATTATTCTCTTGTGGTACACCACCTGGGCCAGATGCAGTTTGCGCATGAGACTGGAAGAAGCAATTATCGATTGCTTTACAGGGCTTATTCTCCCCTCAAAGCTGGCAGTACTGTGAGGATTGTTTTTTTTTATTTCTGCAGTGCCTTGAGTACCATCCAGCCATCCCTGTTAAGGGGTAAGCTTAGAAATATACAGATGTATGAGTCAATTGTTTCCTGGATAATGGTCTATCTGTCCAGCAGACTGCAGTTTGTGAGGCTCAAGGAGTGTGTCTCTGATGTGGATGTGAGCACCATGGAGAAGAACATGGACCAGCCCTGTCTTATTTTCTCTTTATTCTGTACATCTCAAAAATTCTTAGATGATTCTGCATTTATGTGGTGTATCAATAAGGAGTATTAGACAGAGTATAGGAATTAGGCGGAGAACATTGTTTCTTGGTGCAGAAAGAATTGTCTGCAAGTTAACATCAGCAAAACTGAGGAACTGGTTATTTGAATATCACTGCACAGAAGAACCTCTATATTCTGTCACTATTCAGAGAGTAGATGTAGAGGTGGCGCATTCCTACATGTCCTTGGTGGTCCATAACAATGACGTGTTGGACTGATCTGTTAACGCAGAAGAACATTATAAGAAAGGGCACTGTTGGTTTTTTTTTAGGAGACTAATGTTCCACCTATTCTAAAACTCTGTGATGAGCAGTCCTGATTTTCTACACTGTGGTGTTCTGAGCCTCAGAACCAAGCTCAGTTATAGGGGACACGTTCTTGACCCCTTGGCGTTAGTAGCAAAGTAGTGAATTAAGACAAAACTGATTGTCATTATAAAGAGCACCACAGATGCAATGTTTGCCCTGAGGATGTTGATGGAGAAGTTTAGAGAAGGCCAGAAGGAGTTGCATTGCATCTTTGTGGACCTGGAGAAAGCATATGACAGGGTGCCTCGAGAGGAGCTCTGGTATTGTATGAGGAAGTCGGGAGTGGCAGAGAAGAACGTAAGAGTTGTACAGGATATGTACGAGGGAAGTGTGACAGTAGTGAGGTCAGTGGTAGGAGTGACAGATCCATTTAAGTTAGAGGTGGGATTACATCAGGGATCAGCTCTGAGCCCTTTCTTATTTGCAAGGTGATGGACAGGTTGATAGACGAGATTAGACAGGAGTCCCCGTAGACTATGATGTTTGCTGATGACATTGTGATCTGTAGCGATAGTAGGGAGCAGGTTGAGGAGACCCTGGAGAGGTGGAGATATGCTCTAGAGAGGAGAGGACTGAAGATCAGTTGGAACAAGACAGAATACACGTGTGTAAATGAGAGGAAGGTCAGTGGAATGGTGAGGATGCATGGAGTAAAGTTGACGAAGGTGGATGAGTTTAAATACTTGGGATCAACAGTACAGAGTAATGGGGATTGTGGAAGAGAGGTGAAAAAGAGAGTACAGGCAGGGTGGAATGGGTGGAGAAGAGTGTCAGGAGTAATTTGTGACAGACGGGTATCATGAAGAGTGAAAGGGAAGGTTAACAGGACGGTAGTGAGACCAGCTATGTTATATGGGTTGGAGACGGTGGCACTGACCAGAAAGCAGGCGACAGAACTGGAGGTGGCAGTGTTAAAGAGACTAAGATTTGTACTGGGTGTGACGAGAAAGGATAGGATTAGAAATGAGTACATTAGAGGGTCAGCTCAAGTTGGACGGTTGGGAGACAAAGTCAGAGAGACAAGATTGCGTTGGTTTGGACATGTGCAAAGGAGAGATGCTGGGTATATTGGGAGAAGGATGCTAAGGATAGAGCTGTCAGGGAACAGGAAAAGAGGAAGGCCTAAGCGAAGGTTTATGGATGTGGTGAGACATGCAGGTGATGGGTGTAACAGAACAAGATGCAGAGGACAGAAAGATATGGAAGAAGATGATCCGCTGTGGCAACCTCTGACGGGAGCAGCCGAAAGAAGAAGAAGATCCTCTCTCTGAATCATGAACACTGATTTCTTTCAGCCAACGAAATATTCAACAGAAATGTGACAATAAACGTTGCTGGGGCTCCTTTAAACCAACAGCAATATGATTGTATAATGCCTCACTGTGACTGTGACTGCCAGATCAGGCGTTTTATGTTTCTTTTTAATTTTTTTTTCCTTTTTAGTTATTCTGGTGTGTGTGTGTCTATCTTATCACGATTTTCACAAAGAGTTTTGTAAAGATTTGAATGTGAGGTGCAAGTGATCAAAGTAAAAGAAGTAGGAGTTTAAGTTGATATGTTTAGATAGGTGCAACAGTTAGTCAAGAGTTATATTGAGGAGCTATTTCATTATTAGGTCATGTTAAATTTGGTGTTCCTCAGGTGTTACTGCGGGAACCGCTTCTGTTTTTAATGTTACTTATGAATAGAGAGGCAGCAGTTTTGCTTTTTACTCAATGCTTTTGATGGAAGAAAAGACATTTTCTCATAAACCTGAATCAAAGTAATTCTGGATTAGTTGCAGAAACCTGCAAGCCTCATATCTCACATCAATAAAAGTCTTTATTTGTACCTGTTTCTCTAATACTAGGAGCATTTCCCTGGCTGGGGTTTTTTTGTCAGATCTGTGTGAAGGGCAGTGTATACACCCTGCTGGAAGAGCAGCAGGGCATATACATAAAGACAGACTTCTGCCTTTCTGTGTTTTTGTGATTTAAAGCCTTTGCTTATTTATTTTTTTTAAGTGTGATTTATGAGGAACAGCCAGGATCATTGAAAAGACTGGGCATTACCCTCCCCTGGACATCCAGATGGCAGCTCCCCTGGGTTACGGTGGCATTACAGATTCACAAAGGGCATCATGGAATTCTGAGTTCTTTAACTAAGTTTTTTTGGGTTCTGTGGGTGCCATCAGGAGGTGCTGTGGGGACCAGCAAACCCAACTTTGTGGGGCTCACCCCTTACCTGGATGTGCTCCCAGACCAAGCCTTTGGGGCACCAGAAGTACTTCCAGGGATTACTTAAAAGGAGCTGTCTGTCACTGCTCGAGGAGCCAGAATTGGGAGAAAGGAGATGAAGCTTGCATGAGAAGCATAGGAGGCAGGAAGTGACGAAGAAAAGACAAGAAGAATTTCTAAATGCTGCTTGTGCTTTGTACTGTACATTTCATATTATGAGAAATGCTTACTGGAAGTGTTTCACACATATAAATCCAATAAATGGGTGATTCGAGAGCTGGAATGCCATCCAGTGCCCATACAGTATACATTGTCTCTTTATTTTTTATAAACCATTTCCTAAATCCATTGTTTTTTATATTTCAAAACACTATAGTAATAACCCTGTATACAAAAATTTTATTGTAAGCCTAATTACATCTTTTTAAACATACTGTACAATAAATCGGTATTCTCACATACTGTATGTTTGATTATCCAAAATGTTTCATTAACTGAACCAAAATTGGCCTCAGTCAATTCAGATAATTGACATTCTACTGAAACAACTTGGTTCCATTTGCAGATAATACTAATCTATGTGATCTAGAACTAGCTGAATCATTGTAGAGGTACCTGGAGAGAAGACAGGTTTTGGCAGATAACAATCAATATAAATAAGTAAATGTAAATCATTATGCAGATGAGGAAAAAATGCTACTGTGGTGGGTTGGCGCCCTGCCCGGGGTTTGTTTCCTGTCTTGCGCCCTGTGTTGGCTGGGATTGGCTCCAGCTGACCCCCGTGACCCTGTAGTTAGGATATAGCGGGTTGGATAATGGATGGATGGATGAAAAAAATGCTATATTTTAAAACACACTGAAAGATATGACACTTAAAAGTACACCTAATGAGAAGGAGTTTGTAGTTGTAGGGGACACTTCACTATCAATATTCAGAACAGTACAGATGCAATTGATAAGATGTTGGGGTTATGTATAGTAGAGAACAAATCAAAGGAGGTTATATTTAACACTAGATCCTCCACACATTTTGTTCAGTGCTAAAACCAGCAAGGCTACACCAAGGGGCATATGAATCCTTTTGTTCAGACTAATGCCCATCAGCTTAGAATCCTGATAACTCTTTCCTACCGGCATTAAACTACTGTATTTTAGTATTTTTTTGTCACAAGCAAAATTATATATTTTAGTTGACTGGGCACATGAAATAAATGAATTAGGAACTTTTTCCTTTTTCTGAGGAATGATTTTAAAATTTACAACCATATTCACATTTTTTCATGGTTTATTTTAATGTAAATATTTGTAAATGTCAGCCGTCAGGTTTGGTGATGACAGAAGACATCAGCATCAGCAGTCTGCACAAATTCTTTGCAATGTCTGTGAGCAGCTCTTGCACACAAAACATTGGCACATTACACAGTTTTTCTTTGTTTTGTTATGACTAAATATTTTAATATTGCACTGTATTGATAGGCAAGCAGCAAGAGGGACCCAAGGGGATGCTGTAACATAAACTTCTTTGTCATTGAAAGCTGTAGCTGCCCTGACCATCATGTCGTTTTTGAGAAGCCCCCATGCCAAGCCCTTAATAAACTGTCTTTTTTCTTCTTTCTATCCCATACATTGTGAATATAAAAGTCTTACAGGTTAAAGCGACCAAGTCTAGCAGGTTATAGAACAGTGAAAAGCCACCTACAGCTCTTTCTTTTCAATGTGTAGAAACTTGCCTTCTGGTCAAGATTATCCATACCATTCTATAAAAGCAATAAAATACTGAAATGTGAGTTTTTGTGTCTTTCTTCCAATGGGAGCTGTCTAGATTAAAACAAGAAATAGAGAAAGTAGCACACTACATGCTTTGAGTATGAGAAAGATGCTATGTAAATAAAATTAGTTAGGCACTACAGTAATCCCTCGCTATATCGCGCTTCGACTTTCGCGGCTTCACTCTATCGCGGATTTTATATGAAAGCATAACTAAATATATAACGCAGATTTTTCGCTGCTTCGCAGGTTCTGCGGACAATGTGTCTTACTTCCTGTACATGCTTCCTCAGTTGGTTTGCCCAGTTGATTTCATACAAGGGACGCTATTGGCGGATGACTGAGAAGCTAGCCAATCAGAGCACGCAGTTAAGTTCCTGCGTGCTGAATGCAGTGTTAACCAGGAAGTCTTGTCTCGCTCATTCAGCATCAACGTGTTTCGCTGTGTAAAGAGTTGTGCTCTTTTGTGTTTATCTTTGTGCATAGTCAAGCCCTTCATTATGGCTCCAAAACGATCTGCTACTGCTTCAGGGGTCGTGCCCAAGCGCAAACGGAAGATGTTAACGATTGCCGAAAAGGTAAACGTTTTGGATTTGTTGAAGGCTACGATTCTTTTTATTTAAAAAGGAGGAAAGGAATATAAGATCTACGGCCACAGTGTCCTTTTAACCAGGGTGCAAAACGAGTTGTAAGTGGATGTAATAAGGCAGTAGTCTGGATGGAATCTGCTTTAGGGATTTGGATTGAAGACTGCCAGAAGAAGAACAACGGCAGTGCTACACAATCGCCTGAAGTGGCTCCTTTAGTAGAGCTGTAACGCTCTCCTTTGTTGAGCAGTAAAATAAAACTCATTGTTATCGGACAAGTCATCGTGTCATTGTTGGTGAGTAACCATAATTAATTTTCTACTTAACAGTACTTAGTACATGTATGTACGTTTAGTGTCACTGTACACACATTTACTGTATACTATTTTTCTTGCATTGTACGTATTTATTGCTGGTGGCCTGTCTATCGTAATGGCTGTAACATATGTGATATCAGAGACACTCAATATCTTTAAAATAATATTTAGGTTTTACTGTATATAAACAGTGTGTTTATATACATAATTTCAATGAATCTTACCTAATATCTAAGAGAATACAAAGGGATTATGCTGTATAACTCTGCGGGGAATATTTATAAACAGTGTGGGAGAGTTTATAAGGGCTTAAAATATATAAAAATAACCATACAAACATATGGTTTCTACTTCGCGGATTTTCACCTATCGCGGGGGGGTCTGGAACGAAACCCCCTGCGATCGAGGAGGGATTACTGTATATAAATAAAATGTAGTGGCATTATTATTATTATTATTATTATCATCACTGCTGTTGAGAAAAGTTGGCATGTAGTATTTTGCAAAGGATGTCAGCTATCACCTCATTTTGATTACTATACCAAAATTTTATTTTTTCCATTGAGTTTTTTTCCAGGGAAAGCAACATAAAACAGTGACATTTTTCCTTTTGCCAGTGAAAGGTCTAACAACTCATATCACACCCCCGCCCAGCCTTTTGCAGTCATTCCTCTGGTGGTCAAATGGAATATTTTCTCAAGTATGGAATAGTGGGTGTGTCTCAGCATTTTCATATTCCACACACGAAGAAAACTTTGAAGGCAACTGGTTATTCTTGCTTTTGTGTACATCGAAAGGCCTGGCAACACTGCTCTATCCATTTTGTGCCACTGCATGGCTATTTTTTTTCTTCCATTGGAAACCAGTCTTTTTGTGAAGAGTTCAAGATATCTCTACACAGGACTCTGGATCACTTCCAGGTTCCTCCTCTGGTACAAACTCAGATTAAGGCTGGGAACCATCATTTGTGACCCATTACTCTGTGATTCAAAATCACTATCAGTCTCTCCATCATAGTCAGCAAAGTTAATGTTCTGCAGCATCCCTGAAGCCTGAGTGCTTGGCACTCATCTTTCTTGGAAGGATAAAACAGCTTACTATTGTGTACTTGTTACGTACATGTTTTATGAAAAATATTGCAATTTGATTTCACGTGAGTTTGTATACTTTTTTCTAGCTAACTAAAATAAATGTAGCAGCTACAATTTTTAGATTAGTCTATGATCTTTTTTCATTATATGCATCAGGAGAATGTGATAGATGACATTTTACTATGATTTTTGTGTAATCATCTGGAGGAGAGATAGATCCTGTTCAGCCTGTATACATCAGACTTCCAATACAACTCGGAGTCCTGGCATGTGCAAAAGTTCGCTGACAACACTGCTATTTTGGGATGCATCAGGAGTGGGCAGGAGGAGGAGTATAGGAACCTAATCAAAAACTTTGTTAAATGGTGCGACTCAAACCACTTACACCTAAACACCAGCAAAACCAAGTTGCTGGTGGTGGATTTTAGGAGACCCAGGCCCCTCCTGGACCCCATGATAATCAGAAGTGACTGTGTGCAGAGGGTGCAGACCTATAAATACCTGGGAGTGCAGCTGGATGATAAATTGGACTGGACTGCCAATACTGATGCTCTGTGCAAGAGAGGACAGAGCCGACTATACTTCCTTAGAAGGCTGGCGTCCTTCAACATCTGCAATAAGATGCTGCAGATGTTCCATCAGACGGTTGTGGCGAGTGCCCTCTTATACGCAGTGGTGTGCTGGGGAGGCAGCATAAAGAAGAAGGATGCCTCACGCCTGGACAAACTGGTGAGGAAGGCAGGCTCTATTGTAGGCATGGAGCTGGACAGTTTGAAATCCGTGGCAGAGCGACAGGCGCTGAGCAGGCTCCTGTAAATCATGGAGAATCCACTGCATCCACTCAACAGTATCATCTCCAGACAGAGGAGCAGCTTGAGCGACAGACTGCTGTCACTACCCTGCTCCACTGACAGACCGTTCATCCCCCACACTATGCGACTCTTCAGTTCCACCCAGGGGGGTAAACGTTAACATTATACAAAGTTATTGTCTGTTTTACCTGCATTTTTATCACTCTTTAATTTAATATGTTTTTATCAGTATGCTGCTGCTGGAGTATGTGAATTTCCCCTTGGGACTAATAAAGTATCTATCTATCTATCTATCTATCTATCTATCTATCTATCTAGATATCAATTTATATTTGGGCAGCAACATACAATAATCTCAATAACAGCAGCTAGACTGGATTTTTTCCAAGTCAAAGTAAAGAAAAATCTAGTGAATTTTAAAGTCACAAGTGCATGGGAGTTTGCAGTACATCTTTTTAGGAAAAGTCAAGGAGGGACAGGAGCATTACATGAACATTAATGAAATAATTAAAAATTTAAAAAACACAATACCAATTGGCGTTGATCATGGTTCTTCTAGTGATAAGCTGTATAATGCACTTGTGTACAGTTTTTATCTTCATATTACTAGGAAGACACAGTAGCACTAGAGAAAGTACAGAGAATAGTATCTACGCTGAATCAAGGTATGAGCTAGGAGTAAAGATTGACATAGCCAAGCTTTTTCACTTCAGGCAGATGCAGTTTAAGTGACTCAATTATAGTATTTATAATTATGAAGGAAATTAGTACAGTGGATCCAAGTGGATGCTGTTTCTTTAAAATAAGTTCTTAATACAGGAAGACAGGTGGAAATTTTTTTGGCCAAATTTTGCATAAACATTAGAAAGTTTTTCTTCACACGAACATCCATAGCCATATTGAATAGTGTCATGGGGACTGGTATTTTAGATACCTTCAAAGCCTGACTCAAAAATATTTTGGAGTAATTAGATGAATAACACCAGTAAGCTTGCAAGCCCAAGTGGCCTGTTCTCATCCGAATTGTTCTGATATTTCAAACTAACAAAAAGTGCACCTTTGCCATGGTACTTTATTTGTAATAATACCAGTTCAAGGTAATTCCCAAAGTAAAAAGAAATTTTCAAATTAATACTAAAATGTCAGAGTGCCACCCCCTAGTTAGTGCTGCTGCTCCAAATATTTAGTGTCCTGGGTTTGAATCATGCACCTAGATGTTGTCTGTATGGGTTTTGCTTCAGTTACTCCAGTTATCCTCCCACATCACAAACCAGTAATTTGAAACTGGCTGATTGTAAGTGTGCGTGTGTGAACCCTGTGATGGACTGGCACCCTGTTGTTTTCTACCTTTCATCCAGGGCTGACAGGATAGGGTCTAGCTCCTGTGATTCTGCTTTGGATTAAGCCGGTTTGATAATGAATGACTGACTGACAAAAATGCCAGATATCTGCTATTACATTTTAGAGCACACAGGTAATATCGAAAGTATACTGACATACTTGTATCTTGTCAATATCATGACAGCTATGCTGTGTTACTGCACTGCTATAAAGAAATCATTTATTTTAGATTCTCAGCGTATCAACATAACATAACAGTATATATCTTCATTAAAACATTTCTAAAAAAGAAAACTATTCAATACTTAAAACAAAAAGAGACCTTTAACTATTCTATTCATGAAGACTGACAGCATGGCCTAAAAGAAATTGCATGCTGCCATACAGCATAAAAATACCATATTCCTCACAGTGCACTTCTTTGTATTTACTTGTAAATAATTTAACATTAGGCCCGCTTCAGCAACTCTTAATGTGCAAGAAGGGACACAGGAAGTCATTAGGTCCTCAAGGTATTCACCCTGTATCGGTATGAGAATAACATTTTAACATTAAAAGAATAGCAGGAAAATAAATGTAGGAGTTAACTAATGTATTACCTTTTCAAAACGTGCTCCACATGACTGGGAGCAGTGCTGAGATGTGACCCAATGTATGCAATGCATGTAGTAAGCAATCCACCACTTGAATCACATCCACCCAGGGGATAGCAAAGGCAAGGTTTTGCATTTATGATTTGTTCTTCATTTTGGTGTGAAAAGTAACTTTGTCTACAATGTTTTGTTATAACTTAGTCCTACCCCTTGAACCCAACATGACCTTTCCAGAAGCATGAATCTGAGACATTTTTTATTTAAATCCTATAGCACACACTAACAAAACAACTATCAGCACTAAACTCAGATCTATTTTGGTGTGATAGGGTTACTATTCTACTTGTCCTTAATGTGTTCTCAGTCTTTTCACCTGAACGATTTCTTTTTTTCTTATATTCTCTTTGGTTTTCTTCTTTCTCTGTTGCTTTCGGTGTCTCACTACACTTCATCTCTGCCAGACAGCTGTCACACACTTCCTTTAACTGCAAGCTGTACTGTTTTTGGTATTGGGTTGCCACTTGTAACACCATCTGAGTTTCACTTACATATGCGTTTATTCTCAGAGTTACTTACTGGGTCAGGCTAACCCTTAAAAGTTATACAATAACCCAGGTACAGCACTTTCTTTGCAGTGCTCAGCAATACAAGTGAATATAGAAATGACAATTTCCATACATATTTATTTAATTGTTACTTCACACTATAATAGTTAATTTAAAACTGGTCATTTTTCTTTGTAGGCTCAAGTAGGTCCCTTCCATAACTCCATGCTGCCAACCATTTATTTGGAATACTTTTTCTCTTTTTACTGGATATTCCCAATATGTTTTTCCACTGGACACCATGCCTTATGCCCCAAACTTTTGCACTGAGCACAAACAGAGCAGTTACCCATTGTCACCAGTCCTGTCAGTCCTGTATTCTAAGGATGCCATTCCTTTCACTCTTCTGACCCTCTTTGTCACTGTACTGTGGGCTCAAGTCTATCTATTAGTTTGCAACTGTGTCTCCTGGATGCTTCACCCATGATATCTTGAACTGTCCTCATAAAAAAGAACAAAAATATGGCTGACAAAAAAACTAAAATAAAATTCTTCCTATAGCAATGGTGAGAAGTAACATTACAATGTTTGTATAATTTGTTCACATCAATGTTTAAATAGGTGATCCCTATTATTGTTTAAACAGAAAATACCATATTTGCCATATATGATTCAAATTGTGCAGACCTAGAATATGTCCAGACAAGCAGGTTATACAAGGCATACGCTTCTGAAGCAGTTGCCTTGGTGATTCTTGTTACAATGCCGTGTACCAGGAAAATATTTTAAAGTATATGGGCAACAGGAGGCTTCTCCACACTACTTAGGCATACATTACAAGAAAATGTATGGGGTATGTTAAAGAATGCATTTTCTTACTCACATAACACAAGTACCTTACATATACCGTATAATTTTCAAAAGATTAAAAAATACTGAAATTCTGTGCAAGGTTTGCTTGGTTGGTAAGAGGTTGCCAGAATCAAATTGTGAATAGTGTGGCAAAGGGCATAGGAAACGTCTAGTTTAGTGTGAGAACCACATTGGTAAGTGTGACAGAAACCTGTGCATGCCAGCAACAGCAAGATTTGCAAAACCAATCTACAGGGATGTTGCCACAGAAGTAAACCTTCCTGGGGCCTCAGAACAAGAGACATAAAGAAAAGCATTATGAGAGGAACCAGAAGATATTCTCCTCAGAGAGTAGATCACAGATAACCTATTTGGTAGTATAGGTGCCTGTGTTCTGCCTTGGTAGAAAAGGCAAGACTAAGGAAAGGCAAGGTATGGACCAATGGAAGAAAGTCAAAAAAGTTAGACAAGAAATAGGCAAGGGTCAAAAGCCAAAGACCACACTGAAACAAAAGTTGCAGGTCAACTTAACTGTTAAGATGAGCATCCTTCCCCAAGCTGCTTTTTGTATTTCAAACCATCCCCATATACATTAATAAGCGTTTTTTAAGATAATAGATTCAATCATAACCTCATTTATTTGGAATTCTAAACATCCACACATCCAGAGCGACTCTACAGCAAAAAAAAAACCCAGGAAAAAACAAAAAAGAAAACGTTGTAGGTCAAAGATTTTGCTAATATCATTTGAATTACTGAAAAATATAACAAAGATTTTTTTTTATCCATAAACTTGGATGAAATTACCTGCGTACTGCCATTTTAAATGGTCTTCAGAGTGTGACGTCAGTCATCTTCAATGTGACCACACACCATTGCTAACATCAAAAGGATAACAGCTGTCAGGAACAAATACAAAATAACAGTCATCGTGATTCAAAGCAACCTGCAATATAGAAGTCTTATAAACATAATGATAAAATATTTTCATAATAGTAAGGCAAGGACTACATTAAAAATATGCATAGAATTTTACTTAGAAGGCTCCAAAACACTGTAATTATGACAGTAGAAAAAGAGGGGCAATAAAAGGCCTCCAAACCAATAGATAGGCATCACATCCTTCCACTTTCTTCATTATTGATCAATCACTAATGGAACAACCATGTTACCTTGATTTTAATTGCCTTGCATTAATTTTTTTTAGTTTTTATTTAACAAACAGCCAAACAATAATGAGATGCAGTGACAGCCAAGAGATAACCAGGCTATTGTATTTCATACAATATCTGTCTCAATAAAATATCTGAAAAGCAAATAAGGAAGGTCTGCCCTGGTACACAAAATATTAAAAAAAAACAGTTTTTGGAAATAACTAGTATGGCAGAAAGATAAGCCACACAATTAAACAACAGGTTACATTAACATTTAAAT
Organism: Polypterus bichir lapradei; assembly: GCA_026402145.1. Taxonomy (NCBI): domain Eukaryota; kingdom Metazoa; phylum Chordata; class Cladistia; order Polypteriformes; family Polypteridae; genus Polypterus; species Polypterus bichir. Next base: position 47,837,137 of record JANRMT010062813.1, on the reverse strand, counting down.
AGGACATTGGTTAGAGTGAAAGTGGTAGCCATCAAGGACTGTTTGAGAACCATAAGTTAATTGATCATCTGTTGGCTTGTTTTGCATATTTTTCTCACTTGGCAAATAGTTAAGGCCAGTGGTAAGATCAGATAGGATGAAAGGTTGTGGTAGTGGTTCATGTGCAGTAGAATGAGGTTAGGGCCAAGACCAAGAGAGAGACAAGAACAAAGAGAAAGAGGAAGAAAGAAGTAGCAGATCTGAAGGAAAAGTGGTTAGGCTATATCGGAGGGGTGGACAAAACAAGACATCAAACCTGTTCATGACAGAGGCAGTAGAATTTCTTTCACAGTGGCATTAATGGTAAATGGTGCGCTGAACCACAGATGGGACAGTTGTGTAAAAATGAAATAGTTAAATCTTCTCAAGAATTTAATACGCTTAGAATAGATTCAATTTAATCATCATAATCAAATTTTCCAATTGCCCATGATAATACAAAATGTTTACTTTTGGAAAATTTGAAAGTTTCCTTGGACCTGGTGCCACTAGCCTGTTTGCAGGTTGCTTGATCAGGCCTTTCGACCTTGCAGGGTTCTAGGGACACATTTGCTCATGTGTGCACATGTGCAGCCTTTAGTCAATTTTTGATGTTGAAATATCATTTAATAATGTAATTTGGTGGTTGCATTTTATAACAAAATATTCTGTTGATAGATATTCATTTTCTTTGATTTAGTTTCCCCAACTCAGTAAACCAATCTAAGCCAGGATCCTTCTTACTGATGGCCACATACCCAAGTCAATGGAATTAAGCACAGGTGCAAGTCTCCTAAGTTGTATTCTTTAATTGCTTGATCGTCTCTTTTTCTCTCTCTCTTTCTTTCTTACTTACACACATACACAGCTCTGTATGGCTTCTCAGGATAGCTCCACCCTTCTTCTGACAGTATCTCTCACCCTCTCTCCCAAAAATACAGCTGCTATTTCATCATCTCTCTATTATAAAAAAAAATCCTGGAAAGGAAAAGCAGGGCGACAATACGTGATCTTCTCGGAAGTTCTCGGAAGACATTTAAAAGACCCACGAGGCAAAAAAGACTGGCCATGGAGCGTCTCGCGGGGACCGTAAACATGAGACTTGGTGCCAAGAGATTGTCCCAGGGCCGTCTCGCGGGGATGTGGAACATGAGATTCTTGCAAGACATGCCCTTCTTATCAAATTAAAGCACGCCCAGCAAAACACTCAGTTCGTGTAAAGGCACGTAGCACACACAGATCCTGTGCTCTCAACAAAGAAGAAAGAGCAGCATGGAGAAAAGAGACCCAAAAGTGTTGGAGAGAAAAAAAGGCAGATAAGAGATTATGAAAGCTGTGGAATTCAAAAGGCTCAAACAAACGATGGCGCGATACACATGCATAGAAAGGTACAGAATATGAAATCAGTAAAATTCGAAAGTATTGTAGCGTCCCAGCCAAGTTGAAATCTTTTTTGTTTTAAGTGACTGTTAGGTCCGATTGAGGGAGGGCAGAGTACAGCATGGAAGACTGATAGTGGGGTACTGATTGATGAGGTGGGGGGGCGAGACCTGGGGGAGGAGGGGTTAGAGAGGGTGCTAGAAAGTTGTGTTTGGGGTTACGAAGTCAGTGATTGTTCAAGTAGAACTTTTGTGACACTTTATTACGTCAGTCGCTAGAGTATCAAAATAAAGATAGTAGAGATCGCATTAGCGCAAACAAAAGGTAATTAATCATCAGAACCAAGTGTAATTGAAAAAATAGCAGGACAAATCGAGGTCAGAAATAAAAGGCAAAGAGTGGAAAACAAAGTCTTTTCGCCTTCGCATCATTCAATGCACAAAACGTGGATTTATACAATAATGTATCATACGCTATGAGAATCTGTGGTCTCGCACCAGTCAAAGCAACAACATGTTT
>JANRMT010062813.1:47767604-47785220 GCA_026402145.1 Polypterus bichir lapradei | reverse complement strand
CGGCCAGACTATTAGGTCATATTATCTTTTCTGGCACTTGCTTACTGTTGTTAGCCTTTTTCAAATTCATTCTGACTGACTGAAATAGTGATGCAATTGCGCAGCACAATGTATTCAGCCTAATAATATAATAAACTAATCGATGTAAGTGATTGTTACCAATGTTTTGAATAATCAGTTATTATTAGTTATGATGATTAGTCATTGCAACAATAGTGGATTATAAGTCAAAGGGGGTTGTGCTTAAGTTATATAATGCTCGGGTGAGGCCTACCCTGGAGTACTGTGCTCAGTTTTGGTCTCCATACTGTATTACAAAAAAGACATTGTGCTAGACAAAGTTCAGAGAAGCGTAACTAGGCTGATTCTGGGACTAAAAAGCATATAGATATAAGCTATAAGGAGAGACTGAAGAAGCTGAACCTTTTCAGTTTAAGCAAATGGGGATTAAGACAGGACACGATTGACGTGTGCAAAATTATGAAATTTGTACAGTGTATCCCAGCTGTTACTTTAAAACGTGGGGACTTGTTAAGGGCAGATTTTGCACAAACATTAGAGAGTTTTTTCTTCATGCAAAGAACCATAAACACATGGAATAAATTACTGGGTAGTATGGTGAAAAGTAGGACTTTAGGCACCTTTAGATCTTGACTTGATATTATTTTGGAAATTCTAGAGGAATAGGCCTGTTCTTGTCACAGTTTTCTTAATATTCAGCTCATTCATTCAGTTAGGGTTTTGCCAGGGCTTCATTCCTAGAATTAGTTTTTGTTTTGTTTTTGTTTGCTTATTTTGTGTTTATGATTTATTGATACTTGTTATTAAATATCTTTTTGTTAATTTATTTTAGTATTTTATTATTCAGTCATTATTTTCTTGCTTTTTTTTTTTATTAATTTGGTGTTTTCTTTTTGTCTTCCTTTTATGTCAGTTTAGCCTGTTGTATGTCCTTTTCTTGGAAATTTGAGCCTGATGGGGTTGTGACTACATTCACTCCTGCTAATCAGGTTGGCTGTAATAACCAGTATAAAAGCCAGGCTTGCTGAGAGATTAACATTTTTCTTCTGTTTCTAGTAAGATTTGTTGGTCTATTGGCCTTTTAGTTGGTATTTTTGGTTTTTGATACTTGCCTTTGCTTCCTAGTTTTTGATTTGTGTATTAATTACTTACTTTTGTTCCTAGATTGTTTTGCTTTGTTTTCCTTCATTTTTGTTTTTGCAATTATTGTGTCTGTTTATTGTGTATTCTTGCTTTAAAAATGTTTTTGCAATTTTTCTTTATTCATCAAAATAAATGAAATAATTTATTAGCCGTGTTTCTTTGAGCCATGGATTTTGCAGTTCCCCTTTCCCTTAAGTGTAGACCTTTGGCCTTTTGCAAGTTTTTTCCCGATGCCTTTTTAAAAGGCTTTTTGAAGTTCTGAGATTTCACATAACATGCTAGGAGACCAAAGTACTTTTCGATTTTGACACAAGTACCATGTAGGAATATTGCAAATTGCACCAGGTGTTGTGTGTATGCATTGATTGTGGCCTAAGCTGCAATGGTTACCGGCTATCAAATTTAAAAAGAAGGCTTCTGTACAAAAAAATAGATCACCAAGGCTCCATGCTTCTCCCTGTTAACAACACTTTGCATTAAAATTTGAATTAGTCTTGCACTATTTGCACTTCTTTCACTTTCTCTTACTGTATGTATAGTTCATGGATGTAATTGATTACTTTTTGTACTGAATTTGGATTTATTTTTATCGACTTTGCCTGGAGTTTGCAGCCTCAGGGACATCTGATTCGAATCTTTTTGTGGTTCACTGAACAAAACATTTTTTGTTTGCCTGCCCCTGCCTGATGCCTGATTTGTGAACATTTTTCTTTGCATCCTGGAGATCTATGAACCAGAAATATTCTGTCTTCTTAATTAAAATGAGCATACTGGATTGCTGTCAGTGCCTTCTATACATGCTTCAACTGGAGAAAAGATATGATGTTCACACCAACCTAGTTTGCAGTGTTAAGGAGATCACACCTGTCATGTCCACGGTTATAAGTATATGGTTTTATGTTGGAACCTCTGAATTCTGGTAATTATCTTCATGTACATCATATAACATATCCTACATTTTGATGGATCAGTCTTCCAGTGGCATCAGTCTGTGCTTTTTCTGGAATCTTCCTGCATTGCTATTAACACTCATTTGCGCCACCCCACCCCACCCATCTCACCATCTCCACTGTGATGTGCTGCTTAAGTGTGCTCCATTACTTTCAGATAAGTATTGCCTTTCTGCTATGCTGAAATACTCTTGTGATAAACTCCTACATATTAAACAGTTTCTCCAGAGTAAATGGTCAGACTGGAATGCCCTAAAAGACACCAGTATTGTGCCATGCCTGAAATATTTACATCACAGGTCGGGTCACTGCCACCACTGGCCTGCAAATGGAAAGTTCAACAGCAACATTGGTTTATAAATGTGCTGTCCTACTCATGGTTTTGGAAATAAGAGTGCCAGTGTGCCAAATTTAAAATATGCTAAAATAGACTCTGGTTATGGATCTGTGTGCAATGAACCCTCATTAGCTAATATTGATTTGTTTAACATAAGATCTCTTAATGGCAAATCATTGATGCTATCAGAATTCATTGCAGACTATAACCTTTACGCTATACTTAACAGAAATTTGACAATAACCAAACAAATTTACATCTCTTACATAGGTTATACCATCTGGATATGTTTACTTCACAGAGGCTCACAATGTAAGACAAGTCATTGTTAGATATGAGTTAAACCTCAAAACCTCAACAGAAGCCCATTTGACTGTCCATTGTCTTTCGAGTGCCTGGCTCTTAAAATAATAACAAAATCTGATCCTATCTTACTTGTTCTCTGTTGTCCCCGTAAATACAATAAGTATTTCTTATCTGATCTGACAGAATTATTAACCCATTTAAGTTTCCTTTCCCACACAGGCATTCTTCTTTGCGATTTCCTTTTTAGACTGTTTTAACTTGGTGCAACATGTTGATTTTCCTACCCATTCTGGTGGTCATATATTAGACCTGATCTGCACATCTGGTTGATCTGTTGAAAACACTTAGAGCAGTGATTTAGGACTCTCTGACCATTAAGTAGTACTTTTTATTATCTCATTACTTCTCCCTCCTCTTACCTGTAAATGTCAAATTTCTTTCAGAAACCTTAGAAATGTCTGTCAGTGTTTGTTTGGTCATGAAAAACCTGGAAAAGCTGTGGAATTTAAAAAGAGCAATTTCAAGGTCTTCAAAAGTTTTGGAAAATTAAATAAACAAAAAAGTTATGGAAAAGACATGGAAATCTGATTGACACAGCTGTATAATGAAGTAAATGGTTCCTTTAAGATTGAGCAAGAAACGTCTTTACATGTTAACAACATACATTTTCAGGCAGGTCTGTAGTAACTTGACGCGCTGCATGTGGTGAGCATCAGAAATGCAATTTTCTGCTTTCGGGTGTGCAGGAGATTCAGTAGCGAAATGCTGGGTAAATGACGATTTAACAGCGCATGGCTTCACTTGGATAAGTATAAGGGATGGCTTGAGAAAGACCAGGACACGGGATGTGCGAAATTTCGACTGTGTACTCAACATATTGAACATGGGAGAGGCAGTGCTAACTAGCCATGCAAAGGGGGCTAAGCACCATGCTGCTGCTGTGCTGTGCCCAGAAACGAAGTCCTAACTGCAAAGGTACTGTGGGCGCTAAAGGTGGCAGTTATTTCAGGCTATGCTTCCCGACCGCCAGATTGCTGCTAGATTTGCAAGCGGTAAACACAAGCGCTCGTATAAATGTACTTTTGGACTCGCTCCATACTTTAAGAAAAAGACTTTGAAATATCAAAACAAAAACTGTATGTAATGTCATTTGATGAAAGTCTGAATCACTGTTTACAGGCTAAACAGTTATACATGCATGTCAGGCTATGGGACAGGCCCGAAGTGAAAACTGAATACATTTAGTAAGAGTTTATGGGCCATTCTACAGCGCAAGATATCGTTGAGAAAATGAAGGACTTCCATTCAGAGATCGGAATGGTGAATCTCATCCAAATCTCAATGGATAGGCCGAATGTGAATTGGAAAGTGTTGGAAATGCTCCAGAAGCAAGTGCAGAATGATGTGGGGAAGTCGCTAATTAGCATTGGTTTGTGTGGGTTGCACATATAAAATAATGCATTTAGAGATGGATGCAAATACACCGACTGGGAAGTTGAACACAGATTTTTAAGCTTGTATTGGTTGTTCCATGAGTGCCCTGCTCATCACGAAGCTTTAATGACAGCGACCAGATGTAGAATGCCCATGCTTACATTTTGCAGGCACAAGTGGATAGAGAATGTCAGTGTATCAGAAAGGGGAATGCTGCTCTGGCCACATGTCAAATACTATGTTGAGATGGTAGAGCGAGGTGAACTACCCAATCCAAAAGAGAAGTCCTTTGAAGAGGTGAAGAACTGCTTTGCTGATCCTCTCTTTACAGTGAAAATGGGGATATTTAACAGCATTGCAAGAGAAATCACCACCTTCCTCGCCATATATCAGGGCACCCACAAACTGATTAAAGGTAAGCATTTATCTCTGCACTAATAATACTATATACTAACATATTGATGGTGTACTTGCCAGTGTTTTAAATTAACTGCCTACCATTTCATATCAGTTAATCTAGAACAAAATGTAATACGCTAATAAAGCGTAGTGGTACGCCAGGAGTCTCAGACTTTTTTTGTAATAAAGATGAAATAATCATTAGAATATATAAAATAGTATAGTACATATTAGGAATAAAATAGCCTCCTGTGTAAACAGTATATATAGTTAAATATGCCTGCACTACTATACTTTACTGCCAGTCATAACGGTGGTACTTGAAGAGTCTAATATTTTGTTAGGTGGTACTCATCGTGAAAAGAACCAATGGTGTACTTGTATCATCTAAGCTAAGATTGTGTAATCACATATTTGGTCTGTTTAAATGAAACAAGGAAATATGACTTCCAAATTATGAGTGATAAAACTGGAAAATAAAATCTCTTCATTTTAATTGCTTACAGGGCTTATGGGACGATTTATAAAGGAAAAGAACCTGGAAGAGGATTCAACCACAATGAAGCTCCTTCATGTCCCTTTTCAGGACAACAATCTGCACATGGACAGTTCTAAGATTGACATTGGATTTGCAGCAGAGGCCACACTGAAACAAGTGAGGTCTTCCAAAAACATTTAAGAAAGGCAGATACTACAGATGAAGATAGACTGCAAGATGCTTTTGATTATATTCCTTGAGAAATTGCTGAAAAAGGCTCCAGTGCAACACACCTTAGTGAGAAGAATGAAGTGCCTTGACCCAAGATGCATGGCTGAATCTAAGTAGCTATGTGCCAGTCAGTTGAATAGAATGTTGCACATACTTCTTGATGCTAAACACATAGGTGAGGCAATGTGTGATGATGTCCTTAGAGAGTTTAGCGAGTTCTATGATTTGGAAGCTCTTCAGGCAAAATTTAGGGAATTTGACATAAAAACAGATTGAGTGGGCATCCTGCTGTATGAGACAATGGGGATAAAAACCATCATTTTCCAGAGTGTGGAATGTGGTCAAGATTCTACTGGTCTTGTCACATGAACAGGCCAGCGTGGAGAGAGGGTTTTCCATTAACAAAGAACTGATTGTGGTGAATCAGAAGGAGAGGTCTTCGGTGGCTCAGAGGCTCATTGTTGATCATGTCAGGTCTGTTGGGGGCATAACCAAAGAAGAGATCACAAAAGAGCTAATCCTTTCAGCTGCAGGAGCCAGACAGAAGTACTATGTCTACCTGGATGAGGAGAAGAGAAAGAAAGAACAGCAAGGTGTTGAGTTGAAACGGAAGACCCTCACAGATGAGCTGCTTGAACTGAAAATGAAAAGGGCTAGGGTGGAGACTGACATTTGTGCCCACGAGAAATCAGGTGATGAATATGCTGAGAAAGCAGAAGCTACAAGCAATCTGACCTTCATCACTAAATGCAACAGTTTGCGGCAAACTGCAAAAGAAAAGAAAGCATCTCTGCTGAATATTGAAAAGCATATTGATGAAAAGCTTCCAGAAATGAAACAGTGAACTTTGTATGGATTGTTTTTGTGGGATTCAAAGAAAGAAGGCTGTCATATGTTAACATTAAGTGAGTGATTTAACATGTTAATGATTTAAACAGCAATATATTTTATTCCAATGAACAGTTTTCACCCTGATACTACTGCCTTCTGAAGTTAATGTCGGTGTTACTGAACACTTTTACTTATTTGTATTTATTTATTTTTTTATTTATTGTTGGCTTCCAGGCATTTATGTTAATTAGGGCTACATAATGTTTTACAGGTTTTACATTGTGCTGGAGTGTCAGCAATTTTTTAATAAATCTTTATTTTGTATGAAACCACATATCTTGTCAGTATTTTAGTTTAACAATATTTTGGTAAATTTGACATGAATTTGTATTATTATTTTTCAAATTTACACAGAATATCAGAGAACATATGGTCATGGAATGCCTTAGAATAACTGAAAGTCATGGAAAAGTTTTGGAAATTTTTTTGTAAAAATGTGTACAAACCCAAGTCTGTCCATTTCTGATCTTTTTCCGTCTTTCCCTATTCCATCAACACTAGACAGTCTTATTGACTACTATAACTCAGCCTTTCATTCAGCACTAGATAAAACAAATCCTTTAAAACATAAGGAGGATTCCTTTCTGCATTCATCTCCATGGTACAACTCAGAATTATGGTCTATGAAAGTAGCTAGCAAATGCCTTGAGAGAATGTCATGTAAGACTGGCCTCACAAAGCATGTCCAGACCTTCTCTGACCATCAAAAGGCTTACAGAGATGCACTAAACACAGCCAAGAACACACATTATGGCAGAATAATAGAAAGTGTCCATGATAACCCAAGGGTTTTATCTTCTATAGTTAATAAACTACTTCATCCTGCATCTGGCCCATTTACCTCTACTTTTTTTGTAATAAAATTAAAAATCTAAAAAACACAAGTCTGTCATCGATTTATATTTTTTCCTGTCTTCACTCCATCCAGCTCCTTTTATACATTTTTACCAATCACATCTGCTTGGATTAAACATTTAGTTTTAATTATACTGTGCTCCCTTTTTTTATCACTGCACATTCACAAACATTTCTAGTCCTCCTCCTGCTTTTTCCACAGTCTGATGAAACCTGTGTAGCATTAAAATAACATCTGAAATAAGAGGTGTAAACCGGTTCTCCGCAGTACACAAATATACATTCCTGTTTTCTAAGACCATTACTATTTTTACAATGTATATTAAAATTAATGATGTTACTTAACTTGTTTAAGTGTTCAGTTAAAACAGATTTCTGTGAAAATATCATACACTTGATGTTGTTGTACACCAGGAATATAGGTACAGTATGTATCAGTAGTCAGTCTTCTTTGCTGCCCATATATGAATGTTGTTATCAATCTAAAAAACTTTATCAGCTGGGCACTAGTTTTAAACACTGTCATCAGGCAACTAACGTTAACTCTGGACATCAGTATGCACATTGCCAAAAGATGAACCAATTGTAATTCAATATATAGTCATCTCAAAACATTGTTATAAAAAATACACATTGTACAAGTAAAAGAGAGTGCTTAATATTATTGTGTTTAAACACATTACCCGGCAACAAACCCACAAAACTGTGAGGTCATGGCATTTTAAGGTTGAAAGGGTTTGATTGTAAAAGAAAAAAAAAGAATCTACGATTGCCCAATCAAAGAATTTCACAAACCATCAAATGTCAGTTGATTTCCAATTATTTGCAGTTTTCTAAATCATAATTCTGTGCTGCTGGTGTTTAAAGTTTCTGACAGAAACGCATAAGGATGTAGTTTACAAGAGGATGGCAATCACTGGAACAAAACAGCCACTGCTCTAACTTCAGATGTGTCCACTTGAACCTGAAACAAGAATGATGGATCAATTTGGAATAGTAATGGAGTAGTAATGAGTCATTTTAAAGTTTAAATGATCCTTTAAGCCTCATAACATTTTGTGAAATAACAGGAGGCATTTTTATTCTTTTCATTTAATACCATAATCCAAGTTGCAATGGTACTAAAATGATAGTAAAAATTTAAAATAACAGTACAATTTTTTTAATGAATCACTGTTTATTAATTGGCAATTTTTGGTTATCTCTTGTTTTGTTTATTTGAAGAGGACACTTAAGTACTTAACTATCTCTACTCTAATGGTCATTAATTCATAAGAAGCAATTCAAATGTATGTTTATATTTTAGAATTTTAATGATCTGTGTACAAGTTTATTATATATTTGTTATCTGCGATAAATTTATAGATCACCATATAAATCCAAATACTACAGAAAAAATGTAATTGACAAAGCTTAAAATACGTATTAACTACGTATTCATTATGGCCTATAGGTAGTTTTTCTATGTTCCCTACTATTTATGTCTATTAAATAATATGTATTCTGCAGATCCCAAGTAGTAAACATCATTGATTTCCTGAACTGTTTTAGAATTTGAAGGGTAGTTGTATAATCTGTATGTTGTCTAAATCTTAAGTATTTTTAACAATGAGAAACCTTTTCCAGCTGGCAGATAAGTGGGCAGTTAACCATTTACGTCATATTCAGCTGTTTCTAATGAACACAACATTTTTTTGGTCATTAAAGATCAAGAGCATCCATCACTTCGTTTACAGTTTCAGCAAGTATGAAGGATTATTAAAAAGTTCAGATTTCTGAATTAATGTGAAATGGGGGATGATGGCATGACACTATGGTGAACGGTAAGACACATAGATTCTTACAGCATTGGTGGAGGTGTTAAAGGTATTCAGAAAGCTCAGAATAATGTGAAAAATCAATTGTTCTATAAATGGCCATAATACTTGAAGTTGCTCAAGTTTTAAAATTCATCCAACTAACTTTTGTAAGCACCAATGTGGCAAAAAGAATTTTACTAACAATATCAGTTAGTTTTAATGTTATTTTATTGATTATCCTTGTACCTTAGTCGTGACTGCAGATATTAGTGTCTGTTGCGTCCCATAATATCTGTTGTACAAGCTCGTATGTCTTCCACAGGCATGGTCCTAATGACAAGTGTTCAGAATAAAAATGTATCATAAAAATGCAACAGCTCTGTGACTGAGAAACTGCTCTTCAAAAGATGGGGTGAATGTAGATTCCCCACTCTTCAAATGGAATGGAACGTAAGTACACTGCCCAGAACACTGGAAAAAAATCAAATTTCTGAAAAAAGTGTTAAACAACAAAAGAGAAGCAGAGAGATGTATCCGCTTTCTTCTTGAAATTATGTATTGTTTACTTTCAGTGCAAACACTTCATACTTTTCTATCTTTAATTACACAGTATAGTTTGATTTGCATTTTTTAGCATATTGTCACCACAATTACGCAGTTACATTTTGAAATATGCCTTACTTGTGTAAAATCATTAGTTAGTGTGCTTATTACCAGATATTATGAGTGTTGCCTAGTGATGCCTGTATAGATGCTCTGATTGCCATGCCATTTAAGTATCATATGTTTCAACTGCCTCTGCTTAATGTTAAAAAGCCATTCTACCTATAACAACTTAGTTGTTATAGGTAGAATATCTCACTGTGAAGATCATGTTATTGTGGCAGAATTAATTTGAGTTTTTGCTTGTTAACTTAGTTTTTTTTTGTAGTATTTATTCTAGACCAGGGGTCCTCAGTCACAGTCCTGAAGGGCTACAGTGACTAATGGTTTTCATTCCAACCAGTTTCCTAATTAGAACTCAGTCCTTGCTGATAACAAAACTTGGTATTTAATTATATGCCTTGTTAGCGCTTTCATTCATTAAAGAAGAATTTTAATTACATTGTAAATTACAGTCCTGGATTTCCACAGTGGCTGCAGGTTTTCATTTCAACCACTTTCTTATTTAAACCAATTTATTTACTACTAAATCAATTTACATTTTTGGGCTTAATTTTAGTTATCTTGCCTGTTACAATTTAGAACCTTAACTGCCTATTTTAGATTTTAGCAGCTGCATTTAAGTTTTAATTGTTGCCTATTTTCTTAAACAGACATTAGTTAATAATGAAATAAAGATAACCACTAAACCAGCAGCTCCCCAGCCAAATGTGCTTCCTTTTAAACCTGTGTATTTACATCATGAAGTATCTGTGTTAAAAAAAATGTTTAGAAATAAATGAGAGGGGAATTAGAATGACCATTAAATTTAAATCTGTTCCGGTCCACAAACCTCATGTATAATGTTCTTAGAGAAGGAAACTACAGTGCAATTAAAATTTATCTTGGATGAATGAAAGCACTAACAAGCCAATACCAACTTGCATTATCAGCAAGGACTGTCTTCTAATTAGGAAACTAGTTTAAAGGAAAACCTGGAGCCACTGCGGCCCTCCAGGACCATGATTGAGGACCCCTGCTCTAGACTAACATGTCAAAATCTACTTCGCAAAGTGCATTTCTGAGGGTCAAAAAAATTACATTTTAATGAAAACAAATGAAAAATTAAATGTATTTTCTGGAAAAAAAAAACACAATACAGTAATCCTTCCTCGATCACGGGGGTTGCGTTCCGCGAAGTAGAAACCATATATTTGTATGGTTATTTTTATATATTTTAAGCCCTTATAAACTCTCCCACACTGTTAACATTATTAGAGACCTCTAGACATGAAATAACACCCTTTAGTCAAAAGTTTAAACTGTGCTCCATGACAAGACAGAGATGACAGTTCTTTCTCACAATTAAAAGAATGCAAACATATATTCCTCTTCAAAGAATGCGTGTCAGGAGCAGAGAATGTCAGAGAGAGAGAGAGAGAGCGAGAGAGAGGGAGCGTGAGAGTAAAGCAAACAATCAAAAAATCAATACGTGCTTTTGTGCTTTTAAGTATGCCGAAGCACCGCGATAAAGCGGCAATTTGTAGAGGAGCGTCCGTATCCTCTAGGCAAACAGCCTCTGTGCAAACAGCCCCTCTGCTCACACCCCCTCAGTCAGGCAGAGAGAGTGAGAGGGACAGAAAAAAGCAAACAATCAAGCACCGCGTGGGAAGCATATCATATATCATTGAGGAGTTTTAGTTAATATGTAATACATGCTCTGATTGGGTAGCTTCTAAGCCATCCGCCAATAGCGTCCCTTGTATGAAATCAACTGGGCAAACAAACTGAGGAAGCATGTACCATAAATTAAAAGACACATTGTCCGCAGAAATCTGCGAACCAGCAAAAAATCTGTGATATATATTTAGATATGCTTACATTTAAAATCCGTGATGGAGTGAAGCCGCGAAAGTCAAAGCGCGATATAGCGAGGGATCACTGTAGAGCTATAGATCAGAGAAAGAAAAATAAATGTTTGGAACTCATAGACACTTGAGGAAATGAGGAGAAATTAATACTGAAATGCCTATAATTACTAAAGCAAGCGTAATATTTCTTTGATATAATTCCAGGACAAATATGAAACATCTGAGTCTTTGTAACTGAGCCAACATGTCTTCTAACACACCATGATTATAGAATCAAGAACACATTATTTTTAGATTATTTTCTTTTAAGTTGTTTATTGATAAAATTTACCAGACCAACAAGACCTCTGATAAATGAAGTATTTTTGTAAAGGTCAAGTTAGGCATTCATTGACTAATTTAATGTTAAATTATGATATGAGTACTCAGGTCAAGATTATTTTATTATATAGTGTATCTTACTTTTTCATTTTGGGATACAGCTAATTTTTTTTCTGTTTATTGAGAGTACTGTAATTTGAATAGTGCCTCCACCAAAGAAAAAAAAAATCAATTTGAATAATTGTTACATGTTGCTTGGAAGAGACTTTCATCTATCAGTGTTTGAGCGCATGTACTTTTAAGTTCAGAAATAATCTGCATTTCAGATTGAGCCTTCAGTTGTAAGATTTCTCCCAGTTTTTAGCAGACATATTATGATGGAATTACTTCTCTTTGCTGTAAGATTAGCTTGGACTGTATTTGATGAGCACTTTTATAAACCCAAGACTAATTTTATACTTGAAGTTTCAAGTTAGAGATTTGGTACAAGAGAGACCAGATGCATTTTGAATACCATGTTTGGCAACATTTACAGTGAAGCTCTCCAAGAATACTTAACTCTAAGCAATGATGACCTCATCAAAGCATTTGCATCATATATCAGGACATCATAACTATTAACTAATAAAATAACATCATGGATTCTTATATGTAAACTTCCTGCTTAATTCTCTTATGATTGAGTGTAAAGCCAAAGACCCAAATTACAATTAGGCTCAAACATTAGTGCATAGTTTTTCAAGTATCAATGGCATTTATCACTTTCTGGAATCCAAATACTATCGAAACCTTATTTGTCTCCAGCTAGGATTTCACTTAACTTCTCCACAATATTTGCTTATTAATTTGATGTTGATTAAATTTAAACTTGTATTGCTATAATTGAACCAACACATTAAGAGATGAGATGTAATTAAGTTTATTTGAGGAGTTATGCTTAAATTATTTTCATGCATCTTATGGAACAGTAAAAAGTTCTTAGTTGATTTCTTGTTGACATCTTTTACAAATACATGTGATACCAAAAGTGCAAAAAGTTGAAAAGATCCTGGCAGCCATTTTCCATCAATCATATTTTCTCTGGGGTTTAATTATAAAACATTAATACAAAATGACAGTAAGTATGGCTTGCACTTAAATATCTCATACAGTGGTACTATTACATTGTTTCAGATCCCTCACTTGCCATATGATCAATCCTTGCACAAGTCAGATTTTAGCTTTATGCCTTAGCCATAAATATTTGATTAGTTTCTTGATGCATGTTTGTGTTATTACATTACTGCTCTGCTAGAGAGGAAAGACTTTACCTCCTGCAGGAGGACACGTTGCTCTGGCTGCAGTCATCCTGAAAATTGTGTTGAAAGGCAGACTAGCAGCAATAGCCACTTTTTTCATTAGTGGACTGTCACCTCCCAGAAAAATTCAAATTTTTCTGCAACAAGCTCCAGATAGACCACAATAATTCTATTAAATCCAGCAATGGATTGGCTGAAAAGCTAATATTCTTTTTTACTCAAAACATGCTGAGAATACTGATTTTTTTTTAGAAATAGGATTCATTTATGAGGGAGAGTGTTGGAAATGTTGTGAAAATCATGCATGAGTGTAGGAACAGTTATAAAAGGCACATGGCATACTGTATATCTAAACTTATAAGGAACACATCAATTATACTTTCTTTCTTTGGACTACTGATTCCTAAGATAATTTCAGAGTAAATGAAGAAGACATATGTAGTGATGTTGGTCACTCTGAGACAGTTATATGAAAGTAACATAAAGACGTCACAGAGAAGTGTCATGAGCAGTTGACTTTGATTCAAATTTATATTGCAAGATCATTTCCAGTTAGTACAGGATGTGAGGAGCTGAAACTTTACTGGCATAGGACAGGGCTAGGTTGCCATTTAAGGCCAAAAGAAATGTACACAACCCACATCATCAACAGCAGCAGCATGCCTCTACATATTGTAGCTCTATGAGCGGACATGGGCCACCAGGGTAATGTGGGCCATGTCAGTGCAGAGTTTCCCAGAAGGGAACTCTCTGTTAGGATTTGAGAGGCTGATCTTAGCCAGAAACTATTTAAGTGTACAGTAGAGAAGTTGGCATAATTATTTCACTTGCAGTCAGGTACTATAGTGAGCAAAAAAAAGTGAATAGCATGCTAAAAGATAGTGTTTTAAGACTCTGTGTTTTTAAAGGTGTGCAAGTGATTCTCTCCACTGACTAGTCAGACATATGGAAACTTTTAAAAGGTAGGCCGGAAGGGAACCTAGGGATTTACTTGGTTGTTTTTGGTATGTCTACTTAGTTTTACCTTTTATTATTGGAGCTTTCGCATTGTGATTTTGAACTGTACACAATTTAGTATCTGTTTCTTAGTTATAATTTTAGACAGAGATTCTTCCAATTACATAAGGTCATGTTATCATATCATGCTATATTTAATTTCCACTTACCTGTAACAGCAGTTTCAAAAGGCTTGTAAACTTTATACCATAAGGTTTACAAGCCTTTGCATTAATTTGACCTAAACATGATTTCATGAATCTGTATAATGAAAATACTGTACAATGTCACTAAACAAATAATAACAACAAAGTTATGAACAAGGAATTTAAATTTCAAGGGTAATTAGTTGGGTAATTGGGGGTTATTTGAATCATCCCTTCCATCCATGAAATGACAATGATCTGTGAACTTGAATGCCCCCTTTCTACTATGCTGCATTATTCTGTTCTTAACTACAGATGTTTGTGAAAGTGTCTGTATCAATTAAGATTTCAGATGATCTCAGGAATGATTTGCCAATGATCATTGAGATATAAAAGATTAGTGAGCCATTTTTAAAGTATTTGGTCACTGAAAGTCCACAGTTTAGGCATATAGTGTACCTGTTGAGGAAAACAAACTAAATTGTTTCTCTTAACATAATTAAAGTATATGGTACATCAGGAGGTCACAAAGAACCAGAAGTAAAACTACAGACTACCCTTCAGTTACATTTGAGTCCAGAGAAGTGTCACCCTTGGCTGCATCAGTACAATTGTTGGAACTTTTTATCTACAATATCTGTTCTGTGCTCAAAGTTGAAAGAAGTAAAGATATTGAGTACTCAATAAAGATTTAGACCTTTTGTCGTAAATTTCAGATTATGTTGTGTGTTTATGTGAAAGGCACAACAGTGCAGTGGTTAGCACTACTCTCTAATGGATCCAGTTTCCTAGGTGACAATCCTACACCTGACGTCTATGTGGACTTTTCCTAATTTTTTTCTGTGCTTACATGGGCTTTGCTTCAAACTTAATACATTGTAAAGACATGCAAATTAGGTAAATTGGCTGGTCTAAATTAGCCCCGTATGAGGCTACACCCTGCCTCATACTCAGTGCTGGTAGGACAAACTGTGATCCCCATTGCTCTTGATGGAATTAAGTGTATTACAGAAAGTTAGGTTGTTATAATGTGTGTTTGTGTGTATGTGTTAAGAAGCTAAGAGGAGAGAGTCAGTGTGTGCTCTCACAGATTGTATGTGTTAGTAAAAACATGTCACAAATATCAGGTTTCTTTGTCACATAAATTATTGAATGCATTGTAAAATTAACATTATATATCTTAACTCAGGACATGTAACAGTTCAAATGGATCTCTATTCAGTACTGTACATGGGTAATTAATGCAACATACATATACAGCATTATTAAATATCACAATAAATGAAAGCAATGCCGATAGCTATGAAATCTCAATAAAAGGAAAGAAATAACTTGTAAGTCCTACAATTTTTTTCTGACTTTAGCTGCAGGTGGAAGCTCCTGTCGCACCCTACGCAACTGTGTTTGGTCTTATTCAGGAAAAGGGAAAAAGTCTTTCCTAGACTAAGGTCATAAAGCTTATGAAACCGTTTCTGGACAAAGGCAGAAACTGTAACAACAGTTGCGTGGAGCTTCCACCTGCAGCTAAAGTCAGTTCAGTATACCTGTACTTTGTGAGCATGCCCGTGTGGATCAAACAGAGGAAGCTCAGCATTCTGCTTGTGACTTTACACTGTAGGAAGATAAGTAAATAAATTAAGGTAAATAACATTTGATCTGGATTTTATATAAGTAACATATAAATTTTTTTGTATAAGGACTATCACAAAACATAATCACAAACAGGACTCTGCACGATACCTGACTGGCAGGATGACACCCGACCTGTTGCTGCATCCAAATGGTGCCATGTTTCGCCTTTTACGCCTGGTGCAGCTGCATCGTTCTTATATGTTATGTTTCTAGCGGGGAGGGCTTCTGTTCTCTTTCTCCAATGTAGAACCTTCATCATCATCTGAGTTCACCTCTGTTATAGCACGTCTTTATTTCAAAACAGCAGTGTGAAATCGGGGTGAGTGTGAACGTGACTGAGAGAATAAAACTGAATAAAAAAAAAAATGCTAACCTTTACAAGAACCATAAATTTACACCAGCTGTTACAGACTCAAATCAAATGTATGTTTTTATTGTGCACTAATAAACAATAAGAGCAGCTCTTACTCAAAATTGTAATTCTGGTGGTCGGCCGGATTCGATCCAGGGACCGCTTGATCATGAGACAACAGTTCTTACCTCTACACCAGCCAAGCGGTCGTGCCAGCATCGTACCTTAACCCGATTTCTTTTTCTTTGGTTTTATTCTTGAATGAAAGCGCACTTGGTTTGTTATATGTGTACCTTTTGTGAAAGTGTTGATTTGATATTTGGACTTCAGTCTTCACACATTTTACATTCCATGTCAAAATGTTGTTGTTAGTACTATAACATGAAAAAAGTGTCAATTATAAGTATTTGTTCAAAATTTGTTGCGTACAGTACAGTACACAAAGTAGCAGCACCTATGAGAAACAAACATGGCATTTCGGTAAAACAAAATCTTTTTTAACTTTCAAATATATATAATAGCAAAATACCCACGCTTCGCAGCGGAGAAGTAGTGTGTTAAAGAAGTAAAGAAAAAGAAAAGGAAACATTTTAAAAATAACATAACATGATTGTCAAAGTAATTGTTTTGTGTATTTGGCGGCAGCATCATGAAGTTGTTTTCGCCTAGCTGCATCAGAATATGTACCACGACGTCTGACATGCCTCCTTTTTACTGTTTTCTCACAGCTTGGATTGCTGCTGTCATAATCGGTTTGAGTCTACATATATATATATATATATATATATATATATATACATATCTATATACAGTACAGGCCAAAAGTTTGGACACACCTCCTCATTCAATGTGTTTTCTTTATTTTCATGACCATTTACAGCACTCCATCACTCTCCTTCTTGGTCAAATAGCCCTTACATAGCCTGGAGGTGTGTTTGGGGTCATTGTCCTGTTGAAAAATAAATGATCGTCCAACTAACCTGACTTCTGCACAACACAACTGCTGGTCCCAACCCCATTGATAAAGCAAGAAATTCCACTAAATAACCCTGATAAGGCACACCTGTGAAGTGAAAACCATTTCAGGTGACTACCTGTTGAAGCTCATCGAGAGAATGCCAAGAGTGTGCAAAGCAGTAATCAGAGCAAAGGGTGGCTATTTTGAAGAAACTAGAATATAAAACATGTTTTCAGTTATTTCACCTTTTTTTGTTAAGTACATAACTCCACATGTGTTCATTCATAGTTTTGATGCCTTCAGTCATGAAAATAAAGAAAACACATTGAATGAGGAGGTGTGTCCAAACTTTTGGCCTGTACTATATACCATTTTAAATGCCTTTCAGACAGCCTTGGGGTCACAATCCCTCCTAACCCATTAACAGCTGTGTTTGATGTTCTTCCAGATGGGCTTAAAGTGGAGAAAGACAAACAAACTGTAATTGCCTTTACTACACTACTGGCACACAGACTCATTTTGCTCAACTGGAAGAATCCTAACTCTCCCATTTTAA
>JANRMT010062813.1:47704089-47752604 GCA_026402145.1 Polypterus bichir lapradei | reverse complement strand
GTTTAAAAGGGAGAAATCTCTTGTATACTGAAAGTATGTATAATAAGACTTTAAAAGTAAAAGGAACACTAAAATTACACAGAAAATTGTAAGAAACAGACCTGGCCTTTCTAAGTTAAAGTAATAGCAGTGATGTCCCTGGCAATTAACCCCATTGAAGATTAAATGGTTGGTCCCTTCCAAAGTCCATGGATGTGAAGTATAGAAATAGGGAGGAAGACTGCATTTTATTGGTAGCTTCTGGAGTGTAAGTTAACATATGATGTTTTATGTCATCATTTACATTTATAGTTTATTTTTTTCTGTTTGTTTTTACTTTTCTTTCTACATTTTTTAATATATTGTGTTTTGTTCCATATTAGGGAGGCAAATGCAGATGCCTTCTTCACATTATACATTCTATCATTAGGGTATTGTCTTTAGCTTGCGAAAAAATTAATGTGGGAATTTGTTTTAACTGTAAATTCCTGTTAAATGTTTATTTAACATAGCTTATACATTGCACTTTTTCATTGAAAATCCCCATGATGACAATGATTAGCCAGTAATACCAATAAAAGAATTTCATCTTTTCATCATGAAGTGCTTGACTTTCCTCACAAGAAAAACAGTCTGGGATGTAAAATTCTGTTTTCCTGTATGCACTTTAACTTTCTGTTTAACCTAAATACATTAAATGTGATGGCTTCATTCCCATGTAAAACTGTTCTTTATTTGAAGCTAACATCTGACAGCTGTTTAATCTTACTAATGAACAGGAATGTTGACCTCTTGTCTGATACTGTCTCTGTGTTTGGGTGAACCACATAAGGCACAAATCCCTCATTTAAAGAAAGAATCAGGCTTTTTGTGTGCACTCGCACTTGAAGGATTTATCAATTGTCTTAACTCTGCTTTGAAACTGCCAGCAATTCTAAACCACTAATCCTCCAGCAATGTTTCTTAATTTTAGTGACCTTGTCTGCAATAGAGAAAAACATTGTGTGACTAGAATGTATTGTTGTGGTCTAAGAAATGGTATTTTCAGAAGAAGCATCAGAATGAAATGTTTTTTTTTCAATTATCCATGGAGAGTCTGTTTCAGATTAATCAACAAATTCAATCTGGAAAGGTTTGCCTTGCATATTAAACAAGTAGAAATACCATTGTTCTATAAAGCAAGTTTTCCTTTTATTTAAAAACCTAATACAACGGGGCTTGTGCTTGTGATGGATGTTGCTTAAACGAATTTGGCAAGGTTTGAGTAATACACCTGCAAGAGGCTAAAGCAGTATTGGTATTTAAAGTAATTCATCGGAGGAGGATTGCCAATTAGCAGAGGCTTATAAAAACTGGTAACAGTGCATGTGTGTATAAGAAAGCACTCTGAGAATGTAGTTCTTTCAGTTGAGCAGAAGCAGAACAATGTATCAATAATAAGTGGGAATGGCAAAAATGTAAAAAAATAAAAATAATGTTTGATTTTAATTATAGAAACTAGACAAGTCAGATGCTCTTTATTGGGACCCCAAATGGAGCAGAATGGGGCCTAGTCTTTATTTTCATTTATTCTACTGCCAATTGCTTCACCCTCATTTTTTTCAAAAACATCACACTCAGTAGAGAAAAAAGCCTGTTTATCTTTATATAGTAGTTTGTAAAAGTTTTGGTCTGTAAATATTCAACTGAAGAGACTGATCTAATTTGAAAACTTTAAAACACATATAATCCTAATTAATTCCCCCCAATAAACATGATTCTGAAATACAAAAAAATTCAATATCATTGTGATAGTGTAGCATGATAAAATGTAATATGTAAAACATAACACCGAATAATACATTAAAACGATATTTTCATTCAGTTTTTTATTGTTTAAATACAAAAAAGTTACATTGAAATGAATTGTATTTAAGATGTAATTCCATGTAAGGCACCAAATGGTCCAATTGGTCTATTTTGTTATTTTATCAAGAGAGCAGAGCACAAATAAACACAATTCAGTCAAAAAGAGTAATTGTACAGTACAGACATTAATTTAAAAAAAAATTCAAAAACTTAAAAACACAACCCCATTCTCTTAACCAGTTCAGAGAACTATATGATTGCAAGGCCTAGTTTAATGTTGTTCCAAAAATTAGACCACAAAAAGGTTTGGAAAAGACCAGAATTCTTATTTATAATAGTATTAATGAATTCTTGCCAAATTCTAAAAAAAAATCTTAAACAGTTTCTCATATAGGTATTTAATTCTCCAGTTTAAGATAATACGCTTTCTTTTGAGTTATAGTAAGTGAGTTAGGATGCAGTTAAGTAGAGCAAGGTAAGTCTTCATACAAGCAATTAACAATAATATAGGATACCACAATAGACTTTTCATTGTCAATGTTTCCCATTGAGTTATACCAAATGTTCCTATTAAGAGGCTGGGCTAGATTTTTTTTTTATCCAAAGCTATCCGAGAAATATGTTAAAATATTAAACCAAAATAGTCTGAGTATAGAGCACTCCCAAAACGAACAGTATGACAAAATCGGATGGTCACTTGATGACATCTTTCACAATTTGTATACATAATTTGGATATGTCCTGGGTTCAGACAGTTTTAATTTGTGTATACTGTATATGTATGATGTACAATTTTAAGGTTAGTATTTAATTGTTGGATTAATCTGCTCATTTGGGGACTGATAAGATCTTCTTAAGTCACTTCACCCACTGTCTGAGCTTCATATGAAGTTATTGGTGGTATGTAAAAATTTAGAAACCAGTTATATAATGAAAATTTACCTTTAGAATATCTGTTGATTTGTATCTGCCTTAATATGGAGAACATTTTTTTTTCACTCTTTTCTACAGCATACGAGAATCTTTTGAAAGTTTTTCTATGTATTGCAGAGGAAAAAAAAGAACTATATTCTCTTCCTACTTGGTCCAAGACAAAACTTTTATGGCTAAATTGCTTGAGAATTACTGAATAGATAAGGGTTAAGCCACAATAATATAACAAAAATTTCAAGAAACTGATGCATAACAAATAGGTGATTTAATTTAAGAGGTAGATTTAAACTGAGCAACTCATCCCATAGATGGGATAGCAAAACTCTTTCAGATTTATCCAGATAGGACACAAAATGCTTTGTTTTCATTGTGTGAAAATTGGATGAGTCTGGTAACAAATATGCTTTGTCATTCTCTTTCAAGTGCATACCTTTGACAGCTGCAGTGTGACTAACACAACAAAAAGATTTTGGAGCCTCTTCCCACTTTTTCTTATTTGCACTCTAAAATAACACTTCTGAAAAAAATATTGCAATATTACTAATTGTTAATAAATTGTTGTTTTGCACTCAGTGGCAGCACTGCATTTAAATAATAAGCATGACACATTCCAAATCACTACAAGAAAATCTGCAATTTCTTTTGTTTACATACTGTAAGAAACATGCAAATAGTCACTATTGTTGTTTTTTTATTATTAGTTTTATTGTTATTATTTATTATTTATTTATTGCTGTTTCTTTCAGATTATTTCTATCTATTTACTTACTGATGATTCACTTTTAACCATTTATACATTTATTACAGCACAGTATAGTTCTTTACCTGTCTTGCACTTGTCCTGTTTTTACGTATATTTTGCACTGTAGCCCTAGGGAATGTTATTTTGTACCACGGTATGTTGCAATACTGAGTACGAATGGTATGACAGTAAAGCCACTTGGCTTGAACTAGAGTATTGGCAACACCTGTAATTTCTTTTAAACTGAAATGCTCCTAAACCATTGACTCTTTCTGAGGCTTTCTGCTGGTACCCTCCTCTATGCTTTGATTGCCAGTTACTTGAGGAAAGAAATTTTAATTAATGTTTTTTTAATTGACTTAATCAGGTAACTCAGTTACTTGTCACATCCCCAGTATATCTCCTCTTAATAAAAGGCCACTTGTTAAAAAAAAAAAAAAGTAATCCCACCTACGTGTTATTTTCTACCACAGGCTCCCTATAGTAATCTAAGTGCTGCAAACAAACCTTAAGAATTATCACAATGACATACCTGGCATTGCTTAGATTAACATAAACTAATAGCAAAGGGTTTCAGCCTCTTCAAGTTTAAATTTAAAAGGAGAACATCTTACCTGACAGCAAAAATATAACCTCTCTCTATCTTTTCAGGATATTAATAATGTTAATTGAAATGAACACACAAAAAGCTGAGAATACAGGCTAGTGATATAAAGTATCTATAAAAATCTAAATAGCAAAGAAAATATTTAAAATATGAATAGTGTTTAAATATGAACACCCCATCATTCAACATACAGTAGTATATGCTGCATAACGTGGAACAAAATGCTTGAAAAGACAAGTTCACTAAAAGTATCTTTTGATACTTTGAAGATGATTATATATACTTTATATATATATATATATATAGTGACAGATAGGGGGCGCTATCGCTCCCTTGAACCCTTGTCCAAGACACCAAACACCAGATAAAAGTCCAAAAAGTTGACTTTTTATTAACACAAAGTGCACAAAGCACCCTCCTCTCCACAATACTCATTAACACAATAATTACTAATAAACAATCCTCCACACTCCCAGACGCGTTGCCACCCTTCCACCCAGCTCAGCTCGTCGTCTGGGAGTTCCCCGAGTCCTTTTATATTCCCTGTCCCGGAAGTGTCTCCAATCCCCAGTCCATGTGATCTCCTATCACTTCCGGATCAGATAAAAAGTCCTTTTCTTCACCCCGGAAGCACGTCATTCCCCTTGTCCATGTGACTAGGACGTACTTCTGGGGCGTAGGGCAAATACTCGTTGTTCCTCCCTGCAGCGTCTCCTAGCGGCCCCCATGGTGGCCATGCTGGTCTTCGGGGCACCTCCATACTGCAGGGAGGGCTCCACCTGGCGGCGTGGGGGTATTGGCCGGGATGAGCGGCCGGCCATGCATCACAATATATATATATATATAATAAAAGTAATAATAACGCACATAATGACTACTGTGTATAAAGACGTAAAGCAAAGCTGAAATTTTGTAGGACTGTACATCTAGAGCATTAGCAATCCTCTAAGAATTGACATTTTGATATATCAACAGTTTAGGGTAACCACCCTCATAGGAAAAGTAAATACCCCAAAGTCTCAAATATGCTTTGGCTTATTTGATTGAAATTTGGTGATGTTTTGATGTTTTAGCCAACTTCTGTTTTTTCATTTGTCAATAATTATTAACCTTATGCTAATGTAGATGTATTGCACTGTGCCAAGTGGGAGCTTTATAGAAACGAAGGATGCAATAGAAGTGATTAATGGGTCATGTGAACAACAGCACTAATTAATAGGGTGGATGGTCAACTGAAGAAGGAGCAGTTCCTGGACAGGATAAAAGTAACATGGTCAAGTTTGACGTGCTCATTTAGGAAGGAGATTGTTCTGTGAAAATTGCAAAGCTCAGTGGATAGCAAGTACACTATAAAGCTCCAATGAGGTTGCCAGGTGCTGTGGCTGTATGTGTTACTTTGCTAGAATTAGGATTTATTGCTTCACTAGAAGCAAAAATGAAGGTAGAGAGAAGTAGAAGCAGAAGAGGCATCCTCGGATCCAAGACAAGCTGGGACTAACAACATGAGTTTAATGTTTAACTTAATGGTTCCCACACAAGTAACTTCATAGTAATATTCATTCGCATCTATGAACTTTGAAAGGGGATCCTCCACCCACAAAGTCAAAATAATAGATAGATAGCTTTATTTGTCCCCAGTGGAAAGTTTGCCTTTTCACAGAAGCTCTTTAAATTAATAAATAAGTACATACATACATACATACTCACATCTGTATCTGAATATAGTCCATGAGTCTCTGTGATAAGTGGTCTGTGGCGTAGAATATAGTTTAAATAAATAATTAAGTTCCAAGAGCATGCAGGCTCAGATTGGGTGCAGATGTGTGCATGACAGTGCTGCTCCAGGGTAGATTGTGGTACTTGGCAGATCACACACTTAGAGAAACAAGTGCAAAAGTGAGTGGATCAGTCAGGTGCCACATTCACGACTTGGAGTGGGCGGAGGGTCACATCTGCTCCCAATCAAGCTGATATTAAAGTAGCCTGAACGGCTCAGAGGGACAGAGAGAGATTAACAGAAACAAACAGAAACAGAAGCAGAGTACAGGCCTGATGCTCAGGGGCTGAAAAGGGCCACTCCAGCTGAGCATGTTTTATGGAGTAACTGGAGTGACCCAGTACTCATAGGGAGCTCCTGCGTAAGGCTGAGGAGTGGTAGTTGGAAGCAAGGGAGGGAGGCTTGGCATTGTGCTCTATTGGGGACCTGTGGGAGAGGAAGGACCCAAACCTGGGAAAAAGGTTGGCTGGGCCTGTCTCATCTGCTGCAGGATCCCATGTGAGGTAAGCAGAGGAGACATCAGTTTTAGAAGAATGCACCACAGCTTGTGAGTTTTTAAAGTACTGTTTACTGCCTGCAATTTCAATCTTGTTTTTATGGAATATATTTATTTTTTGGATACTTTAACCTCCATATACCCTGCTTTTATGGATTATTTATTATGAATGTAACACTGCACTTTTGAACACTGCTGTTTTTTGATTATAAATAAAGGCACTAAACACTTTTGCACCTACTCCTTGCTGGATGTGTGTGTCCTAATTTCCCCGAATCATTTCTGAATTACAACTGTAGTTTTAACTGTAATATGTTCTATTTTATACCATTCCTCATTCACATAAATGACCGGTCATCCCCCCACCCATCGTTTTTCCACACTGTACTGGGTCTCTGTCTGCTTGAATAAGATGAAATCCATCCAGTAGGGTCAGGTATATCAGGTTTAAGCCAGCTCTCTAAAAAGCACAAAATTACACTGTACTTGTACGCTCCAAGGCCCACTATAAGC
The DNA here is from genome assembly GCA_026402145.1 of Polypterus bichir lapradei. Classification (NCBI taxonomy): domain Eukaryota; kingdom Metazoa; phylum Chordata; class Cladistia; order Polypteriformes; family Polypteridae; genus Polypterus; species Polypterus bichir. Next base: position 47,745,709 of record JANRMT010062813.1, on the reverse strand, counting down.
ACAGGCTGTACATCCATCTTATTTGACAGTGATCAAACATTTTCCATTACAATAGATTGTAGACTAACTCAAAAACATTTTTGCCTTTTACTCTTGTGCCAGGATGTTGCACTGTCTGTCTGTGGACACACCGCTTTTGCGGTAAATTGTAACAAAAGCTGCTTAGTCACTTGCAATTGCAGAGCAAGTAGCTGATTATGGGAGTATTTAATACACCTCACTTTCATTTCCTCCGTGTCCTTTACTGTTTCAGGTGTTACAGGCATAAGGTAGCATTTGAGTCCTCTTTGTGACTCCATCCAACTTCGCAGCCCATTTGAAGTGCAGTCTTGATAAGACCGCGCCTGAATTTGTATGCATTGCAGTTTGTAGGAAATTTAAAATCCATTTATCTGATTTGTAGTCGCTACTATCATTGACAAGCCAGAATCCAGATAAATTCTAATTTTAAATGAGACTAGTAAGTAGTAAATAAGTTCAGAAAAAAAAAAACAGTAAGATATATGGAGCTTTAATAAAAAGGCTGCAGCTTGCACGGTGTTAGGAAGTATAGCTTTTATGTGCATAACTGCTTCTTTGAACAGGGGTGCAATTCCAGCTCTCAAATCCTTTTCATATACTTTTGCATCTGCAGACTTTAAAACAGGACCACATACAACTGAAGAAAAACACAGAAAAAAATAGTTAATGAATTGAGGTAAAAAAATGAAATCATAAAATTTAATGATGGTAATAATATATAATTAAATTTTGCAATATTTCTGCTGATTATCTGTTTCAATTCTAAAGAATACACTTTCCTGTAAAACTGTGTTTTATGATGACCATGAATAAATGCCAAGTCACTACGAAAAGCCGGAATTGATCTAATGCAGGAATGTTTTATTCGTGGGCAATTGTGTATAGCATGTTCAAGAGTAAGCAGCAGACCTAATAAAATTATTATACTTGTTATTTGACTAACACCTTTATCCAAGGCATCTTGCAACATTTAAGGTACAATTGGTTACATTTCTTATATTTTTCAAATTTGAGCCCAGGCCAGGTGACTTGACTTGCACATGGTCACACTGTATCAGTAGTAGGTTTTGGACCCACAACCTCAGGGTTTACAGTCCTAGATCCAAAACCTTAACCAGCACACAAGTACAGTAACATTATTCTTTTGTAACGACGTACAAATTTTGTATACAGAAAATGTGCTTTGTTACATAGTACTTCTGATACACCCGATTAACCAACAGTACTAAAACCAATGCCTGTTATCTTAACAAAATGTCCCAGGTGAAGCCATATAAAACACACCAAATAGATAGATAGTGTGACAGATAGGGGGCGCTATCACTCTCTTGAACCCTTGTCCAAGACGCCAGACACCAGATAAAAGTCCAAAAGTAGACATTGTTTATACAGCACAGTGCACAAAGCACCCTCTCCTCCACAATACTCATTAAATTAAACACAATAATCACAATAAACAATTCCTTCACTCCCAGACTCGTTGCCACCCTTCCACCCAGCTCAGCTCGCCATCTGGGAGCTCCCACAATCCTTTTATACTCCCTGACCCGGAAGTGTTCCAGTCCCCAGTCTATGTGATCTCCTATCACTTCCGGGTCAGATCAAAAGTCCTTTTCTTCACGCCGGAAGCATGTCATTACCCTTGTCCATGTGACTCGGACGTACTTCCGGGGCGTATGGCAAATAGTCACTGCTCCTCCCTGCAGCACCTTCTAGTGGCCCCTGTGGTATCCAGCAGGGCTGTAAAGGAAAATTCCAACGTCCATAATTCCCTGCTGGCATTCGGGGCACCTCCATGCTGCAGGGAGGGCTCCACCTGGCAGCCTGGTGGTATTAGCTGGGATGAATGGCCGGCCATATTCCACAATAGATAGATAGATAGATAGATACTTTATTAATCCCAAGGGGAAATTCACATACTCCAGCAGCAGCATACTGATAAAAAACAATATTAAATTAAAGAGTGATAAAAATGCAGGTAAGAACAGACAATAACTTTGTATAATGTTAACGTTTACCCCCCGGGTGGAATTGAAGAGTCGTGTAGTGTGGGGGAGGAACGATTTCCTCAGTCTGTCAGTGGAGCAGGACAGTGACAGCACTCTGTTTGTGACTTTTTGACAAACAGATGTCTCAACTGCCAATTTACATTAGTTAAACGTTCTTCGAAATAATCTGAAAATTGGCCTTTTATTCACTGTAACTCCAGTTTTTGCAGAAAAATAATGTGTGCATATATTTTGGACATGCCTGGAACAATGTATTTTCCTGAACAAATTAAAAAAAAACTTGACAGATTTTCCACATTTCCACACAGATTGTTTTATGTTTTAATGTATTGATAACTAATTCTAAGCACTGAAGCAATAAACACTTTGAAGTACGTAAAATTATTAAACAGTACTTTATGGTAATCTGGCATATCAAGTTGTTCTGTAACATTTTGGTCTCAGTAGAGGTGGGTTTTCTGACTCCATTAACTGTATATATACTAAGAGCAAGGTATACTGTTGCAGTCAAAGTAATAATCCCACATTCCAGAGTAAACTAACAGTCACTCTGAAATTTATGGATCCTCTAATACCTAAACAGTCTTTTCAAGCACTGCTGCTGTCCAGTATGTTTGCAGAAGGACTTTATTGCTAATTTTTACTTGTCAATTTGAGCAGTTTGTTAAAATTAAAGTGATTGCTTATTCTACCGTGCCTTCAGCTGCACATTTGTAATTTTAATGTGCTGAGGTGGTAGCAGCAGATTTGAAAGGTGCAACATTTTACTGCTTATCACAGAGGCACACAACACTTTAATTTTGAATTTAATCCACTCTAGGGACTGTGATTCAATGAAAGACTTAAGCATCTGCTCAGGATCTTTAGCAACGAAACAAAGGATGTTAATCAAAAATGTAAAAAAGAAAAAATCATGAACAAAATGAAATGTAACTTGACCATTTCATAATGCCGTTAGTTATATAATCATTCTGTGGCTTTTCAGATTTGCCTAAAAATTATACTAAATCATTTCCTTTATTTATTTTAAAGCAGGGAAAAAATATAAATTCTTCATAGCTGTTTTGTATGAACATGGATCACTTGTAATATGAGATGTGAACATTAATATCACTAATAATGAATTTGTAAGGTGTAAAGAAAACCTAAGCCACTTTGGGCCTGCCTATCACAATGAATTGTTCCTGACTAACCAGTGGTGTGGATAGGTAACCCACACCAAAACCCACAAAATACCTCATTTTACTGCAAAACTGACCACAGCAACATGTCTTTTTCATGAGCTTTTTTCAAAGCTTTTTCAGGGACTACTTCTGGATCCCAGCCCTGAATGATTTTCAAGCCCTGGAATGCCCTATAAAACGTCTGGTAACATCCTCTCAAAGCAATCCCCCGATTGCCTTAGCGGTCTCTGCAGTCTGTGTCCCTGTTTTCTTAACATATGTCAGTTACACTTGCAAAGGCTTCTGTAACATAATATAGAACAGCAGGAATTATGTCAGGCAAAACCCCCTTTCCAACAATGCCATCTATCTATTGGGAGACTATTAGTCTCTTACCTATTGTTCACTGTTATTTCTGTATTATATCTTGATATAGTTACTTTTTTGGTTATCCATCCATTTTTTTTAGCAGCCAGGCTTTCATGCCCTGATATGTTAGTGTTAGTATCCCATTCATAACTATTTGACAGGCTTTGATTGTTATTACAACCAAACTAAATTTACAGCACATATTCTATAAAATCTCCAAACAACTATTTTCTGATCCTCCATTTTGCAGTAGAAGACTGTGAGAAACCAAATGTTATATCAGCAATAATAGACACATGAGCCAGGAGATTAGGTACTCACCCAGAGTGGGAAAATTATAAATTACCTTAATCTTAACAGCTTTGTGGATGGTGATGCTGTGGTTACTGCTGCTGACTTACAGATCTAGCATTTGGTATTTGAATCCCATACCTAGTTGTTGTCTTTGTAGAGTGTCCCCTTTCTAGCCCCGTGTGTGGGTTTTCTCTAGATATTCCAGTTTTCCCCAAAGATAGTGTCACAATCTGTGCTTTGTGTTGCACAAATTAAAACTGATGAACAGTCCTTTTTCAAAACACCTTGTTTCAAACTCTTTGGAACTATTTTGGGTTCTTATGTTAAGCAGAACTTAAAAACATTCAAGAGAACTTAGTAAATTTTCAGCAACAAAGTGACTCTTTTATTAGAGGAACAAGAATTTATAAAGACTTTTGTTAACATGAGATGTGCATGCTTTTGCACTTGAAACTTCTTTTTTCTTACATACATTTGTAAGATAGTGTGTTTTCTTTGCAACCAGAGCATCCCCAGAAAATGAAAATTTAGCTTTTCCTGTCACAATGTGTATGTTGGGCTAATTGGTGATTCCATCTTGGACCTGTGGAAGTGTTGGGTGTGTGGTTAAGTTAGTCCTAGACTAGCGCCTTCTCCGGAGTTGGTTTCTTCTGTTCAATGCTGCATGGGTGAGCTCATGACCTGAACTACAACCACAAATCAAAAAAGTTGCAAAGGTATGAAAAATGTCAAGCACTCTAATATGGAGTTACATTTACAAATGCAACTTAAAACTTTACTGTGCAAAAAAGAAGCCTTATGTTAGCCATGTCCAGAAGCAGCCTCATCTACACTGGGCCCTGGGGCATCTGCATGACCTGAACTACAACCCCAAATCAGAAAAAGTTGAGATGATATAGGAAATACCAAGCACTACAATATTGAGCTACATTCACAAATGCCACTTAAAAGTTTACTGTGCAAAAACGAAGCCTTACGTTAACCGTGTGCGGAAGCTGCGTCAGCATCTCTGGGCTCGGAGGCATCTGGGATGGATCATCACACAGTGGAAATGTGTACTGTGGTCAGACGACTGAGTATTCCAGATCTGTTTTGGATGAAATGGATGTCGTGTGCTATGGATCAAAGACAGAAAAGGACTATCCAGACAGTTACTAACAACAAGTCCAAAAGCCAGGTTCTGTCATGGTATGGGGCTGTGTCAGTGCCCTTGGCAAAGGTAATTTATACTTCTGTGATGGCAACATTAATTCAGAAAAGTATATTGAGATTTTAGAGCAACTTATGCGGCCTTCAAGACAATATCTGGGGCTGTCCTTGCATTTTTCAGCGAGACAAGACCGCATTCTGCACACATTTCAAAGGCATGGCTGTGGAAGAACAGAGTACCGGTACTGGTACTGCAGTCCTGACCTGTCCCCAGCAGAGAATGTGTGGAGAATTTTGAAACATAAAATGCAACAATGATGACCCCGTACTGTTGCACACCTTAAGATGTGTTTGCAGAAAGAATGGGACAAAATAACACCTGAAATGCTTCATCGTTTGATATCCTCAGTTCCAAAATGTCTTTTAAGTGTTGTGAGAAGGAATGGTGACATTACAAAGTGGTGAATGCTTTTCCGTCCAAACTTTTAGGGCCTGTGTTTCAGGGCTGAAATGCAGGATATGGATATTGTGACAACTCTAGAGGACATAGCAGCTATTCAACACATACAGACACATAAGGCACACTTACAAAACTCATGCTTTTTATTTCTTGTTTTCCAATTCAGCACACAGCTCCTTACACAGTACTCTAATCACCACAATAACTCACTCCTTTCTTCTTCTCTATTTTCTTTCTCTTTTTCTCTTATTCTTCTGCCTCTACTCCTCCCTACACAAGCTCTGTCCTCCACCTCCCGACTCTGGCTCCCAGAATGGAGTGATGTGGCCCTTTCTATATTGTTTCCAGATGTGCTGCAGGTGTTCCCTAATGATCTTCCTGCAACACTTCCTGGTGTGGTGGAAGTGCTGCATGGGCACCTGGAAGCACTCCAGGTGCACCCGGATTCTCTTCCGGCAGCACTTCCTGGTGTGGACGTCAGTGTCACCGCTGGCTTTCTGTGGGTTTTGAGAGCTGAACTGACAACTCCCATTTGAAAATGCTTTTGATGTTCCTGTCTTGACAACAATAAAGCTGACTTTTTTGGAAACCTGCACTCGCCGCCTTCTCTCTTGTGCAAGTCTGTGACCCACACATCACAAGTATATTAACAAATGAGATGAAGTTAACCAGACAAAACATGAAATATATTGGGTTCATGCTGTCTGCAATGAAATAAAATTCAAAGTAAATTTAAGAATCACATTTTTGTATTTGCAATTTCCATACTGTCCCAACTTTTTCTGATTTGGGGTTGTATATAAATGAGTTTGAGAATGTTATTCTGACATCAGGGTGACCTTACAGTATCGAGTGCTCCCTGCATGGAGTTTGCTTGTTGTTAGTATGGGTTTCCTATGGGTGACCTTATTTCCTCCCACAACCCAAAGACATGCAGGTTCAGTGGACTGGTGATGCTTCACTGACCATAGTGTATATTTGTATGTGTTCACCCTATGAAGGACTGCACCTGATGCTTGCTAGAATGAACTCTGGCTTCACCTCAACTCTAGTCTGCAGTGGATTTGAAGGTGGATGGATGGATAAATATTTACATCTTTTAATCCAGCAGGGGGTATACGTTAATTAACATACTGTATTTTATATACTGTTAGAGTATATGCATTTTTTAAAATGGCCCTTTCACTACCACAAAAAGAAATGAAAATATACACTTAGCTTGTATTCAGGGTAGTCAATAAGTAGTTTCTTTGGCACCCTCTCATGCATTTCTTCTGGATTTTACTGTTTTATAATAATTAGAATCCTTTGGTTAAAGACCTATTCTTGTACAACTGATAAGTTTTTCTGTGACCTATGCCTTTTTATCTAATAAAAATTCAGGTTTTTCACTTTCTGCCCATTGGTCATGTTACTTATAATTGGTATCATTCTGACAATAGACATCAGTGCAACACCATTTTGCTCTTCGCTTTTCACAGGGATGTGGTTTATAGGGATATCACCTTTTGCCGGTTATATAAGAATGTCATATGATGTGTTACTTTAGGATGTAATGCCTACTTAAGATGGTATGGTGCTCAACATATACATATTGGGATATACAAAAAAGATGATTGTTACTAAGGGTTAATTTAACTAATTAGTATACAGAATGTTTTACAAAGAATTTTTGACTACGACTTTTGTTTAATGTGCCAGGTTTCAATGATTGGCTCAGTCTTTCTCTCTTGGTCTTCTGAATCATGCCTGCTTTAACACCAAGATTTTTGTCGCTTCTATTTTGCTTCTTTTATCCTCTAATCATTTCCTCCTACATTTTTCTTTTGGGCAATATGGTCTCACCTGGTGTCTGTAACAGTATCCAGTTTTTCTTCTCTAGTCCAGAAACTACCAACATGCCCCAACTTCTTAGAATGCAAAACAAATACCATAATATATACTGTGTGGTCCTGCTTTTTCTTTAATTATCTTGAACAAGCTTTGTGCCTTAGCAGTGATCATCTTTGTGCTCAGAGGGATTTGCTTTCGGTTTGGTCCTCAATCCATGTCATTAGTAATCATTCCGTATCTGATATAGTTCCCTCTCACATTTTTGTTAGCCGTAAAGCCTATCCTTTGTTTGTGAGGATTGTTGAGATTGTTGAGTGTGACATGCCTAAATAATGAGCAATAGATTCACTGATTTTCCACATTCATTTTGTTTAATAACCTTTTGTTTCACTTCCAAATCAATACTCTTTTGCCCTTTGCTTCTGCTATCACTACCACATATCTGTTTATATAGGCGAGTTTTCATTGGGTACTCCTTTTTTCCTCCATTATGTATAAAACATTCAAGTTGAGTTGAATGGTAAAGATTGTTCATTAGTTCCAGGTTAAGACTGATTCCTACCTTAAGTGCAGTGCTACTGAGATACACTTGGATCCCTCACTAACCTTTTTTAGAATAAAGTTGTTTAAAGAAAATGAATGAATAAATGTTGTACTTTGGCCATTAGGAAAAACATCAAAAATCACTTCAGCTAATTTGGCTCCCAGACAGTAGTTCCAAATGTTCCAATTTTTTGCACACATGTGGCATGTAATGCATCTTATAAAGTGTGTACTACACAATGAAGTAATGCCAGTACCATATCACTACTGTAGCAATTAATGCTGACAATTAAGCTTTCTGTTTAATTGCTGCATTGAGTACAAAGTGTACTGACATATGCTGTAAAATGCCATAAAATTCAGTATTCTTAAAAAAGACAATTTAGAAACATGCAGTGGCTTTAGAGCTGTGGAATAACAACTATTGCTTAAAAAGCCAATGTGTCCTATTTTTGCTTTGTTTTCAGTAAAACAGAACTGTACTCCACATTCTCATAAAACATTTTATATGCAACCCTGAGTCTATAAAATCATCAAAAAATAAGCCAGCCAATACTAAATTGCAGTTTGCAGAGTTGTGTGAAATGTCTTAACGCTTCTCTTTACTTACTGCTTCCCATAATTCATATGCCAGCTAGAAAAGAGATTACAAAACATCTAATTTGAAAAAGAAATGCTATGTTAGTGTTTCTTTACAAGTTTGTGTTACTTCTAGCATTCTTAACATATTAATCAAATTAAACTGCACTTATGGCTATTATTGCAATAGTTCCAATCAGACTAGACGTCATTAAACAGAGTGACACCATAAGTTTATCATTAACAAATGAAGTACTTATTTATGGAGACTTTGTCACCATTCATGGCAGCTTGACTATTTTTTCTGTTAGACTTTTACCTTTTTTACATAAATAAGCACAATTTAAAATGTAAAATGTTATTCCATAAAAGCTTTTTGAATTTGATATGTCACCTCATAAGTCAAATGCTTTACAGTCCTTAAATGTGTTACTCCAGAGGCACTCACATTACATATGTTGTTTGCATAAACAGGTCGATTTAATAAGTGAACCACGAAGGAAAATGTTGCATTGTTAATGCATTGCCATGGTATTGTGAATATACACTGTGTGTTCAAATTACTTTTAGATTAATTGATAAAGATTTAGTAATGCATAAATTGTTAGACACCAGACGTAACATACAAGTCAGACAAGTTTAACTTATAGAGCACTGTGTTTATCAAAATAAATTTGTGCTATGTTAGTTGTAATAATCGGGCATTTACTAGTATGATATACTGGGATTCAAACCAAGGTTCCTGGAGCAAGGTTATAACATTAACCACTGTAGAACTGTGCTAATTCACACTAATGTCAATCTATACTAATAAACGGCAAAGCCCTCACTCACTCACTCACTCACTCACTCACTCACTCACTCACTCACTGACTGACTGACTGACTGACTCATCACTAATTCTCCAACTTCCCGTGTAGGTAGAAGGCTGAAATTTGGCAGGCTTATTCCTTACAGCTTCCTTACAAAAGTTGGGCAGGTTTCATTTCGAAATTCTACGCGTAATGGTCATAACTGGAAGGTATTTTTCTCCATTTACTGTAATGGAGTTGAGCTTGACCGCCGTGGGGGCGGAGTTTCGTGTGACATCATTACGCCGCCCACGTAATCACGTGAACTGACTGTCAACGCACTATGTAGAAAACCAGGAAGAGCTCCAAAATACGCTGAACAAAACATGCATTATATAATTGAGAAGGCAGCGAAACATTAAGAAGCGAGCGAGTGACATACTACCATATTCATCAGTACAGCTACTTCGGAAACAAAGCGAGGTATAAACCTAAACTTTAAATTAACTTAATAGACAGGCTGCCGCTGGTGCTTTTCGTGCCCACGGGTAATGCGGGATACAAGTTTAATGAGAGGACGCAGGATATAAACGAGAGTTTTGATCACTTTGTAACTAAGTTAAAATTGCAGGTGAAGGGGTGTGCTTATGCAAATTCCGAGAGACTGTGTTTGTGGGGGATTGACAGTTAAGGCGGGTGGGGGAGTCACGTCATCTCCCCTCCCATTTACCTCATTTCGCTCTGAGCTGAGCTCCGCGGCTAACGCCGTCTTCCGAAGCAACTTCGTCACACTACCACCAAATACAGAGAAATCCACAAGTTAATACACACTCTGTCTCTAGACTTTCTCCACACTGAATCCTCCAGGCACTACTTACAAAAGGTTACATTGACAATCGTGTTACGTTATTTTTAAAATGTTTAATTTTCTTAGCACAAGCACAGCTGAGAAGCTTCGATGCATGTGCTCCATAACGCGTTAAAAAATAATTCATTTCATTGGTTGCTTTCAGATTTTTCCAGGGATAACACTCCCATACAACAGTGAAAGAGGTGGGCAGGTGTGAACATGAGTGACATCTTTGTTGTGATCTTTGGTTTTTTTTGGACAGGCACATTCTTGCATCTGCAATCATTTTCAGCCCTAAGGCATTGCCTTTACTGCCTATGTCATAATCTGCCACTTACTCAGGAGGTTTCAGATACTTCAGAGACAGTGAACAAATTGAACAATCATTTCTTTCATGTGACTGCCAGCAGTATCTGAGGAACTATTTCCCTACAACACTTCAAAGTGTGAATAGTTGACATGGCACAGTTAAGTCAAAAAATGGTTTGTCCTTTTCTTTGTATAGGGTAACTTTTACATATAGATCTACAGTTTCTACTTGTTTGAGAACAGAGAATTTTGTTGCTATGAAGATGGCACCCATTACATTGAAATGTAAAGTATGCTTATATATCTCTAAATACAGTATATAATGTACACACAAACAGTACATATAATGACCTTAAAATGTTTAGGCCCTACACTTGAATATATTATTGTCTCATACTTTGAAAATTAATATAATCTACAATTTTTTCCTCAATGATGTGCAAAACTTTAACAAGATCAAAGAAAAAGAAAAATGTCAAATTTGAAATTGTAAAAGAAAGAGGAACACCATGTGCAGGTGGGGCTTCAGTAGATAGCCCCATTTTGTTTTGTTTTGATCTCTGTCTCAGTTGTCAATCGAGTCAGATGATGATGTCTACCTCTGTCTTTAACAGAGAGTTTTCCGATGGCTGTTAAGTCCTATTCTGGACCCACAAGTCATTTTGCATGTGGGGCAGGTGTATGGAATAGTGGCAATAGAGGCAGTGGCAACAATGGGTGAGCTTCTCCTGAACCTTTTGCGCAGTATCTTGGCTGTCTTGTCTTCCTCCATCAGGCAGGTCCCCACTTGACGCAGTTGCTGCCCAGTGTTGCTGTCAGAAGAAACCTTCTGCAGGTTCCCAGGGGGGATCTTGCACTTTTTTAACATGGTCTTCAGTTGGTCTTTATATTGCTTTTTTTGCCCTCCAGCTGAGCATTGACTGAGGTGTAACTGGCTGTATAACAATCTGCAGAGTAGTCTGCTTGGGAGCATTCTGTTTACATGCCCCAGCAATGCAGCCTTCCAAAGGCAGCCGATGTTTGCTAAGTGCAGTTCTGGATCTTATTGTTGATACTGTTGTCTTCAGTTAAAATTCTCTCCATATACTTAACAGATGCGGCTATTAAGAGTTCTTTGCCAGCAACAGTGAAGACAGGTGGGAGGGAGAAAAGGACCTGCATCAATTGGCTATACAGAGCGACTGAGCTTGGAAAGATGTGTAGTAGGTTAGGGTGATAAAGGATAAAGATAGAAAGGTACTCACAAGCAAGGAGAGTATGTTGAGCAGATGGAAAGAGTACTTTGAGAGGCTGATGAATGATGAGAATGATAGAGAGAGAGAGAGAGAAGTCTGGATGATGGGGAAATACTGAATCAGGAAGTGCAGTGGATTAGCAAGGAGGAAGTAAGGACAGCTATGAAGACGATGAAGAACAGAAAGACTGTTGGTCCAGATGTCAGTGGAGTTTTTAACCAGATTTTTTAATGTAATCTTGGAAAGTGGGAGGATGCCTGACAAGTGGAGAAGAAGTGTACTGGTACTGATATTTAAGAATAAGTGAGATGTGCAGAACTGTAGTAACTACAGAGGGAGACAATTAATAGTTTTGAAAGCATAATGAAATCCAATGTGGCCAGGTGTGGAAAAGACTGGTCTTCCAAAACACAAAAGAAAGTTTGGGGAGCCAACTGGGTCATCCCTTTTATTGTCCATGGACAAACATAAAGTAAGGAAAAAGAAATAATGCTCTATGGCTTACGTCCCATATGCAGGAAACAATAAACAAAGAAATGGCAAGAAGTCTTCTCTAGCGGCGCTCCATCCAGGTGTTGCTCAGGCCAATAAATGACGCCTCCTCCCTGGACATCTGGGACTTTATGGCCTTCTCTGGGTGGCTTCCTGGCACTGTGGGGAAAAAGGAGAAGACCGGGTTAGCGGTCTAGGCAGGTTGCTACATACTTTGTGTGACACCATTCATGTCATTCTTATCGACAAATGACTGGATCTCCTGTGCCTTTTTATCCACCATTCATTTTACATGGTCCTATGGTAATGTGCATAGCAAGGCATTACCAGGGCATACAAAAACAACTTTTGAAGTATAGAAGAAGATAGTATGAAAGGTCAGGTCAGGTAGTGCAGCATTCATTGGTATAGCATATTGCCACACACATCACACGACGAAACAACTTGGGATCCTGGTTGGCAACCTCCAAGGCAGACACATGGCCAGTCCCACCATCCCAAGCATCTACCTGCTGCGCCAGGTGTTACGAGGGTATCCTTTTGGCATGTCCAGCCACTTGGGTCCTCGGCAATGAGGATCCTGTGAGCCAGATCACCTTTGGGAAATTTTGCCACATGGCTGCAGTGCCGTAACTCACACTCCCTCAAAATGCAGGTCATGTGCCTCATTTGGGACTCTGTGAGCAACTGTTCGTTCAACACAAAGTCAAACTAGCAGTATCCAAGGATTCTCTGAAGAGACACAGTACCGAAGGACTCCAGTCTCAATTTCAGTCTTCATTTCACGTCACTTGAATAGCGTCCTTGTCTCGCAAACATATAACAAAACAGGAAGCACCAGGGCTCTAAAGACTTGGACCTTCATCCTTTTGCAAAGATATCAGGACTGCTCTCCCAGTCCATATACTGACTTTCTAGGAAGAGTCACCAGAGACATTAATGTTGCTGCCCAGGTAAATAATCCTCTCAACAAGGTTGACATTATTTCCACAAACAGACACACTGCCGATAGCTGTGCCCAAGAGGTCATTAATGGCCTGGATTTTTAATAAATTTGCAAAAATCTCAAGTAAACTTTTTTCATGTTGTTATTATGGGGTGTTGTGTGTAGAATTCTGAGGAAAAAATGAATTGAATCCATTTTGGAATAAGGCTGTAACATATCAAAATGTGAAAAAAGTGATGCGCTGTGAATACTTTTCAGATGCACTGTATATAGTCGTCCCCGTGAAAGGGGCAGGACATCCATTGAAACACGGGGGGTGACGTCACAAGTCTCCTTGGGAATTGTTGTCCTCTTTACTGGTGGAAAGAAGGACGTGGTTAACATCTGTGCATTACCTTTCCTTGTAGGTGCAGGAATCTATCTAATGTAACCGTGCTTGTGCATGTCAAGATATTTTCAAATCTGAAAAATGGTAATCTTATTATCAAAAGGGTATACATTCACTTTTCAGTTGTAAGACTGATGCAGATATTATATATTTTACTCCAACAAGTGATGGTATTTATTGATTGACTGTTTACAGGAAATTATGGATCATATGCCTCAAAGCAATAAGACAAGGATAAATACTCCCTCTGTTTGTAACATTCCACACTATGGAGCATACTTTGAAAAACACATCCTAATCATGCCAGAATTATAGAAGAGTACATGACAAGATCAAAGGCAAACCATTGTAAAATGTGAAAAAATATGAAACTACCATCAAAGTAATGGTGGTAGAATCATGTCAGGATTCACAAAAAAATTAATGTTGCACAGTACAGGGAATAAACATTCTTAAATGGGCCATCTAGAGTTCTGATAAATCTCTGTAAAAGTTTGTGGCAAAATATACTGCAGCTTGTCACCATTTTCAAACGAATATGACCCACATAAGTCAATTTCACATATATGTGTACAAATAACAATGTATACATTTATTAGAGAAGCCTATTCAAAATATGTGTGTCAATTATACACTTAACATTCTGTTCAACAACTTGCTAAACTAGGTAATAAATACTTACATATTGAGTTTTTCATATTTTTATGATTTTATTATTTACTATTTCTTCCTTTTCAGAGACATTCTCTGAAGAAAAATATGTGAAGAAAAATTAAATTTCCCAATATAAATCATGCAAATATTTACCTTTGAGACACTTAACTTTGACGGAAAGAATATGTACCTCATAAAAATGGGGAACATTTGTGTACCGTACAGCTTTTAAGTCTTTATTTTAACACATAATGGATGAATAAAGCAAGCTGTAAAATATGTAAATAAAAATGAGCAAACAAATATCTGGCCATTGGCTGTAACTAGATGCAGTAAAGGTAATTGTAGGAGATGAGAGTGTGTCATGTACTTTCAGACCTCAAAACAAACAATTCTTATTCACTACTCTCCTCTGCTTTCGTGGCTTAGAATATTGTGAGCAGCTGTTTCTTCCACTAAATTCTTCTTTTACTGCTAATCAGTAGTTTCCCTACAGAGATTCTGTACCATCCAAGGTGTTATACAGTTTGGCAGTTTCAAGTTCCACTGTACTTCTGAGCTGTGCTGGGAATGAAAAATCCAGTCTGGCAGACTTACTGTATCTGTAAGTACACACTGGTCCCAACTAATGAAAAGCCCTAAACTTATATTTCAAAAATAGAAATTGGTAATGTCAACTGAGTCGTCTGACACCTTAAATTTTTACTAGGCACATTTCATATTCCCACCCTGGATTCAGCACTCCTTCTCTTGCTTATTTTCATGTGCAGAATAAATCTCATTCTAGTGACAACTGTCTTTCTGGGTTGTTTAGTTATTTTATTGTGGCTAGTGTGATACTCTTTCTCTCTTTCTGAGTTACCTCTGAGACATTGTCCAGTTTTCTAACACTTAGGCTGTTTCTCTACCCCAGGCTTCAACTTCACTCCCTGGTATTCTCTTCACATCAGGTTTAAACAAATAATTAAAAGCTGTTCATGTGAAACAGTATATCCTTAGAGAGAGTATAGACAGAAATCCTACTTAGACCTTTATTTTGGTAAATATGCACACCAAACATATACTAGTTTGTTTATTCATTTACAGTATACAGTTGTCATATTGCACTTTCTTATTTGGAAGTTTTTCTTCCAGTACCAAATTTTGTTAAAATAACTTGTATTCTTATTATTTTAATATGTAAAAAATACAGCAGTGACATAGGGAAGGGTGAGCCTGGCTGGGCCTATGCAGTTCATTGTATATGAAATTTTCCATAACAGTTTGCAATTGATTGGGTATTTGTTATTTTATTATTCCTTCAGTTTCTAAGTGGTATGTCAAATCCCATTAGTTTACTGAATTTTCAATAAATAAGTAAATGGGGCGGTGTTGCGGTGTATGTGTAACCTGATTTGTAGTAGTCATTAGACAGTTAACAGAATCTTAAGTTACTTAATTGAGTATTTTTGACAAACACCAAGAGAGTTTCTTATTTTGAGGGATTATTTCTGACATGGCAAAACAAATGGAAATATCAAGGTTTTTCAAAAAGAGGAATGCCCGGCCACACAATATGCAACAGTGTGTGGCTGAGAAAGTGACTGGAGCAAACATTTCACAATTGTTTCATCATCTAAGGAGACTCTAACTTTAGCGGCCCCAAAGGACAAGTATGCTGTGACAGAACCACCAAAAAATTTGTCAGCCATTGACAAACCAGCCATTCAACCTAATTTGTACCATTTCTGACAACTACAATAACAGGAAACGCTTGATGTTTCTCTGTAAAATGATATGAACAATTCAAATGGATCTAATACATCTTAGCAAGAGATTCAGTGTTCTGCAAAGTAACAATGTTTGATTGCCTTGATACTTTTTGCTCAACTTTTGCATGTTCCTAATAATTCAGTTTTATGAATGTACCACAATATGAATAGATGCGTTTGTTGGAAAAATGTCCTTATATATCCTACTAAAAACTAGAACACTCATTTTTACACAGGTTGTTCCCTGTAGGGATCGATAGCTCCCTAGTTGGAATGAGTTCTTTTGCAATTGCAGCGTTTTAAGTAACCCGAAACTATATAGATATAACATTAAGAGGCAATATCTCTCCCATAGTGATATGGCGGTAATAAATCACATAAGAGAAAATAACTTAGCTTTCTTTAATGACGATTTACGCGGCATTACAGACGAAAGGAAGCCATAGCAAGACATTACCAAGGTGGAATCTTGATGTATACAGTCTGCCATTTTTCTTCACTGCAATGGAAGGATTTTCAGGACGGATGACGTTATCACCCATCCGTCCAATGGCTTAGAAGACTTGGCTGCTGTCCAAGTCTTTTATACTGCTTTCTCCATGTGCAGAGATTCCAAACAAGGCAAGGAGAGGATTCAATTTCATCTCTAACATACAGAAAAAGTACAATGTCCAGTTTCGTATTTGTACCTTCCTATCTTCAAATGCTTGCCTAGCAGTTCTAAATGCTAAGAGCCCCTGTGTGCTAACTTTGGCCTGGCCTGTACATGTGAGTGGATTTATAAAATATTTTTTTATACAGAGCACAGTGACATTAAACTTATTATTCTGATTACACAGGTCCACCCTAAAATCTATTCCAGGCTGTGCCCGGAATGCAGTCCTCACACTTTTGCTTAATTAAAGCTAAATAAATTCACAGCTATACCACAACTTTATGTAACATTTTTAATCTACTATCAAGAGCTAATACATTTTTCAGAATATTTCATGGTAAAAAAAAATATTTTATTAGTAATAATATGAAGTTAAATAACACACTAATAATGATTTTAAATGTTAATATTTATGGATAAAGAAGGCTGGTTACTTAAAGATGTAACTACACTTTCATGAAGAATAACGATTTCACTTTTTTTAGGTCAGCAAATTATTGTTGTTTTATGTTCTTGAAACAAGAGATTTGCAGTGAGGTTTTGCAATATAAAAAGCTCTTACAAAATAAGCACACTCATTTAACATATTGTATATTTTAACATATGTGAACATATCAAACTCTAGACCTCATCTCGATGCTATCAACAGTTCAGTGTGACCAAATATAATGGATAACACTGAAAGACTACATTATGTATTTAATGAGAAGAAAATTAAGATATAAAAATTTCTGCATACAACTAGGTCAGTTATCACTTAAACCAAATACAATTTGCATCAGGTGTACCAAACTACATGCAAGTGGTTAGCAAATCCTTATAGAAAATGTATGTTAATATTACTTTGCAGAGGCCATAAAAAATATTAAGGCCTATAAGTCTTGAACAGCTTCAACAGCATCTTACAAAAGAAATTTGAAGTCAGTCATACCAGGGTCTAATCAAGTGGCTACAAATAAAAAAATAAAGCAAAATCACTGGAACGACACCAAGATAAGGTTGTGCCGCCTTCTTCATAGAAGATGGGTAGAGTAGCTCAATTTCAGTGCTTAAATAAAAGTACTGTTACCTTAAAAATATTACTCAAGTTAAAAGAAAATCACTCATGCAAACATTTACTAAAAAAGTAAAAAGTGCCATGTCAAAAAGCTGCTCAAGTGCTCAACTTATTTTGATTTTGGTTAGCCTTTTTTTTTGATTTTATTGATTTTATTGAAATCATTCAACATTCCATACAAATATATCAATTTTACAAGAATAGGATTGAAATCAAATCAAACCCACCCCTGAGAAAGAGAGCATGGGCAGCAGAATAAAATTTAAACCTAGTAAAAATAAGTATATAGATAAATTAACAAGTGAATATAGTTGAATGGAGAAGACAAAGAAAAGAAAAAGAGAATAGGAAGAGAATCTGCTTCCTCAGTGCTTTAAAAGCTTATTCTAAAATGTTATTGATTAGATCCTGCCAGGTTTTGAAAAATTTCTGCACAAATCCTCTAAGTGAGAATTTTATTTTTTCCAATTTCATATAATATATTACATCACTGACTTAAAATGGGAGAGTTAGGATTCTTCCAGTTGAGCAAAATGAGTCTGCGTGCCAGTAGTGTAGTAAAGGCAATTACAGTTTGTTTGTCTTTCTCCACTTTAAGCCCATCTGGAAGAACATCAAACACAGCTGTTAATGGGTTAGGAGGGATTGTGACCCCAAGGCTGTCTGAAAGGCATTTAAAATGGTATATAGTACAGGCCAAAAGTTTGGACACACCTCCTCATTCAATGTGTTTTCTTTATTTTCATGACTGAAGGCATCAAAACTATGAATGAACACATGTGGAGTTATGTACTTAACAAAAAAAAGGTGAAATAACTGAAAACATGTTTTATATTCTAGTTTCTTCAAAATAGCCACCCTTTGCTCTGATTACTGCTTTGCACACTCTTGGCATTCTCTCGATGAGCTTCAACAGGTAGTCACCTGCAATGGTTTTCACTTCACAGGTGTGCCTTATCAGGGTTATTTAGTGGAATTTCTTGCGTTATCAATGGGGTTGGGACCAGCAGTTGTGTTGTGCAGAAGTCAGGTTAGTTGGACGATCATTTATTTTTCAACAGGACAATGACCCCAAACACACCTCCAGGCTATGTAAGGGCTATTTGACCAAGAAGGAGAGTGATGGAGTGCTGTAAATGGTCATGAAAATAAAGAAAACACATTGAATGAGGAGGTGTGTCCAAACTTTTGGCCTGTACTGTATACAGGACCATATCATCTGCATATAGAGAGATTTTCTGTTCAAGTCCTTCTCTGATAATCCCCTTTATCTCATAAACATTTTGACAGTGAACTGCCAGTGGCTGAATGGCGATTGCAAAAGGTAGTGGTGACAAGGGGCATCCTTGTCTGGTACCACGTTCTAGTTTAAAGTAGTCCGAATTAATGTTGTTAATGCAAACTGAAGCTTCTGGATTGGTATACAGTAGTTTGATCCATGCACAAATGTTCGGGCCAAACCCAAAATTCTCCAATGTAATGAAAAGGTAGTTCCATTCAATCATATCAAATGCTTTTTCTGCATCCAAGTTACCCTTTTATTGTACTGAAAACAATGTTAATGTTTTCAGTGCTTTAAAAATGTACAGTGGATTTTTTCATTAAGTTAAATATACTACTTTCCATAAAACTAGAATAGACAAAAGAGTGATTACATATAAAAAGAAAACAACAATTTTAAGTACTGTTGTATGCATTTTGCACAAATCAACTCTTTTTTGAACTGCTTACAAATCTCTTCAAGAGTCCAAACAAACTTTGAAGTACTGTATTTAAAGGATAAGTTTGGTATTTTTCAAGTCAAAAGTTGTTTCTTACCAAAGTACAGTGTTTTATCATGAAAGTGTCCACAAATATTTTTTTTATTGGTGAACATGATTAATCATTCAAAGGCCTAAATACTACCCCTAAACTTATTAACGTTGTTTTACTAGTTCACCTCTGGAATCTTCAATAAGGACTGGCTACCTTTGAAAGGATTTAACAAATTACCTTTGAATACTTAAACAATGGCTGAGATCAGCCTTGCTTCTCAGTTTACATCACTGCGAGGCCTGAACCACTGAATACATTAACAAGGACGGGCCACACATTTCCATGACCAGTCTTTCTCCCAGTTTCCACCTTTCACTACCTGAAAGGACTGAACTTCTGAATTCCCTAACAGACTCCAGTAACCTGCTCAAACCAGGATTACAGAACATAGTCTGCTCCCAGTTCACTGCCTCTGAATGATTTAACCTGAATGAGCACAGCTTATTATGTTATTAACATCTAAATGTCTTAACAAGGGATGTGGTCCCCTGCAAGGGCTTAACTGGAAGTGGATTCCCTCCTGTTATATTAAAGAACTTCCGATCTCTTATGATCTAAATTAGGATCCTATAGAATATGCATAATAATTTCAGTCCCTCATCCTACAGAACTTCCGACTCTCATGTGATTGCTGGCACCACAGTAAATCACAAGGCAGTTTTAGTGAGATAATACTAAACCTTTTATTTATTTGAAGAGAAACCAGGCATATTAAACACAAGAAGTTAAAACAGAAGAAAACATACCATCTGAATGATTTAAATAAAAACCAGCTGTGCATAAGAGAGTTCATTTGGCTTTTTAGCTGTTGCAGTCTTTAACTTCTTAATCCATCTGAGGTATTCTTGAGGGGATGAATAAAGTATCTATCTCTCTATTATAAAAAAAAAAATCCTGGGAGAGAAAGACCAAGGAGATGAGCCGTGATCTTTACGTGAAGATCATGGAAGACACTTAAAAGACCCGCAAGATGAAAGAAATTGGTCACGGAGTGTCGCATGGCGACCTTAAACATGAGACTTTGTGCCAAGAGATTGATCCAGGACCATCTCGCGGGGACGTAGAACATGAGATTCTTGCAAGACATGCCCTACTTACAACCAATATCAAATAAGACCACGGGCAGCAAAACACTCAGTCATGTAAAGGCTTTGAGCACACACAGATCCAGGGCTCTCAGCGCATATAAAGTGTATAAGGACAATACATTATAGTTAAAACGTCGATGACTAAGTGAAGAATAAAGAGCAGCGCGAAGAAAAGAGACTCAAAAGCATTGGAGAGAAAAAAAATGCGAAAAAGAATAATCTAGGTGCATATTCAGAAAATAAAGAAAGTAATAATCAGCCCAGAACAAGTGGAATTGAAAAAAAGCGTGTCCAATTGGGCTCAGAATTAAAAGACAGAGTAAAAGACAAAGTAGAACTTCATAAAGATGTTGAAAAGCGTTGGCACTATACACATGGATAGCAGGTTAGAGATTATGAAAGCAGTGGAATTTGAAAGGCTCAGAAAAAAAAGTTGGTGCAATACAAATGCAGAGAAAGTTAAACAATATGAAAGCAGGAAAATTAGAAATTATCAAAAAAAAAAGTAAAGATCGCAGTAGCACAAACAAACAGAAATTATTACTCAGAGAAATAACGAAAAGTCGAATAGAGATCGAATATATGGACACGCATTTATTGGTTATTGAAAATAATCACCACGGACCAGGTGTCATTGGAAAAAAAGCAGAATAAAGCGAGGTCAGAAATAAAAGACAAAGAGTAGAAAACAAAGTAAAATGTCATAAAGCGGTTAATAAACAAAGGGGCCAAACACATGCAGAGCAGGTTAGAGATAATGAAAACGGTGGAATTCAAAAGACAAAAAAAACGTAGGCACGATACACATGCAGAGCAAGATACAGAATATGAAAGTAGAAAAAAAACAAAGTGTCAAAAAAAAGAAAGTAAAGATCGCATTAGCGCAAACAAAGATAAATTATTACTCAGAGAAATAACGAAAAGTCGAATAGAGATCGAATATATGGACACGCATTTATTGGTTATTTTGCAAAAAAAAAATAATTAACTGCTGATGATGTAGATCGTTTTGTCTGTGCTGAAATTCCAAGCAGAGAAACCTATCCTGAATTTTGGTACAAAGTCATTAAAGTCTCACGGACGCCATTTAAAAGATTCAGCATGTTGGGACTCGAAAGATTCCAAATATTGTTTTTAACGAAGTTCTGAAATAAAAGTGAAACTAATGAAATAGCAACAATTCAAAGAAAAAAAAATCTTAAAAGTGTGTATCTGGAAAAACAAACACGGGGGATGGCGAGCGAAGCGAGCAGGGGGCGAAACCCCCTAGTCTAAAAAAATTGCAAGACATTGCACAATTATTTTCTTCTTTGGCCATTTTTGATGCTTGTGAGTGTCAGGACACTACGACAGGGGGCTAGCCTGACTGAGATGTCCAAAAGTGCTTCCAAATCCACTCTTTCATAGAGTGCCTTGTTAACTGATTATGCAAGTTTTAGTAATATTTGCATCAGCCTAACTGATAGCTGTTCAGTGTTATTACTTGTTGGGCTTCTTTTAGCTAAATACTGTATCATGTTGACTAAAGGTTCCAAGCACATATTTCATATCTTTTTACAATCATACACACACTAGTTAGTTTATCTAAGCCTAAGTCCAATACAGTGTAATAGTTAACAGAATGTTAGTATTTGCTTTCACATTTGAGTATATTGTAATATTCTCAACTCTATTTGCATATATCAAAATATCTTCCTCTTCTTAAAAAACACAGTTAGTCATTCCTATGAATTATTATCATGTGTTCGCTGACCAATCCTTCTGTCCAATATGGTACTTGCTTGTTGAACTCCTGTTTAGATATGCACAGTCATATAGAATTATTAGCTTTCCCTTATCAGCTTCATAATACAGTCCTGTTTACACAGTTTATTAGCTTAAAAGCTGTGTTTTTTTCTAAACAATCCTATATTCCTCATTCAAAAATAATTATTATGAGTCTTATTTAACAAATTGTAAAAAGTAATGTTTTTCACATGGTTGTGCTCATGGTATACACTAAATTAATTTGTCATGTTAGCTCATGTTCTAAAGTGAAGCATTTTGTATAAATTATAAAAAACAACTAGCCTGTTCTTCGGTTAAAAAATGGAGATCAAGTGGTAGGGATCCAGATGTAATTTATTTTAAAATTCTTGTAGGAATTGATGTATTTTCCTAATATAGAGTGGTTATGGACACATTTCAAATATCTATTGATAAAACAGGTAATATCTTGCTATTGCTCACACTCAAATCAAATCAGTCCACATGGACATAGGGAGAATATGCAAACTGTATAAAAGTAGGAATGGCAACTCTGAACCACTCTCTCAGCCCACATTTAAACAGTTGTACCAGTGCCAGCAAAAAGTTAGTGCAGCACTGCCTCCTGGCCCCACCAAAATGAGGGTCCCACCCACTGCAGCTTCTCAAAGAACACTATCAATTGCAACCAATTAAGCACCACACCACCCACAAAACACCCTCCTAGAAGAAATTATCAACTAGAACATACCATTTCACTCAGCCCCAACTTCAACTAGAAAACATCTTCTTCAATTGCCTATACCTACACTTTAATACAGCTAAGAGGCCAACTAATGAGCTTGCCTGTCCTAGTCAAAAATCCTTGCTCTGCCAGTGATCTATACTAAATCACCTGAGTTAGACTAAATGCATACATGAAATGCTTTTTTGACTGAGGACCTGTTTAAATTCTCTGTCACTAGAAGACAAAAGCACATGTATGCCTCATTCTACCACTAGCAAACAGGCAACATATTTGTGAAATTACTCAACTCCTACACGAAATACTTCAATTATTGTACTTTTTTTTCTTTTTTTTGAGGGGTAAGAATAAACTTCTATAGTCCTCCCCAAATGGCAACTTAAAAAAATGAATAATAGCTACCATGCCTTGAAACATGCACTAAGAAACACAGTTTCTGTTCTTAATTTCATTTTCAGTTGAAAAACTGGACTATATTCGAGTCCAGCGATGTTCACTTAAGATACCTGACAAATCTTCTGTGGTTCCATTTTCCTAATTACTTACCTGGATTTTCCAGAAAAACTAGTAGAATGTTTTAAGTGACTTCTGCAAATGACAGGCTACGGAGTTGATGCCCATTCTTTTCAGGAGAAGAGACTTGATGAAATTAAATATAATAAATGTAAAATTTAAAAATAAGGGAAATAAGTGGCAGAAATGTAGGAGAGTAAAATAACTTTTTGCTTTAAAAAAGTTCTACAATACAAGTAAAAGGTATCACTGGCAGTAAATATTATGAAAAATTCATGTTTTTCTAGAAATTTACTTTGGGTCTAAATATTTGGCTAAATCTGCTACTCCCTAATTCTGCTTTTTCCCGCATAGTTAGCCATACCATAATTTATAGTGAGGAACATGAGTCAACTGTAAAAATCATAGCATTAATGTGGTCTTCATAGGAGATAAGGTCAGGATCTAATGATTCATTTATATTCTGTTTTAAGAACCAAGATTACTTGCTATATGTCATCTGGGTGTAGAATTATAATTCTGGAACAATGTGATGGGAACAGATAAGTCAAACTTGGAGCTGTGTCAAATGCCAGATGTAATTTTAACAATAGTTACCTTTACTCAGAAAACTCTTATACCAGCAATAATGCATTATGGTT
This sequence comes from Polypterus bichir lapradei, assembly GCA_026402145.1. Taxonomy (NCBI): domain Eukaryota; kingdom Metazoa; phylum Chordata; class Cladistia; order Polypteriformes; family Polypteridae; genus Polypterus; species Polypterus bichir. Next base: position 47,721,613 of record JANRMT010062813.1, on the reverse strand, counting down.
GGAGCATATTTGGTTCTGCCTTGATCCTTAAGTGTTTTGGTAGCTTGCTTTATTTAATTCAAATATAAATCTCACAATGTACTGTAGAAGAAAATATGCGATTATAATTTGTTAAAATCTTAAAGCTGAATCAAATGCCGTATGGTTTGTGCAACACAACAGTGACCTTAAACCAACTAAAAACAGTGTGTAATCTTGAAGAAATAAAGAAGTTTGAAATGCCTGAGTGACAGTTTACATTCTTTCAAAATAGTGTAAGCAATTTAAAGTGGACATGCAAGACAGATTTTTATATTTCATACATTTAAATCAAGTGTGTGGGAAAAATGAACAAAGATTCTTTCCAGTTGATCTGAACACCTGTACTATACTGTACTGTACATTTATAAAGAATGCTTACATAAAGGTGTTTCTGCCAAAACATGCTACACCCAAGTATTGAAAACATTTCTGTTAATTGTTAGATTTGTTCACCTTAATTTGTTTATAGCATTGAAATGTTGATGCACTGAACAGTTTTCTAGGAGTGTTCTTACGTTGCTACAACTCTGTGTAACAAATGTTACAGATTTTATTCCAACAGCTTCCTTATAATTAGATGTTTCAAAATATTTTAATCCTTGCTGAGGAATCTATTTTAAATTGTTTTATAATTACGAAAGCTGCTAGGCCGAGAATGTTTTACCTTTTTTGCTAAGAAGTAATTATATACAGGTATTAAGAAAAAACAAAAGTGTTTAAGGACAAATTCAAGATTATTTTTATGTTCCAGAGTATCCATCTTTTGTCTATACTGAAAGTAAATTGTATGTAAGAAAAAAATAACATTGAAAAAGAAAAGTTTTTGCACATTTCACTGTTAATGTGGTGCTTAAATTGGGGAAGAAAACTGAACATTAGTTTTAATTAAGGAATACAGGATTTTACGCATTTTCATTATGAAACATTATTTGCAGCGTGTTTGGAAACCTAAAAATTTCTGAATAAAGAAATAATCATAATTTTGTTGTAATACTGAAGCAGTTTGAACATCTAATGATGTCATTGAAGCAATAAATATTTACATGGATTATTCTTCCTCTATTGCAGAATTGCACAATTTGGTTTATATGTTCATGACTGATTTATTATTATTGATTATTTACTGTAGTGTTTTACAATACTAGATGCAGAATATATAATATTAAATGCAAATATAATTTGTAAAACCTTGATTTTACTGCAGTGTTTTTCAACAGTGGTGCGCAGTGAGAGCTAGGTGTACTGTGGAAATATTAATGTAGCACACCTGGGTCTGAACCTGAGAGGGACAAGCTCCGCAGGTGGTCGAGACCTGTTTGTAGAGGACAGGACTACCTAGAGAAACTGGCATAAAAGAAGCTCCACAATCGCTATGATGCAGACACAACACTTAGAGCACTTTGGATGTGTTAGCTGGCTGCTAGAATCAATCTTTCTGGGTGTGTGATCGCCAGCAAGTCTTATATTGCTGGTGGATATTGGGTATATTGTACAAGTTGCCTCTGAAACAGAGAGTGAAGCAAAGTGTCGAAGCAGCTAGGAAGATTCCACGATAGTGCTCACTACGTTCTGTGTCTGCAAACACAAATCTTGCTTTTTTACTGGCTTCTCCCATAGTCCTGCCCCTTAAGACAGTTGAGCATGTGTATGAGATGTGAGTCTGTAGTTAGTAAAATAGTGGTGTGCCTTGGGATGTTTTTGGTTACAGAAAATGTGCAACCACATAAAATTGGTTGGGAAACACTGTTTTACTGTATAACAATATGTTTTAGCATGTTCTTTTTCTTTTATCTGTTCTTTAATACCTTAAAGTATGCTTTAAGTATACTTCAGGTGAGAACTGTCATAATCTCAGAAAATATGGTATTATGCAATTTTACATGAGTTTGACTTAAAATATAAGTTCAGAAACAGCATTGTATTTACTTGGTGTCATACTCTGCACTAGTCTTTATTATTTATTTATTAGTCTTTATAAATACTTTGTGATATGAAGGTGGATGAGCCTATGGTGTTCCAGATAATGACCTAACTGTTGGGCAGATCTCAGTTTGTGAGACACAAAGACTGTTTCTGATACGGATGTGAGCAACACTGGAGGACCACAACTGCAATCCTGTCTGTGTTCCTTTAATGTGGGAATTGACTTCCTTAAAGTCTTCTATAACTCTGTGATGGCCAGTGTGATTTTATACACTCTGGTCAGCTAGGCTGCTAACATCAGGAGAGGTCCACCGAAGCCACAGGCTAATTAAAAGGGCAAGTTCAGTTATAGGACAAATGTTGGACCCCCCAGAGGTTGTAGCGAAGGAGAGAATTAAAACAGAAATGAGTGCCATTATGAATAATACTGCACATCCCCTCTCTGACACACTAACACTGAGCCCTTTCAGCCAATGAATTATTCAGCAGAAGTGTGTCAAGAAACACTACTGGGGCTCCTTCATACCAACAGCAATACACCTGCATTATTCCTCACTGTGACTGTGACAGCCATGTCAGAACTTTTCTTTCTTTTTAATTTTTTTGCTTTATAGTTATTCTGGTTTGTGTTCAGACCAAAGTGTGCTTATTTATTTATTTATTTAAACAAATCTAATTATGAACCAAGCAATTAGCCCTAACACAGATGTACTATGTTTCTGTGCAGATATCTCCTTTTAACATGAATAGGATATCCCAACTGAATTCCCATTTTACTTTGTCCTGATAAATATGCATTCCAATCAAACTTCGAACTATATATGCATTTTTTCTCCTTGACAATGTTAGATATGTCTACTGATTAATTTCTAAGATGATGTGCCACAATGACCTCCACGTCTCATTTTCTTTCTCTTTTTTTAGTACAGCTTTGTTGTACATTCTTGATATATCCTTTGTTTTGGTTGCTGCAGAGCATGAATAACTATATAACTGATACCCCCTTAGTACTTTTGGTGTGAGCACCTGTCTGTAGTTCATGGTGGTTCACTCCTATGTGCTGAGTGGTGGGTTTTCTGGTGGTTGTATGCTTTTGAGAAACAGAGACACGTTTTTCTTTGTACCTGTCTTAATCCTTGTTGAGCACTTTCTGACTAGCGTTCTCTTTGTCTTGTTTATGGGGTTTGAAGTACTTCACGGTTACCATCCATGATTTGTTTTTTACTATGAAGCTGGTTAATGTTCTTGATGTTTGCCATTTTCAAGAAAAAAAGTCAGTGATTCATGTTGTATGTACAGAAAAATGGTATTTATTTTTTGTTTAAATTATGACAGTTACAGTGCTTAATCTTAAAATACAGCATTTTTATTAATCTCAGTAATGTCTTTGAAGTGTGCAGATAATAATTTCCCTCAAAAATCTGTAGTCATCTTATAGTTATGCCATTTTCAACAATAAAATAATAAAAATACTTAAATAAAATTAAAGGATAAGTTTGGTATTTTTCTGGTCAAAGTTATTTCTTCACACTCGTTGTTTATATCGATTTGCCACATGAAATTGCATTCTAAAGTAAAGGATATTTTTAGATTTTTTTTTAAATGACTAACCTTGCTCTTGAGTTTTCTAATGAAGCCTGAGAGTAGTAGGCCCACATGTAAAAAAAATCAAGTAACATGTACTATTGTAAGAATCAAACATTTTAAAAGGAGACCAGCTGTAAGTTTCACTTTGCCGCTTGTAAGTAAGTCCCTTCAGGACCAGGAGAGTAGATTAACATTAGAAAGTCACCACCAAGTGCTGTTACTGAATGTTGATGCTCAGATGTGTATTATTGTCTCTGTAGACAACTAGACCGTAATAACTGAAAAAAGATCACATATTCTTTTACTCTATGGAAGCTTATATTGTTATTTTGCAAAGATACTGCCTGCTGTCGCTGCATTGACGATATACATTTGTGCTTTGGTGAGAGAGAATATTGAGCAGGCATATAGCGTGCAATCAAATGACAAGGACTGAACAGACGTTTTAGGCACCCAACCATTCATCCATCCATCCATCCATCTTCATACATTCTTATCCAGGAAAGTGTCACGGGGTATCTAGTGCCTATCCTAGCAAGCATTATGCACAAGGTAATAATAATTCCTGGACAGGGCACCAGTTCGTCTCAGGCCAAACACACTCACCCAAACACTCACACTAGGGCCAATTTGGCAAAACCAATTCGCCTACGTTTAATTAGGTTAAAGTGTAGTAAGTTTAGGTAAAGATGTTTTAGCATAGACAGACCAGTAGCTCAGAGCTGCTGTTACTACCTCATAGAATCAGGTTCTCCATGGAGACTGCACATTCTCCTCTTGTGTTTATGAAATGATTGGTATCAGTGAGCGTCAGCGAATTTACTTACTCAACAAAGGTGTCCTGCGTACCTTTATCACCATCTCCTCACCAAGAGTGACACATCATGTATTATAAAACTGATAATTGGCTTGATTATTTTTTTTTATTATATGTGTGCGCAATGTTAAGTGGGAGATGAAGGTGGCTTCTTGGTTTCCTCAAAAATCAAAGACTTTTATTAAAAATGCAGTGGAGTAGAATCAGTTCAGTTCAGATGCACTGATATTTTTCCAAAGTAAAATGAAACTTATATGTACTCCTTTCACCATGCTGCAACTTAGTGTGAATCTCACTCTCTAGACTGTGTAAAGTAACAACACAAAATGTAATAGGTGAAAAGTAGGCAATGTCTTGGAAAAAAATTATATTTTGATTTTACATCTCTCTGTTATTACAAGCCTTGACAGAACATAACCATTGAAGAAACAGAGTTACAGAAGCAAAAGTGAAATTGTAAATAGAACGTAGCTTGGCAAAGATGAGGGGTGGTTGTCATGAATCCACAAACAGAACCTTATTGAGGAAAGCGAGCAAGAAATATTCTTACCTCAAGTAAATACTGTAGTACTGTACTTTGAATCTTTGATAAAATGTATATTTTTCCTGTTTACTTTTGTTGTCAGGAGTATGTCTCAAAAACACAGAGGGATGTACTTTCTTAAACTGAAATCTTTGCTAGTTCAAAGTATGTTTTAAGGTCTTTATTTTTTTTAAAGGGACCTCATACCCATTATTTCCATTATAAAACATAAGGGCAGGCTAGTTATTTTATACAATTCAGAAAATCTACTTTACTTTAGAAAACAATTTTGTGTGGTAAATTGATCTACCATGGCTGTAAACAAATACATTTGAATTGAAAAATACTGAAATTTATTCTATAAAGAAACACAGGAGTATTACGCAAGTGGCATATACAGTACTCCCTGGTTTGGTACATTTAAAAAGTGCTGTGAATATGTTTTCTCACTTGTGGAATTTCTAAAACTCTTACTTTTGCTCACGGTAGAGTAAGAAATATTTTATTGATCTATACCAAGATTATATTTATCAGTGATACATTAGAATAATAGAAATATAATTATTCTATTCTATTCTATGTTAATATATTAATAACAGAATTAATACTTACCTTTAATAAAAACTCTGGTCTGTACCAGGAACTAAGAAGGACGACTGTGAGGGCTCTGAGGGCAGATAAAGAGGCGTTTGCTAGAGGAATCTGTGAGCAAGTGACACACCATCTGTGGTCTAGCGACCCACGTCCTGCTTACAGAGGACTCAAAGCATTACGCACATCTGAATCTATTCTTCGGAGAGTCTCAGTCAGGGCAGCTGATGGAACGGTCCTTACGGATGACACTGCTGTTGTGACCCGCTGGGCTGGCTACTTTGAGCAGTTGTTCAAAGCTGATCCTCCGGCTAGGATGTTGGACATCTCTGGGTCCACGGTTCTTGAGGCTGATCCTCCAGTTAGCTGTGAACCACCCCAACTCACTAAGATTGCACAGGTGGTGAACCATCTGGGGGGGGAGGGGGGAAAGCTGCAGGGATCTGTGGTGTCCAGGGTGAACTTCTTCAGGCTGGTGGTAAGGCTGTCCTCCTGGCATTGCAATCTTTGCTTCCATTTGGGAGACTGGCATCATCCCAACTGACTGGAAAACAGGACTTGTCGTCCCTATCTGGAAAGGGAAGGGTGATCGCCTGGGGCCTCATGTATAACGCCATGCGTAGAATTCACACTATAACATGATGTAAGCACAAAAGCCGAAATGTGCTTACGCACAAAAAAATCCAGATGCAGGAATCTATGCATACTCCAACTTCTGCGTTCTTCCGCTACATAAATCCCGATCAGCGTGAAAACTAATGCGTGTGCACGCGCCTTCTGTCCCGCCCCAACTCCTCCCAGAATTACGCCTATTTGTATATGCAAATCAATTAAAATCGCCCTTAAGCTCAGCCTTCTGTGAAAAGACAATGGGAAAAGCATGGGGGAAAATATAAGAATTTCCAAGTGGAGGCAAAGGAAGAACATACTATTTGTTTATTTAAACCGTGGTATAATCAACAAAAGGAAGTTGATCGAGTGACATAGCGTGTTGGAGAAACTTGAAACCTCACACTCACAAAGTCGCACAATGCCGGAAATAAAAAAGAACTTGTCAGATATCAAACGTCGCTGTGAAAAGGCGAGTCGTAGCCCACTGTCTGACTGTCATATGAAAGCTTATTAGGGTACAAAGAAAAAAAGGCACACAATGGGAAAAAGCACGAAATGTCAACTTCAATCTCGAAATTTCCACTTTAATCATGTAGTTTATTTTGTCATTAAAGTAGAACATCATAAACTTCATCTTAAAATCGTTTTATTAACCAGTTTCTCAAATCACATCGTAATTAAAGTAGCACGTTAAATGCTTTGTTTTGTATGTGATCTTCTATGTGCTCTATGTGTGTGAATCACTACTTGCTTCTTAAACTGGCTCTCTTCCTCCGACTGGACACAGAATCCATTACATTCGTGATATTACAGCTCTGAATAACTAAAATACTGAGATGTATATGTGATATCATTTTTATGATGATAGGAGTTAAAGCACGTTATTAAACATGGGTTTCACGGCGCAGTGATTGTGTGCGACCTTCAATGAAATTATTTATTACAGCAGTACTCAGGGGCGGCTCTAGGCTTGTGGCGGCCCTGGGCAGAGAAAGAATCGGTGGCCCCTTTGCCCGCCAATGTCAATATGGTATCTTATGCACGGTGGATGGCCACGTCCGCTGCGGTCACTGCATAGCCACATCGTGCTCATGACACAAGCGTTTAACTTTTGTCGAAATTTGCCACTGCGTTTTTAGCTGTGTCGTTATTTCTCTTTCTGTTTTATATTCAATATATATTGGCGTGGCTGCCCCTGTAGTCCTTGCTTTTCTTTCTCCAAGTAACCGATCGCCACACAATCAGCTCTGTAATAGACGTTAAGCCATCTGTATGCTTAGAGCGCAGATTCTTCAAAATGTTTAAGGAACATTGAAATATCTTCATAGTACATGTTTAATTATTCTATTCTTCACGCCAGTCTCAGTGAAGAATATAAATTATTTAAATGAAGTTAAAGTTTTATTTGTATAATATAATAAACATATTTTGCTGCATTTCATCTTAAAAATAATATCATCATCATATGTAAATACACGCTTTATAAAGTGGCTCAGGTTGTGTAATATAACTGTAGTGCAAGTTTACAGTGGGGTGATTGTACTTATAAGTACAAACAGTTCTACAAGGAGCAATTGATTAAGTGCGTTTAAAGTTCTTGGGATGAAACTGTTTCTGAACCGCGAGGTCTGTACAGGAAAGGCTTTGAAACATTTTGCCATGGCTGAGACAGCATGTGCTTGATACTGTATACCGATAATTCTCTTTCCGATCAGCTGCTGCTGTGATTCCCCACTCAGATACAGTGATATAAATACTCCGAGTGGTGCAGTGAGAGTAATATGGAAAAAGATGATCCGCTGTGGCAACTCCTAACGGGAGCAGCTGAAAGAAGAAGAAGGTGCAGTGAGAGTAACAACGCTAAAGCAGTTGTGGTATTTGGAATACTATGGCTATTCCCTGGACCATTATATTGTTACAAGTTAATTACAATCAGATGCATTACACTAATAAACAATATGTGGTTAGTTTTAGTGTATTTATAAAGCCGCATCAGGAAAATAAAAGAGTAACCACACAGGAACAGTAGCACTGCTTTGACGCTGGGTGCCGCCAGTCTGCAAAACCGAGCGGAGAACTTGTGTACGACAAGGTATGAGGTACTGTGGAAAAGTGCGTGGCTTTACGCCAAGTGTAGGATTTATACATCGCGATTTGAACGTGGAAAAGTTCTTACGCAACATTTCTGTGCGTACGCACCGTTTATACATGAGGCCCCTGGATTGCAGCAACTACAGCAACAACACTGCTGTCGGTGCCGGGGTAAGGTCCTTGCTCGGGACGTCCTCAATAGGATCCGTGATCACTTGCTCACCTAGCAGCGACTGGAACAGTCTGGTTTTACGCCTAAGAAGTCTACCATCTACCGCATTCTGGCACTGAGGGTTCTCATAGAGCGCAAACGCGAATATTGGCAGAGTTTCTTTGCAGCCTTTGTCAATTTTTGCAAAGCGTTCAACTCAGTTGATTGAGCTGCCCTGTGGGACATCCTGAGGGTTTATGGGATCCCCTCGAGGTTACTGGATATCATGGCTGGCCTGTACACTGGTACTGTGAGTGCTGTGCAGAGTGGAGGCAGGACCTCTGCGTTTTTCTCAGTTAATTCTGGTTTTCGTTCTTGTTCTTGTAATATTTTGTGGAAAAAAAAGTTTACATATAGTAAGGTCTGTTTAGTCTTGCATTGTAAGAGCTAATCTGAAGGCATTTAATTTTTAAAGTACTTGGTCATTAATTTTTTTTGCTGAGCTCTGTTATACTTCAGGGAGAGATAACTAGATAAAATTTAAATTGAAAATCATTTTTCAATGTTATAATTCCATAGTAAATACAGTATATTATGGCATATTATGTGACACTTATTTTAAATTATGTACGAAATGATAGAAAATGCCAATGAAAACATTTGAGATGTCTAAAGTAATGTATGGTTTTAACAAACCAGATAAATCATTTGTTTGCAGAATACTCAGCAAGTGAGAGCACACTCAGCAGTGTCAAAAATAAAAAAACAGGAGAGTGAAGAGTAACATTTTTGTATGCCATTTGAAGGCATATACTGTAATTATTATCTACCCTGAAAAGTGTAGTTTCTTAATAATTGTAAAGAATCTGTACATTATTAATTGTCATTTCTAGGGAGAAATTCCAGTTAATCTTTGATGATTAAAGTTATCAAAATATTTTTTTGTTGTAACACCTAAAACTAACATTACTGCTATTATGAAAGACAAAAAGACTGCTTAGAAAAGCAAAAAACTACATATTCTTCAGATATGCATGCATGCTGTGCAGACAAAGAAGGGTTTAGGGATGTGATTTATCAGGTAATCCTGGACTTAGAAGAAAAAAAAAGAATATTGGTTTGAATGCTTCTGTTATTGTTACACTTGTGTCTTTCAGTTGCATTTACTCAAAGGAATTCGCAGAGTATTTTATATTGTATTGATTTGTAAGAATGTTGGAGATTTTGAAATAATTAGTTCAGACTCCAGGAAGTGGTTCTGTTTGGAGTGCCTTCCACCATTTCAAAATGCCTATTTGCTCTGCTTATATTTAAACTATCCATCCATCCATCCATTATCCAACCCGCTATATCCTAACTACAGGGTCACGGGGGTCTGCTGGAGCCAATCCCAGCCAACACAGGGCGCAAGGCACATTTAAACTAGTAAGTCAATTAAGATCTTCTGTTACTTGGCTATTGCAGTATATAAGCTCACCTAAAAAATCACCTCAGGATTTACTTCTTCTCTGTGGAACTTTCTCTCTAGGTTTTTCTGTGAAGCTCACTTTATCTATTTATCTATCTATCTATCTATCTATCTATCTATCTATCTATCTATCTATCTATTGCCAGCTAAAAATACACAAATGGTTAGACATACAGGAATCATAGACCATATATAGCAAATGAGGAAGGGGGGTAAAGGTGGATTTAAGAGGGGGTGAATTAGTAAGGTGGGGTTTGGAGGGTGTCGATGTTAAAGTCCTCTTTATTATTTGGATGTTTTTGGATTCATGTGTAAGAGTCTGTTAAGGGTGTTTTCATTTGATAGTAACAATTCAGCCAACTCTCTAGCACTCTTAGTGTTTGCCCTGAATCTTATTTTCACCGTGTCCCAGTTAAACATGTGTCCAGTTGAATTGTAAGTGCCTATGTCAGAGACTATGGGTCCTTCCTTCTGACAGCATTGTGATGTTCTTGTATACATGATTTACAAGAGTTTTAGATGTTTGTTCCTCATATACTCCTGGGCATGCACTGCATGGTATACTTTATACTGCGTTGCCTTTGATTCCTGTATGTCTAACCATTTTCCTCTAATGGTAACACCTGACAGATGTTGAAAGCTCAGGAATAAAAGACTATATGTGATTCATTTTCTCCTTTGTGAATTTGTAGCCATAAATACGCAAACTGTATCCAAGACCTTTGCTTATATATATATATATATATAAAAATTGTCACACACGTGTGCATGGGAAACAGCTAAAGGGCCAAAATAATAGTAATTCTACGCCAGACCAGGGGGCGGCGGAGTGTGCTGACTGTCTCTCTGTCTCTTGCAGACCTTTCTTGGGAAATCCCGTCTGGTTACTGGCACCGACGATGACATCACTTCCGGACTTGAGGACATCACTTCCGGTTCTGGCCCCGATGACATAATTTCCCTTCCTTTCTGTTAAAACTGCCATCTTGTCTCAGTGTAAATCAGTTCTGTTCTGGACTCTGTTTTTTGCACATCGTGCTACTTTAAATCAACCTTTGCACCCGGGAAAACAATATATGAGGGGCTGCCTCAAATCTTTATGATGTCTATGACTCTTTCTTATCACAAAATATAGACAGATAGCTAGATAGATAGATACTTTATTAATCCCAAGGGGAAATTCACATACTCCAGCAGCAGCATACTGATAAAAAACAATATTAAATTAAAAAAAAGTGCTAAAAATGCAGGTAAAACAGACAATAACTTTGTTTAATGTTAACGTTTACCCCCCGGGTGGAAGGTAAGAGTCGCATAGTGTGGGGGAGGAATGATCTCCTCAGTCTGTCAGTGGAGCAGGACAGTGACAGCAGTCCGTCGCTGAAGCTGCTCCTCTGTCTGGAGATGATACTGTTCAGTGGATGCAGTGGATTCTTCATGATTGACAGGAGCCTGATCAGCGCCCGTCACTCTGCCACGGATGTCAAATTGTCCAGCTCCATGCCTACAATAGAGCCTGCCTTCCTCACCAGTTTGGCCAGGCATGAGGTGTCCCTCTTCTTTATGCTGCCTCCCTAGCACACCACCGCATAGAAGAGGGCACTCACCACAACCGTCTGATAGAACATCTGCAGCATCTTATTGTAGATGTTGAAGGACGCCAGCCTTCTAAAGAAGTATAGTCGGCTCTGTCCTCTTTTGCATAGAGCATCAGTATTGGCAGTCCACTCCAATTTATCATCCAGCTGCACTCCCAGGTATTTATAGGTCTGTAATCTCTGCACACAATCACCTCTGATAATCACAGAGGAGGGGCCTGGGTCTCCTAAAATCCACCACAAGCTCCTTGGTTTTGCTGGTGTTAAGGTGTAAGTGGTTTAAGTCGCACCATTTAACAAAGTCCTTGATTAGATTCCTATACTCCTTCTCCTGCCCAGTCCTGATGCAACCCATGATAGCAGTGTCGTCAGCGAACTTTTACACGTGGCATGACTCCGAGTTGTATTGGAAGTCCGACGTATATAGGCTGAACAGGACCGGAGAAAGTACAGTCCCCTGTGGTGCTCCTGTGTTGTTGACCACAATGTCAGACCTGCAGTTCCTGAGACGCACATATTGAGGTCTGTCTGTAAGATAGTCCACGATCCATGCCACCAGGTATGAATCTACTCCCATCTTTGTCAGCTTGTCCCTAAGGAGCAGAGGTTGGATGGTGTTGAAGGCGCTAGAGAAGTCCAAAAACATAATTCTTACAACACTACTGCCTCTGTCTAAGTAGGAGAGGGATCGGTGTAGCATATAGATGATGGCATCCTCCACTCTCACCTTCTCCTGGTATGCAAACTGCAAAGGGCGTGGCGGACCTTTAGCCTCAGGTGGTGAAGCAGAAGGATGGGTGGAGGGTGCAGTACTCCGAGGTGAGAGTGGGTTAGTATGGTCAAACCTTTTAAAGAAGTTGTTCATTTGGTTTGCTCTCTCCACATCTCTCTCGATGGCGGCACCCTGCTTCGAGCTGCAGCCAGTAATGATCTTCATCCCATCCCACACTTCCTTCATGCTGTTATTCTGCAACTTCTGCTCCACATTTCTCCTGTACTGCTCCTTCGCTGCCCTGAGCTGGACTCGGAGTTCCTTCTGCACGCGCTTGAGCTCATGCTGATCACCGCTTTTAAAAGCCCTTTTCTTCTGGTTCAAAAGGCCCTTGATGTCACTTGTAATCCATGGCTTGTTGTTAGCATAGCAGCGTACTGTTCTTACTGGAACGACAATGTCCATACAGAAATAGATGTAGTCAGTAGTGCAGTCAACAACCTCCTTAATGTTCTCACTATGTGACGACTGCAGGATATCCCAGTCCGTAGTTCCAAAGCAGTCTCACAGAGTCTGTCCAGCGATTAGCACAAGGGCCTCAGGGTGCTGTGTTTGTAATTTAGCAACAGCGGAATGGATGATGTCACTCGCTATCTCCATGTCTGCCCGAGGAGGGATGTAAACAATAACAACAATGATGTGTCCAAACTTTCTGGGCAAGTAATAGGGACGCAGACTTACGGCCAACAGTTCGATGTCCCTACAGCAAGTGGAAATTTTGACTTTACATGTCCAGAGTTGCACTACCTTGTCTTCACATATAGAGTGAGTCCTCCTCCTTTCTGCTTCCCGCAGGTATTTCCGTCTCTGTCCGCTCTAACTGTGCTAAACATGTATAGCTCCACGTTAGCATCTGGGATGGTAGTTGTAAGCCACGTTTCACAAAAACATAACAAACTGCATTCTTTGTAGGTCCTGACATTTTTCACCATTGCGGCCAGTTTGTCGATCTTATTTGGTAGTGAATTCACATTTCCCAGGATCACAGAAGGCACCGAAGGCTTGAAATGCCACTTTCTTACAAGCCGCTTTGCTTTTAGCTTAGCTCCAGCTCTGCTGCCACGATACTGCCTTCTTACCTTGTCAGGTAAATAGGGAACCACACCGGCACGGACTTTTGTTCTCAGCGCTTGAAGTTGAATACTTCAATAGACGAGTCTCGGTGTGTAAAACTACATGTCCAAGTAGTAAAAAGTAGTAAAAGAAAAAAGTTAAAGAAAGTGATAGGAGTGATCAGTAAAATAGAGAAAAAAGGTAGAAAAATAAAGTTGTACACGGAGCTGCTGGAAAGGCTGCCACTCACGGCGGCACCTGAGTCAAGAAAAAAATGTATATAGTATATATATAGTAAGGTTTCTAAACCATTTTGGGCCCCACGCCCCCAAAGGGATGACACGCTAAAGAGCATCCCGAAGCACAATCGCCACATCCAGGGGTGTGGAAATCCAATACCCGACTCGTCCGACACGGGTAAATTGACCGTTGGACAAGCGTGTTTTTCTGGTTTCAGTTGTCCACGGACAAGTGCAATTTTCTGGAGAAAGAAGAATTATATGTGCTGTGCAGGGCACATTTTTATCACTGCTTTCAAATTTTAAACATTTGGGTATGTACTTCGTGCAGAAACAGTCTATTTAGGCATGTTCTTCATGTCTCAAATTGGTCTTCAATATTGTTTACAAAATGACGGCTGATTTTTCAAAGGGGAAGCACTCTTACAGTTTTACATAAGTATTTTACCCTACTATTTACACGCTTGGCGATGCAGTCATTTTTTTTCATGCCGACATTACGATGTAATCTGATGATTTTTCATTATAATCGATAACTTTTATATATTATTGATAAAATTCATTGTTTCTACATAAAAATGCAGTCATTTTCCTTATAATGCAAATGTTTTCACCACATAAAAAAGCTTGTTAGGCGGTTAATCTTTCCTGAAATTTGCAATTTCGCGTAGGTTGTGATATATTGAGGAGTTAAGAAATTTATTGCGTGACAACATCAATTTTGATGAGCTGTCTATAGATTGTTTCTGATTAGAGAATTTTTTATATAAAACAAGTTGGTTTCGCGCTGTCAGTTTATTAACAATAAAGAAGAAAACATTCTAACGGTTTCCAAATGTTATGAAATATCTATAAAAATCTTCACTTAGACGTGATTATTTTTTCCCGACAACATCGGTAATATTTACTTCTTTGGAAATGTACCATCTTGCAGAATTTCAAATACGTTATTAGGAATTACCATGCATAATGCACTGCGGTAAGCACGTTTTTCTCGCTATATGCATGTTGTTGAAACTGAAGCAAGTAGCATTGCGGATGGGAAATGGATCGTTTCTTGATTAAAACTGGCACAACAGGCCCTGAAAAACCTGACAATGAGGGCAAGAAAAGAAAAACAAAAGCTGAAAGGTACCGTGAGTATGATAAAAAACGAAAACGGTCTTTTCAATTGCAATGGCTTAAAGAGTTTCCGTGGGTAAATGCAGATGACACTGACTCTGTTTTTTGCCAAATTTGCCGTCAGTATCCACTGATGGCCAAAAAAACATCCACATTATTTGCCGGCAAGAAAGTCGACAGTAAAGACACACTACTGTCACATCAGCAGTCTGCGAAACACATTGCCTGTTATGTCAAAGCATGAGTCTAAAAGTAAGAAAAAAGTTGGTTCAATTGAAAAAACGTTTTCTAAAGTTGAACGCTCAGAGGTTGAGCGTTATGCTAGGCTGTTCAATACTGCTTACGCTGTTGCTAAGCACAACAGGCCATTTACTGACTTCCAATTTCTGTGTTCTGTGCAGGAAAAGAATGGTGTAAATTTAGGGAGTGACCATTGAGGCAGGGATGCCTGTGTTGAGTGTGTAATTTCAATATTGTCTGTTTTGTTGAATGATGTCTCAAGCCACATGAAACATATCAGATTCTTTTCAGTCATGAGTGACTCAAGCACCGACTCATCAGTAATAGACCAAGAAGGTATACTACTGAGGTACGTTCATCCAGAAACGTTTGATCCCTACAGAGCCATGGCTAGCATTGAGAATTTAGAAAATGCCAGAGCAGATGGTATTGTTGCTGCCATAAAAAATGGTTTGTCAAAAAATGGCACTGATATTGAAAACATTGGAGACAATGACCCAAAGCTTGTGTGCATTGATCTTGATTATGCAGCAGTTAATCTTGGAGCTAAAAATTGTGTTGCCAGAAAGCTCAGTGATTATGTAAGTAACTAAGTTCTTGTTACACATTGTGTGGCACATAAACTGGAGTTAGGTGTACTTGATGCTGATAAAGACGTGGGCTATCTGAAAAAGTTTGAAGACACCATCAAGTGCATCTGCAAGTTTTATTTTTTTTCACCAAAGAGACGAAGTGAGCTGCAAAAACTTGCATCAAGTTTGAATGAAACATTGCTTATGCATTCAGAAGTAAAAGCCATCAGATGGATATCATCAAAGTCCAAGGCACTGAAAGCTGTTAGCCAGGATTTACATGTAACTGTTACCCACATGGAATAGATACTTTCCACATCAAACAAGGCAGATGAACTGGGGCAGGCTAAAGCCAACCTACATGACCTCAAGCAAGTAAAATTTATTAAGTATCTGTATCTGATGATGGATGTACTTTCTGCTATTACAGCCATCTCAACTCTTTTCCAGAGCAAAGACTTGCTGATATTTGAAGTTAAGGAGGCCATTTACACCTTGTACATAAGATTGCATGCCATGACAAAGGAACCAGGAGAAAACCTTGCAAAGTTTTATAACCTGTTTGACAAGGAGTCTAGTACATTTGATGGATACTTAAAGCTGTCTGGTTATTTGTTTATGGGCAAGTGAATTTAACTGACAGACAAGTGGATTTTCTAAGTTTACTTGTTCGTGGACAAGTAGAAAAAAATTTGATTTCCACACCCCTGGCTTCTGTGGAAGACAGCATATTGGTCGTCGGGGCAACCGTAGGCTCCCAGCACTGAAGCAGCAGAATTCTAAAAGACTGCAGTCGCCTGCCATTGATGAGTGATGCAAGGAATATTGTAAGTGCAGTATTACTTGGCCATTAACCCTGCCTGATTGCTGTGTCTGTGTATAGGAGAGTGGTAGATCCCGCTACAATAAATAACTGTGCTGTACCTGTTTTAAGTTGAAGCTGGTTTTGCTAAAGTATTGGGACTCAGCCTCGTGTTTTGGGGTGCAAGACAGGGACTTACACGTCACTATATATATATTAAAAATCCAACGTCTGTCTGTCTGCATGTCTGTCTGCTTTTCACGAGTTAACTACTTAACAGATTTAGATTGTGTTTTTTCCTATAATTTGCTTGAAGATTCTGGTTGATTCTGCTACTTCTGTCATCGCACTAAGAATCATAGTTCACTTGCAGGAGCGATATATTCCCACTAATTCGAGACAGAGGCTGAGGGCCGAGGGGAGGTGGAAGAGTGACATCAGGAGTTGAGAGTTGGTCTACATCTGCATTTTGTAGTGTACCTTGCCTCTGCTTAGCTAGCAATACCTTTTGTTTATTGATTTTTAAAGTTTATCATGTTTCACTACTATGTAGGCGGAGCCGCGTGGGATGGCCAGTATATATATAATATGGAAAACCTCCAGGTGACGCCCATGGGACCCAGCAGGGCTGACTTTCTGCAGTACAAGTTACTGAGATCCTAGAATGCCGATGGGATAAGGTAGCAGATGAGGTTTTAAAGGAGCCTTCCCCACTGCTCCTTTTTCTTGACCTACCTCCCAGTTAAGGGTCCCATACTCATCCTGGTTTGGAAGATAATCCTGCCTGACACTAACTAACTATATATATATATATATATATATATATATATATATATATTATATATATACAGGTAGTCCCCAAGTTACGGACATACAACATACGAACAAGGCCGCAGCTGCTCCTTCATCTGTCTGGGGGACGTGATGCAGACTCCTCAGTAACTGCTGCTTCATCATCTTCCGCCTAAGAACGCTGCAAGTGGTTGCTGGAGGGGGCGATTTTGCAGCTTGCGCAGTGTAGTGTTCCTTGAGCAGCTCCGGTTGATGAATGGGGCGGTGGGAGTCATACCCTGTTCATTCTCAGTGGACGGCTGGGTGCACGGCAAGCGGTGACCCGGGGTCCATAGTCGCAGGGGCCCCTAGCTACCGCTTGTGTGCCGGACGCAGGCTTGATGGGGCGGTTCGCTGCCCGCCCACCACGCCGCTGCAGCTACTACTCCTGACTGCCCCATTCATTCTCGGTGGGCGGCTGGTGATGCTGCAAGCAGTGACCCACTTGTGGCTGAACAGAGGCCATTGAGGGTGAATGGGGCGGTGGGGGGCAGCATTGTATAGTGTGCCT
>JANRMT010062813.1:47672501-47703689 GCA_026402145.1 Polypterus bichir lapradei | reverse complement strand
CCCCCCCCACTTCCTGATCACACTGACTTAGCCACCTCCCCGCCCCCATCCACGTAATTTTTTGCTATATATTGCCTTTGATTCTTGTAAGTCTAAGCATTATCCTCTGATGAAGACCCCTGGCAGGGGTTAAAAGCTCAGGAATAAAAACTACATACATATATATATACTGTATATACACTATTTCCAGTTTAGTTAAAAAACAAAAAAATTGACAGGATTGTACACCTAGGTTAGTGGGTATCCACTATATTCACTAAAATAGGTCATTTGAAAAATAAATAAATCAGTCCTGCAGCCTAGAGAAGACACTGAGTCTGAAGACTTCAAGAAAAACAGCCTTATTCCAATCAAAACAGGAACAGTTAGGGTATTTTTTCAAATGGGATCTATTACTTCAATGTTCCCATCACCCATTGCGGTACATTGCAAACCCCTGTCCATTCTTCCTGAAAAATGTCTGACACCCCTCGTCGCCAGCAGCTAAATAATAGTTCGAATGGACTCAAGCTGTTGGATGCCTGGGGGGACTCGCAAACACCAAACAGGGGAAAGGGCAACATGCTGTCCCAGGAGGTCATGTCGTTATGGGCCACCTGCTGAATCATCTGTTTTAAAGTCTTGTTAAACTATTCAGTCAGGCCGTTCATCTGTGGATGATAAATAGTGGCCGTCAGTTGTATAATTGCAAGGTTTAACACAGCTGCTTCATGACCCTGTTAAGTTAAAATCTCACGAGGAATTGCAATATTTGTGAATATTTTTGATAAAGCTTTAGCAACAGCTTGGGCGTTGGCCTTCTGTGGAGTGGACACCTTGGAGTACCTTGTTGCATAATCGACCAACATAAGTATGTACTGATAGCCATTTTCAATCTTGGTAAGTGGGCCCACTATCTAAACCAATCCTCTGAAAGGGGACCTCTAAAATGGGCATTGGTGAGGTGGGAGCCCAAGCGGGTCTATGAGTGGAAACAACGTGACAGTCTGGGCAGGCTTTTTAAAACTACTGCACATCTCGGCTAATTCAGCAAATGTGACCCCTTGTCTTCTGCATGTCCCCCAAAATCTAGGTATGAGCAGTTTTTAAAACTGACTCTCTACGCCCGCTTGGAAGCACCAGCTGCTCAATTTGCCCTTCCCCTATGCAATCAGAAATCACCCAATATAAGAAACCATCCTTAGACTAAAGGTGTGGTGTTTTGAAATTCGGGCCCTAACCCTCCCACTCCATATAGTAAGCATTGTTTGCGACATATGCTTGTTTAAATGCAAAGTCAAGGCTGCTGTCAGCCCATTGCAGGCATGTAGGCTCTTTCGGGTGTGTCAGTCCCTGCTTCCCCAGGGCCTGATGCAGGACCCTGCTCTTCTCCAGCCATTGTTTCTATGGGGTATGTACCTGCTGGATGGCTTGTGGAGATTGAAGGTGCAAGTGCCTGATACAAGTTGTCTCAGACTCTCAGGTGAGGGGTCGCCCCCTACCTCACTTGAAAGATCAGGTTCAATCTCCCTCCAGTCTGCAGGTCAAGTCTAGCAGTGAGTGGACATTGTTCCGGAGTATCTCATCACAAAGGTTTTCGTTTATCCCTGTGTCAAGACTGTGTCAATAGTGAGCTTTTCCACAATGCACTTGAAGCTGTCTCCATGAAACCAGTTTTGGATCAGATCCACTAAGTCCTAAACCTGTCCCTGAATTCGGATCAATCTGCCACAGCTGAAACTGAAGACCCTTGCCCAAGTGGCACATAGCCAAACAGAGGAGATTCTGTTGCTTCAGGAAGTGATGAACTTCGAGCCTTTTAGGAAGATCTGTAGGGACTTCCTGATCAAAAATGGGGCTAAATAGCTGCCCAGCCTTTCAGTGTTACCGCGCATTGGAAACCCATTGGGTCATCCGAGGGAGCCATCTTCACCAGCACATCTCTATATACATATATATAGAGTTTGGGTAAAAAACAAAATCCAGATGAAGCCCGCTAGTTCAACAGCACCATTTGCGAATAGTGTGGATGGATGAGTGATTAAGCAGAGGTGTTGTGTGAAGGGAAGACAGACAAGATGATATCTGGAATTGAGCTCTGAAGAGGAAGAAGGAAGGTTCACCAAATCTGAAGTAAGATGTGGTTACAAAATCGTGGTGTACTGTACAACAAGCTGTCAGTGAGAGGGAGAAATACAGGAGGAGTTACTGTATATTCCTTGCACCCAAGACAATAAACCGTGACTGACAATGGTTACAGGTATCCCATCTATTACTTAAAAACCCCACATGGCTTCATTTTATAAAGGAGGAGAGTCTTGCTACTCTTTGCAGGTGAAAAAAAAAGGCTCACGTCATTTATGCCATTATAAAATTAGAAATGAAAATGCATAATCTCAGAGGTGCACAATTAGTGGGCCTTCAGAAATGGCATATTTAAATACTGAAAATTAATGAGCACACATTAACTGTTTTGTGTGTTGTTTTTTTCAAACCAACGTAATGTTATTATTTGAACTATATAGGAGTGTATGCAGTCTCGTTTCCAGTTGTGACTAATTTTGGGTGTAAGTCGACTTCAGTAACTGAATCTACATTAATGAACAGGCCTAAGCAGTAGCAAAGAGTCATCACAATACAACAAAGGCTGGAAATTCTGAAATAATAATGTTCAGATGACAAGTTTGATTTCACAAAGGTAGCCTTAAAGTTGGAACAGATGTAAAAACGTATGGAAAATTAAAGCATTAGGTGAAATTTGCATTTTGAATTAATTTGAGCTTAGTATTTGATATTACTCTTCAGTAAGTGCTATTAACCAGCTCATGTCCATGCACTGATGCAATCACACTGAAGCAAATATTACAAACCTGGCCAAGTGATTTTCTGCCAAACCTTATTTGAAAAATGTGTTTTAATAAAAGCAGTTTCAAAGAGTTTGTACAACTTAAAATATTATTTTGATAATTACTAATTTATATAACAATTACATACAACATAAGAGAAAGCATAATTGGATATCTGCTGAAAGTTTCATTTATCATTGGCTTTTCCAAAAGTGAAACTAGTAATTAATTAAAAATAAACCCCTCACACTTCCCTGTGCCAAGGTCAACAGTTTAATTCTACAGTCGAAAGACATTTTGAATCACATTTCTAAATTGGCCTTGTGTGGGGTTTTGTGTTGGTGTACCCTGAAATGGGTAAGTGACCCTTCTCCAACTGTGTCTTTACTTCTGTCATGGGTTGCTAGGAGATTCTGTGGCTCCTTGCAACACTGTACTAAAAATAGAGGGCTTAGAAAACGGATAGTTGGATTTCATTTTTGTTTGTAGTTATTCCAGTTCTGTTAAATAAATTAAATTATGAAATATGCATTTGATGCTAGAAATCATGTTTTTTGAAACATTAAATTGAGGTTAGAAAATGTTTTTTTAAACATTAAATTATTATTGTTTTGATTTTTACTTAGTTTTTATTTTGTCATTAGTATATTGTTTATTAAAATAAGCATTTTAGAATTGTTTGGCAGAAAACCATCTCTTCTCAAGCATTAAATCATTCCTTTGAAAAATGCCTGCTACCAAACACATGTGCTAATTATTTTGTTTTTCTTGTGTACAATGACCTAAAGTATGTAGGTACATGATAAATGAAAAAGTACAAAGAAACTGAGCAAATTTGGATTAACAGAAAAAACTATCCCTAGTCATATGGAAATTAGGAAAGGCTGCACATAAAAGATAATGGACTGACAACATCCAATGAATTAACAGCAATTAATGAAGGAATAAGCATAAATGATTAATAGGTTTATAAAGTTTAACCATCTAAGTAAAAAATGGCTCTGTAGATATAATTGATTAATTTATTTTTTAGCATTAATTGAAATAACTTGTAAGTTGTGTTCGGGGGAAACTGGAAATAGGCAAGAATTGGCAAATTGTTATTATATATAAGACACCTGCTATATTGTACTTAATAATTCAGCTGCCTCACAATTCAAAGGATATGAATGTAACTTTTAGTGAAACGGTCATTTTATGGAGTCTACCATTGTACTCTGTGGTGAAGCGAGTCAGGGGTTTGGGGCGGTTGATGATTTTTAGTTGTTTGAAAATACAACACAGGTCAGACTCAGGGGGTTTGGATACATGCTGAGCCAGCTTCCTTATTGACTCTCCACAGGTCATTGAGAAGAGCATCTGCACTCACAGTGTATTTAAGGAGTCTGAGTAGGATAGTTGGCATTACAAAATTGAAATCGAAAATGGAAGAGAGAGATCAGAAAGTGATGGAGAATGAAAAGAGTAAGAAAGAGGAAGACATTTGGTAGAAAAGAAATCAAGAAAGAGAGTTTATGTGAACAAAGAGAAGGATTGCAGCGGACAGGATGAAAGTCAGACCGGTGGCCTGGTGGTGAGCGAGTGAAATGGTACTTCAAAGGTTGGTCGGTCCCAGTTAACATTAAGGGCACAGAAGTGCCTATTGGTTTTGTGGATCAACCAACATTTGCCAAGGAAAGGTGGTGGGACAGTGGTGCTAGGCATTGGGCATCCCAGTGGGTTACTGATTTAGGTGGCTGGTACGGAATCCAATTGAAGGTGGGCCATGCTTGTTGTTGTCTCAGCCCCGATGAGTGAGTGGGGGAGGCAAGGAAGAGATATGCACTGAGGTTTGCAGGAGAATAGAAGAATGTTATCTGATTTTAATTGTTATTATTCTTGATTTATTGATTGTTTTGATTTTAACTCCCACGATGAGCACTTGTTTTTATGACTTTTATGGAAGCAGATTTGGTATGACTGATTTATATGTAGAAACAGATTTACACCACACTTTATTTATTGGGTATTGCTTCAATGGAATAAAATTCACAAACCACTTTTTGCATCAGCCTTGCTTGTTTGTGACCTCTTTGTTCTAGTCCATACTTGATTCATGACTATTGATGCCCCAGGAAATGGGCAATGCCAAGGCTGCTGGCACCCAGGGCAACACATACACTTGATTTTTTCCTGGAGGTACTTGATTTGAAAGTTTGTAGGCTAAGATGAATAATGAATCTTGATTGAATTATGCTGGGTATGGGCTTATATGAGAGTGAGTATGCTGGAGTAGGCTCTGACACCAGAGACCAAATATTGAAATAGATGAACTCAGAAAATAAATGGATAGAAGGACATATATTAAAACAAAACATTATTCAGATAATTCTAGATTTATTTATGATCAAAAAGTATTTTTTTAATATTAACTGTATTGTCATTGTTTATTACTCTTTTTATCATTAGTTAAAGGATTGCTTTAGACTGCATTTTCAATGGCATTGTAAGAAATATACTTTAAATAAGCAGGAGGTATCAGGGGAAACAATTACTTTAAAATGCATAGAGAAGTATAGTTCACTACATGGTTTTTTACTCAGTACTGTATATCACATAGAACTTTAATGAAATCAAGTGTTGCCCATTCTTTATTGACCCTTTATGCCTGTGGAGGTTCCCCCAACTGAACTGCAAGGTCTTTAAACAACTCCCTGAATTAAAAAAATATTTTGATAGGAGGTTTAAGTTAATTCTGTCTGACTTCCATACTAGGATGAAATACTTTAGTATCAAAGTCTTTCCCGATTAATGTTGAAAAGATAGTTTTCACAGTAAATATAATTACTGCAAACCAATGGGATTCTTTGGGAGAAATGCAGATAAACCTGAATGAATTAATCTTTTCAATTCAATTCAGTTTATTTTTATATAGTGCTCTTCACTAAGTGCAGGCACATAGTGCTTTTTAGTATACTGTATATATGACAAATTACTAAATACTGAATTAGTACACATAAAGGCACAGATTTGTTTCAAAACACAGGATAGAAAAGTAGTTTGAAACTGATCAACATTAATGGAAACCAACAATATCTGCCCATAAATTAATTGATGAACTATTGCCAGTTGACAACAGTAATGAGGAAACAAAAACTCAATTCATCAGCATCCTTAGAAAAAATAAACCTCTGAGGGATCCACATCCTCTTTAATAAAACCCCTGTGTGCGTCCAGGTGTCCGTGTGTGTGTGTCTTCTGATGAAGTGCACATGCGCGTGGCTGCGCATCGCACTGTGCCCCGCCCATGCGCACGGCACCGTGGACGCACACACACTGGAAGCTGGGCACACAGTGAATGGCCTAGCCGCGGCCGCGCATGATAAGCAAATAAAGGACATCATTGCTGGGGAGAGTGCCGATTGGGTAGTCGCGACTGCGCACATAAAACCCGTTGCTGGGGAGACACCACACATACAATAATCAGCTGCATGTCACCACAAATTAAAATACTTGCTGGGGAACTGCACAGTACTTGCCAGGGAGACGCCACAGGCATGATTATCAGCTGCATGCCACACATTACATCAGTTGCTGGGGACACTCTGCTGATTGCCCACTGTCAAAGCTAGTATTACTGTCAGAGAAAATCACAGGCATTTTATGGAAATACAAACTAGTATTACTGCGAGAGAAAATTAAAGGCACACAATACAGTGATGCATATTACAGCCAGATACAAGCCAGTATTACTATAAGAGAAAATATTACGGACGTTTCTACTAACAACATGCCACCCAAAAAAAAAGGACACGTCAAATAGGACAAAAGACACAGACAATCAAATCCTATATAAGCAACATCTCCTGGAAGAACGGTCAGCTCAACAAGTAAACATCAACAAAAGAAAGGCTGAAAGACAAAAAAAAAAATATGAGCAAATTGATAGATTGAAGAAAAAGAAAATGAGCGTCATAAAAACAGTAAAAGACAAAAACTCAGAAGAGCAAACCTTAGAAAAAGTTGGCATGCACTTGCCACAACCAGTATTCAGCCACGGTCAGTTATATGTTGCATTATCAAGAGTTAGAAGTTTTCCAGATGTTGTTGTCAAGGTTGTAGATGGTCCTGAACAAGGCAAACTGTTGCCAAACTTGGACAGAATATTTACAAGAAATGTTGTCTAAAATGAAAATGAGGTAAAAAAATTGAAAATTTTTCCTAAATATCTTCTTCAGATATTGTGTATTACAGATTGTTACAAAGTTTTACACTAAGGCAATATTAAGTACTAGTAAAATTCCCACGCTTGGCAGTGAAGAAGTAGTGTGTTAAAGAAGTTATGAAAAAGAAAAGGAAACATTTTAAACATAACGGTATCATTATTTCTTTCAATCAGGTTCGTATTTGGAGGATGTGTTGTGTTCAAGTTATATTGCGTGTTTGTCAACCGTTGTAAAGATAACAGGTTTCATTCATCAAAGTGTTCACTACCCAAATCGGTACTTGTGAATCTAAGATGTTTAACAGGCATTCCTGGTATTAAGTTGTGGATTTGCCTGTGAATATTTAGCGGCAGCGTGTCTATGAACTTAATTTAAACTTAAGCTTTACACCTTGCTTTCCTATTGATATGTCTACAAAGGCTTGTTCAGATTTAGAGGATTGTTCCTTTCTTACTGCATCAATAAACAGCTCGTCTTCCTCTTTATCTGAGACATCACACACTGCATGCACGGGTTTACCTTTCCCAGTCCTGCAAACTTTAGCGAAGTGGTTCAATTTACCACATTTTTTACACTGTCTTCCTTTAGCTGGACATTGATTATTTCCACCGTGTGCTTTGTTTCCGCAGTACCCGCACTTATGAATATGCTTGTATGCGTCACACGCTTCATATTCTTTTGCTGCCTTCTCAATTGTGTAATGCGTTTTTTGTTCAGCGCTCTTTGGAGGTCTTGCTTTTTGTGTGCGTACTGTGTTCACAGTCAGTTCACGTGAGCCGCTCGGAGTACATGCATCGAAGGTTCTCAGCTGTGGTTGTGTTATCTCGTGTGATCTTAATATCGTATTCGTCGTAGGCATGACAAACGCCAGCGGCAGCGTGTCTATGAATTTAATTTAAACTTAAGGTTTACACCGTGCTTTGTTTCCGCAGTAGCTGCACTTATGAATAAGCATCTAGAAGCAAGCTATATTACCTTCAAGACCTTTGACAAAACTGCCATGAAAACTGTGTGGGCCAACGTATCCCAAAGAGAGCAAAACACACATATGGACAGAAAGTTTATGGTTACATCAAGCATACAAATGACTTGCGGTGCATGTGTTGGGTCATTCAGGTTATCACACCCAGCAAGACTCCTCCACAAGCCTGTAACATTGATGCCTCCAGCCCAGATCTGCTAATTGACTTGTATGCACAGTTTTAGGTGCTGATCAACATGCCCACAAGGAAGACCATCCCTCTTTCAGACAATCTGTCTCTTTGTCCACAGCTGGTGTGCGTAAAACTCTAGAGTAAACACACAGAAGCTGCTGGACCTGACAGTATTATTAGCCATGTTTTCAGGGATTGTGTAGACCACGTGGTGGGCATCTTCATGAACAACTTCAACACCTAGCTGATCCATGCCATAGTCCAGAGCTGCTTTAAGGCTATCACCATTTATCCAATGCCGAAAAAGTCTTTAGAGTCATGCCTCTATGACTACCAGCCCATAGCACTAACATCGACATTTGTGAAGTGCTTTGGGCAGCTAGTCTTGAGATTCATGAAAGCTGGACTTCCCACAACCTTTGAACTCCTGCATTTCACTTATTATCCAAACTGCTAAAACTGAGGATGCCATTTCCACTGCCCTTCACCTCCCCCTGTCTTATCTGGAAAATAAGGACACCAATGTTAGAATGTTGTTGATTGTTGTTGATTTAACTCAGAAGTCAACACCTTTATTTGCCAGTAGCTGATAGAAAAGCTACACCTGCTTGGCTTTACCATCTCTCAGTGCAACTGAGTCCTGGACTTCCTAATCGGAAGTCTACAGAGAGTCAGTGTTAGTAACAACATCTCCCACACTTTCACACTGAGCACAAGTGCCCCCATGGGGTAGTGCTCAAACCAAACCTGTTCATGCTGATGACTCAATGATTCAAATGTACTGCAAAGTGCAGCTCAAACAGAATTATCAAGTTTGCTGATGATACCAAAGTGGTGGTCCTCATAAAGAAAGGAAATGAAACAGCATACGGGATAGAGGTGGAGTGGCTTAAAGATTGCTACAAGGTCAAAAGCCGGTCTCTAAACATGGACGAAACAACAGAAATGATTGTTGACTTTAGAAAGTCCAGCTTTGTCAGTGTAAATACACAGCATTGGCCCTCATTAAAGGGAACTAAAATACAGTCTATACAGAATTTTCATCACTTTTGAAGGTCTAATATGTTTGCTACATCATTGCACATTATAATAATGCTCGGTGATATGAATTATTTTGCATGTGAACTTTCATTTAGCTGGTTTGCTTCATTTCTCTACTTGATCGAAGGTGTCATTATTTCCATCTTTCTTCAAAATGTTTTGTAAATATAGGCAATCTTTCCTAACAAGTTTTCTTTTAAAACCGTTTGCATGGATAGCTACAAGGTTTATAAATCTGTCCCCAGGTAATGACTGAACAACACATCTGTGTCACCAAAAACCCTAACATGTATAGTGTTGTAAACTGAATGAGTCTAAAATTGCAAAAGTATAAGTGCTTGCAGAACAAATTATTGAAGTTGCTTAGAACACAAAAAATATGTGTTTGAATATATACTTTTAAAAACTTGCACTTTATATTCTGCCCTTCATATGCACCAGATTGCTTCATGAGTATACCTTAAACTGTATGTAACTGAGTACTATTGTGGGGTTTAAAATGGGAGTTATATATTTGTTTTTACTTTATAAGAAACTATTGGTTAACCTACATTAAAACACTTTTTGCTAACAATTCTGGCTATAGCTGCAGCATATGACCTAATAATTACAATAAAAAATGTATATTGTGGCCTGCAGCTCCCCAAATCCGACATAGACAGATATCAGGCATAAGTTCTGCAACAGTTATGGGTTTTTATGTAGCTGTGGAAAACCGTTTCCCACCAATGCACAGTTACAACAAGCACAATATTAACAGCACACAGCACTTCTTTCTCTTCTGTCTCTGTCTCCTTCTGCCTCCACTCCTGCTCCAGCAAGCTTCGCCTTCTCCCAGTTGACTCTGACTCCCTGAATGAAGTGAGGTGGTCCCTTTTATGCTGCACTTTGGGAGCACTCCAGGTGTGGTGGAAGCCCAATGTAGTAGAGCTCCGTTGCTCCTGCAGCATCCCTGGTGGAACCCACGGAACCCAACAGGGCTATGCCAAACTCCAACTACCATGTAACCCTGTGGAAAATCCGAGACACTGCTGCAACCTAGGAGGGCTGCCATGTAGCGCTCAAGGGGCAGTAGTGCCCTGTGCATGTCTGTTTCCCCCAATTGTTCCATTATGGAGTTGTCCTGACCAGAAAAGGGCCCCGACTGTCTGTCACAATATGTAAACATATTAGGCATAGCATGTTATTTCAATTAATATACTATCTTCATGTATTTTACAGCTTGGCAGTCTTGGGACCTTGTTTATAAAACTGTGCATGGATTTGAGTGTGAAAATATGCACACACCAAAAAAACAAGAAATTGCGTATAGCAAAAAAAAAAAAAAAAGATTTCTAAAACCTGGCATATGCACACTTCTTTAAAATTTACTGTTTATAAATCACAATCACCTTGTAAATATGCATACATGTATTTCTCAAACGCCACCCTGAAACATCCATATATGAAGCATGCTAATCAACCTTATACATATGCAATCACGATACTGCAGAACTTCATTGGCTGTTAGAGCAGCCCCCTCCTGACACGTTGAAACCCTGCCACCAGCATTCAGTAGTATCTTGCTGTGCTCCACAGTTGAGAGAGCAAGATCTTGTGTGGCATTGTAGTGCCTCTCCTCTGTGCTCTGGGGGTCCGGGAAAGGTGTAAGGGACCATCACCTGGCATATACTGTATAATGACACTGAGACGCGATGTTTGCCAGTCACATCCTAGATGACTTGTGTATTAATCAAATGTAACTACTTATGGTTAACAAAAGCAGCTTAATTCTTGCTCGGTGCCCTTATTGCAATATGAGTGCAATAAATTGCTCCGATTACCTTAGGAGAACTGGACACTGCTGAAAATTGCCTTTTTCTATTGACAAAATTTTTTTTGTATGTACATCCACATCATACGAAAACTGGTTATATTGTCTGGCTGGTCAGTTACTGGCTTACAGCACAGCAGGCATGATGGAGTAAAGCTTGGCTAAGATATTCATGACCTGTTGGCAAATTCCCTCAGAAGTGACAACATGTGGCTGATATACAATATACAGGTAGTCCCCAGGTTATGGATATCCGATCTATGACATACAAACGAGGACGCAGCTGCAACGCATGCGCCTCAGTAACTGACGCTCCGTCATCTTCGACCTGGGGATGCTGCAAGCGGTGGCTGGAGGGGTGCGATTCCGCTGCTTGCGCAGTGTAGTGTCCCTCAGGCGGCTCCCGGTGGAAAGTGGTGACCTGTGGTCCATAGTCACTGGGGCCACAGCTATCGCTCATGTGCAGGACGATGGTTCGCTGCCCGCCCACTACGCCACCGCAGCTACTGCTCCTGACTGGACGCAGGCTTGATGGAGCGGAAGGGGGTGTTTCGCTGCCCACCCAGCACACACGGCTGGTAATGCTGCAAGCAGTGACCCAGTTGTGGCTGAACGGGGGCCATTGAGGATGAATGGGGCGACAGGGGTAGCACTGTAGTGTGTCTCGGATGGCTGCCTGTTGAATTGGAGTTGGACAATTCACTACCTGCGTTTGCCTTCACCGTGTTCATTCTCAGTGGGCGGATGCTGCAGGCAGCACTGTAGTGGAGGTGACTGTGTTGTGGGCAAATGATGAACCCTCCATCACCGCCCGCAGTCATTCTCAGTAGTAAGCCTGCTTGTACTGTTACACACATAGCAGGAAGTTGTCTCTTGTCAGTACATCAGACGTGTTGATGGGTGCCTTCCTGCTGTGATAGCGTGTATAGCGCTGTGCAGAAGAACTCATCTTAACGTTTTGTCTTCACCCTTCAAGAATGTCTCTGAAACAAAAATCTGATGCAAGTGCTGGTGATACAGTAAAGAAGAGAAAAACCATCACCATTGAAAATAAAGCAGAAATAATAAAAAGGTCAGAGAAATGTGAAACTCCATCATTCATTGGCAGAGTACTTGGTTACAGTTGGTCAACAATAGCATTTATTAAAATAATGTACCTGTTCCGACTTACATACAAATTCAACTTAAGTACAAACCTACAGTCCCTGTCTCGTATGTAACCCGGGGACTGCTTGTACTGACAAAAAACAAAAAGTTCTTCAATGCAGATTTGTATCATTGGCCCTCTTAAAAAGGAACTAAAATGCAGTTTGTACATCATATTCATCATTTTTGAGGGGTGATATACTGTATGTTTGCCATGCTAACACACATTTTAATAATGCTCATAATATGAATTATTATGCATGCAAGTCATCTCATAGTTGGTTTTGGTTGCATTGCAATGCTTGATCAAAGGTGTCATCATTTTACAGTTTCTCTGATATGTTACGTATGTATGGGTCAGAGTTGATATAAATATACTCACTTTCCCCAGTCAAGTTTTCTTTTATAAATCCTGACATTTGCATGGAAAGTTGTGTAGGCACATTTCAAGCCTCTTTTTGTATGTACGCAAGCTTTATAAATGAGGCCCCTTGTCTTGATAGACATATACTGCTTATTAGAGGAAAGAGGCAAAACTGCAAAGAATGTGAATTGACAGAAATCAGATACTTTAATGCTTTCATTTCAGCATATACATGTGTAATGAATTAATGTGGGGTGACATCTCATGATTTTTACGAGGGATGCACAACATATGCTCTTGCTGGTTCTTTGTTTTTGCAGAGTAGATGCTATGACATGATTGTGAAACACTTTTAATAACATGTAAAATTGTATAAGCCGAACTATTCGACTAGTTCACCTACCTCTTTTTTGTATGCACACTCAGTCTTAATATGATCTCAAGGGCACAGCATTGTTGGTATGGTTATGTCTTTGGATTTTGGGATGAGATGGGTACAGAGCATATTCTGACAAGTATATTGGCCCTGCTTCATGCTCTAAAAGCCAGCTTCATGAATTCAATGACCACTTTTATCAGTAACCATCCATCTCTCAGGTTAAGAGTCAATTAACCTACTATTATTCTATTATCTATTCCAACAGCTTAACACTTCTGCTTAATACAAACCCACTTAATCACTCTTACCTTCTATGTAGCTGATTCTATTCCAGTAAAAGCCCCCCCCCCCATTTGATAGTCTGTCAGGTGGTATCATGTCTATTTAAAAGAAGCTGAGTTCTACTATGAAGCATTGATAATGAGGATTCTTTTTTTGATAAAGAATGTCCACAATGGTCTTGACTTGGCTGAGGATTGACCCTACAACTTTTATGCAAAGACTAAGAGCAGGAATCAAACCTGCTTGTCCTAAAATTCCATCTTAACACTATACTGTTTCCAGAGATCATTGAAAAAATACTATATTTTACAGACTGATCCTTCCACAGAAGTCCATTTTTGTAATTTACTCATGTATTCTGTTTGTCGAGCATCAAACTTATGTAATCTTCATTTGTGCAGCTCACTTCGCAATGCAGTGTTCAGGACATTTTTGTCACAGTGGGAGCCACTGAATTGCTTGTCTATAACAATATGATCATATCTGGTCTCTAAGGAAAATTCAGTACTGCAAAATAAGCCCTTTGTCTGTTCAAAAACCTTAGTTATTGCATAACTTGTCAAAAGTACACAGAAGTATACATAACTGTAAAGGACAGAGGGCTCACAGATCCTTTCAGGAAGTATATTCAAGCTGTTAGGATCAAAAGGCTCACTAAGCCTATTGTTGAATGTTTTCAATCACTTGATAACATCCATAGCAATATTTCTGTTTGTGTCCTGAGGCAGGACTTTAGAAACTTTTTAAAAAAGAGGAAAACCTTATCTCATTCTTTAATTTGTGTCTGTCACTTTCATCCAGCACAAAACCAGAGACTAACTTCTATCTTTTCCTTCTTCTTTAAAATCTACTTTTCACAACCACTGTGGTCTTGCACTCTTCATTTCCCATGGTTTCGTTTCCCCTCTGATAACCACTTTGTTCTTTTTCATTCACACACCTTGTGAAAGCTACACATATGAAATACTGTGTCTCTTTTTTCACATGGGGTCAATATGTTTACTTATTTTTCATTCTTCAAGGCTTTTAAAGTTTTTTCCCATGACTACTGTGAGGTGGAGATCACTGTTTTGTTATTCATGACTAGAAAACTGTCATTATTGTTTACTTCTAAAGAACTGGCTTTAAGATATACAGTATATTTATGTTTCTAAATATTACTTTAAAAAGGCACCCTGGTGACATAGAGTATTCACTATATAAAGTTATGTAAATTTATTTTTGTGTAGCTCTCCTTAATGCGTACAGACCAAAAGACTATTTGTGGTCCCAGACTGTAGCACCATGAGTTTTGAAATAAGGAACATGGGAGACTCTGGTGATAGTGCAAGAGATTCTTTTTGTTCTTCTAGAAATACATCAACATTTATAGACAATCCATTTTGAGTGACCATAAGTCTTGGAAGAGGGAATATGAAGAATGATCCTCCATCCAATAAATTTGAGTACTTTCCTGGGCTCAAATGTATATGCACCAACTGATGGAAAAGAAAGACTGAAATGCTTTGCCTGTTGAACAGCATATTATCTCAATTAACTAGTGACAATCATGTGATTTTAGGGGGTGGATTTTAACTGTCCATTAAATGATGAATTAGACAGGAACCATTTGGAGCTTCATCTGCTGTCTGCTCGTGGACTGCACCTTCTGTGTGAACAATATGAACGGCAGGACGTGTGAATGGGGGTACCAGACAGTATATGTGGGCGCAGGTTAGGGGTGACTCTGTCTCCCTCTAGCCAGACTAGATAGGCTGTATACTTTTAAACATCATTTTAGTCTTTTTAGTTCCTGCTTTTTAACCCCAACAGCCCTTTCCGATCACAGCTTAGTTATTTGTAATTTTATATTGCCCAATTTAGAGCATAAAAGCTCCCATTGGAATTTTAACACCCAACTTATATAGCCTACATTTTAAAAAACATTTTATCTTTTTCTGGGCACATTGGAGGAGGCAAGAAGGGAATTTTTCATTTGTGAGGCAAAAGTACAAATTCGCCAATTCTGTCAACAGTACACTTTGAATGTTTCTCAGAACATACATACATCAAGGGTTCTTTTAGAGTAAGAGATTGCAGAGCTCTAGCAAAACATGGCTTCTGCCTCTTCTGAAGATGGACTGGAACAGTTAAGGAGGAAGAAGGTGGCATTATTTGATTTGCTGGACTATAAAGTTCAAGGAGCTCTGGTCCATTCCCTCTTTCATGCAGAAACAGAGTCAGAAGCACACACTAAATACTTTTTTAGACTGGAAAGGAAACCGGGTCAGAGCTGAATGATCCAGTGTTTAAGATCACAAGAAGGTCAGGAACTATGAGAAACGGGTCAAATTTGTTCAAGGGCAGTGAACCTTTATTCAGGCCTCTTCTCTAAAGAGTTTCCAGAGAAGTCTACAGAAAGTTCTCCTTTTTTTGCCAAAAGTTCCTGAGGAACTTCAACCTGAATTAAACAAAGATGTACCACTTCAGGAGCTGACAGTTGCCATGGAGAGTTTAAATAAAGGGAATGTTTCCAGGAATTGACGGGATTCCAGCTGAATTTTATCAAACATTCTGCGATGTTTTGGGACCTGACCTCTTGGCTATATTCTGGGAGAGTGTGGACATGGGACTGATGCCCACAAGTTGTCGCAGAGCAGTGGTCACTTTTTTGCCCAAATCTGGAGACTTAAGTGACATGAGGAGGCTGGACTCGCTGACCGGAAGTGAATGCTGGCATTTCTGTCTGCCATTGCTTGCCGGTGTTCTGTTTGTGTACTTTTTCCTAGTTGATTTTTACTCGGTTTTTTTTTTTTGCCTTTTGCATCGGATTTCCTTTGTCTTTGCATTGGATTAAAAACTGATAACACGCATTTGCATGTGCGTCTCTTGCCTCCTTCGGCCTCAACACGAGCCCTCGTAGAACTGTACTTTGCTGGCTGCAACCTGTGTGGGTAAGTGTAAACTTTCTCACTGTTTCTCTGCTCAAGTACCTAGCTTTGATGAATAAGTGGTTGAAACTGCCCCTTGTCAATTGCTGAGTGCTTGTGGAAATCCCAGAGAGGACAGTCTACTGGCTAACGTGTTATTTTAATTGGGCCGAGTAGGTACACAAGGGGTACATTGCTTTGCTTTCAATCTGGAATTTGCTTGGGTGACTTCTGGAAATTCACTATGATAAACCTCAATTGGTTGTCATGGATTATTATGTCTACTTTGCTATCTAATGCAGTCACATCCTCAAAACTAAAATATTCACCAGATGAATTGTATTGACTTCAATCAGACTATGAAGTGCCTGCTGATCTCTTGCTGCACCGCTGCATTCTCCAGCAACCAAAGTACGTTCACTGAGGCTCTTGTCGTCGTTTTTGCCTCAGCAGGAATAGCAGCAGGTCTATTCCTTCAATTTGGTCTGAAGGACGCACATGTCCACATACTTCTGAGTGATGTGCTAATCACAACATGTTGATTCCTTTGGTAAAATCACCGGAATATACGTCCATAGACGCTTTGAAGTTTGGATTATTTAATACTCGATCTATCTCTAACAAAGCTCTACTGATTGGTGATGTTATCATAGATACTAAGATGGACTATTTATGTTTTATGGAGACCTGGCAGCAACCCTGTGATTATTTCCATCTAAATCAAGCGCTCCCTCCAGAGTTTGTCTGCATCTCCAAATCACTGATACCTCTTCCAGCATATCAATCCTTTGAACTGTTAGCTGGCAAACTCAACGGACCTTCATCTATTATAACTGCTGTTTTATATTGACCTCCTAAATTATCAAGTGTTTTTATTGCTGAACATTTTACTGTTTTAACAACTTTGTGTACAATGTTTGCTACTGTCATCCTCATGGGTGATTTTAACATACACGTTGACGTGACAACTGATGCACTGACAAATGATTTTAATGAAATCCTTGACTATTTTAATTCAATTCAATATGTCAACTTTCCAACTCATAACAAGGGTCATATTTTAGACTTAATTTGCTGCTCTGGTATCACACTTCACAATCTTATTCCCACTGAATTACCTATCTCAGATCACAGAATGATCACATTTGATGTTAGCTTACCTCTCAGTAAATCAAAGGTTCCACGTGTAATTTCATTCCGTAATGTCAAGCATGTAAACCCAGAGACCCTTATACATTTATTGTAATCCCAGTCTGTTTCTCCTTCCACACCATCGGAATTAATAGACCATTACAATGCTGCTCTGTCCTCTGCCTTTGATACACTAGCTCCCTTAAAAACACAGACTGTCTCATTTATTCGCACTGCTCCCTGGTTTACATTTGAAGTCCGTCAGCTCAAAGCCTCGGGCTGACAGTTGGAGCGCCTAGCTAAAAAGACGGGTCTTGTTGTACACAAGGAAATGTACTCAGATCACATGTTGAAATGCAAAAATGCTCCCTCTGCTGCCAAAACTGTATAGTATTTTAACATTATCAATACAGGAGGGAATAATACTAGAGCTCTTTTTTCTACAATGAAAAGGCTAATTACACCATCAGAAAGTGCCGCTTACCATAACCTCTCTGTTAAATACTGCTGCACTTTTTTGGAATTGAAAAAATCCACCAGCAACTTGCCTCCTCTATTCCTGCAGAAAATGACATACTCTCCACTATCACCCATGTTCCCTTACCAACCACCCTATTTTCAGATTTCAGTTTACCAGCTGAAAATAATATCTCGGAGCTTGTAACAAAATCTAATTCTTCCACATGCCAATTAGATCCAGTATCTACAAGCTTTGTTAAGTCTAGTCTGTCTCATATATCCCCCAAGATAACTACTATATCTCTTCCCTTACTACAGGCATGGTCACCCTCTCACTAAAAACAGCCTCAATTACTCCAATTCAGAAAAAAACCTGTTTTAGACCCAAATATTCTTAACAATTATCAGTCTATTTCAAATGTTCCATTTATATCCAAAATTCTTGAAAAGATAGTTGCCTCCCAACTCCAATCCCACCTTTCAAAAAATAACCTTTTTGAATAGTTTCAATCTGGGTTTCGCCCTAAAAACAGCACAGAAACTGCCCTGGTCAAAATCACAAATGATCTTCACCGGGCAGCTGACATGGGACTTGTATCAATTATTGTGCTTCTTGACCTCAGCTCTGCATTTGACACCATATCTCACCAGATACTTTTGAAACGTATACCTAGTCTTGGTTTCTGTGGCCTTGTCCTCCAGTGGTTTTCTTCCTGCCTCACTGATAGGAAGTAATTTGTTCAAATAAAGGGCTTTAAATCTGAAAACGCAGTCGTTACTCATGGAGTTATGGAGGGTTCTGTTTTGGGACCGCTTCTTTTTCTCATTTATATCTTCCCAATAGGTAATATCTTCCGGCACAATGGTATTGAGTTTCATTGCTATGCTGATGACACACAGCTATATCTATCCACTAAATCCACTTCTGTTTTCCCTCCAGATGTCCTTATGGCATGTCTCCAAGACATAAAGAAATGGATGACTCACAATTTCTTCCAACTAAACGGAAATAAAACTGAGGTGTTCCTCATTGGCTCTAAATCTACACTTGCTAAGGTTAACCATTCTTCTCTTTTAATTAACAATATTAACACAAATATTTCTTCCCAAGTTAAGAGCCTGGGCGTTATTCTTGACAGTACTCTCTCTTTTTCTTCCCATATAAGTACCATTTCTCGGACTGCCTTCTACCATCACCGAAACATTTCTAGACTTCGCTCTGTTCTTACCCAGCACAATACTGAAGTATTGGTTAATGCCCGAGTCACCTCACGTATAGATTACTGTAACGCTATTCTATCTGGCATTCCACAAAAACTTATTCATCGCTTACAGCTTATTCAAAATTCTGCTGCCAGGATAATAACCTGTTCTAAATCCACTGAACATATTACACCTATTCTCTCTCAACTTCACTGGCTCCCTGTTAACTACAGAATACAATTCAAAATACTGCTCTTAACATTTAAAGCTCTCCACAACCTTGCTCCTCCCTACCTCACAGATCTTCTCCAGATTTACACTCTCTCTCGCTTACTCACATCTTTATCTGCAGCTCTACTTTCTGTACCACACATCAAACTCTCTCATAGTGCTCCTCAACTCTGGAATTCGCTTCCCTCTCATATTCGTCAGCTTGATTCAATAGCACAGTTTAAAACTACCCTCAAAACTTGTCTTTTCAAGCTGGCGTATCAATTGTGAATTGTACACTGTTACTGCCTGTCTCATTAGTTTGTTCACTAATTATTACCTTGTGATTTATAATTTTCTTGTTTTTATTTTATTAATTGTTGTTTAACTCTATTGTAAGGTGACCTTGAGTGATAAGAAAGGCGCCTATTAAATAAAATGCATTATTATAATTATTATAAAGAACTGGAGGCCCATGGCACTGCTCTGCACAGACTATAAAACTGTCTCTAAAGCAATTAGACTGAGAGAAGTGATGGCCTCTCTGATTCATCCTGATCAGACCTATTGTGCACCCAATAGATCCATACATGACAACATCTTTCTAAGCAGAGATATTATGCATATATTGAGGCTTCTTGGTCTGAAGGTCAGGCTCATTTCTCTTGATCAGGAGAAAGCATTTGACAGGATGGATCTTGACTATCTGTGGGAGGTACAATTAGAATAGCTAAATAGTCACAAGACACTTTTTAATGGACAATAGACAGCTGTCAAGTTCTGGCCTTTTGCCTTTTTATAGCAGTCTACTCAGAGCTTGGAATCTTTTTGAGCATCGTGTCGACTTGAGCTCTGCCAGTGTCTTGTGGACTCTTCAATACCCAATCTTGGACCTCAAAGTCACACAGCCTGTAAGAGTCCAATCATTACTAAAGAACCCTACAGTGATCCAGGTCTGCCACCTAATAGATCTGGAAAAGCACTGCTGGTACAGCACTGAGAAGATGGTGGAGGTGTTGAGACATCACTCACTGAGGCAGGCTAACCAGGAACTGCAAAAGATCCATGCCAACCTCCCAGCTGAAGCAAAATGTCTTACTGGGAATTTCCTCAGTGGCAGAGATGAACCTGAGTCAAGTGAAGGCTTTCCTGATGTGACTGTGGTACTGGCTGGTTTAGAACCTGAGGATATTGAAGTCATGCATGCACGCCATCTACAGCATAGGCCAGCTTCATTAGACAATGCTGTGAGGAAAGAGCTGTACAGACTGTGTGTACTGGCACGTCAACGAGAACCACTGAGTACAATACCAGAGACACCCTGGAGGAGCAGACTTGGGGGAGCAGAGACACCGGGGTCAGCTTGATGGAACTTATGTAGACCACCATTGAACAAAGAACTGGCAATTTGCAATGGTGTGTGCTGCATGGAATCATCACTGTTAATTCTTATGTTTCACTGCTTGATCCTTCAGTCATGGGCAAATGTCCTTTCTGTGGAGAGGGAGAGAAAGAGACAGTTTTTCACTGTTTTCCCTTCTGTTCTAGACTTCGGCCTCTTTTAAATGTTCTTACCCCTGTTTTTAGTGTTTTTAACTCACCTTTAAATGATTGTGTATTTATTTATGGTATTAATGGAAATAAGAATAATCAAGATACATGTATGATTGGTAATTTCCTCATTGGGCAGGCCAAGCTGGCCATTTATAAAACCAGAAAAGAGAAAGTGAAGTCAAACAAACAATGTGAAATCATAAAAACATTTCATGGATTTGTAAAAGCCAGGGTGTTTTTTTGGAATATGAATTCTACAGAATAACTGCAAATGTGAATTCTTTTGAGGAAAAATGGTGTGTTCATGAGGCAATTTGTAAACTTGAAGGTAATGTTTTGATTTTTCTGATTTGACATATAAATTAAGTATTTTTTTGGGGGTGAGTTCTCTTTTTTTGCTTTACTTTTGTTATTGTAAATGACTTGTTGAGTATTGATTTAATAAAGTTCAATTTAAAATTAAAAAAAAAAAACTTTCTTTCTTTCTTCAAATGTTTATTCTCTACTACTTCAGCCTCTTTGTTGTGTTGTAGAGTGACGTAGACTGTGCAATCTCATGGTTAAGAGGTTCTGTTGGGATTGGCAACAGCACTATTTTTTTCATGGCTGTCTGACATCCATGGGATTGTATACTTTTAATTCCCAAAATGCTTAGCTTAATGTAATGCATTAATACATCAAAACAAGGTGAAAAATGTAAACAACCATACCAGCAGCTTTGGGTGCAATACAGGAACCAAACCTTCATGGAGTGCCAGCCCAAGGGTCTTATGGCAAATTTAGAATACACATTTAATTTAATATACATGTCTTTCAGAATGTAAAAGGAAAACTGGATGATGAGGAGAAAATGTGAACTAACAGACAGTAACAGGTGTGGAATAGTAAAACAATGCTACATCCATGAAGCAGCAATACTAACCACTGTGTTGCTGGGTAACCTTGTAATAAATGTAACATAATATTGAGGAAATGCTTACTGTATATGAAAAGCAAGATGAAAAATATTACTGAATATATAAAGTATTAGTCTGTTCCTGGACTGATTGATTAATACTGGAAGCAAATTGAGGAGTAGCTGACTAGAAGGGAGGAAGAGC
Organism: Polypterus bichir lapradei; assembly: GCA_026402145.1. Taxonomy (NCBI): domain Eukaryota; kingdom Metazoa; phylum Chordata; class Cladistia; order Polypteriformes; family Polypteridae; genus Polypterus; species Polypterus bichir. Next base: position 47,681,914 of record JANRMT010062813.1, on the reverse strand, counting down.
TGTTAGTTACCAAAAGGAATGAGAGTGGTACATTGATAACACCATTAATTCACATCTCTAAGCAACATACAGCATGTTTTGTTTTTTACTTTGTGGCCTGAAATTATTTCAGTCTAGTCCCAGAACAGTGTCAAGGGAGTGGCTCAGATAAACATTATACCAACAATGTAACACGTTAATCAAGGTGTAAAGCTCAGACATTGTTCATAGAGACATCTGTCTTTGGTTCAGGCATTTCAATAACCTTCTAGGCATGGAATAATTAATTAGTTAATTTGGCGGAACTTCAGGGAAGGATTTATTTAATGTGATACATCAGCAAAATCTGCTGGTTTGTTTACTCTGACAATTTAGGACATCATTTGGAAAATGAATTTACTTATTTGCCTTTTCTCTTCTTTCTCTGTTTTCCATACCCAGTTTAAAACAAATTCAGATCAGATTTTTTAATTTTACAAGGCAGAACCTTTATCAGACTATAGAACTGCTACAACTCAAAAATCTGTATAATTGAAAACTTAATCTCCATGTCCTTGAACTGAATTAAATAGGTCCAGCAATGAATAGAGGGATAACTGAAAATGCTCTCATGCTATTTCAGGAAATATAATGTGACATGTGCATTTTAATTTACTTTATATCCGCATTTTTAATAAATTAGAATTATATGTGTTATTGATCCCATAAAAATGTGTTTGAGCATTCTATACTGCATTTAACAGTTTAAATTCTAACGTTTACCTGAACTGTTTGACATCTGAATTCTGGCAATAAACTGCTCAAAAAAATTAAAGGAACACTTTGAAAACACATCAGATCTCAATGGGAAGAGATCATGCTGGATATCTATACTGATATGGACTGGGTAATGTGTTAGGAACGGATGCCACATCGTTTGATGGAAACGAAAATTATTAACCTACAGAGGGCTGAATTCAAAGACACCCTTAAATCAAAGTGAATAAATGATGCGGCAGGCTAGTCCATTTTGCCGAAATTTCATTGCAGCAACTCAAAATCATACTCAGTAGTTTGTATGGCCCCCACGTGCTTGTATGCATGCCTGATAACGTCGGGGCAAGCTCCTAATGAGATGACAGATGGTCTCCTCCCAGATCTGGACCAGGGAATCACTGAGCTCCTGAACAATCTGAGGTGCAACCTGGCAGCGTCGAATGGACCGAAACATAATGTCCCAGAGGTGTTCTATTGGATTTAGGTCAGGCGAGCGTTGGGGCCAGTCAATGGTATGAATTCCTTCATCTTCCAGGAACTGCCTGCATACTCTTTCCACTTGAGGCTGGGCATTGTCGTGCACCAGGAGGAACCCAGGACCCACTGCACCAGCATAGGGTCTGACAATGGGTCCAAGGATTTCATTCCGATACCTAATGGCAGTCAAGATGCCATTGTCTAGCCTGTAGACGTCAGTGTGTTCCTCCATGGATATGCCTACCCAGACCATCACTGACCCACCACCAAACCGGTCATGCTGAACGATGTCACAGACAGCATAATGTTCTCCAAGACTTCTCCAGACCCTTTCACGTCTGTCACATGTGCTCACAGTGAACCTGCTCTCATCTGTGAAAAGCACAGGGTGCCAGTGGTGGACCTGCCAATTCTGGTATTCTATGGCAAATGCCAATCAAACTTCACGGTGCCGGGCAGTGAGCACAGGGCCCATTAGAGGACGTCGGGCCCTCAGGCCACCCTCATGAAGTCTGTTTCTGATTGTTTGGTCAGAGACATTCACACCAGTGGCCTGCTGGAGGTCATTTTGTAGGGCTCTGGCAGTTCAAACCTTCTGGCAATGGCAGGTATTGATGTTTATAAATGGTATCAAAGGTAACTGAAATAGATTGGCACCAGTTGGGGCATATGGCCCTGAAAAACTCCACTTCGTTATTTGAAAAATGTATTTTTTTAATAGAAAAATAGCAGCACTCTAGATTTCAAACTCTAAAAAAGTACTTAAATTGTGTGTTTTTTCTTGAGTAGGTACTAAAATTATTGCTTGCATGGCATTCAAAATGTTTCACACAATTAAACAGCTCTGTTGTCTCCAATGATTGGTTTAAATTACATGGCAATGACCTTCCTTTACTTGCTTGACTCTTTACCATGCCATTTGATAATCACAACTGGAACTGTAGATTGAACTTTAAACCAGTAGCCTTATGTGCTTCAGTGATCTGGTATTAAATCATTCTGCTAAAGAAATCCTTTAGTTCTTCACCACCTTCTCCTGAGGATTATCGTTCAACAAGTCATGCTGAAACTATAGCACAACCAAGCATGAACCAGATGTTAAATGTAAAATCCTGTTCAGTTGGTTTGTGGGTAACGTTTGCAATTTCTGTGGAGACTTTTTTTCTGCTTCATCTGTCAAGAAGACAGGAGATGTAAATGGAGTAAAACTTTACTCCAGTGATACAAAAAAAATCTAAAAACATTCAGCAAAACATTATTTTGTTCATGTTTGATTGTGTGCTGTTGATTTGTATATCAAATACTCATAGAAGAGTGAGTGGTGTTGCTTGAAATATACGTAAAAGACATTATTTTGCAATTAAGCAAAGAGAACAATAGTGAATTATGAGGATATTCAGAATTTTAACCTAATTCTCTTCAAAATCTTTCATCTGGTTCACCAAATTTCTCTGACTTGACCTCACACATCATGTACATACTAGATTGCTTTCAGTTAAACCTCAGCTTTGAAACCAGACTTAACTGCATAATATGACTTTGTAATAACCCCCCACCACCATTTAACACAGCATTCGTATATAAAAATTTGTATCCGTTAAGAGTTTGTTTAGAATCAAAGTTAGATCAGTGCTGTTGGATCTTAAATGCATATTTAGGCTTTCAATGTGGGACCCCTTCACCTTCACAGTTTTCTCAGCTTGACCTAATCTAACGTCAAGCTGTCTGACTCCTTCAGAAGTGTTATCAGTTTAAAGTCAGAAAACTTACAAAATTGAATACTAAAAAGATGCCACTATTGAGCCTTCTGGCTCAGTTTAAATTATCCGACTACTTCTTCTTGAACACAGGCTAGTCACTTCTTTCATCTTCTAAAATCTGTTTGTATCATCCCATGATGATATCACGAACTTTGACTCAAGAGTCTTCCTTTATGTATTCTTTTTTTGTGGCTTATATTTTGTGTTAACCCTGCTGTGTTATCTATTTTTGAAATTCTTCATCTCTCTCTTGTACAAAAGATATTAAACCTGTTAAAAAACAAAAAAATAATGTTGTTAATACCACTTTTCTGCTAATTTACTGTCAAATTCTTCTTTTTGCTTAGTGATCACTTCGTCAGCTCCTGTTCTTTAAAATTCAAGATGGACTAAAGATAAGTCTTTTCACTAGAACATTTTGAATACCATACTCCTGCAGTCTGAGACATTTAATTTTCTTCCCTTGTCTTGATCTTGCCCATTTCTGTTTTGTTGAGTATACTGTTATTTGCATTTTTGTGAAAATTGCATTATGACATTTGCTTTGTTGTAAATCTTTGGACTGAGGGTGTAAAATGTAAAATAAAGTCTAGTTTTTCTGTCTGTATTGCATTTTGAACTGTAGTCTTGTTTTCTGTAAATTGTAAGTTTATGTGAATAATGATTCCTCTGAAAATTCTGCACAAAAGTGGATTAATTACATTTTAAAAAGAAGAAAATATAAAATACGTGAAACCTAAAACTAAAATAGGTATTAAAAACATTTCTTTTCGGCTCAAATAATTGGTGTAATATAGTTTTCATCTTTGACATTCGGTTATTGTTGAAAAATGTTTATTGAAAAAACTTAGTAGGATGGGCTCATTAGGGCAGGTTACACTAAATTTTCTTTACTTTCTAAGGTCCTTTGTTACTGATGTTTGATTTCTATTGAATATAATATTGATTTATCCTTTGTAGTGTGATTTGAAAAGCACTCACCATGAAAGTCCCTGTAAAAGTAAAGACAGAATGATTGACTAAGTAAAGGGAGCTTTCATCTATGACTATCCTTAAGGAGGCAGAAACAGAGAAATTGCAATTATTGTGAGTTATGAATGGACTGCACACATCTACAGTTTATAAGTAATATTTTTTTTATGTGAAAGCAACACAAGCCTTAATAAAACAGTCCCGATGTGAACATAGATCAACAAAATAAGGAAGTTCTTTGAAAGGATTGAATGGCAGTGATATTAGAATGCCTGCAAAGCCACAATGTGACAATATTAATGCACATTTAGAATACACTACAGTGATCTCATTTAATTTTTTTTGTAAACATTGTGTACATTTTGGTACAGAATGTATGTGTATAGGGGACATCAGTTTCGGTATGCATTGTATATATTTAAATAGGAAAGCCAAACATTTCAGTATGAAACGTATTCAGTTCAATAACTGCTATGCTTTCAATACAGAATGTGCATTCTGTATAGAAGTATGTGCATCAAAATATAGTGTTTTTGTTTCAGTCTAAAAGATATGCTTTTTAGCATACAATGTAACATGTTTCATGTTGTATAGAAGTTTCATTGTATTTGGGTGGTTCATTACTGTGTATGGCCTTTTTGGAATTAATTACTCTATGCAGTATATAGCACATATATTCTACTGAACTTTGTCTTCACTGATTCGTTTGGTTTAGATACTTAGCAATAAACGTAGCCTATGGATAATACTATGATGTAAAATATTTGTTCAAAAACATAATAATCTCACTTTTCAACAAGAAAAAAGCCCTCTCTTTATAAAGCAAAAATAACAAGGTGTAAACTGTTCTGCTCTGGATATTACCAACCCTTACTGACAAAAATGGTTAGAAACAAATTGTTTTTCAACTTATTATTGTGTGTATGTGGTGTTCAAAGAATTAAAGTTGAACAGCTCAAAAAACAAAAACTGTAACAGCATGTTCACATCCTTCTAAATTTGTACATAAGCTTGACAAAGAAAACAGCCTGTCCTAATAAGTAAAGATATCAATTAAACCTTCAAGCTAATGTATCGTTTAAAAAATCATTCAGAATGTATTCCTTCAATATGAAACACAGGGAACCCCTGTGCCAATGCATAATATACAATAGTGTAGATTGCAAGGGCATTATAGCTTTTAAACATGAAGCAAAACTGTATTTCTCACCTTCAAAGTACAAAACAATGTTTAGTCCAGACATTGTTAGATGATTAAAGGGTAAAGGAAATCAATAAAATAACAGGCTGTGATCGTATTTTTGTTTCCAAATGCATATGCGAGCTTGCTTCTGAATAGTTAAAAAAATAAATAAATTGCATTTTGAAAGTGTAAACGTGTAATATTTTATTTTATGTATGGAAAGTACTGAGATGAAATAAATGAATGGATAAGAGATGATATTTTTGACACCAGATGGTCTCCTGGTTAAAAGTTGACGTAAATTTTTAATTGCTGTTTATAGTTGTTAATCAATTGCACAAGGTAAGTCGACACAGGAGAAATAACATGACAGGTGGAAACAGTTTAAAAATACCCACACTCACAAATACTGAGCCATGTCATAGACACTGGTTTAGCTAAACAGCACATCTTTTAAACTCTTTTTTTTATAATACTTGAACAGGATTAAAGCATTACAAATGAATAAAATTAACAGTAGCAGAGTGTTTCCCTTTAGCTGTTTTTGGAAATGGGGGCTTATATAGTAAAAACTTGCCAAAAGCACTGTTTTTAATACATTCCTTTGTGGAAAATTTTTGGCTTTTTCATATGTTAAATTAGTAATATTTTTCATCCATTTTTTCTAATCCCGGTCTTCCTGGTCAATAGTGTAAGGGAAATTAATAACAAGTTATATATTTAATTTCCAACTATACAAAGGATGTAAACATTTAAAAAAGCATTATGACACTGTTTTCATGATATATATAAAAAACAGCATTCATGTACTAAATCAAGTCTTAGCTCCTGCTTTGTACCCAATGTGGCCACAATAAGCTCTGATTTTTCAGGGACATGAAGTAGGTTAAGTGGGGCTGTATGAATAATTTGTGGCAAACGTTTGGCTTGTGGGGGCCACAAAGAAGCTAAAAATGTAAGGAAAAGAAATGTTTCATTACAACTAAACTCAGTAACAAAGGAAATTACAAGACTTTGAAGGCAAAAACACAACTAATGAGGCACTAAAACAAAATAAAAAGACATTTCAAACTTCTCCTGTCTACACCATCTACCTTTCTCCCTTTCTTTCTCCTTCTTCCTTGTGATGTTTCATCCTCTCTCCATCCAACACTATTTTCGCTGGAGGAATGGCCAGCTGCCTCTTTTAAGTCAAATCATCCCTGAAGTACTTTTTAGGTCACTTGTTATCTCCTCTGAAGCATTTCCAGACCAGATATTGCCCTACAAACTCCTGAGATCGTCAGCCCAGAACTCCCTGTACCAACCAACTGATAGCCCTTCCAGACATTCATGCACAAGCCTCAATAGCAACCTCCAGCTGCCAGTAGTTACAGGATTGAGGAATATATGCATTTTTATTGTGCATTCTCCACTATCCATCTATTATCCTTACAGACATTATATACATAAGGGAACTCAGTTACATGCACTGTCATTTTCTGGGGCAGGTTAAGATTGGCCTTTCATCTGGGATGTGTTCCAGCACCCACTGTTATAGACCATTACTCCAATTCCCTTTACAAGGGATAGTAATAGCACTGAAATAGATTCATAACTCGGTCAGTATCTGCAGAGTTTTTACGTTTTCCCCAATGTCTCCTTGTCGTTAATGTATTTGTCAACTTTGAATTGGATAAATTTGTATGTGTCAGTGTGGCCTACAATGGCCACGCTAGGCTGGTTTCTGTTACATTATATGCATCCTCACTACCCTGTGCTGGAGAAAGTGGGTTGAGAAACTAGATGGTAGGATGTTCAATTCTTCACCTCATTTGCAAAAAAGTCAAAAGAAATTTGTGTTTCAGTATATACCATATTTTGTATGTTGCAAAAGGTATTATTTGTGCTTGAAAAATAAAATGCGCAGGCTAACTTTTACATTAAAACAGGAATTCATAGGTATACTTTTTTTTAAATAATGAAAACATGTAATGGGGTAAAATTTAAATTTTCATTTTTAATTCTCCATTTATTTATTTATCGCTGTAATTTGGTACATTGGACACTTGAAAAAACATTTTTTTTGCGGTTTAATTAATACATTGCTTATGATAACATAAACACACTGCAACACACTAATTTATTTGGTTAAATAACATACTGTAATATTTGCAAACCTATTTAATCCAGTATAGGGTTGTGAGGGGACTGGAGCCTTTTCTAGGTAGAAGACAGTCCTGGAAAAGGTGCCAATTCTATCACAACAACCATTGTTGAATGGACAAAAAATTAAATGAAGATACTGTATTTTCTTCAGTTTTATTATCTAAATTTCTAGTAATTTGAGTTTCCCATGGGACAAATATCTATCTATGTATGTATCTACACTCTTTCCACTCAGATGTTCTTTAATGGTAGTGTTAGTGTTACATATTCTACCACAAGCTGTTGTACTATGGTACAGGGTAAAACTATTGTGCTTATGACCTGTCTTGCATGCTTTTGCACACTTCAAGCAGTGAAGCTGTAAAACATCTTACTGTCAAAATGTGGAGGATACATGGGGTTATAATAGAAAAAAAGAGCTTAATTCTAGGGGTTGATTTGTTATCATTGGTCACGAGACACATATAGTGTATAATGTGTTTGGGTCAATAAGTCATGGAATGAAATAGTATGTTCTGCACAACATATGTCACGCTGTTGTAATGAGATTTTTACCTCCCTGAAGTCTAAGATGGAAAGTAAGACAGGAAGAAAAGTATATATTTCCCTCACGGAATATTTAAGAATCATTGAAGTCAGTATTTTTTCAGTTTCTTTAGGCATTATAGTTTGCATCTTTCTTTGTACAGCATTTAATTTTGAATGACTTTTGGTTTAATAGGAGAACTTGGTGACTGTCTAGGTTTTTAGAAGACATTTTTTTCCCCTTGAGAGAACATGTAGGGTATTCTTAAGCACTTCACTGACAATTCTACTCATTCAGGGAACTCCCACTAAAATGCAGTTGAAACTTAGAAGTATATTGGCCAGTCTGGTCTTCTCTTTTCTTTTTCTCACTCTGACCTGTCTTGTAATATATCCCTTGGGTCCCTGAAGACACTGTTAGAATGTCCAGGGAAATTGTTAAATGTTATGCCTGGGATATAATCCGTTCTTGGGAGTTGTTCATTTGCTGGAATACAGCAAAAATGTGCAAACTTTACAGACTGTGACTGAGTCTTTGATTTGAACCCCATCTCCTGGTGCTGTGGTACAGCGTAAACTGCCTGATTATGTCAGGTATAGAACAATAAAGTAATAACTTGTTATTTCCTACTTATAATGGAGAGTAACTACTTATACATTAGACTGATTATATTTTCAGTAATTACAAAACCCATCCCTAACTGCTTATCCCAATACACAATTTCAGCAGCACCGCTCAGTCTAAACAGACTTGTTTTTAGTTTATCTGGTAAATTTCTATAGTAAATGAGACTTTACTGAGGGACACATAGCAGCATGGGAATGTTGATTAATATCTTTACGACAAGATTAGGAACCATTCGTTTCCTTGTTGTGTTGCCAATACATTGCAAGGCACACGAAATGGAGCTGATACGTTTTTTCTGAAAAAAATTAAATCACAATGGATTTTTTTGTTTTTCCATTATTTTTTCAACAGATAAGTCTTATAGAGTATAGTCTATATATTTTCCTATTTCTATGATTAATTACTTCTATGTAATTTGCTGAATTTTGTGCTAGCTTGCCTTTCAACATATGTTGCATAAATTTTAGTGAACTTCTTAAGATGTAAATTTGAATAAAATTGAATTGAATTGATGAAGCCAGCTTTTGCAGTTTTTTTTTAAAAACCAGGGGCCTCATGTATAAACAGTGCATACACACAAAAATGTTGCGTAAGCCTGTTTCCACATTCAAATCATGATGTATAAAACCTAAACATTTCCACGGTAGCTCATACCCTGGTGTACGCAAGTTCTGCACTCGGTTTTGCAAACTGGCAGCACCCAGTGTCAAAGCAGTGCTACTGTTCCTCTGTGGTTACCCTTTCTTTTTTAGATCCACATCCCTGACACGGCTTTATAAATACACTGAAATTAACTGCATATTGTTTATTAGTTTATTGATTCTGATTCAGAGGGGACTGGGCGGTCTCTTGGTCTGGAATCCCTACAGATTTTATTTTTTTTTCTCTAGCCTCTCGAGTTTTTATTTTTGTTTTTTCTGTCCACCCTGGCCATCAGACCTTACTTATTCTATGTTAATTAATGTTGACTTATGTTTATTTTTTA
>JANRMT010062813.1:47605383-47667501 GCA_026402145.1 Polypterus bichir lapradei | reverse complement strand
CTTCCTTGCTTCGCCACGGTATTCACGTCTCCCTGCTGATAACTACAGCCTTTTTATTTAATCCACGGCTTCTCCACTGTTTTATTGTTCACTTATTATGATTATAGTTATTGTGTAGGTATTTTAGACTATGTCACTAATTTTCTAACTTCCCGTGTAGGTAGAAGGCTGACCCCATCTTCACGAAATTTGGTAGGTGGCTTCCCTGCGCTAACCAAAACCGATGTACGTACTTATTTCGGTGGTATGACGCCACTGTCGGCCGCCATATTGAATTTTCCAAACATCACTAATTCTCCAACTTCCCGTGTAGGTAGAAGGCTGAAATTTGGCAGGGTCATTCCTTACAGCTTACTTACAAAAGTTAAGCAGGTTTCATTTCGAAATTCTACGTGTAACGGTCAACAATGTCCGCCATGTTGAACTTTCTTATTCATGGCCCCATCTTCACGAAATTTGGTAGGCGTCTTCCCTGCGCTAACCGAAACCAATGTACATACTTATTTCCATGGTATGACGCCACTGTCAGCCGCCATATTGAACTTTCCAATGTCACTAATTCTCTAACTTCCCGTCTAGGTAGAAGGCTGAAATTTGGCAGGCTCATTCCTTACAGCTTACTTACAAAAGTTAAACAGGTTTCATTTCGAAATTCTACACGTAACGGTCATAACGGTCGACAATGTTCGCCATGTTCAACTTTCTTATTTATGGCCCCATCTTCACGAAATTTGGTAGGTGGCTTCCCTGCGCTAACCAAAACCGATGTACGTACTTATTTCAGTGGTATGATCAATCAATCAACATTTACTTATATAGCACGTTTTCATACAAAAAAATGTAGCTCAAAGTGCTTTACAAAATGAATAGAAAAATAAAAGACACAATAAAAAAATAAACATAAGTCAACATTAATTAACATAGAATAAGTAAGGTCCGATGGCCAGGGTGGACAGAAAAAACAAAAAAAACTCCAAAAGCTGGAGAAAAAAAAAAAAAAATCTGTAGGGGTTCCAGACCAAGAGACCGCCCAGTCCCCTCTGGGCAATCTACCTAACATAAATCAAACAGTCCTCTTTGTATTTAGTGTACTCATGGAAGGACTTGATGATGATGGTCACGTAGACTTCTTGCTTTCAGTCCATCAATGTTGGTGCATCATGATGCTTTGGGTAGGTGGTGGTGGCGCAGGCTGCCACCACAAAGAAACCGGAAAAAGAAGCAGAAGAGAGAGTAGGGGTCAGTATGGATTTTGGAGCCACTGTGAATAGTTATTATGAAGAATTGAAGATACAGAGTATCAGTATTACGTTAAAGTGAAGTTATAAAAAGGCCATGTTAAAGTAATGTGTTTTCAGCAGTATTTTAAAGTGCTCTACTGTATTAGCCTGGCGAATTCCTATTGGCAGGCTATTCCAGATTTTAGGTGCATAAGAGCAGAAAGCCGCCTCACCACTTCTTTTAAGTTTAGCTTTTGGAATTATAAGGAGACACTCATTTGAAGATCTAAGGTTATGATTTGGAATATAATGTGTCAGGCATTCCGATATATAAGATGGAGCGAGATTATTTAAGGCTTTATAAACCATAAGCAGTATTTTAAAGTCAATTCTGAATGACACAGGTAACCAGTGTAGTGACATCAAAACTGGAGAAATGTGTTCGGATTTTCTTTTCCTAGTTAGGATTCTAGCAGCTGCATTCTGCACTCGTTGCAAGTGATTTATGTCTTTCTTGGGTAGTCCTGAGAGGAGTGCGTTACAGTAATCTAATCTACTGAAAACAAAAGCGTGAATTAATTTCTCAGCATCTTTCAATGATATAAGAGGTCTAACTTTTGCTATGTTTCTTAAGTGAAAAAATGCTGTCCTAGTGGTCTGATGAATATGCGATTTAAAATTCAGATTACAGTCAACGGTTACCCCTAAGTTTTTTACTTCCGTCTTAACTTTTAATCCTAGTGCATCAAGTTTATTTCTGATAACCTCATTGAATCCATTATTGCCAATTACTAAAATTTCAGTTTTCTCTTTATTTAGTTTGAGAAAATTACTATTCATCCATTCAGAAATACCAGTAAGACATTGTGTTAGTGTATCGAAAGAGTTGGAGTCATCAGGTGCTATTAATAAGTACAGCTGTGTGTCATCAGCATAGCTGTGGTAACTCACATTGTAACCTGAGATAATCTGACCTAACGGAAGCATATAGATTGAGAACAGCACCGGACCCAGGATAGAGCCTTGTGGAACACCATATCGGACATCATGTGTCTTTGAGATTTGATTACCACAACTCACAAAGAATTTTCTACCTGCCAGGTAGGATTCAAACCAAGTTAAGACACTGCCAGAGAGGCCCACCCATTGACTAAGGCGATTTCTAAGAATATTGTGATCAATGGTGTCAAATGCAGCACTCAGATCTAAGAGGATGAGAACAGATAAATGGCCTCTGTCTGCATTTACCCGCAAGTCATTTACTACTTTAACAAGTGCAGTTTCTGTGCTGTGATTTGTTCTGAAGCCTGACTGAAATTTATCAAGAATAGCATGTTTATTGAGGTGGTCATTTAATTGCAAAATGACTGCCTTCTCTAGAATTTTACTTAAGAAGGGCAGGTTAGAGATGGGTCTAAAATTTTCAAAGGCAGAGGGGTCAAGATTATTTTTCTTGAGCAGGGGTTTAACTACAGCAGTCTTAAGACAGTCTGGAAAGACCCCCGTATCTAATGACGAATTAACTATGTCCAGAATACTGTCAATTAGCACGCCTGATATTTCTTTGAAAAGCCTTGTTGGTAATGGGTCAAGGACGCAAGTGGAGGGTTTCAGTTGAGAGATTATACTATGTAATTCAGGTAAATCTATCCTGGTGAAAGCATTTAATTTGTTTATAATGGAGTACCGGGGCTTTGGAGGTTCTGCAGTGTTGGGGAGATATACTATGTTATCTCTAATATCATTAATTTTTTGATTGAAAAATACAGCAATGTTCTCACAGGTTTCACTGGAAGTATTCTGGGGGCATTCCTTTGTGTTACCTGGGTTTAACAGACGATCAATTGTAGAAAATAAGATTCTGGGATTACTAGCATTGTTATTTATAATATTAGAGAAATAGCAGCGCCTCTCAAGACGGACAGTGTTATTGTATTCTGTTATTTTAGCCTTCAATATCTCATAATGGATAGTTAGTTTAGTTTTCCTCCATTTACGCTCAGCTCTACGACATGTTCTTTTTAAATCAGACACTCTTTGGGTCTTCCATGGAATAACAATACTAGAAGATTTTTTAACTGTCTTTTCAGGTGCAACTATGTCAACAGCAGCTCTTACTTTAGAATTAAAGTTTTCCACTTTACTATTTACATTATCCTCGCTATTATAGTTGGCATTATAAACGGACTGATTGCTTAGAATAGTTGTAAGCTTTAAAGCTGCTGATGAGTCAAAGAAGCGTTTTTTAACAAAATGCTTCTCATGAGTGTTATCTATCTTTATTTCTATATTAAATAGTAGAAGGAAATGGTCTGATAGACCAATATCAATGACCTGCTTTAAATCAACTTTAAGCCCTTTAGCAATCACTAAGTCTAACGTATGACCTGCTTTATGTGTAGGCTGATTAATGAGCTGTCTCAAATCAAAAGAGTCCAGGAGGTTCATGAATTCCTTTACCTTTTGGTCACACCGATTGTCGATATGAAAGTTAAAGTCGCCGATTATTAAGAGTGCGTCATAGTTTGTAATTAAGATTGACATTAAGTCAGAGAATTCCTCAAGGAAAGACGCGTTATATTTAGGAGGTCTATACACGGATAATACTAGAACGTGAGAATCTCCATGAATAACAACGGCGAGATACTCAAAAGACTTAAATTTACCAAAACTGACATCTTTACATTTTAACCGGCTCGAGTAAATGTTTGCCAATCCGCCCCCCTTTCTCCCCTGGCGGTCTGCACGAGTAAAACTGTAATCCGGAGGCGCAGATTCGATTAAAACAGTCGCGCCATTTGAGTTAAGCCATGTTTCATTTAGTGCAATAAAATCAATCTTTCTATCACTAATAAGATCGTTTATAAAAAATGTCTTGTTAGTTAAAGCTCTAACATTTAGTAGTGCCATACTTAATGTTTCTGAAGGGCAGAGCTGAATTTTATGTGTATTATTGGTAATCGGAACAAAAATTAAGTTATTTTTGTTAACGCCGCTCTGTGTGTATTTTTTATGTAATCTACAATCCGTTTTTACAGTCTTAATGCAGTGTTGATCTGAAGTAGTAATTTCAATTAAATTATTGGTGTTTATGCCGGACTGCCTAGATTTTTTATGTGCATTAAGATTTGTTATTAGATTATTAATGTTGTGCACTTTAACGGAAGACTCTGTTAAGCCATTATGTCCTATCAAAGCAGTAGCATTACGGAAGGGGTTAAAAGTAGAAGTAGACAGTCAAGATAGACGAATTACCTTAGCGATGTTTTCGGAGAGGACCCGGGCGCCAAATCTATTTGGATGCAGTCCATCCCGCTTGAAGAAGCGCGGCCTTTCCCAAAAAAGATCCCAGTTGTCTATAAACCCGATGTCTTGAGTCTCGCAGAAGCCTCTCAGCCAGTTGTTTAAACCTAGCAGACGACTGTAGTATTCATTCGATCGTCTGACGAGAGGTAGTGGACCCGAGATGAAGATTCTTGCGGATGGGGTCCTCTCGTTCGTGTCTTCAACTAGTGCTGCGAAGTCAGCCTTGAGAACCTCCGACTCTCGGTGCCTTATGTCATTTACGCCGGCGTGTAGAATAATGGATCCAATTGCCCTCTTGTGTTTCTCGTAGAATGACGGCGCCCGCCTTATCACATCTCGAACTCGAGCACTGGGAAAACAAGAAACAAAGGATTTTCGATTAGGGCACGTGATATTCAGGTTTCGTACAATCGAATCACCTACCACGATTACATCACCCGGGGTTGAAGGCAGACTGGCGACGCGGAGAGGGTGGAATCGGTTCTGGATTGGAATACTCGCCTGTGCCGATGGAGGTGTTCTAGCCTTGAACCCCCGCTTGCTAAGCTGAAACCCGTCGAGGTCTTCATCAGCGTTGCCGTTGGTCCTACGAGGCGCGGGGGTGAAGCTTACTTGCCCTTGGACTTGAGCGGCACGAGGTGGGGTTGATGTTACGCCGACTTCAGTTGTTGAGTGTGGTTTGTCCAGCAGCCGAGCCTTCAAGTCTCTGAGGTACCTTCGTCTGGACAGGAGTTTCTGAATCTGTTTGTCGAGTGCCTGGAGTTCTTCGACGACGATGGCAACGCGATTCATCTCACTGTCGGCCATTTCTGCTTCTACTTCCGCTTCCGCTTCGTCACCTAGGAAAGAAAGAGAGAAGGTTAGTGAGCCACTGTCGGCTGCCATATTGAAGTTTCCAACATCACTAATTCTCCAACTTCCCGTGTAGGTAGAAGGCTGAAATTTGGCAGGCTCATTCCTTACAGCTTACTTACAAAAGTTAAGCAGGTTTCATTTCGAAATTCTACGCTTAATGGTCATAACGGTCAACAGCGTCCGCCATGTTGAACTTTCTTATTCATGGCCCCATCTTCACGAAATTTGGTAGGCGGCTTCCCTGCGCTAACCGAAACCAATGTATGTACTTATTTCGGTGGTGTGACGCCACTGTCAGCTGCCATATTGAACTTTCCAACGTCACTAATTCTCCAACTTCCTGTGTAGGTAGAAGGCTGAAATTTGGTACTTATTTCGGTGATATGATGCCACTGTCGGCCGTCATATTGAACTTTTAAACGGTCTTTGTTACTTATGGGCCCATCTTCAAGAAATTAGGTACGCGGGTTCCCAACGCTAACTGAATCCTACTTACGTACATATATACGTCCATAGCCTGCAGCTCGGTCACCGTGTGAGGCGCCGTTGGGTCCCCCATCCCAACGCCTCCCACGTTGTTGGCTGCCTGCCTATATAAGGCCGTCTGTCGCTCCAGTCTCTACATTCCCTTCCTTGCTTCGCCACGGTATTCACGTCTCCCTGCTGATAACTACATAACTACTTTATTTAATCCACGGCTTCTCCGCTGTTTTATTGTTCATTTATTACGATTATAGTTATTGTGTAGGTATTTTAGACTTACTTTACATTGTTCAGGTACCCATTTCCTTTATCATTCCAACCGTACCCCCATTAACCTATCTATCGAGGTGATCACCATCGATCAAAGAACTGTTACTTACCAAGTGGTTTCCATGCCCAGAGATGGCACCTGCCTTTTCCATTCTCTTTGTTACATATTGCACGGCCATATCAGGCTCACTCTTGATATCCGGAGGAATATTGTGTCTTATGTATTGAATGACTGGGACAGGTTCAAAGTGTGGACTGATGACGGTACAGGAGATAATTATACTACACAGGAGCACTAGAAGAGTGAAATGCTTAAGTGTACCGAAATGGCCAAATATTTTACACCTTTGGACAACCGCCAATGACACTTAAACATCTTAGATTCACAGGTGACGATTTCAGTAGTGGACACTTTGATGTTTAGAAATGTTTAAACTCTCAAAAGCTGGATGTGAAGTTATCAATGAAACTGGTTGTATACTTAACAATGCTTGACAGATGCCGAATGTCTCTTCAACACAAGTCCTACAAATACTGTCGTAATTGAAACAAACCATGAAATTCAAACCGATTATGACAGCAGCAATCCAAGCTGTGAGATTTGAAACAAGATTACTGTTCACATGGCCAACTGTACGTTGCATGCTCAAGAGTAAGCTCAGCGCACAGCTACAGCTTGGTCATATTACAACTGGACGGCCGAACTGACAACGTGGCATACAAAGAGATCCTTAACAAATAATTATTGGTATATTTTCCCTCAGTTTTAAAAAGGTTTAATTGTCTTCTTAATAAAAATTTTAAGGCAGTACTTTGCCGCTGCGAACTTCGGGTATTTTGCTAGTTATATTATACAGATAAAACTTTAACTTCATTTAAATAATCTATATTGTTAATAATTAAACATGTGAGGACACGGTGTTGCTGCGCTAGCAAGGATCTGGCGCTCCGTTCACGGATTGTTCCTGCCTCACGTTGTATGCTTGCTGGGACTGACGTGACACTGGAAGGATAGAATAATTGAAGATGTTCTACGAAGATATTTCAATGTTCCTTGAAGAAGAATCGGCGTTCTAAGCTTACAGATGGCTTAACGTCTATTTCAGAGCTGATTGTGTGGCGATTGTGTATTTGGAGAAAGAAAAGTAAGGACAGGAATTAGTGGTTAGTACGTTTGAAAGAGACAGTACTGCTGCAATAAATTATTTCATCGAAGGTCACTCACAATTACTGCGTCACTGTGTTCCCATGTTTAATAACATGCTTTAACTCCTATCATCATGAAAATGATATCAAGAATACATCTCAGTATTTTAATTATTCAGAGAGCTGTAATATTGCGAATGTAATGGATTCTGTGTCCTGTCGGAGGAAGAGAAAGCCCGGAAGTACATAGTGATTCACACACATAGAGCACATAGAAGATCAAATACAAAACAAAGCATTTGACATGCTACTTTAGTTACGATGGGATTTGAGAAACTAGTAAATTAAACGATTTTAAGATGAAGTTTATGATGTTCTACTTTAATGACAAAATAAACTACGTGATTAAAGTGGAAATTTCGAGATTCCATGCTTTTTTTCCCAATGTGTGCCTATTTTTTTCTCTGTACCCTAATAAGCTTTCATATGACATTCAGACGGTGGGCTACGACTCGCCTTTTCATGGCGACTTCTATCTGACAACTTATTTTTTATTTTGGGCACTGTGCGACTTTGTGAACTTGAGCTTTTGAGTTTCTCCGACACTCTATGTCACTTAATCAACTACCTTTTGTTGTTTATACCACTGTTTAAACCAACAAATAGTACATTTTTCCTTGCCTCTACTTGGTATTTGCTGAACTTCTTCTATTTTCCCCTGTGCTTTTGCCATTGCCTTTTCACAGAACGCTGAGCTGTAGGGCTATTTATATTGATTTGCATATTCAAAGAGGCGTAATTCTGGGAGGAGATGGGGCGGGACAGCATGCGCGTGCACATGCCTTACTTTTCAAGCTGACCGGGATTTATGGAGCGGAAGAACGTGGGAGTTGGCGTTTGCACAGATTTATGCATCTGGATTTTTTTGTGCTTAAGCACATTTCCGTTTTTGTGCTTATGCCATGTTATAGTGTGAATTCTACGCATGTCGTTATGCATGAGGCTTTTCTGCCTTCACTAGAGAATTACCACACATGTTATTCTAATTAGATAGTAAATATTTTCATCAGATGAAAAGTGTCTTTTGTTTTTTTATTCCTCTATACATAGAAGGCCTTTACCTATTTATTCTGGGAAATTAATTTAATTATTTAAGTTCAAATTTACTATTTAGGGAATGGCAATTTCGGACTCTACTACTGCTTTAAAGACTGATAATTGTTTCATAAATAACTTTCAATAACTATAAAAAACTAAAAATGATCTGTACACTGCAGCCAATACATAACATTGTTGGAAGAGTTTATAATACTCTGAAGAATTATGAATTTGCTGAGGTTGAAGATATTTAGTTATTGCATAACTATAAAACAAACTAAAACCTAAAAATTGCCAGCAGGCATGACAATGGGTAAAGGAACAATGTGGATATCACATGGTGCTTGTTTGGATTGTGGTCTTGTAACTGATAAAGCTACTGCACTAAGCTGTTTTCATTGACATATATCTCTGGAACTATTGCAGGGCTTTCATACAATGGTGTTATTACATGAAGCATTATGCTGCAAAAAATCCTATTAAGAGTAGGGTACAAATTTTTTTATTTTACCTGACTGGCATATCTTGTGTATATGTTGTGAATGAAAAAATTGAGGCTGCTGTGAGTAGACCATCTCTTAGAGTGATAGTCTTTAATTACATTTTTATGACAGTGCACGTCTTGCTATTTTAACACATCAATTGTGACTGTTAAATTCATATCTGAATTTTGAATGCATATGACTGTATATTGCGATTTGAATAAACTAAATTGAAATGAAAGTCAATTTCCTTAATTACAGATGCTTTACTATGGGTGAACTATGCAACTTTACAAGATTTTTCAGATCAGAACCTTATATTCTTGCACCACTTTTTGGAATAGCCTGTTTCTACTTTTGATGGACGGCGCCTATGGTCCTCATCTGATATGATAAAAACAAAAAAATCATAGTAAATAATAAAATGATCAGCCTGTAAACAAACAATATATATCAAACATTTAATGTTTCTTACCTGGTGAATGTTAAACAACACTAGACACTTATTGTTAAAGCCTAAAGTGATGCAGTGTTTAAAATTTGAATTAGGATTTGAAACAGATCCATTAGTACAGATGCTTTTCAGAGTAGTGCCTTTAGCCACACATTAACAAAGTTTCGTAAAGAACAATGCTGTCTCAAACCTACTGTATACAGCTGACTTTGAAAGTATAGCTTGTCAGAGGAATTAAGCGTTGTTCTTTGATGAATGAGAGCAATACTTCTTAGATGTTGAGGAAGTCTTTATAGAATGATGAGGCCAAGGCAAGTTATACTTCACAATGAAGTGCTGTAAATGGAAAGCATGCTAGCCTGCCAGTGTGTTAATTCAATCAGGTAAGGAAATGTACTTCTTCTTATACCTTCTGTTTTTCCTTAATGTTGTGTTTATGCATACATAATAACAAAAATTGGTCTGCATACAGATAATACTCTAGTGACAAAGAGTATAAATAATAAAAAAGCTTACTGGGCAGGCATTGTGAACATCCTGTGACAATGTAAGGTTTTCATTTTCATGTTATTTAATACTTTTAAAGAAAGCTTTCGAAGAAAAATATAGGTTATGCTGTATACGAGAGGATAATAAATCTAAGAACAATAACAGCTAAGTTTATAGTAAAAGAGCAAAATGAAATCGCCAAATTTGGCATTTCTGGTACTGTAAAAATTACTGTAGGAATTTAAGCAATTCATTTCTTTCCTAATCAATATTAATCCTTCTATTATATATTCAGTAATATTAGCGATATACCAATCTATGATATTGCATATTGCAGGTAATCTTATTTTAGTTTTTTATCGATACCGTGGGGAAAATGCTAAATTTTCCCCAGGTGTGTTTAGCTCAAACTTTCTTGGCACAATTTTACTAAGTGTTACTTCAGATCAGGAAAATAAACCTACTCTATTCATCTTATCAAATGACAGCAACATGCTTTACAGAGCGACCCTTGTAGCACTTCATTTGTAAATGTCTGATCAAGAATCCGAGGTGGCCTACAGAAAATGCAATATTTTTGAACAGCTGACATATACAGATGTCTCCAATATTGGAAGAGCATTTTGTTGTATGCAGCAAAGCCCAAGGCTTAAAATATGGCAGTTCTGTGGGTGCAGTGCAATCTGTAGAATTAGGTATGCTGGACACCATCTAATAAGTTAAATATTAAAAATCTCAAAAATATACAGCATTATATAAGGGAGGAGGAGGGAGGGTTAGGAGCGTGCGCTGATACAGCGCATTGCCGCAGCCACCACATAACAAACCAACTCAGGATCCCAGATTAGGACCAGCCATGCAATGGGTGACATCTCAGCACCACACTAGTTCAGATGGAGTGGAACAGTGTGAGGTTTTTTATGGTGGCTGGAGTGCCAATTCTGCCACCAACCCCCAGGGTTTTCCCTGCAGTTTGGAGGGCCTACATGCAGGGCTGGTAAGGGCATTTGATAAAGTTTATTTAAATAAAAAGTACCTCTTCAGTTATTCAAATCAAACTGCAGGGAAAAATATTTAATATTTTGCACTTCAAAGAGTGAAATATATCTGAATACTTTAAATAAACAAATTGACCATGTTTTTCTTTCTGAAATGTGTACAGTTTTCATTTTATTCTTCCATGGTTCAATAATCATTGCAATCATTTTTAGCAATACTGTATATTGTACATTTTTACAATATACAATTTACCATTGGGCTGTACTGTATTTTATTTAATAAGCACCATGACCATACTGATTTTTTTTCCTTCTTTCTTAATCATTAATTTTTAACTTTTCAGTATCAGATGCCAGGTATAGTAGCAAAGAAATTAGTCTCCACATGTGTAATCTGCTTTACATGCTTTACATGTGACTTCTTGAAAACAGTTTGCTGGATTAATCGCTGTTTTCTGCCAAATGATTTTTAAATATTGTGTTATTTGTTGGTGTTCTTTTAAGTATAACTTTGTATAGAATATTTTTTCTTTCAGTCTTTCTAAAGAAGGTACTTTTACCTAAATGGTAGTACATATTTAAATATTTCTACTTATTTCACTATTTTTATCCAGTCTCTCTCTCTTTTTTGCATGTCAGGTTATTTATCTGATCACCTTTTAATATTACTTATATAACCATGCACTACTGACCACATAACCTGAAGTACATCAGAAGTATAATATAAAGTAGTTATATAAAAATCAAAGAATAAAGTAGACCTAAAATTTTGGTGCTTTCTTAATAGTTAAAGTGAAAAAGATAGATAGATAGATAGATAGATAGATCTGTGTGGCGATCCCTTTTATGCTGCCCCTGGGAGCACTTCAGGTGGCCCATCAGCATTATCCAGAAGTACTAACGGGTGTGGTGGAGGTGCAATGTAATGGTGCTCCAAATCTCCTGCAGCACCCTCTGGTGGCACCCATGGAACCCAACAGGGCTGTGCCAAACTTCAATTCACCCATAGGCCTATGGGAATCCAAGGCACAGCTTCAACCCTTGGGGCAGCCATCTAGCTCTTTGGAGGAGGTAGTGCCCTGTGCATGTCCTCTCCCCCATTCCTTCCATTTTTTTTCAAAAGTTGCATTGATTTTGCTTTTTTCTTATAAAACCATTGTACTCAAATACATGCTGTTTTTCATTGAATTGTTTACATTTAGTCTCTTTGTCATTGTGTAGTACTATAAAGTCTCTATAATCTTTACAGTTGACTGCATTCTGTCACATTCTTAAAATATGTTCAGTTTTATGAATGAATGGTTAATGAGTCACTTACCTCATCTGTATACTGTAAATGTTTCTGTGAGTCAAAAGCTGTCCAGTATCTATGTTTTGAAATGTATCACCAATTAGCTTGTTTCCCTTTGATTCATTCTGTCGGTTTTACAAGAAAATATGTTCTTTTACATAATACAGTAAAGCCTGCTGGCCTTTTAGATCACTAAACCATATGTACTGTAAAGAATTTACTATGCTGAGATTTTACTCAATGTGGATATCTCAAAGCATGTTTGATGTTTCATTTTCATAGTATTTAGCAGTCTGGAACCAGATGTAATACAGAAAATAGGAGTCCATCCTCAATTTGCATCTGCTGCATATAAAAAATACAGAAGATAGTAAGCCTCAGTATTCCTAAAATAGCCAACATTACTTATGTAGTTTCTTCCATTGCTAGAAAATGTAGGTTACATTAAAAACAAGCCATATTTTTGTAAATAAAATACATTTATTTTGTGGATTCCTACAAAACATTTTCTGAAATTCACTTCTTGCACGGGCATATTATTGTTCTCTTATCATTTTTAGATACTAGTTTAATGTGACGTCATATTTCTAAACAAGTAACTTGGCAAGCAAATTTATGGCTTCCCCACTAGCAGTCATGTGTATTTGGTGAAAGAATACTATTTATAAAAAAATACAATACGTATGAAGTTTTATACATTGTAGGCTTGAAAGGATTTTAAATAACTGCAGCAGGAAACAAATGTAGATGAGACACCATTTTACTGTGTACAATTGCAAATGCACCCATACCAAGTGAAATTTTTTCTTATTATTAACAGTTACCATTCCAGGACTGCCTATTAGTCATGTAACAAATTCCCACATAATAGAAAGCCTGTGAGAAACACATACAAAAAAGATTTTGTATTTCTATCTCCCAGTCGTGTAGGTCAAATAAAGTTACATGTGTGTCTTAACCCTCATTCAACTGGCAAGAGAGATGAGGAAAGGGATAAGTATGAGGGTGGTTGGTGAGACTTTTAGTTAATTCAACTTGATTTAAATTAATACTACTAAGAATAATCAATATGGGAAATAGGGAAGGACAGAAATATGCATTAGAAGTTTTTTTTTGTGTGTAATGGCATGCAAGAAAGTGAGAAATAACAAAAAGCCACTGTCATTTTAAAAATTGAATCCATAAGTGAAGGAGCAAGTTATTACTTAATTACCACAAATAGTTGTTTGATTTGGTCAATGCAAAGTGTCTGAAAGTTTAAATCACCTCTCCTTCCATTATCATCATTAGTGTAGACTGGCTTTTCCTGGTAAGGGTCATATTAGCAACTGGGCAGACCAGACCTCTCTGTCTCCAATAATATTCATCTGTTCTTGAGGAATATCCAGACACTCCAATGACTGCTGTAACATAACTATGCTTGATAGGACTCACTGAAATGTACATACAGACAAACTCTATCATCAGTTCTCACTTACATTGAATATATATTCTGCATTAAAAAAAAACATGGAAAGCAAACTAAAAGGCCTTTTAGATATAATTTTTAGTGACTGTTTAATGTGTTTTGTAGGTTTTAAATCAACACTGCCTCAGCTGTAAATCTATTACACTCTGTATTCATGTTTTAATCATATCTATGCTTTAGATCAGGGGATCCACAAGGCTGTGCTGGGGGTGGGGTCACAGTACTCCTGGTGAAGTTGACATTTTTTAACCTGCTTGGGAGGTTGACTTTGGGTGGAGATTGCATGTATTTATGGTTAAGCCCGAGTCAGACTTGGGGTGATGTGTAATTATGCACTTTACTGTTTTAAGCCAAAAAAAAATCTCAGGACAATATTCTTCTGCCATTTAGTGGATAAACTGCATTATGTTGTAAAAAAACAATGCATATTTGTATGCGTTTTGCTACTCTAAGGTAACTCATCAATATTCATGAGGGGAGAGGAGCATTCAACCAAAACACAATGGTGTGTGAATGATAAGCTGTTAAGCAAGTTTAAGAGCAAACAGAAACTGAACCATTTCCTGAAAAATGTGATAGTGATGACAATATGAATTGGTCATCAGAAATTGACACAGATAATGAAAGTAATGCATATGGCACTGTATAAACAAACTGCCATGATATGCATTGTGAATTCAGTCACTTGAAGGTTCACTATGGTGAAAATAGGTGTGGGGCATAAAAGCAAAATGATTGCAATCGAGAAGAAAGACAAGAATAATGTTAGCCCACTAAGCACTCTTCATCATGCAGCAACTGTCTTTCGTGTCAGGTTAAATGTGAAAGTCACTAAGCTGTGGAAACCTACAATAAAACAAGGGGCACATCACTCATGTGGATCAGACACTGATAATCTACACTCTCATACTCAAGCAACAGGAAAAAATAATATATGAAAAGCGTGAATAAACATGCTTCTACTGTCCCAAATGCAACTCTACAGAGGTTACAAATAGAAAAAACTCCAGTTTTGAAGATAATCTTTGACTTGCTTCAAATAGTTTTTCAATTAACATAACTAAATATCCTGCAGTTGTAGTGTCCTTTATCAACATAGTCCTGTATCAATGTAGCTATATTTAGTTACATTAGTTATGTAGTGGTCTAATGCTAATGGCCATACCAGCCTGAATGCGCCCAATCTCATGAATCTACGAAGCTAAGCAGGCACAGACTTGGTTAGTACTTGGTCACAGTTTAAGCTGAGTCTTTATGGTAGTCTGCAGTTCAGTTACAACATTCCATCTTTCAGTGCTCCTTCAGTGATTCTCCATTCCTGTCTTGCTATTCCGTGTCCACCGGTCATGCTAGTTCTTGCCTATGAGGGTCTGAGTTCAAAGCTTCAGCTTGCTCCCCACCTCATTGAGCTGATTCACTGGGAATGGTGTGCTGAGACTGATGGATTTTTGTGAAATAGTGCGCTGTAAAACAAGTAGGTGCTGTCCTGCTCACTCCAACACAGGCAGTCTGAAAAGTGTGTCTCTCTATTTCTCTGTCTCTATTACTCTCAGTCTGTCACAGGTCTGATGTGTCAATGCTACAATATTTTTAGTTTTGGTAAAAGTAATTGCTTTATCAAGTTTTAGAAACTGGCAGACTAGAGATGAAGAATGCTACCAATGTTTGAAATATTTGTTATTTTTCTCTTTTTTGACCATAAGTTCTACATTATATAACTTGTGAGATGCTTTTGTCCTGCTTTTGACTGTGATTCAAATGTAAGTATATAATTTTTGTTAATGTAAAGTGTTCAAAAGCCTTTTTGTATTCCATATCAAATCACACTACTATTTTTACATTAAAAATAGAGAATTAAAAAAAACATTAGACATATACTTGAAACATTAAAAAACACAGACCAACAAAAAACTATCAATAATCCCCTGTTAAAATTCCCAAATCAATTTTTGGATGGGTTTGAGGAAATATCACCTTTAGTTGTGTCTAGTAAGAGTCTGTTACTTTTTAAGGAAAAGATAAAAAATAATGCTGGTACTTCAAACCTTGCATTTGATGGCACATTTGCTTTATTTATGCTTTCATACAAAAGTTATGCAGTGTTTTCTAAATAGTATCTCATTAAATATTGAAAATAAAGCTTTGAATGATGCTGATTATGCATACGTCTCATGAACTTTAATCTTCATCATATGTTTGACATGTTTGAGTAAAGCCTACAGCTTTCTAACATGCATATACTTAAAACTGTAATTTATTAACACTGATTCAACCATGACTATTACTTGATTTCCTCTAACTTCTATCAATATAAAAATATTTAAATGCTGTAAAAATAATTATGAATTTGAACTTTGGGGGAAAATATTACACATTATTTTAAGTGATTTTAATTATGGATTTAATTGTATAATTTCAGATAAATAGAAATACAGCAATAAAATACATTCAGGCAAAATGACTGCAAAACATATTTATGAAATATTATGTCTTGAAAATTTTATGTACCTGTAAACAGTATGACATGTACTTAATATGCTGAACATTTTAAAAATGGCAATTCCCATTGATGATTCATAAACCAAATGCTACTATGCCATGCACCTTGGTAAACTTTTGACCTTGTCCTGTCACCTAGTATTCTACAATCTGTGGGCATCTCGCCATGACTTCACTATTTCTTTAGTGCCCTTAGATAAAATACTTTCACCGCACTTATTACACCTGTAGAGTTTACCATCCACTACTTTCTTCTATCTGTTTTCTTATTTCCAATATGAATTCATCTCTATCACTTGCTCATACTCTAGCATGTGACAGTCGTTTGTTCCTCTAGCAATCCTTTTACGGATAGATAGAATGTTATTGAAGCCATACAGAATATTCTGAGCTTATTCCAGTACAGCATTTATCAGCATCGGTGGCAATGAACCGGTCCTGTATTAAATGATAGTTTGTTACAGGGTGTACGTACTGTATATATGCACATACATATACAAACACATACACACTTTTAACCTGTTAGCTCTAAATATTCCCTGTATCTGTGAGTGTTTGTGGGTGGGTGCCCTGTGAATAACTGGAATCTAATCTTGGGTATGCTCTTGTCCCCTCTCCTGGTAAATGGTGCTCTTTTCACTTTCTAAAAAGAGCAATTGCTGTGTTTTAAAATGAGTTATTGTGATAATTATTGCATGCCAAAGAATGGATATGTTAAGTTAAAAAAAAAATGAAAAATTGTACTTTACATTTGGGGTCATTTATTCACAGTGTGTAACAAGGTTATTACAGTTAACAAAAACTAAAATATAAACTGAAACTATTATTAAAAAAACATTTTTGTAAACTGAAATAAAATAATTGACAAAGCTGAAATGAAAAACTTAAATTAAACTACTAGCTGGAAACACTAACTGAAATAAAATAATAATTTACTAAAAATATTTCTAGTTTTGGTTTTTGAATGAATATTTTTGCCATTAGTCTTTAACCCTTGTAATTTTTAACTCTAAAACAGAAAGAAATCCACCATGAGCTGCCTGAATATATTCATCCAGTAAACGGCGGCTGTTCACAAAGCATTTTCAGAGAGAGCTGAATACGGGCATGTAAAGCGTGTAAAATAAAAAGCGATTTACTGTGCCGCCTTTCTTTGCACTTATTGTACAGTATATCAAGATGTAATTTATACACCTGAAATCGGAATATGCTGGTCAACAAAACCTTTACCGTATGGATATAAAAATCATGAGTAATGTTTCAGTTTATTTCTCATGTGCCTGCATTTTGTTGACAATAATTCACCTGCCACTTCACACAGAAGAAATCCTTTCTGAAAATAAAGCAGGACTGATCGAAAGACTGACTAGGACATCATACAAGATCAGCATATTGTTGCTGACCAATCATTTTTGCTGTAAAAAAGTAATGTGCCTGAGATGGAACCAGAGATCAATATGGCTGGTAGAAAATAAAAAGCCCAGTATGGGAGATATTTGAATGCAATATTGAAGGCATTCATTATAAGCACATTGTCTTGGAGCAGAAAATGTTGTGTGCTGTAGACATTTAGAGTAAAAAAATCCTCAAACCTTAAAATTCACCTAAATTTCATTACAAATTGGCCCATTCTGGGCAATAAAAGAAAAAAAAAGATAAAAAGTGCCAAGAATCAGCGCACATTTGTTCAGCAAAAATGACAATTATAAAATTATAAATTATAAAAACCAGTTAGTAAACGATGTAGTGTAGTAAGCTTTAAAACTTGTATCCTATCCCGTTAAGTGTACAGTTCTGTCTGATTTGTGACACAAAACTAAACTCCATAGTAGATCTTTAACCATGCCATAATTATTAAAACTAAAACTGAAACTAATACAGTAGATATAAAAATAAAATAAAAATGTCTTTGTGAAATAAAAAATAAATTAAAACTAAAAATACATGATGAAGGAAAACTAAAACTAAACTGAATTTCCAAGTAAGGTTAGAAATAATATAGAAATAAAAACTAATATATAAAGGTAAAACTTGGTGTGTTAACACTATTACTTAATAGATCTATCGTCCCAGGTTCTAACCCCGTAACTGGTTTCTGTCTGTGTGGAGTCTACACATTGTTTCTCAGTCTGCTTGGAATTTTCTCCAGGTACAATGATTAGATTGATTAGACTCTAAACTTGCCTCTAGATAAGTGTGTGTGTGAGCTGTGTAGGGTTTTTTCCAGCATATGCTTTGACCTATCATAATGCTGAATTGCATTAAGCAGGTCTGAGAATGTTTTATTATGTTATAATATACTTAAATTAAATCATATACCATTCAAATGTGGAGATGCCCAGATGAGGCTGCACTACACTTAAATAATCATGCTGTGGGCCCCAAGCTATAGGATGTTTGATCAAAAAGTGCTGTTTAACATTTTTGTGGGGAAAATGTTTTATCAACCATTACTGAAATAGTGTCCAAAATGCTTCAAGAACAAAAAAAAAACTTGTAAAGCATTATTTTGTGTTTTAATTTGGCAAATTAAACGATTTATTTCTGTAAGAGATTTTTTTTCTTTCTTATTTCAGATCTTTGTTAAACAGGTACAGGTTTTTTAAGGTATACTGTATGTATTTTGTCATTTGTGATATACTACGTTTCATTTTTTATTCATTCGAATAGTATTTTTCAACCAACCTGTTTTCTGTGGAAGGAGTCAGTTGCTATGGTCCAGTTGGTTGAGAATTAAACTAACCATACACTACAGTGACATCTGGATTGATTGCTGCAGTCAGTACCCAAAAGGCATTGCATTCTTGAATGAGGTAAAACTGCATTTAAATTGACAAAATCAAAATTTAATGTACTGTAACAAAGTATGTAGACTGATGCAGACTTCGTTTGTAGAAAAAATCCATAGTGGCTTAGTGTCTATATATTATGTCATGTAGAGAATCCGATTACCTTCAATTCATTTAGAGCAATATCATACCGTTTCATTTAAATGTACAATTAATTTGATTCTGTAAGTGAAACAGATTACAAAAAAGTTTTAGAGACTAAAATGTTTGTTTAAAAATATGACTTACCTGTTTACTAAACATTTGAATTAAAATTGCATTTTATAGCTAAGAATTCTTAAACTTTTTATGTATATTAAAATTGCTAAATACTATGCTAGAATGAAAGAATAGTTGCCTTTCTGGAATGTAAAATTAAAATTTCTTCATGAGAAAACTACTGAAGTACAAACTGTAAAGTATATGATGTTAAGTGTGCTTAAGATCAAAAGTACCCTGTTTTATCTAAATGGTAAAAAAAAAAGTTCTTACAAACCAAAAATAATTTAGACTTCATTATTAGACTTGAGCCAAGTAGCTGTAAGCTGATGCAGTGTTATTCTAATTCAGTCAGGTGGGCACTAATAGGACAAGCGTATACTGAACTCCTTCCACTTTAAGAAGAAGCTAATCTGTTCCTGAAAATCCCTTCAAATTTTCATAATCTAATTACAATTAATTTAAATGGAAAACATTTTTAAGCATTCCCTTTTCCCAAAATGGCCCTTACTTTTGGTCAAATAAGACTGAACTACTTAAAAAAGCCCCGTCCTTTTTAGCAGGCTGCTGAAAGGACAATGTCTGAATGTTGCAGTATCCGCCATGGAAATTACTGAGACTAGAGATTGCACATCACCAACACAGGGGGTCCTCGGGTTACAACGTCTCGACATACGACATTTCGAGTTTACAACGCTCACTCTCATAAAAACTGAGATGTGAATGTTTCAGCTTACGCTGTTAGCATCGTACTTACAGACTACATGGGTGAACTAGTTTGGTTGCACGCAGCGGAAGAATACATAGTAATGCGGCGTATGAGTGAGGGAGTTGGTGAACTAGTTTGGTTGTGCGTGGCACAAGTGTTCCGTTTGTGTTGCCTTGTTTGCCGACTTTTTGGCCCTTATCATGGCTCCTAAACGAAAGTCAGAGTCTTCAGATGGTAGTGCTTCGAAAAAGAGGAAAGCCATCATGATGGAAGTGAAATTAGACATTGTAAAGAGATCAGAAGGAATAAAGGTAAGGAATTTTTTTACACTGATATTTTTTCTGTTACTACAGTACAGTGTAGAGTACAGTATATTTATGTCCTTTTCCTTTTTCTGTGGCTTAGTTGTTTTTTTATGCTCTCGATTATGATTTTGCAAATGTGTTAGAGGTAAGTGACTTAGGCTAGGGTGTGTTTCGACTTACACCAAAATTCGGGTTACATCACTATTGTAGGAACAGAACTGTGTCGTAACCTGAGGACCCTCCGTATTCAGCACCGTCCTATTGTGCAGTGTGTGGTGAGGTGTACTTGGAATGACTGCACAGATGATCAGGTATTAGCACCAGTGTAGCATATTTGGTTATTCATATACTTGAATTTGTTCCTAGAGCAGGGACCTTGTATTTTAGATAACTGACCAAGTAAAGAATTGTGCATATTTGTGTAGCCTGTCTAGTTTAATATTGCTTTTACAAATGTGTCTAGCAAAATATATTGGTGTAAAAGCAGCCATGTTGTGTTTAAAAATGTGATGAATTAAAAGTGAAAATAGCCAGGAAATTGTATACTCAAGTAAATTAGCGCAGAATATTGAAAGTATTGCTATCTCTTTGTTTTTTGCCCAGTCTTTGGATTCTGATTTGGATATATGTTTTGGGACATAATCGCAAATTTTTAGGCAACTCTTTTCTGCTATTTGTATATTTGTTCTTTCTTTTTCATTTAAATAGATATTTTAGTTTAAATATTCTTGTTGTATTTTGGACATAAGGCACCGAGTTTTCCAGAGTTTTTTCCTCTTGTCAGGCATATTTTGAGGTTCTGAACTTTAAACTACCTGTTTTCTCCATTTCTGGGCCTTGTCAGGCTGAAGCCTGTTATTAGTAATAGGAGTAAACTAGAGTGTGACTGAGTGAGCCTCCTTTAAGCTGGTCAGTGAAGGTTCTGGCCTGATTTTGTGGTGTTTTGGGGGGTGTCAACTGTCCTAATTATAACACTACTGTGGATCTACCCTGGGGTTTTATTTGTTGCAACCTTTTTATCTTGTTTTTTCTCTTTATGTCAAGATTTTGTGTTATTTTTATATCTGACAATCGTCTTTTAATCTCTAGTGTTAATTAAATAATTTATACTTTTGATGTGCCTAGAATTTAAAGGTTGCCTTTCTCTCCAAGAGGCCAATCAGTAAATTTACTTATGTGGTAATAGAGCTACCTTTACTTATTTGACTGACACCTTTATCTAAGGCATCATATGACATTTGAGATACAATTGCTTACATTTATTTTGTTTTTCCATTTGGAGTACAGATAGGTGAAATGACTTGCCAAAGGTCACGCAATATTGGTAGCAGGATTTGAACACACATCAGGGTTTGAGGTCCAAAGCATTTATTAGTGTGCCACATTGTAGGGTTAATTCGAGGTTAGAAGATTGAGGTTATGTTCCATGTAATGCTAGGGTAAATTTGAGAGTTTAGTAGAGTTTTAGGGTTACATTCTTTGTAACGCTAGGGTTAATTTATGTTCTGGTTATTGCTTAGGTTAATTCAAGGGTTAAGTAGAGGGTTAAGTTTATGTTAATTGCTACACGTGCATAGCCCAAGGTTATTATAGTTTTGCCTTTTTATATTAGATTTTATTTCTATATTATTTCTGACCTTATGACCTTACTTGGAAATTCAGTTTAATTTTAGTTTTCCTTCATCGTGTATTTTTAGTTTAAATTTTTATTTCACAATGACATTTCTATTTTACAGCCAAGTTTCATATATATTAGTTTCAGTTTTAGTTTTAGTAATTATGGTATGGTTAAATAGCTACTATGGAGTTTAGTTTTGTGTCACAATCAGATAGAACTGTACACTTTGCTGGTTTGGGTATGAGTTTAATGTTAGTGGAAACTTACTACACTACATGTTTACTATCTGGTTTTGTTTTTGTCTGATAAAAAACAAGCATAATCAAAACCAAATACTGTATATGAACAATTTAATAATTTTTAAAGTATTTTCCATGTCATTTGTGCTGAACAAATGCTTGCTGACTGTTGGAGCTTTTCTTCTTTTCCTTTTTTTTGCCCAGAATGGGCCAGTTTGTGAGAAATTTAGGTGAATTTTAAGGATTGAGGCTTTTTTCTCTAAATGTCTACAGCACACAACATATCCTGCTCCAAGACAACGTTCTTATAATTAATACCTTCAATATCGCAGTAAAAAATCTCCCATACTGGGCCTTATTTTCTACCAGCCATATTGCTCTCTCAGTCCATCACAGGCACATAAAACTTATAGACAGAATTTTGTCAACTGCAAGGCTGAAAAGATATCAAAAATCAGAAAATAGATTATACTGTGTTCTGACAGATGTGATCATGAAAATCATTGGAGCTTAGAAAGAATAGGCTTAAATCAGTGTGCACATTCCACCTACCTGTATTGAGGGAAACAAAGAAAAACAAGCATGTAGTGTCAAGTTTAGGGGCAGTGAGACTTGAATAGCTCATGCATAATAACATTAAACCCTTCATGCCCTGAGTAAGAGCAGTTAATTTGAGTATGGACAGTCACAAAATGACAGAAACAGCATCTGAGATTAGGTGTAATATACTGTATATATTTTCTAAACCTGCTTATCCAGAGCAGTATCATATGGAAACCTTGAGCCTGTCCGAGCAGCTTTGGATACAAAACACGAAAAATCCCTCCTATGCAATGTATAACATGGCTGATGTTAAGAACAAAAAGAGTATGATATTTCTACTGTCTATTTTGAGAGAGAAAGAAAAAGATTGAAAAGAGTGAGACAAAAGTTTTAAAACATAATTTACCACTGGATTAGTTTCACAATATCAGGTATTTTGAGCTGTGAATGTAAAACTAAGAAATGATAAATTAATTAAATGTGGAATAAATACAAAGGCACAATAGTATGTTTTAATTTTTCCCCAGTTGGCAGACTCTCTTCACCTACCTACCTGTAGTTCAGCAGAGACATTGACAACTCTGGAATTTTACAACGTTTGTAGTACTTTGTTGTTAAACAACCTTTTAAAAGCAAAAGTGATTGGTCAGCAACAATATGTTGATCTTGTATGTTGACCTTGTCAGTCTCTTGATCTGTGCCATTCATTTTCAAAAAGGATTACTCCTGTGCGAACTGGCAGGTGAATTATTGTCAACAAAATGCAGACACCTGAGAAATAGACTGAAACGTTACTCATTTGTGATTTTTCTGTCCATATGGTAAAGGTTTTGTTGACCAGCACATTCATATTTCCGGCATTTGAATTACATCTTGATATACAAGAAGTGCAAAGAAATGTAGCAGCTCATCATAACGGACATCAGACTCATATGCAGCCTGGAATTTTGGCTTAGTGTGTGCTGCTCTATTAGCTGCTGTGTACATACTGTATCTTGGGCTCAGTCAGAATTACAGCTAATATGTTGTCATTTATGAACAGATTGAAATTCTTTAAGCGATTATCTGTATCTAACACTTCTCTCCTGAGCCCTGGAGATCCAGTGAATGAAAGCTACTGAGCACATTCAAAGCAAAATCATCACCCTGATATGGTTCATAACACTTGAACCAGAATCTACATTCTGTCACTATCAGCTCCTGAAGAACTGTTACTGTTCTCACACAATAAGACATTTTCTTCTTCACATGCTTAATGCACCTGTATTCAGCTTGCTCTATTACCATAAATGCTGTGTGAACACCCGCCCTCCGTCACCATCTGCCAATCACTGGGTAGCTCTTGATAGATGACGTTCTGTTTTAGAATTAAAAGTTACAAGGGTTAAAGACTAATGGCAGGAATATTTTTTCAAAAACATAATATGAAATTCTTATTGATATATTTTGATTAAATTCGGGACCAATGGATCCCAGGTTAGCACCTGTATAAGTCCAGTTGTGACGGAAACTAAAAAAGTTTTTAGTAAATTATTATTTCATTTCAGTTTGTCTTTCCAGCTACTTTAATAGTTTCATTTAGTTTGTTTTTCCTTTTGGTTTTGTTAATTATTTTATTTCAGTTTACGTACATGTATTTTTATTAATAGTTTCAGTTTTGAATTTAGTTTTTTTTAACTATACTAACCTTGGCATAGCCATAGCCATCTTTCAAAATTAAGAAATTCAAGGCTTCACTGGCCACCTAAATGATGTACCTCATTGTGATGGCAATGTTTCTCACTTTGGTTATATATAATTTACAGCCAATGTTCCTTTAAAGTCATTACACTTATCATATTAGTTGTGATTTAAGAAGTACTGAAAGGAAAGGAAGGGCAGAACTCCCTGCGTGGAATTTGCATGTTCCGTGGGTTTTCTCCGGGTGCTCCGGTTTCCTCCCACAGTCCAAAGACATGCAAGTTAGATGTATTGGCGATCCTAAAAATTGTCCCTAGTGTGCGCTTGGTGTGTGTGTATGTGTGAGTGTGTGCATCCTGCGGTGGGCTAGTGCCCTGTCCATGGATTTGTTCCTGCCTTGTGCCCTATGCTGGCTGGGATTGGCTCCAGCAGACTCCCATGACCCTGTGTTAGGATATAGCGGGTTGGACAATGACTGACTGACTGAAAGAAAAGGAGGTGCTGTAAAAGACTGAAGTATAGTCAGGTAAATAGGCAAAAGTGCGTAACCAGGAAATCAAGTCATAAAACAAAGGCAACAGATTCGTAGTTGCTTTATCATCTTTTCAGTGTATAACCAAAAGACTGCAAAGATTTAGTTTAGTCAAGGTTTCCAAAAATAGTGTGTAAACCTCGTGTTAATTTGGAAAGTATAAGGCTTGGTTTTGTTATGTTTAAGCATTACATTTTGAATTAATTAATGTATATTTTGTAAGTTTTAATACTTTACTATCATTGCATTATACAGTAGTTGTAAATTTGTGTATATGCTCAAATCCTATACTCAGTGATATAAATTAATAAATTGATTTGAACAGAACAAAATTCAATAATAATTCATTTACACAATATAATATTGTGCAAGTATGTATTTGTTTCTTTTAACTTATCACATGTGCCGTATTTTAAATGTAAGTTCTTTTATATTTTTAAGTGTTTAAAATTAATACCTCTAAACTGTATAAAATTCTGTCATGTTGGTAAACTGCACTTTTTTATTTTATACTGGTAGTGTTAGTCCCAGGTTTTTTGGCTAGTTAAATCTTTAGCACTATATTTAATTAAACAGTGTGCAGTTAAATGTCTGATTAAATATTTCCAAATTCTGAATTAGACACTATCATTGATTCTTCCAGAACATGAAATATTAGTATTGTCCCACATTTATAAACAATAAAATTCAAACATTTCTGCTCATCTGTTTAATCTACTCGACTATTTTGAAAAAGTTTTAAAAAGACAAAATAGACAATGCATTAAATATAACCCTGGAGTTCACCATGTGGAAAATCTCTAGCCACCTGTACTCCTCCTTGCTAACATATTGGAGACAGTTACGATCAATAGACAAAATTCCTCCATCTGCAACTTCCAGATTGCTAATGGTCTGAGCTAAAGAAAAGTGAAGTGCTGACATTTTTATTTAATTAATGACTCCTAACCACCTGCTACACATACATTTAATTTTTTTTATTCTGACATAGCACGTTTATTTTCAGGATTTGATTGAAAGATTCTAAATGCCTGTTTACTTGTGGGAAATTATTAATATGTATATAGAATAAAAATTAGACCTCACATTCAAGTAAAGAAAACATGCCTTATAATCTGTCATTTTGGAATAACTTTTCTAGCTTATACTTTTCTTTCTTTCCAGAGAATTGCTCCTCTTAATCAACTAATAATATTATCTTAAATTACATTTTAATGTTACCTGTGATTGATTTGTCAATCTGTTTCTATGCTTCATTCTTTCATTTTTTTTTCATTAGTTGCCTTTTTATATAGAGACCAACAAGTTTTAGTTAACCCTGAATGTCTTTTTGCTGCAGTAGGGTCTCTAAAATGAAATCCAAACATTAATATTTATGAATACAAATAAAAGCTGCCTTTTTTAAAAATGGAATTTGGGAGTATTCATTACTACATACTGTATGTAGACAAACATTCAGTATTTAAAAGCTATTTTATGCAGTCACGGACATTCAAACATATTCCTTTATTTAATTCAAATAAGATGCTCTGCGAATGGTTAATAGACTCAATGATGCAAAGAAACAAAGACTTTTTGCTCACAAATGATTAGTAACTGTATTTATCCAATAAAATTAGTTACTGATCGAAGACAGTGAAATCATTTGTAATGGAAGTATGAAGTAAGCTCTGAATCCCTCTTTACATTTCTGCATCCAACGAACTGATGAACTTAAATAACTTCAGTGATTCATTGTGTTATTTTAAGAGACATTTATTGTAAAATGTATGTCACATAATCTGTTTTGTCAACGTATTGACTCAAGTTTGGCAAAGTTTTTGAAAGGTGCTCACTAGGTTCAGATGATCTGACTTTGACAAATCAGTATCTGTTAAGGTTAATAGCCAATGTATTTTTATTTGGAAAAGAGTGCCAGTATGTTGCATATACATTGTGTATTATAAACACAACAGATACAGGAAGCATGTAGACCATTCACTTTTTTCTTACTCTAGTAGCCTTTTGCTAAAATAATTTAAATGAAAGTTTCCCCACATCAAGCAACGCTCAATACCTCAAAATGACAAAGCAAAAACAGAATTTTAAAACCTTTTGCAAATTTATTAAAAATGAAAAAAAAACTGAAATTTCCCATTGATGCAAGTATTCAGACCCTTAATTCAGTACTTCATTGAAGCCACTTTGGCAGTGATTACAGCCTGGAGCCATCTTGGATATGAGTTAAGATTATTTTTGTATTAGGTGACAAGCCAGGGCTCTGTTAGGGTGGTTGGAGATCATCGCTGGACCGCAGTTTTCAGGTCTCTCTAGTGATATTTTAAGTGGGTTCAAGTCCTGGGTCTGGCTGTGCCACTCATGGACATTTACACAGTAGTCCCTAAGCCACCCTGTGATGTCTTTGCTTTGTGCTTTGGGTCATCATACTGTGGGAAGTTGAACCTTTGGACTTTCTGAAGTCCAGAGCACTCTGGAGCAGATTTTCATTAAGGATATCTCTGTACTTTGCTCTGTTCAGTTTTCTTTCAACCCTCTTAACTCTCCTGGTCCCTTCTACTGAAAAACAACTCTGTGGCATGATGCCGCCACTACCATTGGAGTGGCATTACACATTTGACGAGTGGTGGCCTGTTTCCTCTAGAAATGACACTAATCTTGGTTTCATCAGGCCAGAGAATCTTGTTTTTTCACAGTTTGAGAATCCTTTAGATACCTTTTTGTAAACACTGAATAGGCTTTCATTTGCATTTTACTGAGTAGAGATTTTTGTCTGACCAATCTGTAATAAAGCCCAGGGGCCTCATGCATAACGTCGTGCGTAGAATTCGCACTATATCATAATGTAAGCACAAAAGCCGAAATGTGCTTATGCACAGAAAATTCCACATACAGGAATCTCTGTGTACTCCAACTTCAGCGTTCTTCTGCTCCATAAATCCCAATCAGTGTGAAAACTAACGCACGTGCATGCGCCTTCTGTCCTGCCCTGTCTCCTCCCAAAATTACGCCTCTTTGAATATGCAAATCAATATGAATAGACCTTAAGCTCAGTGTTTTCTGAAAAGGCAATGGCAAAAGCAAGAGGGAAAATAAGAATTTCAGCAAATACCAAGTGGAGGCAAAGAAAAATGTACTATTTATTGGTTTATACAGTGGTATACAGTAATCCCTCCTCGATCGCGGGGGTTGCATTCCAGAACCCCCCGCGATAGATGAAACCATATGTTTGTATGGTTATTTTTATATATTTTAAGCCCTTATAAACTCTCCCACACTGTTAACATTATTAGAGCCCTCTAGACATGAAATAACACCCTTTAGTCAAAAGTTTAAACTGTGCTCCATGACAAGACAGAGATGACAGGGCTTTCTCACAATTAAAAGAATGCAAATATATCTTCTCTTCAAAGGAATGCGTGTCAGGAGCAGAGAATGTCAGAGAGAGAGACAGCGCGAGAGAAAGGCAAACAATCAAAAAATCAATACGTGCTTTTGGGCTTTTAAGTATGCCGATGCACCGCAATAAAGCGGCATTTTTTAGAGGAGCGTCCATATCCTCTAGGCAAACAGCCTCTGTGCAAACAGCCCCTCAGCTCACACCTGCTCCGTCAGGCGCAGAGAATGTCAGAGATAGTGAGAGAGACAGAGAAAAGCAAACAATCAAGCAACGCACGGGAAGCATATCATATATCATTGAGGAGTTGTAGTTAATACGTAATACAGGCTCTGATTGGGTAGCTTCTAAGCCATCCGCCAATAGCGTCCCTTGTATGAAATCAACTGGGCAAACAAACTGAGGAAGCATGTACCATAAATCAAAAGACCCATTGTCCGCAGAAATCCGCGAACCAGCGAATAATCCATGATATATATTTAGATATGCTTACATTTAAAATCCGCAATGGAGTGAAGCTGTGAAAGTCGAAGCGCGATACAGCGAGGGATCACTGTAATCAAGCTCAAGTTCACAAAGTTGCACAGTGCCCAACATAAAAAAGAAGTTGTCACATATCAAAGTCGCTGTGAAAAGGTGAGACGTAGCCCACCGTCTGAGTGTCATATGGAAGCTTATTAGGGTACAGTGACAAAAAAAGGCACAGAGTAGGAAAAAAGCACGAAATGTTAACTTCAATCTCGAAATATCCACTTTAATCACGTAGTTTATTTTGTCATTAAAGTAGAACATAAACTTCATCTTAAAATCGTTTAATTTACTAGTTTCTCAAATCCCATCGTAACTAAAGTACCCTGTTAAATGCTTTGTTTTGTATTTGATCTTCTATGTGCTCTATGTGTGTGAATCACTACGTGCTTCCGTTCTTTCTCTTTCTCCGACAGGACACAGAATCCATTACATTCGTGATATTACAGCTCTCTGAATAATTAAAATACTGAGATGTATATTTGATATCTTTTTCATGATGATAGGAGTTAAAGCATGTTATTAAACAGGGGAACACAGTGCGTGATTGTGTGCGACCTTCGATGAAATTATTGTAGCAGTACTGTCTCTTTCAAACATACTATCCTCCAATTCCTGTCCTTACTTTTCTTTCTCCAAATACCCAATCGCCACACAATCAGCTCTGTAATAGACGTTAAGCCATCTGTAAGCTTACAACGATGATTCTTCAAAACTTTTAAAGAACATTGAAATATCTTCATAGTATGTGTTTAATTATTCTATCCGTCTATTCTTCCGGTGTCGCGCCATCCTCAGCAAATATACGGCGCAAAGCAGGAACAATCTGTGAACTAGCTAGTGCTGTGGCACCATGTCCTCATATTTTAATTATTAACAATACAGATTATTTAAATGAAGTTAAAGTTGTATATGTATAATATAATCAACATATTTTGCTGCATTTCATCTTAAAAATGATATCGTCATCATATGTAAATACGCGTTTTATAAAGTGGCGTAGGTTGTGCAATATTATAACTGTAGTGCAAGTTTACAGTGGGGTAATTGTACTTTAAGTACAAACAGTTCTACAAGGAGCACTTGATTGAGTGCGTTTATTGTTCTTGGGATGAAACTGTATCTGAACCGCGAGGTCAATACAGGAAAGGCTTTGAAACATTTTGCCGTGGCTGAGGCAGAGTTGGCTTGATGCTATATACTGATAATTCTCTTTTCGATCAGCTGCTGCTGTGATTCCCCACTCAGATACAGTGATATAAATACTCCGAGTGGTGCAGTGAGAGTAATATGGAAAAAGATGATCCATTGTGGCAACCCTTAACAGGAGCAGCTGAAAGAAGGAAAAAAAAGGTGCAGTGAGAGTTACAATGCTAAAGCAGTTATGGTATTTGGAATACTATGGCTATTCCCTGGACCATTATATTGTTACAGGTTAATTACAATCAGATGCATTACACTAAAAAACAATATGCGGTTAGTTTCAGTGTATTTATAAAGCCGCGTCAGGAATGTGGTTCTAAGAAATAAAGGGTAACCACACAGGAACAGTAGCACTGCTTTGACGCTGGGTGGCGCCAGTCTGCAAAACCGAGCGGAGAACTTGCGTACAACAGAGTATGAGGTACCATGGAAATGTGCGTGGCTTTACGCCAAGTGTAGGTTTTATACATCGCGATTTGAACGTGGAAACATTCTTACGCAACATTTCTGTGCGTACATAATGTTTATACATGAGGCCCCATATCTGTGGAACGTACCAGTGATGCTTGTCCTTGTGGAATTTTCTACAATTTCCACACAGATTTTCTGCTACTCAGTCAGAGCAACAATTAATTTCTTGGTCACCTCTCTTACAGGTTTCTTCTCTCATGATTACTCAGTTTGGTTGGATGGACAGTTCTTGTAATGTGTATTCCTTTCCTAATCATGTTTAATAAATTGAATTAACCACAAGTGATAAATGAAAAGCACCTGAGCAAATGGTCTAGTGTCAAAGTGATATTTCAGTTTTTTTGTTTTTCAATAAATTTGCAAGAATTTCTAATATTCTGTTTTTGCTTTTTCATTCTTGTATTGAATGTTGCATGATATGGGAAAAAATAATTTAAATAATTTTAGCATTAGGCTTCAACATAACAGAGCATGAACAAAGTAAATGGGTCTGAATGGTTCCTGAACTCATATCAGCTCTTTTTAAAATAAAATGCTAAGAATGTTAAGAATATATTTTATAATGCTTTTACAAACATCTTCTAAAATGCAATCTTTTTCACTACCTAATTTTTTTTTAATCATGATGGTAATTATATTTGAGTATGACCTGTATTTGTTGTGAATGACTCTTTTTGAGAGAACTGATTTAAAATAAAGCACTGCAAAGATAAAATTCCCTTCTCTCTTAGGTTTTAGTTGTTGTAAGTGCTGGGAATAAAGAATAAAGCTGCTGACTTTTTCTTCCGACCATATGGCCTGGAAGTTTATAGGGGGAGGGTTTGTGAAGAAGTACTTCACATCTTTGTTTGGTTTTGCTTTTTCTGTAACATGTTATTATATTGTTTCAAGAATACATGTATTTACAATACTTACTTGGATTGTGAACACTTGTAGTGTGGAAGTCCATGGTGCACAGCAGTTGCGCGAGTGTTGCTGGAGAGGGAGGGAGTGCTTAGTTGTCTATTTGGCTATGACTTCTGTCCGTATGTCTTCAGGCAGCAATTATTTTAGGGATGCACAAATGCATCACAATTGAGATGGATATTCTGTAGGGCAGGGATGCAGACAGTCAGTTTGCTAGGAGAGAACAAAGGGTAATGTTTACAGCAGTTGATGCAGGCTGGCATGGGTTTGCGGGTGTGTGTGTGTTCAGATTAATCACTATTTGAAAAGTGGTTTACATGAATTGTTGGTGAAGCACAGTTCAGCATCAGATATTACACGTATAATGTCCACTCACCAGCCACGTTATTAGGTACACCATTTCAACTGCCTGTTAACGCACATATCTAATCAGCCAATCACATGGCAGCAGCTCAACACATTTAGTCAGGAAAACCTGCCAAAGTTCAAACTGAGCATCAGAATGGGGAAGAAAGGTAATTTAAGTGACTTTGAAAGTAGCATGGTTGTTGGTGCCAGGCGGTCTGGTCTGAGTATTTCAGACACTGCCAATCTACTGGGATTTCCACACACAGCCATGTCTAGCGTTTACAGAGAATAGTCCGAAAAAGGGACAAATCCAGTGAGCTTCAGATCTCTGGGCAAAAATACCTTGTTGATGCCAGAGGTCAGAGGAGAATGGCCAAATTGGTGCGAGCTGATAAAAAAGTCAACAGTAACTCAAATAACCACTTGTTACAACCAAGGTATGCAAAAGAGCATCTCTGAACTCACATGCCTAACCTTGAAGCAGATCTGTGACAGCTGCAAGTGATCACACTGGTTGCCATTCTTGTCAGCTAAGAATAGGCATTTACTACAGTTTGCACGGGCTTACTAAAATTGGACAATAGAAAATTGGGAAAACGTTGCTTGGTCTGATGAGTCTCGATTTCTGCTGCAACATGTGGATGATAGGGTCAGAATTTAGCATCAATAACATGGAAGCATAGATCCGCCCTGCCTTGTGTCAACGGGTCAATTTGTTGTTGGTGGTATAATGTTGTGGGGGATATTTTCTTGGCACAGTTTGGGCCCCTTAGTTCCAACTGAGCATCATTTAAATGCCACAGTCTACCTGGGTTTTTTGCTGATCATGTCCATCCCTTTATGATTGTAGTGTACCCATCTTCTGATGGCTACTTCCAGCAGGAAAATGAGCTCACTGTTCTCAAATGGCCTACGGAGTCACCAAATCTCAGTCCAATAAAGCATCTTTGGAATGTGTTGGAACGGAAATGCATGGTGCTATCATATCAGTATGGATCAGAATCCTTGTGGAATGTTTCCAGCACCTTGTTGAATCTATGCCATGAAGAATGATGGCAGTTCTGAAGGCAAAAGGGTGTCCTA
Organism: Polypterus bichir lapradei; assembly: GCA_026402145.1. Lineage (NCBI taxonomy): Eukaryota > Metazoa > Chordata > Cladistia > Polypteriformes > Polypteridae > Polypterus > Polypterus bichir. Next base: position 47,634,836 of record JANRMT010062813.1, on the reverse strand, counting down.
TCTGGTACTAGCAAGGTTCCTAATAAAGTGACCGTTGAGTGTATATAAGTTGGCAGAACTGGAATGCTAATTACTTTGTTATCTCATACTCAAGAAAGTTAAATAATCAGAGAATTAGTAATTGGTAGTACCTAATCTGACTCATAAATTAACAAGTGACTCCAACCACTTGTTATTTTCTGTGTTGTTCTTTATTTAGACTTCTGCTTGTGATTCTGTAACAGATAGACAGAGGTCTCCCTAAGTAGATAACAAAAAGTACACTGACGCTCATATTTGGACAATGTTAATCATCATCATTACAATATGTCAGTGTAGCAAAAGCAATATAATATTATAATGTAGGCTATAAATTAGAGCAAAAGGGGCTCTTCATAGCTTAAACATTTGTAGACAATTTGAGTACAAACTCATTATGTAATGAATAACATCCTTTAAAGTGCGAGGGTGAATCACCTCATAATACCATCTGTTTTAGACAGTACTGGCCAAGACACTAAGAAATGAGCCCCTTGAACCATCACAGTAATTGATGACTAACAGAAAAGTACAAGTTTCCCAGGGGGTGAAATAATTACACTACTAGGTCTGGTGCCATGCAAATTGTAAAGAGGAAAACACCTTAGTTTTTCCCTCAACTCCACTCTGCAGCTTCTGACAGCTCTCTGTTTATACACCAATGGTCAAATCATGCATGCCAGTCGATGATGCACATGGTCTCAGCAAGGCTGCTCTGACCAAATCTGTGCACACAGTAACCAGGTTGCTGTTGCACCATGTACTCAACTACTAACAGTTTCCAGCAGGAGGGAATGCCTTACATGACACTAAAATTTGTTTTCATGCCAGTGCAGGCATACCTGGTATTGTAGGTGCAGTGAGTTGAATGCTCATCTCTATTCATACTTTCAGCCTCTTGACTATCATCTACACCTGTCAAAAAGGGTTCTCTGTGCTAATTGTTCAGGTGATTTGTAACAATCAAGGACTTTTTACAGACATTTTGACCAAATGGCCTGGGAATACACGTGATGTTTTTTCTTGTCCAGCTCTGGATTATGTCAGATAGCAAGAAGTGGTATGTTTGCTGGTGGCTGGTTACTGGGAGACAGTGGGTATCCTTTTTGTGAATACCTGCTAACTCCAGTGTTAAATCCCCAAACTGTGGCTGAGGAGAGGTGTAGCATTACACATCAAAGCACACACACTGTTGTACATGAAACTCTGGGCAAGAGAAACATGCAATTCTGCTGCATGTACATATCCTTGGCGGGGTCCAAGATCTTCCTCTGAAGGCTGCTGTTCTGTTATTGTAGTGTATGCTATACTGCACAGCATTGTAACACATGGTGCCGTGCCACACTACTTCCTCAAGAGCAACAGTAAGAAGACATTGAAGAGGCAATGGAATACAACATGGAAGTGGTGATAGAGAAAAGGAAGAGATACCAAGCTGGACTGGATGCCAGAGGACATATTAGAAATGTTGCTTCATCTATTTTTTGTGTTAAAATTTCAAATATATTTACTCTCTATATGTAAAATCCTAAGCCTAAAAGTGCAACGGTGACCTTTTTATGTCAAGTTTTTTGACACGCTTTAAATCAGGCATATTTTAAAATCTCCATATATATGTTTGGTATCATTCTTTTCAGAATTTATCGAACTTTAATGTGATGTTGTTAGATTTTCAGATTCTTATTCTGTTTTTTTAAATTATAAACTAAAAAATATCAAGAACTCACGTCTCGTGAGACGGGACTTTGTGCCAAAAGATTTAACCATGCCCGTCGCCGGAAATAAAACACAAACAGTAGGACAGCTGCTGTACATGCTTTTAAATGTTGGAAGCACTGTGCGACATGCAGATCACGTGGCAAGCCAGCAGCTGACTGAGCAAAGAGGAGGTAAAAATAAAAACTGTATTTGTTTCCAATTCTATCACCATTTAAGAAGGGGTTTCAGAGGAGCGACCGCATCTCCTTGGGTGCATTCAGCCCCCCTCTTCACAATGTGAGCGGAAGAGACGCAAAGTGGCTGGTGAGCAGGGGGGGAACCCCCTAGTACAGTATATTCATACAATTTAAACTTTGTCATTAAATTTAATGCGCAGAAAATAATACAAAAATAAAAGTACAAAACAAGAAACAAAGGTTAGGCAAAATATGAAAATATGCCCAAAATTAAAGAAGCCCTCAACCAGAGGAATTACAGAAATCTGTAGTGTAGAGACAGATATAAAGAAAAGTTTTATTCATACAATCAGTGGAAAGAATTTTTTTTTAAAAGTTGCAAAAGTTACAGAAGATAATATGATGTGAAAATGTACTCAAAGTTATTCTGTTATGTTTCTGCAGCCATTTCATTGTGATTTACTTTATGTTCTCTTGCTGGCACACAATGCACACACACTCTTTTTACTTTTGTGAAAGCTTTTGTATCTATTTCTGTTTTAGAACTTGCATTTTTGAAGCATTATGATGTAATTCAACTTGGATGTGCATGGTAGTAGAATAATATGAGAAATTTGCTTTATTATTCAGACATATTCTAATTCATTTAAAACTTAATTATATACTATTACAGCCCACTGATAAGAAAAAGTAAATATCTTTTATCTGACTATGTTGCAGTGTGCTTATCTTTAGTGCATCTAGTTAAAATTGTAAGTGAAGATGAGTGCCAGGAATATTTGGCTGCAGTCCAATCACAGTGAATGTTCAGGCTCAATGCAGTATTGTTTCTCATTTTTTTTCTCAATGAAGTTTTAATTCAGTAATGCAGCAATTCAAAGAGCAGACCTAATCACCCCAGTCAATAACTCCCATTCAGATTGAATTCAGCATGTAGGAACTGTTTTTACTATTATTTATTTACATTTTGTGGCACCTTATCAAAAACATTATGAATGAGAGATATTTGGCCAACGTTTACCTCCTGCAACTTCCCAGTATGTGCATATAATTGTTTTAATAGGGGATTTGTAACCTATTTTTTTTCAAATGTAGATTTTGTATGTACAGTACATGTACTTTCTTTTTGCTATACTTACATTATTTTATTGTAATTCTGATGAAATTCTATATTCTGGTTTTGAAGCCCCAAAGACATTTTGTAACTGCCCCTGCACTGTGGCAGACACGGTCGCACGACATATTCAGTCATCATTCCTAACCTAAAGCAGATGGGAGGTGTGCTGCTCCTGACATCTGTGCATTGAAATCTGTTTTTTTCCCCAAACAAAACTAAACTTCTACACTATTATAGTTAGGGGAAATTTAAGGAAAATAGTTAAAGTACATTTGCTTTGTTTCTTGATATTGGGCATTCCTTAGTGTTTTGCTTTTGTCATTTGATTCTCTTTCTGACTTCTGGTGTATTTGACCTTCTGCCTGTCTGAGTCCTAGTTGCTGCTCTGTTGTGCCTCTTAGGCTTTTCTCTTTTTCTTTAGCATAGCGGAAAATGAAAGAAGACTTTAGTATACTGCGGTGGTCTACCGCCCTGCCCGGGGTTTGTTTCCTGCCCTGTGCTCTGTGTTGGCTGGGATTGGCTCCAGCAAATCCCCTTGACCCTTTAGTTAGGATATAAAGGGTTGGATAATGGATAGATGGACTTTAGTATAGGGATTCGTCCTTGTCTGTTTCTGCCTTTCCAGCCTGGGGCTTTTCTCCTGTTATACTTGTTTCGATTGTCCCTGATTGTAACAGTAATTAGTGCATGGACAAAATAACCAGACTCTGTGTAGGCGTAGTTGCTGTTGTCTGTGATCCAGATTTCTTCTCCTATGTAGGAACACATGGTAGTGGCAGCCAACTGCTTAGATTTGTCAGCTGTGTCTAGAAACCTTATATTTAACACTAGAAGCACCATAGGACATGCCAATTGGTGGTGTACTTTTAAATCTTTAATTATTTCATTTTTGTATTTGACATGCTCCTGCCCTTTCTTGACCTTTCCTGAATTGCTGCACTGTAAAGGCCCATGTTGTTGTAACTCTGAAATTTTATTCAGAAAACATGATTGATGACATTTTTTTTATTTACATGAAAGAACTCGTATTACCAACAGAAGCAATGCCATTAAATGTTGGTACCCAGGCTTGATTCGCTGAGTTTATCCTCTGGGTCACACTTTACCGCATTTTCCAATCCTTTCTATCTAGACAAATCCTCTCCTGCCACTGTTATCAACATTACTGAGCATTGCTACTGAATTGTTCTGCAGACAACTAGAAAAAAATAACAGAAAAAACGTCATACTTTCAATCACTCACATTGTTTCACTATGTATTATGAAGAAAATAATAGACAAATCCAAAAGCTGTCAGCACTACAGTTATTTCAGGCATAAAATGACAGTAAACTCAACCAGCAATGGCATCACTATGTTTTTTAAACAACTAGGAATAGGAACTACATAGCTGTAATCAATGTGATGTGGGGAAAGGAGAACACAAAAGATGGTAAATTTTGTACAGAGCTAGCTGTAAGTGAAGAGCCAAACACAGGAAGGTGACTTGCTGACATTTTTGTAGACGCTAAAGACCCTATAATATATTGTGGAGGCTGACCCAGACACAGACAGGTAGACACGTTCATTTCACCCTACACACGTTTATTTTACAAGCCCCAACTATTTACAAGGGTGCCACACAAACCCCACAAGTCTCCAAAGTCCTGGCCACACAATGCCTTACGTTCTTCAGGCCACCTCCTTGCCTCCTCCAGCAAGCTCAGTCCACTCCACTCCCGACTCTCACCCCGAATGAAGGGAGACGGCCCCTTTTATCCACACCCGGATGTGCTCCAGGTGCTTCCCGGCAATCTCCTGCCGACACGCCCCAGTGTGGCGGAAGTGCCGGCTGTATCCCCGGAAGCACTCCGGGTGTCCCTGCTCCTCTTCCTCCCAGCACTTCCTGGTGTGGCGGAAGTGCTGAGGTCCAGGGCTCCAAAGGCATGGGGGCACCCCCAGGTGGTGGTCTGGGGAAGGCGCAAGCCCTCCTCCGGTCCTCCTGGGCATCCCGGCCAGGTCGCCACCCCAGCCACCTCTGACAGTATGCAAATTCAAGAAGAAGTGATTGACTGTGTTTGCTTTTGTACACATCTGAAGTCTAACCATTACTTATGTTTATGAATCAAGACATGCAATACTGTGTGTATGTGATTAAATGCGTACCAACATTTCAATATAACTATTCTCAATTCATATTTTTTTTTTTTCTTGAAAGGTGCTTCATTCATGGTCTTATTCTGTCTTTGAAAATGTTAGCAAGCTGCTTTAGCTGCCATTGTATATCAGACAGTTGGTACACTTTGTTCAGAACCATGTTGTGTTTCATAAGTAAGAGAAGAACATAACTGTTGATGAGCAGTTATTCCCAATGAAATGCTGATCAAACCTGATATGACTGAAATCAAATTTTGCATAGCTACCGATAGAAATAACAAAATGATACTAAACACTGTTCCCTATTTGAAAGAAGATTACATGTGATTACTGGGAACGTGATTGCAGTGATGTGACTCATTGAGTTGTAGGCAGTAGGAGAAAGGTTACCTTTGACAATATTTTACATTGATTTCCATGGTCAATAAGCTTCTTGCTTAAAAGACAACCTTGCTCTGTACCTATCTGTAAAGAAAATTAGAGTGAGTTGCCACCTCACTGTGAAACCAACACAAGAGATGGGCAAGGAGACAGACACTGATGAAGTGCCGACGTAGAGCCAGTGCCCACGCAAAAAAAAAAAAATTGCTATGGTAAAGATGTCAAAAATCATGCCGTTTGTTGTTTATAAATGTATATACTCAGTATAGTTGTAATTTCAATATGAGTATGGTTGTACCCCATGACCCTGTAGTTAGGATATAGTGGGTTGGATAACGGATGAATGGAGTATGGTTGTAATTTTTAAAGTATTTCTGCAAAAAAAAGGTTCTACATTATTTATTATTTTAAGTGTCCAGCTCATTGAAATGTGTTGTTTTGCTTATTGCTAATAAATATTGTTGTTTTAATTGAAAATATATCCTAATATTTAAAATGAAAATACTGTATATGCAAACAGTATATGGTATTTGATAACAAAGTTATTTATTTTTACATTCGCTCAAGCTGTATTAAGCTGTCTATAGTTTTTGGAGTAGGGCAGTAGGCATGTGTTATTGGAAAATAAAGTGGTGAGCTATTAGTGAGAACAAAAGTATTTAAATGCCACATGGTGGTTATAGTACTGAGAAAAATGTGTGATGGTTCGAGTGTGTAAATGTTGTCACAAAAAGCAGACACAAGAGTCATAAAAAGTTTTGGGGCAGCCACCTGTATAATATTCCCTGGCTGCAAATGGTTAAATTGCTAGCACTGATGCGCTCAGAACAGAATCCAAAACAGAACTGACTAGGTTAGTCAAATATGGTGGCTTTAAAGGCCAGAAAAGGAAGTAAAGTCAGTGGGGGCAGAAGTGGAAGGGTCCTCTTCCATAGGTTCAGACCCGGACGTGACATCATCAAAAGGGCCAGAACAGGAAATCTCTTCAGTTATGGGTTCTTCACCGGAAGTGACATCATCCAAGGGTCCGGAACTGGAAGCAACGTCACTAGGGCCAGGGGGAATTCACATGAATGGTCTGCAGGAAAGTGAGAAAAAAGGTCAGTGCACTCCGCCACCCCCTGGTGTGGCATAAAATTGCTTTCATTTAGACCCTTTAGCTTCCTCCCATGTGCACATGTGTGACACTGTCCTACAATTAAACTTTATGCTTTGTATATCCATGCCATTTGCTTTGGTTCTTCTGATCTTAAAACATTATTTTATTAACCATCTGTGTTATTTCACCACAGTGTTCTCCTCAAGGAGCTGCACATTTTGACTTTAATCTGAATTAAACTGATTCTGCATATAAATATAGATCATCATCTCATTCATTCTAAGAACATTAATAAATGGAAAAGGCACAAGTCTGATCTGAAGGAAAACATGCTAGAGTTATGAGCTGAAGAAAAGTGGTGAATGAAATATTTGTTACTTAAATTTCATTCTGCATTTACTCCAGAAATACTTAGTTTTTACTCCCCATAAAGCTAGTGTTGCATTGAATCATGGAAATAAAAATGTACTGTGTGGTACTATGTAATGTATGGTACTATACAAGCATTATTAAAAATTTGGTAATTTTACTACATAAAAATATGACTGAAATTTCTTTTATGTGGCCTTTATTGAAAAGTAAGCTCTGTCTATTTAAGAGAGGCAAGGCGTAAGCGTGTTGATGCTATGCACAGATGCAGCACCGCGTGTAATTAGCAGAAAACCAAATGACACACTAACTGAGCTTGTTACATACTCATCAATTCAGTTTACAAAAAGAGATAGAAATGAGATAGAAATTGTTGATAACCCTAGTCGTCCCCAAATTGTGGGTAAACAAATAAGTCCAGGTGAGATATGCTAATACATTGCTTATAAGACAAATAAATAAGATGACCTGAATATATTACAGCTTTTGTTTTAGTCATGTCACAAGGCTTGTCTCGCCAAAGCATTTGAAAGCATCAATTCTTGCTAACCATATCCTCATCCCAATGCCTTCCAGGAGCTCAGAACTTGACCACTGTGAAATATTTACAGTAAAAACAAGAATTTTTAAGATTAATCAATTTTAATGATTTAACAAATTCTGCATTTTCACACACCGTGAGTTCACAAAGATTTCCTGTTTAATAAACTGACACAAACTACTTTAAACCTAATCATTATAAGTCTTTAAAGTGTGATGTAAAACACCATAGTAAATAAGTGTAGTATATGCATTGAATGCAATTTTATTAATGTGGATTTCATTAAAATATTTATAAGCCCCAAATGTACTATAAATATTGTATGCACTGGTTTAAATACATACTTACAACAAATAAAGATAAATTAAGACAGTATTAATGTTCACACTTGTCACAAGAACGAGCCGAAGACATCAAGAAAGGTTTGGGGCAGCCACCAGTATAATATTCCCTGGATGCAAAAAGGGTAATTCTGAGTTGTTTACAGGTCCGAGTCCAAAACAGAACTGAGGCAGGTTGTCAAAGATGGCGGCTTTATTTGCCAAGACAGAAAGTGATGTCATCTGGGCTGGAACCGGAAGCGACGTAATTGGGCCCAGAATTGAGAGTGATGTCATCACGAAAACAGAAGTGACATAATCAGAGGCGCTGGAACCATGCAGGATTTCCTGTGGATGGTCTGCAAGGGATTGAGAAAGAAAGTCAGTGCACCTCTCCACCCCCTGGTCTAGCATGGAATTGCTATCATTCAGGACCTTTAGCTGCCACCCAATCACACTGTCTAGATTGGGTATTTTAAAGTTTAATCATGAGATCTGTGGCTGCAGGTATTCATCCCAAACAATTTCTTCTTTTAAGTGGACTCCTCCATTAATTAAGCAAGTTACAAAGAACCGGAAAGGAAACTTAAAGCTACATCCAAGTCTAGACAGATATCAAGCCCAAGTGCGAGGTACGGCCTCTCAGAGACTGACCTGGAACAGGCAGGCAAATGCACAGACTTCCCAGGACCCCACTCCGCTGCATCATCTCCAGTCGAGAGGAAAAATGGGAGCGAAGGTGCAAGAGATGCAGGTCACGATAGCTCACCAATTCCAGAAGATCACTTGAAACTAGAAATGGCCTTGCAATCCATGCTTTCATCTACTCCTCGCAAGCCCGAAGCATCGGCTGTAACCGGGGTTGCCACTTCACTCACGGAGCACGAAAGCCGAAACGATTTGTCCGAACTGAAGGAAATGATCACAACAATGGTCACAGCCACGGCCATAAGTGAGCTTAAGAAAGACATTCAGAGAAATATGAAGAAAGAAAGAAGTGACTTGCTTAAGACAAATGAGAAGCTGAAGCTGGAGCTGCGGCAGGATAATAAAGACCTGGAAATGCGTCTATATAATCGTTTTGATGCAACACTTAAAGGTATGCTGGGGAAAATTGAGGAACACATTCAAGAAAATACGTCTAAACTGAGAAAACTTGCCAATCAGCTGGATGACGTTAAGCAGACATTCACAGCTCGAATTGAAACAGCGGAATAATTGGCATCTAACGCCGATGGAAAAGCTACAGCTGCGAATTCCGAATGCAAAAAACTCGGAGACAGACTTGCGGCTCTGGAAGATGGATGCAGAAGGAATAATATTAGAATCGAAGGTCTACCTGAGAATTGTAAAAGTCCAAACCCAGTGAAATTCGCAGCTGAACTATTCTCAAAAAGAGAGGACTTTAAATCAGATACCGAGATAGCAGCAGCTTATCTCATACGCGGATCAAATACCTTTAAACCTAGGTGTTTTATTGTCCACTTCGAGAGATTATTATGTAAGCCTGATGTGATGGCACTTCTTCGACACAAACAAGAGATTATATTTGAAAATAACCACATTCGTATTTTCCCTGACTTTGCACCCTCAACAGCTGCTAAACGTGCAGCCATCCACAAAATTAAACAGCGGTTACGGAAAGCCGATATCAAATACAGCCTACTGTATCCTGCCAAACTGAAAGTGGATGTTCAAGGCCAATACTACGTCTTCTCCAGCAAGGAGGAAGCAGAAAAGGAATTAAGGAAACTGATCCCGACACTTTTTTGAAACACAATAGTGAGTCACATCCTGTCATGGCATGGCAAGGAGATATAACCTGCTGTTTGATCCACTTGTAATGATATGAGTATTATAATTATACATCCTTTTCTCTACTCGGATGCTTTTTGTTTGTTTTAATTACAGTTATAGATGTGTGGGCGGTAGAAATGAAAGTAGGGTTGTTTTTTTTTTGTTACTACCCTAAAGGAGACTGTTTAACAACATACCCTTGGTTTATTGTTATTGATATTATTGCATTAGGATTTACAATGCTTATCCTGGACCACTTTTTAACACCATTCCCTGGGTTTATTATTTTATTATCTTAATACCTTAAGATTGCTGACGATTATATTTTAAGCTTATAGTCTGTTAATGATTATATTTTTAGGTATATAGTATTTAGACTGTATCGGTAATAGATATTTCTATTTTTTAATCCTCCAACGCTGCTGGGGGGCTTGTTTTGTTTTGGACATGTTCTGTCTCAAGGTATGTCAGAAGACCGGAACTTTGTGAAGTGGGGTCCAGTGCAGTTTTTAATATCTGGAAAACATTTGGGATTAAATTGCTTAGAGATCTTTATATAGACAGCATCTTTGGAACAATTACATTCCAAATTTAACTTTCCAGCTACATATTTCTTTCACTATCTTCAAATTAGGAACTTTGTTAAACAGAACCTGGCAGATTTTCCACATCTCTCACCCCCCTCCATGCTGGAAAAAATATTGCTCAATTTCTAGGACTTAGACACCATTTCTGCAATATATAAAATTATTTTACAGTCCCTCCCTTTCAAAGATCCAAGAGGACAATGGGAAAAGGATCTCTCACTCAACAGCTCAGAAAAGGGGTGGAAGGTAGCAATGCAGAGAATTCACTCAAGCTCCATATGCGCAAAGCATACAATTATTCAACTCAAAATTATATGTCGAGCACATCTGTCTCGCTTAAAACTCTCCAAAATGTTTCCAGGGCAAGATCCAACCTGCGAACGCTGCAATCAAATCCCAGCCTCACAGGGTCACATATTTTGGGCCTGCACCAAATTAACATCATTTTTGGACCAAAATTTTTAAGTGCCTTTCAGACAGCCTAGGTGTCACAATCCCTCCTAACCCATTAACAGCTGTGTTTGGTGTTCTTCCAGATGGGCTTAAAGTGGAGAAGGACAAACAAACTGTGATTGCATTCACTACACTTTTGGCACGCAGACTTATTTTGCTAAATTGAAAGAATCCTAACTTTCCTCTTTTAAGTCAGTGGGAACCGATGTTTTATACTATTTGAAATTGGAAAAATCAAATTCTCAGTTAGGGGATCTGTACAGAACTTTTTCAAAACCTGGCAGAATCTAACCAATAATATTTTAGAATAAGAAGGAGTAATTCTCTCCGCATTTCTTTTTCTTCTCCATTCATCTCTATTGCCCTATTAAACTCATCAATTTAGGTATGCTTACAAGCTTTAAGTATTACACCATTGGCCATGCTTTCTTTTTTTAGGGGTGGGGTTTGATTTGTTTTCAATCCTATTTTTTGTAAAAATTGATCTATTTGTATGGAATGATTACAGTAAAATTAATAGAATTTAAAAAAAAGAAGAGATGTTCTTTTTTGGTTTTACTTTTTAGAATAAGCATACTTACTGTACACAGATTCACTGGTGGTGTGGTTTTTGAACTAACAATAAATAAACTCAGAATAGCCTCTACACCAACCTGCTCTGCTTCTTTATTTTAGTAACAAATTGGTAATGGAGTCAAAATTTTAGTATTGGTTCAACAGTACAGTAAACACGTGCTGTATGATTACTAGGCATTAGCAGTGCAGCAGTTTATCACTTGCACAAATGAATTTCAGGCCTTGAAAATCAGAAGCAACCCAGTAGGTGATCTGCAGAGTGTCCATTGACACCGAAGGCCAGTCTCCTTTGTTGAGGTATTCATTTAATTCAAAACAGAAACTTTCATGAATCCTTGCAAAGCAATCTAATTTAGAAAACGGCACTTTCATGCTACAGAACCCTTATAACTTTCTTATATAATTGTTATTCTATCTTTTATGCATCAGAGAGAAAAAGTTTCAATATTCAATATTTACATTACATATTTTAGGTCTGTACAGTCTGTACCTTCTATACAGTCTGGAATTTAACATATTACTGATATGAAGAACATAAGCAGAGGAAATCTTTGTGTCTTCTCTGTGCACTCTTTTGATTGGATAAGTGATGGACACATTTCTTGTGTCATATGTTTGAATGATGAGAGTAATGGGTATTTGAAAATCTACCATAAAATGTTACTGGTAATGTTTACGATGCATTTATACCAGTCAGCCATAGCTTTAAAACAACCTGCCTAATATTGTGTAGGTCCCTCATGAGCCAACAGACTAGACTCCACATTACCTCTGAAAATGCCCTATGGTATCTTGCACAAAGATGTTAGTAGAAAATCCTTCAAGTCCTGTAGGTTGTGAGGAGGGGCCTCCTGGTATCAGACTTGTTTTTCCAGCATATCCCACATATGCTCAATAGGATTGAGGTCTTAAGAAATTGGTGGCCAAGTCAACAGCTTGAACTCTTTGTCATGTTTGTCGGTACAGTAGGATCAGACCAGTTGAGGGGGTCCGGTTTGGTGCACTCAGGATTGGGTCACTGCTTTTTGCAGATGATGTTGTCCTGTTTGCTTTATCAGGCCATGATCTTCAGCTCTCTCTGAAACGGTTCGCAGCTGAGTGTGAAGCAGCTGGGATGGGAATCAGCACCTCCAAATCCGAGACCATGGTCCTCAGCTGGAAAAGGGTAGAGTGCCCTCTCAGGGTTGGGTGCAGGATCCTGCCCCAAGTGGAGGAGTTCAAGTATCTCTGGGTCTTGTTCACGAGTGAGGGAAGAATGGAGCGTGAGATCGACAGGCAGATTGGTGTGGCGTCCACAGTGATGCGGGCTCTGCATCGGTCTGTTGTGGTGAAAAAGAACTGAGCCATAAGGCAAGGCTCTCAATTTACCAGTCGATCTATGTTCCTACCCTCACCTATGGTCATGAGCTATGGGTAGTGACCGAAAGAACGAGATTGCGAATACAAGCGGCTGAAATGAGTTTCCTCCGCAGGGTGTCTGGGCTTTCCCTTAAAGATAGGGTGAGAAGCTCAGTCATCTGGGGGTGGCTCAGGGTAGAGCTGCTGCTCCTCCGCATCGAGAGGAGTCAATTGAGGTGGCTCGGGCATCTGATCAGGATGCCTCCTGGACGCCTCCCTGGTGAGGTGTTCCGGGCACGTCCAACTGGAAGGAGGCCCCAGGGAAGACCCAGGATATGCTGCAGGGACTATGTCTCCCGGCTGGCCTGGGAATGCCTCGGGATTCCCCCGGAAGAGCTAGAAGAAGTGGCTGGGGAGAGGGAAGTATGGGAGTTGTAGAAACAGGCCATATATTGATTAACCACAGAGTGAAGTATTTGCCAGTGAAAAAAATGTCAAAATACATACTTAGTAATTAAGAAACTAAAAGAAGTAAATACAGTACCTTCACCCATACAGAATATACTATTATCCTGGCAGACCTTTTTTTAATGCAACACATATTAACATCAGTTTTCAGCCTTATTAGAAGCTAAAGTCAGGGCATTGAAAGAATATTAATGGTATGACTTTCATGCTGTGAAGGCGGGGTAGATAGAAAACAAATTCTAAAATCATTAATAGCCTTTACGTATACTTTTGCTGTAGGGTTGTCAAATGTTCCTGTGCTTTTTCCTTCATTTTGTAATTTAATATTCTGAGATTTGTGGCATAGCTTCATAGTTGCTTGTATTTCTATTAGTCCATTGTGCTCAGAGAAATGAAAAGTCTATAGAACGTGTATAGGAAGTTGTAAACAATATGGGATATTCTCATAGCATTCTAACTTCAGGTTTGGGCCTGGTATCATTTCTGACCAAGTCCTAGACTAATTTTTCCTTTATGAATTGTTTATTGTCAAAATATGTTTTCTTCTTTTATTCATGCATGGCCTTTTTGGTTCAGCTCACGTCAAATGTGATTCTTTTTTGCCTTGTCCACATTCCCCCCCTTGTCCATCACGTCACCTATCACAAAGACACTTTCACACTTAATAAAAATTTTGTAATCTTTCTAGAAAATAAAACCTTATACATAATGGGTACATGTAAAGTTGTAGCAATTTGAAATTGGCCTGAGACAACTTTGGCAACTTTCTAAAATATATTGTTTAGTGTTTATTTAGCAGATAGTATGCTAGTGCTCTAGCAAGATATAGTTTTTAAAGGAGTCAGGATAAAAGACGTAGTCAAAGCCAGAAAAAGAGTCAAAGCTGAGAAGACTGCTGCACTGTAAGCAAAGCTAAAATGAAAATCAAATATTTTAGTCAAAAATTAAGGCACAAATCGATACTAAAAAAGAGCATAAAAAAGACCAATCATTAAAAAGGTTTTTGGAATCCACAAATTTGGATGAGTGGCTGAAATGATGACCTTTAACCTGTGGCATAATTACGGGTAGTACACAAACTCTGGATTCATGCCCCTTGACAATGTGGAGCTGTCCCAACAACTGAATGAACAAATATGGTGGTGAAAATTGTATAAAATAATTAACAGCAACAAATGTGACCTTTAAACTCAAAAACTACAGTAGTAAGAGAGTAGGAATCTGGGGATCCAGAAATCTTTACAAGGAGTGCAAAAATTAATAATGCAATAATTAATTTCACCATTCACAGTATTAGTAAGGAAAGGTATGCAAAAATGTTTTTGGACTCTTAGAGCTGTTTACTTTAACCCCTACCTTTAAACACCAATATTTTTACCTTAAAAAATTGATATATATGATATTTGTAAGAGTATTGTCTCAAGAGATAAAAAAAGTTAAGTGTGACCCTTTCTCACGTGAACTAGTTATCACTTTCATACACAATTAATATGTATATGCAAGTAATTGGCTAATAAGTTTGGCAATGGCAGCGTTTACTATAGCAGTAAAGTAGCTATTTACACCATGACAGAGCAGTACAAATATTTTTTACCTAAATAATAAAAGTTTCCACCCAAGATGTAGCCTCTTTTTAGTTGATTTTTTTTTGATTACTTGTGTAAACTTGGAACAAAGAAAGCTAAAGCTAACAATTGTCAATTCAATTAAAGGAAAGGCCGATTATTAAAATTAAAGACAGAAAAGCTTAACTCATCAATGAAGTGCATATTTAAGCATCAGTAATTCTCTTTCAGTGTATGGACCTCATGAATCTAAACCATGTATATGTTCAGTAAAACTGATGAAATAATATGTTTGCATTCCCTAATTTCTCAGTATATTTTTCAATATTTGTGAGTGCATGGTATCATACAACTGTTCATTTTTGTACTTGGCTTGCTTGAAAAATGCCTTGCTCACACGTATGAATGATTCTACTACTTTTTACCTTCTTCACAGATCAGTAAAATAGTTTTTTTCTCCTGAATGCTGTCTGTATTGAGCCTTTAGTAAAACTGTATTTGATAAGGAATTCTCTTATATTATTATTGACCATGTTTTCAGATTGTATCAATTTACAAAGCACCTTTGTTTATCTTTGTGTTCTGATCAAAAACCTCATGATTTCCATTCCATCAAACCATTTAGTTTTCATTTTTGCACTTTCTGATACTTGCAGTGTTGTTTCCTTGACCTCAGCTTGTTAAGTTATGATTCCATGTTGATTGAACTCCAGCACCCAAGATAAATGAGGTGTTTTTCATAGAAATTCACTACTAAAACTTGAGAATAGCCTAACAAACTAAGTAGGATTAACCGAAAAATATATTAGAGTCAACTCTCGGCATAAGACACATGCTCAGTAGGCAGTTAATGAATGTTTCTCTATATTCTGTCTAAAATAAACTGAAACATGGCACAGTTAGCACTGATCCCCCTGATCATTTCTGATATGAAGTGTAAAAGGTTTAAAGGTTTGAATGGATTTTGTATTTCTACAATAAAAGGTATTGTCAAGTTAATTGGCTAAATCTATATTGGTCCACTATTTCTGTGTTAGTATGTTTTTGTTAAAGTCTACCTTTCAAAAGGTAATATTATATTCAGTGTTGGCTTCTGTTCATAGACTCAGGTGCAGGATAATACGTAGCACAATCTGCCAATTGATGTTTCTACTGAATTTAAGTCTGTCTTTGTCTTTACCTTTGTTTTTAAATAATTTGCTTTTAAATATACTGTATATCTTAAATGTGGAATACAATAATAGTGATAATAAATACAAATAAAAACAAGGGTTAATTGATTTAATTTTTATTTATTAGGCATTGGCTCAGTTTTTCTTGACAATATAATCAAGTAATATAACATTTGCTATAATTTCAGCTTTTACTTGATGTGAAGTTTCTTAAGTGATACCGTCATGTTGCATCTGATACATACAAAGAGCAGCAGAGCAGAAATGAAATAGTCATAATACTATATTACATGTTTGACAAGAAGAAAAACAGCTCCATTAACTGCTCTTATAAAAGATGCTTCCCTTAGGATAAAAGGCTAAGGCTTACAACATTTTGCATTTTATTCTTTCAATGCCAGCTACTTTACTGTATCTGTCACTTTTGATATTATAGTCATTTTGCATACAAATGAAAGCCAAGTGCTTAGGAACATTTGCATTGGGGAAGTAGGAATATTAGTTTTTTAAATGTTTACATACATTTTTGGAACATTATCTCATGTTCAAAACACCTATGATATGCAGCAAAACTGAAAGACTTTATTATAGTAAAAACCTTACACACTTTCTATCATAATAATGTATGTATTATGCTTAATGCAGAGTTCTAACTGAACTTCAGTTTAATATCTTCTGTAGAAAAGGCGCTATATAGGCGCCCGACCCGACACTGAAAGACACGGAGGCACGTATAAAAAGTACAATTCCTCTCCCTTAGATGAGGCTTATGGGGCTCATTGGCCTGCCCCGCGAGGGCCGGTCCTCTCCAGGATAGGGAGTCGGCATCCTTGGCTCCACGGCTGTGCCCTGTAAAAACATAATGAACAGGTCTGGGGGTGCTGCCCCGACGTCCCTGCCACTCGGACGTCCTCTTTGGACAACCCCTCCAGACATGACCAGCGTGACCACAGGTAAAACACAACCGACCCCCTCCAGCTCGACCCTTGCGGGAACGGAAGCAGGCAGGAAACTCCTGCCCCTTCGCCCACTCCAGGGAGGGCTTGTGACGTGTTCGCCCCTCCACCAGCTGCCTCTCCGCACCGTCCTCTGCCACAGAGTCAGTCCACACGGCGGCGTCTTGTGTAGTGGGTGGGGCAGCCTGGCAAGCAGCACTGATCATAACCGCAGCCGTTGCGCTCCGCCCCCTTTCCTCTACGGCACAGGTTTCACTTACCTGCACCGCTCTGTCCTGCTGGTAGGAGGCTGGCCTTCCACCGGCACAAAGCCATTCAGCCAGGGCCCCGCACGGGCTGCCGAGCTTCTTCTCAAGCACCTCCTTCGACTCATGCAGGACCTGAAATACTTTCAACAAGGACTGTAAGGCCAGGACAACAGATTGTACCTCCCCTACAGCCCAGGAAATGTTGGGCTTTCCTTGTCCCCTCCTGCCGACCGCGAGCCATCAAGACCCTGCGGAACCTCCGCAGGTCCGTTTGGGAGTCCGAGAGGCTCAGGGAGAAGGTCCGTCACCCCCGCCTGCGAACTTTCCTCGGCGGGCGGCTGACACACTATCCCCCCCCCCTTACCTGTTTCAGAGAGGAGCTCCTGCTCCTCTAGCTGAGTCACCGTGTCAGGAAACTCCTCCGGGCTCTCCTTCTCCAGCTGAGTAATTGGGCCAAAGAGAAGACACAGCCCAGCCTCGCTTTCTCCCGAGCTGGCTCCGCCGTCACGCCATGGACACCCGTCCCCCTGCCCGCATCGGGTGCTTCGCCCCTCGGCGTCTAGGAGGTAGGATGACCCACATGCGGAAAAACATACCCGCGGCCCGTCACCTATCTCCGGTTGCCACCCGTGCGGCGGGCTAGCGTGGCAGCATCTGCCAGTTGGCCTCTGTGTCCGCCCGGCCTTCTTTTTCCCCATGGCGCAGTGTCTCTAGGAGTTCTTTGGCGGCCTCAGTTGTGCTGTGCTGCGCTGGTTTGCAGCTGCGAGCGCGCTCTCCCAGTGCTATACTGCGTGTGTCCGCCGGCAAGTCATGCAAGCGCGTGCCACGCGATCTCCCAGCGCTATGCTGCGTGTGTCCGCCGGCAAGTAGTGCCCCGCTGAAAAGTCAAAACAGCGCTCAAATAGAGCACACTGTCTGCCTCAGGAGTGCGCTCGGCGGTGCGATGCTGTATGCGCTCCTGCGCTGAGCTATACGTGCCTCTAGGTGTTGTGCTGGGCCGTTACATGAATTTTTATGCAGGTCCCGGTCCAAATGGACGGGCCGGAATCCTGCCGACTACGCCAGCGTAGTAAAGGCGCTATATAGGTGCCCGACCCGACACTGAAAGACACGGAGGCACGTATAAAAAGTACAAAAAGACTTTTATTTTTCTTCAGCTGTGTGACACGTCTTCCCCGTGCCACACAGCCGAAACACAGTCCCAAAGCCACAAAACTCACAGCAAACCACAATTCTCCACCTCGCTCCACCACTCCTCCCAGACAAGCTTCGTCTCCTTCTTCCTCCCAACTCTGGCTCACCGAGTGGTGGTGGCTGGGCCCTTTTATAGCCCACCCGGAAGTGTTCCAGGTGATTAACCACCTGGTCCTAATTGCCCTTCTGGGTGGGGCTGCAGGCTCGTCCAGCCGGGCTGTGGGAAGCAGGCAGCTCCCCCTAGCGGCCACGCCAGGCCCCAACCAAGCTGTGGAGGACTCCATCTCTCATGGAGCCCTGTGGGTGGTTGGGAAAACACCGTCGGCCAGGGAGGCTGCCACCAAGCGTCCCCGGGGAGGTACTGGACTGTCCATGGCGACTCCCCCGGAACATAAGCAGCAGGGGCGTCCCTGCCGGGCATGGGACCCGGCTGTCCTTCACACTTCCTACATTGTAATAAATATGAGTGTTTAGATAATGGAGTTCTGTTTTGAGTGTGATCATCCTTTCATACAACTCTTTCTATTTAAACAGTAGCTCTATAATTATTTAAAGAAGGTAGATTGTATTGTCGTTATTATAATTAAACATTTTCCAAAGGGATTGTTTAAAATTAAATAAATAACTCAAATCAAAATAACGAAAAAGAGAAAATGGTATAAGAAAAGTAACTAAAAAGTTTGAAGTTAAAAAAAAAAGTCCAATCAATTAATTGTATGAGAATATATATATATATTTTTTGTCTAAGAGAAATGCTGAAAACTGCTTTTTTTTTTTAATTAAACCTTATTTCAGATAGATACATTACAGAAAAAAACTGAACGGTGTGACAGATTTTAATTATGAGAAGCACTTTATTTTATTTTCTGCTATATGTATTATGGATAAATATTTTTGTACATAATGTATTGCATAAAATATGTATTTTAAGATTTTTTTTAATTTTAGTATTTTATGGTCACTGAACAATAAGCTTACATTATTTCATTTTTTAATAAAAAATGAACAGTTAACACCTGTGGTCTGTATTTTAATTAATTGTAAAAATACACTTTAATATGGGACATGAGACTTCTATTTATCTGGTTATGCCAGAGATTAGTGTAAATAGTTTCGTAAAGGGATAAAGAAAAACAATTAGAATCGGGTATCGGAATTGGCTGGTCAAGTAACATGAAATTGGTGATTGATATCGGACTTAAAAAATCCGATTGGAGCATCCCTAGAAGTGTCATAGTGTCTCATATATGTAGTATGTGCTACACTAGACTAGAAAAAATGATTAAATAAGGAATGTTTTGTAATTTTATTTGTGTGTCAATTTATTTTACATTTCTCATAAATCTACTGATGTCATTGTTGCCAAAACAATTTCTACAAATGCAGTTGTATGTTCACATTTTTAGACTCTGGATACCACTGAATCTTCTATCATTATAATAAATGTCATGATGACAAATTAAATCAGATATATCAGTTAGATACATACATAAAATATATTTTTACATAGCATGGTATTTTGTAATGTTTTATTATTACATTGAGACATTAATCATGGCTTCAGAGAGTGGTAGCCCTTTCTTATTTACAATGGTGATGAACAGGTTGACAGACGAGTCCCCGTGGACTATGATGTTTGCTGATGACATTGTGATCTGTAGTGAGAGTAGGGTGCAGGTTGAGGAGACCCTGGAGAGGTGAAGATATGCTCTGGAGAGGAGGGAAATGAAGGTCAGTAGGAACAAGACAGAATACATGTGTGTAAATGAGAGGTAGGTAAGTGGAATGGTGAGGATGATGGGAGTAGAGTTGGCAAGGTGGATTCCACCTTGGGATCAACAGTACAGAGTAATGGGGATTGTAGAAGAGAGGTGAAAAAGAGAGTGCAGGCAGGGTGGAATGGGTGGAGAAGAGTGTCAGGAGAGATTTGTGACAGACGGGTATCAGCAAGAGTGAAAGGGAAGGTGTACAGGACAGTAGTAAGACCAGCTATGTTATATGGGTTGAAGACAGTGGCACTGACTAGAAAACAGGAGACAGAGCTGGAGGTGGCAGAGTTAAAGATGCTAAGATTTGCACTGGGTGTGACAAGGATGGATAGGATTAGAAATGAGGACATTAGAGGGTCAGCTCAGGTTGGACGGTTGGGAGATAAAGTCAGAGAGGTGAGATTGAGTTTGTTTGGACATGTGCAGAGGAGAGATGCTGGGTATATTGGGAGAAGGGTGCTAGGGATAGAGCTGTCAGGGAAGAGGAAAAGAGGAAGGCCTAAGTGAAGGTTTATGGATGTGGTGAGAGAGGACATGCAGGTGGTAGGTGTAACAGAGCAAGATGCAGAAGACAGGAAGATATGGAAGACAATGATCTGCAGTGGCGACCCCTAACGGGAGTAGCCGATAGAAGAAAAAGAAGAAGAGAGTGGTAGCATGTTGATTAGTGCATTCAAGTAAGAATTACTCTGTTCATAATGCTATGAACACATGGCATAATAATAAATGCACTTTATTGTCAACCAAAAGGCAGGCATGACAACTGTGTGTAATTATGATTCCACTCATAGTACCTTAAAAGCTACTGGCCACATCAAAGTCAAATGACTTTCCCTGAGATTTCTTGTCCGTATTCACCCATCACATATCCTATATTTCATTAACTTTGTCTGTGTACTGTGTAATACAATATAATAAGAGGCCACACTAGCAGTAATTTTAAATAATTATAAAAGCCATGGCAGATACAGTATGTAGAACATCCAGCAATTTAGATTTGTAGAGAATGTGTAATTCTCAGTTGACAAGTGTCTCGTGTTGTTTGTGGATGTGAATGAACAATTTTCTGAAGGACTTTGTGATAGAACAGAGTAGAGGCAAAGTGTAATGGCAATTTTACAGACTTTATCAAATGTTGACTAATGTGTTTATAGCATCATTTCCATAGTATAGAAATATTAATGAAGAAAACAAACCATTATCTAAAAACCAAAGAACATTGATCTCCACTCCTCAGTCCATCCACACCGAGTTGATTACATTTTGTGAAAAGAGATCCTAACATATGCGATGCTTATATAATTAAACAGTGCAGATAAGCAGAGAACCTATTTCACGAAGCGGTTTAGAGTGTCCAGTTCAACTAACACACGTTACTGTTATTTGGTACTTACAGTAGATAAACCCCCTTGCAAATACAAGCTGTAAAGACACAGTGACTGCTCCCAAGATTTGAACCCAGTCTTCTGGAGCAGGGATATACTGTAGTGACAAATATCACTGTAGGACCAGACCACCAGCACTAAGTATTGATTTTTCTTTATATTTCATCATGAATAAGTCATATAAATTGATAAGAGACATCTATGAATTTTGGATGATGTATTCATGATAAGTTATTTCATTCATTTTAGTCATTTTAAGAAGTAGTTATCAATATTATACATTTTTAAAATACTTAATTCAGTTACACTCTCAGATTTTCAGTCTGTTCTGAACATGTTACAATAATGGACCCACAAACCTATAATACCGCAATCCCATGTAAACTCCTTGTACTCTGTTTGCTTTCTACCAGAATGATCATTAATCATGTAATGTTGTTGTGCTCAACCAGTCAGAACACTCTGCTCATTGTACCGTAATATTATCTTGCATTGCCCACCACTCTGCATTAAAAAAAGCTAGGGACAAATGGCTTTAAAAACTAAAAGAGGCATTTGCATTTGTTTTTTTTTTTTTTGTCTTTGTCTTTATGTTTGACCAAAATGTGTACAGGCCTGTGTGTTTTTTTAGTCTTCATTTTTTTTACCTGAGGTAAAAGCTTTTAGACACATTAATAGATACTGTCTGGACTTTCTTTATTTACTCTTTTCTAACAATTATATATGCAGTTCCAAATGGAATTTTCACTGTAAGAATGAATGATCACAGGTTTAAATCTTAAAAGAAGCCCTGAAGAGAACACTGTAGTCGACTTTTTTTCAGTTTTGATCTGAACAGTATGGTACCTATACCGAGAGGAGCAATCCTCTTTTACACATACTTTTGTACAGTAAAGGTCAACTTTATATTACCTTCATGCATTTACTTGCCATCAAAATAATGGAAACTAAATGTTGCCCAAACCAACCAAATCAAACTAACTGATAAGTGACTGAGCCAATTCTGTCTGAGTCATCTGAAGAGTGGAAAAGGCCAAAAAATGTTAACAGTACATCTAAACAAAAAATACTCCAGAGAGAACAACAAGATTCATTCTAAGATTACTTTTGAGTTTGTCAAAAACCAAGATCAGAAAAACATTGGAAAATATGAGAGCTTCTACTAAAAAAGCCAATGAGCTCATCCCTTAGTTGCAACCAGCCTCTGCCATCCTGTTGAGTATACTGTAGCGTCAATACAGAACAAAGCTGTAAGCACATGTCGTTATTTCTCACCATGTAAAAGATTTTATAAATTCCGCATTGTCCCATATTCTCACTATAGAATATTCTAAAATAATATTAATTTTAGTAGTTCCTGCAATGTGGAGCTTTCATCCTAGCTCTTTGTAACACTCTAATAATTAAATGTTTAGCATTCACATTGCAACCAAAAAAAAACACATTTTTTCTTATGCATCTTTGATCTGCTGTATCTGTGCTTAATTCATTTTAAATCCTTAATCAGTATTTAATATACTCCTATGCTGCTTATCATTTCCACTGTTAACTACCTCCTATATACTTTAATTTAGTTGATTTACATTATTATCACTCGGCCATCTGCAGGCTCACAACAGTGTCACAATAGTTTTGTATGATTTGTTTTGTGTTTAATCTGACTTCTTGTCTTTTCTTATTTTGTATTGTGTTCTCATTTACTTTGCGAAGCACATTGTAATAGTGGCTGCTGTGAAATGTAAAATAAAATTTATTGGTTGGACGATTGAATTGTACAACTGATATGAACAGAAACATGTGTTAGATTAACTGAGAAAATTATGAACTAATTCCATTGACTCTATGTATTTTCATCAGTAATGAATTTCTGAACTAGAACATGTTTTCAAAAGTTTATTAAACTCTGCTTTAAATTATTTTATTTGCTGTTGTGATATCATTAACTCATTGTTTAAATTTATAATGCGTTACTAAGATAGAAATTATCTACAATGAAGCAAAGTAATAGTTTTGCCATGTAATACAACAAGAAATCAACTTCAATAAACTTGTCCACTTAAATTCTCTTACCCAAATAAAGATACTGTAAAGAAGGTTTCTTCTTAACCAAATTGTGCAAATATTCCTAATCATATTTGTGTCCAGGATGGTAGATCAGTATAACAGTCTCACACCTTCAGGGACCTGATTGCAAATACAGCTCCAGTTCCCACATGTGTTGCTTTTAAATGTTCAGTTTGTGTCAATGTGCATTTTCTTTGGCTACTTTGATTTCCTTTCACATGTCAAACAAGTGTATTAAGGAGCTTCTAACCTTGTCCTACTGTAGGTGAGTGTAAATGTGCCTGTGAATATGCCCTGTAATTAGCTGGTGTTAAACTCCAGCTCACTGCAGCTTTTAAATGTAAATTTGTAAAAAAAAAAAAAAAGTTAAGTGAATGCACGTTTTTATCAGTTATTTATTTTTTCCTACACTATAAACACCTTATATAGTAATTCTAAAGGTGTCAGCAGCAGCATAGTAAGATGAATGTCTTAATTCATATTATTTCTTCATACTTCAGGTAGCTGACGTCACTGGAAATAAATTATATCATCAAGTGCAGCTATAAATAAAGATGTAAGTGTGCCACAAGGTCACACTTAATTTGTCACAATATGACAATATTCAAGTCATGTTGCAAAATGTGAATGTCAAACAAAACAGGACACTTTGAGCTTGAGTAGACTAAAGTCAATGTGTAATACAGAAATGAAAATGTATGACCTTAGTGGGCTCATTTCCAAATGAAGAAAGTTTAATAATTTTTTTTCCTTAAGCATTTCGAATTTCTCATAGTCAGATTCTAAAAACATGTATGTATCTCTGTGTGTGGGTCCATCCCACAATCTGAATATTTTTTATGTCTTTACAGTATGTAGCATATTAATGTAAGTACTACAGAGATTTACCATCCTGTTCATTATGTTTTAGTATACTTGAGAAAATATGCTGATACTGCTTGAACTGCAAGTGGTTCTTTTTACAACAGGCTATAGGGGTGTTAATAAATGTGATCTATATAAATTTTAACTTTAAAATTCTGTATTAAAGGAGATGAAGGTTCAAACCAGGAAACATTAGAATGAGACTAACCTCATTGTCCTTAATTATTACATTTTGAGTTTTTTTTTTTGTTTGTTTTGTTTTAAGACTTTTCTAAACTCCTTGTACACTGTTGTGTTCTTTGTTTGAAGTACTTTGGTATCCAAGACCCAAGGACAGAACATAAAGCAAATGCCTTTTTGGCAATAGAAACTTAATGCTTTAACACTGCATACTTTTTAACTACTATATTATGGAGTAAGATCGCTGTCAAAAGTAACTTATAATAATTTAAGTCAAATTTACATTTCACATGTGTCAATTATGCTTATGTTTCAGAAAATCACGCTTGCTTCTAAAAAATACGCTTGCGCTTTTGAAAGTTACACTTCTGAAAATTACAAGTACAATTCTCAAGCATGAGCAAACTGTCAAAAATACGTCATTGGATGCATGAGACATTCTCTATCGAAGAAGAAACAATTGATTTTTGTTACTACACATGTGCCACAAAGGTGGAATGATGGAATTATTTGACAGTGATTCTACTCCATATATAAGGCCTAAAGCTTTGGTCGTCAGTTCAATTGCCGCCTCGGTGTTGCATGTTTGTGATCTTACTTGTGGCCTCGGGGACCGGAGATTTCCTTTAGTGAACATCTAGCATTTAGTGAACATCTGTGGGCAATCAGTCCTGGCTGTGACACTATTCCATCATGGGAGTGCGCCATTGAACAATCTATTTACTTCACACACGAGTCTATAGGAGGACTGGCGTAAAGCCCACGGAAATATGGAGAGAACGTGACTAGTTCATGTGAGCATGAAGTTATTTTCTTCCAGCCAGTTTCTTATTCACACAACTTGTGCAAAGCAGTTTCTTATTCAATGATAAGAGCCAGTCAAAATATTCTGCAGGTTAAAAAGATATTAACGTGCATCATTAAGAAGGACCCTTTATTTGAAAACAAGAAATCAGTTTTCCACATTTTCTACCTTATCGGCTACAAAGGAGTTATATCAAATTGGACCAACTTAATTTTCACAGTTTTGCGACAAGACAGGTACCTTTGTTAAATTACAGTTCAGTTTTGCCAAGCTCAATGACACACTTGGCACAGCACACTGACATATCTAATAAGTAAGATGTACTCTTATATTTAATGGGAACAGTAAAACATTAGGTGATGTTGGGCAGCCCTCATTTTCATGGCTTTGTGACAACACAGATGCCTTTCTTATATATGAGTTGGGTACATGGGTCAAATTGACAGGCAAAGTTGGCACATATTCCCATGGCTAGTGAATGGAATTAGACGTTTAATGGGCACTGCAGAGGGTTAGATGGCATTGGGCTATAGTAGTTTTGAGAAAAGAAATATGCCTTTATTAAATTGCAGTTGAACTTTTGGTACATGGGTCAAGTAGACTGGCAAATCTGTCATATTCCAATATATGTTCGACTGGCATTATACAGTACAGGGTTGTATGCTGTTGACCCACTCTAATTTTCAGAGAAAAGTGAATACCTTCGTTAAAGTGCAGTTGAGTTTTGCTGTCCCCGTGCAGTTACATAGGTCAGACTGACTGGCAAACTTGGCAATGAAAGAAATTAACTGTGATGTTTAACAGGGCTCTGTAAAAGGCTAAATCGCACTGGACCACACTAGTTGTCACAGTTTTGAGAAAATTAGGATGCCTCTGTTAAGTTGCAGATGAGTATGGCACAGACCAATGTGACTACCTGTCTCAAATTGACTGTCAAATTTGTCACATTCCAACTTTCAGTGATTAGGATTAACTTTGATGATTAGAGCGTTATGCTTCCTGGGATAGGCTCCAGCTTCCCTGTGACTCAACCTCTACTCAGGATAAACAGAGTTTAGAATGGATGGATGCATGGATAAATATACAAATAAATAAATAAAATGAAAATAAATAAAAGTATTGTGGAATGTGACACTAAATACATAATAACAACATGAAATACAAGTATAAATAATTAAATGGGTCATGAAAAATGCCTTTTGTTCCTTATTCCTTTATGTCAGTCAGTCAGACCCACTTAGCCCTGAACATGGTCACAGGGGTCTGCTGGAACGTATCCCAGCCAGTTTAGGATCCCAGTTCATCGCAGGGCGAACACATACACAATTTAGTACCGCCAAAGCACCTAACCTGCATGTCTTAGGACCGTGAGAAGATACCCCCACTGACACGGGGAGTACTTGCAAACTCCAATATTTGATGTTAGTATGTATTTATTGTCATATTTCACAGTTGCTTTGATTTGTTTTGCTTATTTATTTTTATCTTAGATATTCGTCCATTATAAGGGCGTAATATTCTCCACACAAGTTGTTAATTTAACTCAGTGCTTCCATAGCAAAATCGTGAGCAAAAAAAACTCACTTAAAAGCAATGCCGTCATGAAGGGGCTGCTTCAGAAGTTTATATTGTGCAAAGCCCTTGATCTTTACGTCTGTTTTGTATATATTCATATTCGCCAATGGTGGAGGATGTGGTGGTAATTCCGTGCCCCCCACCCCAACCCCAAATCTATGAACAAGAGTGCTGAAATCCGAAAGTTGTAAACATTCCACAACATCAAACATCTGGACACTCTGCTAAGATATTATGTAAAGTTTAAAATGCACCGCTGTTAAATTGTTAACTGCTTGCTCTCACTTTTTATTGTTAAGTGTATGTTGTCATTGTTTCATTAACTTCATTGTGTCGGTTTTATTGTGTTTTTTGCGTTTTGCCGTTTGGAGCCACGTAAGGGAGCTAAGTATGAAGGTCGATCGTGGTCAAAAATAACTCCAGCATTCTACCTTTGTGGCACATGCATAGTTACAGAAATCAATTGTTTCATCCTTGAGACCGAATGCTTCCAATGACGTATTTTTGACAGTTTGTTCACACCTGAGAATTGTACCCGTAATTTTCAGAAGCAAGCGTAACTTTTAGGAGCGCGTTTTTTTAGGAGCAAGCGTAATTTTCAGAAGCACAAGCATAATTTTCAGAAGCTCAAGCGTAATTGAAACGTGTGAAATGTATATTTGACTTAAATTATTACGAGTTATTTTTGTCAGCAGTCTTACTTCATACTATATTATCATTCATTCAGTACTCTTTTTGTACAGCTTATTTTATGCCATTGTTTACATAAATATTATTACATAAAAACAAGTAACTACATAATGAATTGCTAATGGACTCACAAATTCCACAAACAAAACTTAGAAAATGTAACAATCCATAAAACAGTACCTCAAATTTGCAAAGCCTTTATTTCAAGGCAGTATTTCCTACTGATGACTTGTTAACCATGATTGAATAATTCACACATTTTAAAATAATCCAGAATTTTTTTTTCTAGCAGGAGCTTGATTGTATTGGCATAATAAAATTTTCAAAATTATTGAATTCCATTTTTTGTAAGACATGAATGTTTTACATGGTTCTTCTGCTTATCAATCAGTAACGATTTGTTTATTAAGATATGAAAGATACTGACATTTCTAATGTTTTCTGCAAATAGGTTGTGATTGTATCACCAGTACGGGGGGTTAATGTAAATTTTTACCTCCAAATTGACATTTCAGGTAGTTTTCAGTTATTTCTTTAAACACAGCAATGATAATATGCAGCAGAATAAATCAGTTTAATCTCCATTGATATTGATCAGTGAAATTTGAGAAATCACAGCAAAAATTTCTTATGTGTCCATCTTAGTCAAACTTTATTTTCCCAGTGCCACATGATGCTTTGCAAGGCTAGCATGAATCACACACCTTGAATAATGAAGTACACAGCCAGCATGAGTTTGATGTGGGGCGAACCTGCAAAGTGGCACATAGTAGGTAGAGTGATCAAGCCATGAGTGAGGAGTGCAGCAGTGGATGGCAACTAACTCACAAAGTTTTCACAGGCACCTCAGACCTGACAGTGAATTCCAATGCGATAATTATTGGGGAGTTTCTTTGTCAAAATGAAAGGACCAATGCAATATTGTACTTGACCATAAATGAAGCATGCTTTAGGAGAAAAAAATTATTTGAGTACAGCTATATTGAATTGCTGGTGCAATTATTGAATCACAGACACACAATCCCATGTATTGAGACACAAATTTTAAAGGTAGGCACACAAAGAAAACCAACAGTTTATTATTTTATTTGCCTAGATTGTCATGTCTCCTATGTCTGTGAAAAGAGTGCACCATCTGCAATGTTTGATCTAATGTGCTCTCCTTTAGCCTCATAAAACTGATGTTGGCTGTGCACTATGTAAACTGACAGCTTTGCTGCTGTATAAAATACTTGTGCAGAACTGCATCATGCATTAAAACTTGTTAAGTATGGTTGTTATCGCTACTTGATTGGTACTTTAGACAGGTTTGAATTCTGCATTCTGAATTCATTCAGATAATACATAATGGCCAGCTAATGAGAATATTATGAAAATAGTTCATTGTTCTACATAGATTAATTGTTTGTTATGTCTTTGCTGCTGGATTAAGCATGTTCTGCTCCTGGTGATGCAGTATAGATCAGTTAGTAACAGTAACAACAACTGAGTATATAATGCTTGCATCATAGTCTCTGTGGGTGTTTAGTAATTGTAGTGATAGAAGCTTGGGAGTTGCAGAGAGAGAGAGAGGTAAACATATTGGAGTGTTGCGGACTAGGAGCATAATTTTATCTCACAGGGTGGTGCAGTGGTTAGCACTGCTGCCCCACATTACAGATCACATTTTTGGCCACAATAGTTGGTCCAGTATAGCTGCAGATGCTACAGACAGTAGACCACTCAAGACTAGTTCAGTTTCTCCTTCCCCATTGACTTCAGTGAATTTCACCAAGTTCACTTAAGTACCCAAACATTTCTGCATTTTTTCCGAACTCAAGGCGATTCAAATTCAGCAGTGTTCACTGTGAGCGCTGAAGTCGGAAAACAACGGAAAAACTTAAACCCAATT
>JANRMT010062813.1:47582211-47605373 GCA_026402145.1 Polypterus bichir lapradei | reverse complement strand
TGTCACCTCCATGTGTGTACTTATTAATAGTATGCATTATTTAAATGAAATGAACAATTTATCTGTAAAATGTAACATACATACTTTAATGCATTTCATCATGAAAGTCATATCAAGTATAAATCTAAGGATTCTAAATGTGCACAGAGTTGGAATAAGATAAATTTAATGTGTTCTGTGTGGTGATCTATTGCTGTTTGCCACTGCAGTCGGGTCAGGAGGAAGCCCCAGAAAAAAAGACTGCATGGAGTGTATGGAGTTACAGTAGGACTATGTTAGTGTCCACGTGTAAGAATGTAATAAAGTTTTAATTGTTGAAATTTCATCAGTTATGCAAAAATTCAAACAAGATACATAGCTCAAAAGGGGTGGACAAAACAGATGAAATTCTCAGTTTTTGTGTTTTGTACCAATCTGATGACCCTTTGCCAAACAGCAAGTGGTACATCTGTGTTTCTCAACACCCAATGAATCCCCCATTCTTTGTATTTATTCTTTATTCTAGTCTGAACTGTACTGTCTCTAATTTGATCAGTGGCTACCCATTTCTTAATTGACCAATCCCATTTACCATCAGCTTCCTGTCAGTCTACCTGTGTGTCATATTCATTCAACTTGTAACATTATTTTGCAACAACATTTCTATTTTCTGTTGTGATCTTCAGGTTTTTACCCCAGGTCTTCCCTGAACAATACTCTGGTTGTCTCATGTTAAGAAAACATGATACAGTATATGATTTATAGTTCTGTCTTTGGCTCCATTTCTTGACACAGAGTTGTATTTTTTCCTGATCAATAATTTTTGTATCAGTGACTTAATGGTTTGCAAAGCCAAACTGTGTTTTTGGTAACAATTCTGTCTCACACCTACATACTTGATCTTTGCTATTTGAAAAACTAACATCAACAATCTAGCAGTCTTAAATGAGATTGTGTTCACCTGACCGAGAATGTGATAACCTGAGCTTTGTCCTTGCTGTCTGCAGACTCTGTTTTATACATTGTTCCTGTTATTATTGCATACTAAGGAAATAAAATAAATTGCCTATGATTCTTGTACTGTGGACAGAGTTGTGTTAAGAAATAATAGGGAAATAGAAAATATATTTACAAGATAGATGGAAAGGGGTTTAATGTTTAATTAACTCTTACTGCTGCCTCTAAAAGTAGGATGGGTTGCTGGTGTTGGTTCCTGAATTACAGATCATGAGACTTAGTGCAACTCACTTGCTCTGGCAGCAAAACTGCTGTTAATGAGGTGTGATCAATCATGCCAATCTGATAAGAAAGTATAGGAGTTGGAATGGACTTTTATCATCTTCATATTGTCACTAGGAGAAAAGGAATAAAGGTATTAAAAGGGAAGGAAAAATTTAGCTGAAAGTCACAGTAGGTTGACTGAATACTGAGTATGTTAAACAGTTTTATCTACTAA
This sequence comes from Polypterus bichir lapradei, assembly GCA_026402145.1. Lineage (NCBI taxonomy): Eukaryota > Metazoa > Chordata > Cladistia > Polypteriformes > Polypteridae > Polypterus > Polypterus bichir. The sequence continues at coordinate 47,603,938 of JANRMT010062813.1, read as the reverse complement.
TTTAAAAAAGCTGTATACTCAAAATAAAGACCATATAAAATGAAGCACTAAGAGAACAGAGCTTCTAAATAAAATTTACATTTATTCCAGTACTACAAGACATGCAAAACCCTTTAGCAATGCTTCCTGCCAAAAAACTTCTAAGAATTATTATGAACACACGTATTGGCATCCTGAGACCCTTGCTGTTGAATTTCTGCATTTATTTGACTTATATTTATATTTTTTATTGCTCTCATACACTGAAAAAAGTACAACACTGATGTTGTTCATTCAACGTAAATTTTCTCTTTCAAGCAACTTAAGATTAGTCATTTAGTGTTGCAGCTTGAAATATTTGGTTTCAGATCTCAATCAAAGTAAAAAAATTTGTTTGTACCAAATTAAGTTATGGTGGAGGGAATAAACGTAAAAATCCTATTTCATTTAACTTAATATTTTAGGTTGTTCATGTGCTGTGTTTGGAGGCCGTTTATATGTTCTTTCGGTCGAAGTTTCCAGTTTGATGGCTTTCCAACTGCCAAAAAAGAACAACAACTTGAAAAATAGATTTACTTCAGTAAAAAAAAACAAGAGAATTGCACCCAATAACTCTAAATGATTTGCCTCAGATTAAAAATTGTGGGATCAATAAGCTAAAAAGAATTATATTTGTTCAGATTAAAAATATTAAGTGTGAATCATTCATATTTTTTTTTCAGTGTATGTACATTGCTGTGGTGTCACCTTGAATTACTCTTTTCTGAATGTTTGATTCCTATAGGATCTTTAGCTCTAAATATGGTTGGGCCTCAAATCTTTAGTCTCAGACTTCTCATTGTCTTAAAAAGTAACGTAATTTTCCCCCCAACTCAAATGCAGGCTTCAGCTTATAAAGACTATGAAAGAGAAAAGATGCAAAAATCTCAAAATACATAAGTAAGCTTGAGGGGGACTGACAAATTCCTGGGTCACAATAAAAAAACAAAGGTCCTTTATATTTAAATAATTTATTTTACAAATGTAAACAATTTCTACTTCAAAAGGAGATTCAAAAGGGAGGTTATACCTAAAAGGAAAACAAAACCGCTTCAAAATCAAATACATTTATAAATCTTAAACAGAAGCCAATGTCCATAAATCAGAAATAATCAAAAAAATGTTTTATTTCAGTCAGGGCCCCTCCCCTGGCTGGTTTTCAAATTCTTTTTTGTATGTCCTTTTTGTCCATTTTTGATTCCTTTGTTTATGTACGTAGTTTTCCTGGTGTTAATTGTTTGCATTTGTCTGTGTTTCATATTACTTTTGTGTACTATTTACTTTCTATATATCCATATAACTTTTTATCCCCAGTGAGGCGATTCCACCTGCTCATCACAGTCAACGCACTGCCTTCAGCCCTATAAAGGCTGCGGAAAGCCCACAGTCCCATGAGGTTCATTGAATGTGCTGGCATTGGTGACTATTGTGATTTTTCTCTTCTTTTTGAATTGCTGGATTTCTGACCCTCTGTGTATTAGAACATTGCTTGCCTTGGATTGCCTTTGTTATTTCAGACAACTCTTTTGACCTCTTGCGCTCCTCTGGACTTAATTTTGTTACAGAGCATTTTTGTTCATAATACATTTATAAAGATTGTGTTTGTTGTTTCATTACTAGATTTTCACCCCTCTAATAGGCATTTCGAGCATTTTTGGGTGTGGAGGGGGACACTTTGTTTGCTAAGGGACCCCAGGTTCATGACAATAAGCACTTATAAGAAAATATAAAATTCACTCTTAATGCCAAAATAGGAGTGTTCACAATTCAATGATTCATGAGAGACATTAATCCTCATCCCTGACTATATAGGCAGAGGATGATCCCTCAGGTCCCACTCACTTCTGGAAGACACAAGACACATAGGACATTACTCAGAAAAATGTAACAAATGAATTAAATATATTTGTTGGCACATAAAAAAGAAAACAAAAACATAATCAGCAATATTTAATGGATAATAAATAGACACACACAATAAGGTAAAAAAAAGAAAATAAACTTGAGCCAGGGTACCACTGTGAAAACCATGGATGCAGCCATTTTGTGTTGGTTTCTGGTGGCTGCTTATTGCTGGTCACATGATCGCACTGCATTGTGATTTTTGACATTATGTAGCCCCTTTTTAAGGTGGCAGTACACATATCCAAACATCTTCTTTTTAAATCATATAACCCAAAGCTACAAATCTCTTTAACTTGTTAGTGTTAGTGGAATCTGTGAGGTACTTACAAGAAGATTTTGGTGTTAGTACTGTTGCTTTCCTCTCTGGGCTTTGATTTCCAAATTGTGTTTTAGTTTAGTTGCATGTTCTCTTTTTTCTTAAGTCTCTTTTGCCCCATTACATTATCCTTCAATTTTCTGTCACCTCCTTGTCCTTTTCTTATATTAATAAGTCATTTTGTTTTTGAGTGCACTTAACACTAAAACATATAGTAGTTTAATCCATAATGAATCATGCAAACACACATAATCACATTCATGTCAGAATCTTTTTCTTTCATTTCTACAATAAAACTTACAGTCCATTATAGGTTTTCCCCACAGAGCATTTGATATTTTTTGTTAGTATCCTCTGTGGTGTTTTGGTCATTGCTAAGGCAATATCCACAAAACCAACAAGCACTCTATATCTATATCTTGTTTTTTCTCTTGTTTACTATAGCATAGCACCTTCTATTATCAGGTAGACATCAGATTCTTATCTAGCCCTAGTGATGCTTATATTTTAATAGGTTGTTTACAGATGATGGATTGGTAATTGAGCTAGCTACTCATTTTCCATAATTTAGTTTTAGTTTGGACCTTTTTGTCTTTCGCATCAGTTTTGCCTCATTATTTTGTTAATGATGGTTGCTTAGCCTGTGTTTTTTGTGCATACACTCAACCAAAGAAAAATTATGTTACCTTTGAAATTCTTACAATATAAGGAAAAAAGATGTATACATCTTTTCTTTCTGAAACTTTTACATTTCATGTTAACAGTAGGGCCACATTGACATACAGCTAATCCATAGCACTTGGTGCAGAGGTGGACATTTTTAGAGTACTTGTACCACTGGAATTATGTTTACTTTGTGATGATTTATTTGATTTATATATACTATTTCAAAACTGTCTACTTTACATTCTGTGTGGTCAGTCAAAGCCATCACAGATTAGAGATTGAAACATTTTTCACTACTCCATCAGAGCTGCTTGTGCACTTAATGTAGTGGCCTTAATGTGTGTTTTCTTTCCTTGCCTGTGATGTTTGGTTGTGTTTCTTCAACCTTGTCAAGCTACAGTTTGCAAGGCATGCCCTAGACCCTATGGGCCTAATGTCAAGCTTATAGGTGAGGTAGACTGTGAAGCAGTGGGAAAAAAAAGTTACATTAGAAAGCCAAACATCCATGAAAATGTTATCCCTGACTTAAACCACATCTCAGCAACAGTTATGTGCTGAATGTGCTGACTCGATTATCTAATTTGCATTCTCTCCAGTTAGCCCACAGTGTTGATTTAAGTGAAAATTTCACATTCATGAAACAAGCAGTTAGAATGCACAAAGGTATAGTTTAGTATAATTCATTAGAAATCAGTCAGCAGTGAAAAGCTAGACAAAAGAAGATGTGAGGCTCTGGTACAAAAAATTAGTTTATAAATCAAGTCAGAACAGGGCAAGAATTGAAAAGATATTTTTTAAAATTCTTTGAAAAAGTTAAAAAAACACAAGCAAAATGATTCTCAATGAACAGTAATCATGGGCTTTGATTCGTGACCTGGTGTTGTGTTAAAAAAAAATAAAGCAAATTCAAGCAAATTCAAGCCTTTGAACTGAAGACATAAGTCTAGTCCAATAAATATGAGTGGAGGTCAGTCTTCAGTCCAAAAGGCTGACATACTTCACGCTTGTGCACTACTTTTCCGGTGTTTATTTAACAATATTTTAGTAAAACCTACATGTGTTTTGGACATAGTGAGCATAAAGAATGGATAATTGATATGTGGATTATGCGATAACAGATAAAAAAATTATTACTTTAGGGTGGAGTATTCCTGTAATATTACGTACATGATTATAAGCAGGAAGATCAAAGGATGGACCCAAGAATTTAATCTCCCTCCAAAGTTGAACACAAATAGCAAGTTACACAGGCCATGAAAGTAAGCCATTGTCCATTCTTCCAACTTCCTTTCCACATTCAATTTTCTGGTGCTATACAATGCAATGTCATCAGAGAAAAAAACATGCACCTGGGGGATTTGTCTTTTATCCCATGACTCAAAGGTATAAAAAGTATACAATAATTATATTAAATATATAACTTTTAATAGGAGCTCAGCATACCAAGAATTAATATATGCACTATGGATTTAAATCCAGTTGCTGAAAATGTTTATTAGTTTCAGGTTACTTAAAGAGCATGTCTTTGCTTTCTCTGCAGTTCACAGAGACAATTTTCACTGGAGTAACAAATATCTTGAAACAAATGTGTTATCATGATATTTCCCTCTACTTACCCTTTACCTAGGGGTAAGTGTACTCATCAGGTTCGTTATTGGGTTGGTTTACTGTCGCACCTTGAGAATAATTCACAGATACATAGATATATGCATACACACAGAACCTCAACAGTGCCCTATGAATGACACACACACATCTGGTAAACCTCTAGCACTTTAAACCACACAAGTGCTTTATGAATAACACAACCTGTCACTCTCAGCACTTCAAGAGACTTACTTATTATCGGCACAAACAACATACGATATTTAAAATATATCTTAGACCATAAATATTACTTTGGTCTCTAGGAATACATTTAAACATACAAAGGCTCAAAATCCTTGGCTATAGGCCATTTATCAACCAAGAATGCCTTACTTTACGTACTGTTCCCTAGCATAAATTCACACCCGATCTGATGCTTTTCGTTTTGAAATAATATTGCATTAGTGGGATGATGTTTTCACATATATTCTCTCTTTCTTTCAGGGATGTAATAGAAACCACACCATAGACAGAAGTGTGTACATTGTAACAGGTACACACATTGTAAATGTAGGAAGGACGATCCTTGCGTCTGTGTGAACTGTTAACATTTGAATCTGATGATTGCATTTAGCGCTGAACTTACTGCTCTCTTCTATTCTGTCCTCTGCATGTCCTGGAGTACAAAAGAAACAGCATACAGCAACATGTGGGGCCTGGCAAGATTGGGGGAAAAAAACACGCAGTCACTGATTACAAACCGCAAGATTTTATATGAATGAATATGAATAATATGAGTAATGTTGCATCCGTGCCACAAAGTTTTCCGAAATGTACTATACAGGTCATAAAACGAAAAATTCCAAATATCATATATACAGTACCTATGTCTCTGTTTGTTTTTTTTTTTTTTTAAATCATAGACCATAAGGTACATTCTAATTCAGCCTGAGCAGGAACACTCAATAAAACTGAATAAAAAAAATCAAGTGACAGTGAGATACGAAAAAGGCAGATTCGCCAGCGTCTGTGTGTCAGCTTTTATCCCTCCAGATGAGAGAATGTCCAGTTCCATTGTCTCAAAACACCACTCACTTAACCAGTTATTCTCAGTTTCAAATAAAAACTAACAGTGTCAGATCCCTGGGTGGGGGGGCGGTAGTATGTATCGTGATCGTGATTTAGAGAGAATAAAAGTGAAAAAGAATGGTAACTTTTACAAGTCCTATAAATGTACACCGTGTGTTACAGATGCAGACCAGGTGTATGTGTGTACTGTATAATATTAACAATAAGAGCAGCTCACTACTGAAAACGGCAAATATAGGAGTGAGTCGGGATCGAACTGGGGACTCTTGATTACAAGTCAGCAAATCTTACCGCTACGCCATGGAAGCTGTTGTCTTTTCCTTGAACCTTTTGTGAAAGTGTTTATTTGATCTTTGGACTTCAGGCTTCATACATTATACAGTTTATGCCTACATTTTGTGATTTACTACTAAAATATGAAAAACGTTTCTGTTTTAAAAATGTGTTTACACAGATTATTGTAGAAACAGAACACACATGAAATGCATATGTTCCAAGTAACGATGTATTATTTCCACTCTAAAACTCCACTTCACTCCCAGATAATCAATCAAGGCATGAGCTGGGAGAAGTTCGTGCACGTTCTAAGTTGGTGGGGGGATGGAATAGCCAGCTGCTTGCTGCTTGTCTTTATCGGCACATTTACAGGACAAAGGACGCTGGCGGAGAGGTGGAAATGGATTTAAGGTGGGCTGGATCTACAAGTTTTTTCGTAGGCTCTGGTAATTCTAGTGTTAATAAACTTTGCAGCACAGAGCGTATGGCAAACTTCTTGCTGCACCAAATGCTCAAAGAATTCTACATTATTACTTCAATCACTCTAGACATGAAGATAAAACATAGAAAGTTAAAAGCAACGTTGTATTTATTATATGAATAATAATACCAAATAGAACCAAGAATAACAGAAAAAAAAGATTGATAGTAAACTCTGGATATATATAGTCTTTAGAAAAAGCTTATGAAAAGTTAAAGATGTCAAGAATGAATGTCGCAGGCATCTTGTGATCTAGTTTAGAAGCTTTGCTGATGATCAGATGAAAAACAGCCACATGTTGCTGGCACCCTCTCCTGACGTCGCTCTCACCCTCTTCTGACATCATTCTGTTCTCTTCTTATGTAACTCTTCAGACGCATATTTATTATAAAATTCTACTGGGGGATTTTGCAAGATGTGATTGCTACATGCACCTGATTCGCTGGCAGTCCATATGATTAATGAATTCACTCTGACTCTTTCCTCTATTTGAAAACATCTGTTTTTTCAAGTAATAACGTTTCTAATGTTTTAACAGTCTCCTGTCTCAAGCTGTAATTTCTAGTCCCATGGCATCTCCTTCTGTTCACAGTAAGGTAATCGAATACAGCTTGAACCATAGCATGTCTCCCTTTCCCAAGCTGTAAACCAATTTAATCCTGGTTTCCTTCCCTTCAGAGGTGATAAAATCATCAATACAGCTTGAGGGTCTCCTGAATTCCTGCTCAGATCAAACAAATGGTACTGTGATTCAGGAAAACAAATTGCCTTTGATGTTAACTGCCAATGCAAGTGTCCTGTATTTACTTTCATCTATTGTTTTGTCTTGAGCAAAATATAATGAAAATATAGAGCAAAATTTACATATTTTACACACCACAACAACTTGTAAAGGAATCTCTTATTGAATATACTGTACCTGAAGTACTTTTTAAGACAGACTTCTGTCATGTGAGACAAGCACACCCACAGTGCTCTTTTTTTCTTCTGGCCCCTTTTTAGGTGTTTGCATGTTATTTTCAAAGCACTTATTGTGATAGATCTGTCACTGAGTCTGTCTGTCTGTGTTCATCAACTCAGCCCTCCTCTGAATCAATGTTGTTGAAATGTGGCATGCTTATTCTTCAAGAAAATTTGCCAAGACAGTTCAATGTTTGGTTCAATGTGTTGAACAGATCATTATTTCCAAAGTTTTGAAATTTCAAAATTTCCTATTGAAAAGCATTGACATATTTGTAGACTCATCTGTTTTCAAACAGGGAAATGTTCTGCGCGACTTCAGCTATGAATTTGTTTATTTTTTCAACTTTATCTTGAGAGGGGTTGTTTAACCTTGTATATTTTTTTGTATTTTACTCTTTTCACTCGTCTGACAGCTGCTTAGATGGCCAATGATGCTAGTGAGTCAGACACCAAGTACAGTGTGAGCCCAAACAGTTCATATAGCAGCATCTTCTCTTGCTGCTTTAGGTAAGTTAACCATAGAAGTATGAAAAAGTCACTTCTCTGGAAGTAATTCCATGGGGAAAGCAGTTATGTAAGCATATGTAAGACTGAATTGATTGAACTAATATTATCTGACGATTGTTATTGTAAAGAACCGAATTTGTCAACTTGCAGCTAGACAATGTTTGAACTAATTAACCACACCTGAATGGTGCAGCTGCCCTAAATGATATAAACATAGGATGGGTTTAGAAATAGAACTGCAGATCATAAGTGAGCAGAAGATCGGAGCTGCTGGGTATAGCTGGCTGCTAATAGCAAGGACAGGACACGATTACAGTTTACATCATGCTGATTACTTATGTATAACAAACTGACTATGAGTTATGATTTATCAGTACCCGAAGAGCCAATTGCTTCCATGTAACTTTAGACAACAGTTGAAATCTTTTAAGATAGCTGTCCCTTCGTACTCCCATTATAGAATAGTTCTTTTGCAAGTTCGTACTTATTTATACAGTTTTAACAAATTACTGTTTTAACTAATTTTATTTTTTTTTTTTTTTTACTTTCAGAGGGTAATATTAATAGTGATTCTAGTATTGGTCATTGTATATTATTTTTCATTTGTTAATTATTGGGTACTACTGTATTGGAAATACTTTTGAAAATGTTCAGTTTTCCTAAACATAATAACAATTAACCACAGATCCTCCACCACTAATATACATTAATCCATACTGTTTATACCTCAATTGAATTGGAGTGTACTTACTAAAAGCTGTAGAGCCGCAAAAAGCTTGTTTGTGCTGTGTTTTTAACTCCATTGTAAAATATTGTTAAAAAGCATGCACTTAATGTAATAAAGTAACAAATGTAGTTGTGTTTAATTATCACTATTATTTTTGACTATGACTCAATGTTATAACATTTTTGTTTGTTAAATATTTTTGTAACTGACTTTTGTGTGACATGAATAAAAATGTGAAATGCTCCAAAATTGTAAAAAAACTTGTAGCCACTGTAATAAGGACAAAAAAAAGTCACAAAAAGGTTTGGAGATGGTCACCTTATATACTATGAAAATAAACACATCTTTACAGACAGGAGTCCAAAACAGAACTGACTACCATGTTGAATACTGCTCAATAAATATGGCTGAAAGTAGGAAAAGGCGGAGTCAGGTAGGCCAGATAAGGAACTGACTTAGCAGGAAAAATGGGTTCTGGATACCAGATATAATGTCACCAGAAGGTGCCGGAAATGACGTCATTGAGAGGCAGGTTCTTTGGCTGATCTGTAGAGGGACAAAAGGAGAAAGGATCAGGGGCCTCATGCATAATGGTGTGTGTAGAATTCACACTAAAACATGGCATATGGAAAAAAGCGGAAATGTGGTAATGCATAAAAAAATCCAGATGCATAAATCTGTGCGTACGCCAACTCTCACGTTCACGTTCTTCCGCTACATAAATACCAGTCAGTGTGAAAAGTAACGCACGTGCATGCGCCTGCCGCCCTACCCAGACTCCTCCTAGAATTACGCCTCTCTGAATATGCAAATCAGTATAAATAGCCCCTTATGTTTTGTGTTCTGTGAAAAAACAATGGCAACAGCATGGGGGGAAAAGAAGAATTTCAGCGAATACCAAGTAGAGGCAAGGAAAAACATACTATTTGTTGGTTTAAGCAGTGATATAAAGAACAAAAGGAAGTTGATCGAGTAACAGAGTGGTGGAGAAACTTGAAAGTTCAAGTTCAGAAAGTCACAAAGTGCCTGAAATAAATTAGAAGTGGTCAGATATCAAAGTTCCTATGAAAATGGGAGTCGTAGCCCACTGTCTGAGTGTCATATGGAAGCGTATTAGGGTCCAGAGAAAACAAAAACAAAATAGGGTCACAGTTGAAAAAAATGTCCAAATGTCAACTTTAATCTCGAAATTTCCACTTTAATCATGTAGTTTATTTGGTCATTAAAGTAGAATGTCATAAAATTCATCTTAAAATCCTTTAATTTACTAGTTTCTCAGATCCCATCGTAACTAAAGTAGCACGTTAAATGCTTCGTATTCTATGTGTTCTTTTATGTACTCTGTGTGTGAATCACTATGTGCTTCTTAAACGAGCTTTCTCTTCCGCCGACAGGACATAGAATACGTTACATTCATGATATTACAGCTCTCTGAACAATTTAAATATTAAGATGTATAACTGATATAATGTCCATAATGGTAGAATTAAAGCATGTATTAAACATGGGGACATGGTGGCACAGTATTAGCGAAAACATGGTGCCCTGTCCAAAGATTGATCCTTCCTCCCTCAAGATGCTTGCTGAGTGGTGCACGACCATCGATGAAATAATTTATTGCAGCAGTACTGCCTCTCTCAAATGTTCTAAACCCCGATTCCTGTCCTTCCTTTTCTTTCTCCAAGTAACCAATCGCCACACAATCAGATCTGTAATAGATGCCAAGCCATCTGTAAGCTTAGAATGCCAATTTTTCAAAAGTTTTATGGAACATTGAAATATCTTCGTAGCACATGTTTAATTATTCCATCCATCTATCCATCCAGGGTTGTGCCAATCCCAGCAATCATACACTACGAGGCAGGAACAATCCCTGAACAGGGTGGCAGTTCATCGTTACCGCTGTCCACCGTGTCCTCACATGTTTAATTATTAACAATATACATTATTTAAATAAAGTTTAAAATTTATCTGTATAATGTAATAAACATATTTTAGTGCTTGGAAATCTGAATCGACTTAGAACTCAGTTGTCATATGTAAATACATGCTTTATAAAGTGACTTGAGGTTGTGCAATATTATAACTGTAGTGCAACTTTACAGTGAAGTTATTATACTTATAAGTTCTACCAGGAGCACTTTACGGACTTATTGAGGGCGTTTAGAGCTCTTGGGATGAAACTGCTTCTGAAGTGTGAGGTCCCTACAGGAAAGGCTGAAGTGTTTGCTGTACTGTATGGAAACTGTTCACATAGACTGTGTGCATGGCTGAGGCAGCGTGTGCTAAATGCCGTATCCCGATAATCCTCTTTCTGATCAGCTGCTGTAGAGCTGTGATTCCACACTCAGATACAGTGGGATAAATACTCTGTGGTGCACTGAGAGTAACAATGCAATTGCAACTATAGTATTTGGAATAGTTTGGCCTTTCTGTGCACCATTATATGGTTATGGGTTGATTACAATCAGATGCTTTAAACTAATAAATGATATGCAGTTAATTTCAGTGTATTTGATAAAGCCGCATCAGGGATGTGAATCTAAAAAATAAAGGGAAGCCACACAGGAACAGTAGCACTGCTTTGACACTGGGTGCTGTCAGTTTGCAAAACCGAGTGGAGAACTTACATATGCAAGGGATTTAGGTGGCATAAAAATGTGTGTGGCTTTATGCCAAGTTTAGTTTTTATACATTTAGATGTATGCGTGGAAACAGGCATACACAACATTTTTGTGCGTACACACCATTTATACATGAGGCCCCAGGTGATAGCACAAATCCCTATTCCAGCTGAGATATGACACTGTTTGAGCCTGTAAACTGTCTCTCAAGATTACCTGATTACCATATAAACATCCCTTCTTTTCTGGCCTTATTGGGCTCAATTTGTCCCAGGGAACATCCAGTTTACACTATGTGACATGTCTGGCACAATGTGGTTTCAGGCACTTGCTGAAAAAAGATCAAAATTCTAAAGCCCTCTTTCAGTAAATAGATAGATAGCAAGAGCAGGCACTATACAGGTGTATTTCCGTTGGTATAAAGGAACCCCAATATTGTGTCTTTGAATACTTTTGCTGAATAATTACTAGAGTGAAAAAGTTATGAATGATAGTGTTGTCAGAGAGGGGATATGCAACATTTTTCATAATGGTATTCTGTTTTGTTTTCTTTCTCTCCTTTGCTACCACCTCCAGATTTTTTTCATTTTTCAGTACCATGTCTTAAAACATCTTTGCTGAATAATTAATTGGCTGAAAATAATGAATGGCAGTGTTGTCAGAGAGGGGAAATGCAGAATTGTTCAGTTTTGTTTTCTTTCTCTCCTTTGCTATCACCTCCAGGTGGTCTTGAGTGGATCCCATAAATGAGTGTAGACTTTTCATTAGCTTGTTGATATGGTGGACCTCTCCTGAAGTGATGTTGTCAGCCCAGCACACGACATCGCAGAAAATCACACTGACCATTACATAGTTTTAGAATATGTGATTGATGTTACTACCCACATTAAAGGAATTTAGTCACCTAAGAAAAAGACTGTGCTCTGCCCTTTCTTATATAATTCCTTTGCCTTACAGGACCAGTCCTGCCAGTCACTGATGTTGACCCCCAAATACTTGTAGCAACATCCACATCCACTAGTACATCCACTAGCGACCAGTCTTTGATACACCAAAAAAATAACCAGCTTTTTGTTTTTGTTGATGTTTAGTTACAGACAGTTGTTTCTGCACTAAGAAACAAATTTGTCACCCTATTAATACACCCAGTAAGCTCAGAATCATCAAAACATTTCTGCAAGTAACATGGCCTGGTTTATATTTATAGTCTGAGTGGAGAGAAAAGGAGACTGGACTGTTGCTTCACCCACCCAGGAAGCTGAAGTCAGACACAAAACACTCACTTTGGGAGTGAGGTGTCTGGAATTGTATAGGAAAACAATATATCATTATTTGAAATACATTCATTTCACATGTGTTCCATGTCTACAGTGGTCTGTGTAAATGTTGAACACATAAGTAAAACAGAATTTTTTTTCATATGCTATATTAATAGTGACAGAATGTTGACATGAAATGTGTAATATGTGAAGACTGAAGTCTAAATATCAAATAAACACTTTCACAAAAGGTATAATAAACAAGTGTGCTTTTATTTAAGAATTAAACCGAAGTAAATGAAATTATTAAATTTACATGTGGCTGTCAATGTGTGAAAACTGAAGTCTAAATATCAACCGATATGAAGTAAAAACCTTTGGATGCATGTGTGTGTTTGTATCTTTCACAGTGGAAATGCAGCAGTCTCACAAGTATCTGTTTTGCTGGTGTAGGGGTAAGTACTACAGCATCATAATCAAGATGCTGCCGGTTCGATCCCAGCTTCATCTTGCTTTGAGTGGTGAGCCACTATTATTGTACTATTATATAACAAAAACATACATTTGATATGGGTCTCTACCAAGTCAATGAAACGTCAACATTTTGTTGTTATTAGTATAGCATATGAAAAAAATTCTGTTTTAGTTATGTGTTGCCTCAAGAAATGTCATATTACATTTACACAGATTGTTGTAGACATGGAACACACATGAAATGTATGTATTTCAAATAATGATATATTATTTTCTTACACAATTCCAGACACCTCACTCCCAGATAAACAGACTCCAGCTGTATTTTGTATCTGACTTCAGCTGCCTCGGTGGGGGATGGGATAGCAGGCTGCCTGCCTGCAGCTGATTGACACATTTGCAAAACAAAGGCGATAAGTAAAATTAAGGAGCTCGGCATTACGAATGTTTTTGCAAGCTTCTGGGATTCTAGTGTTAAGAACTGGTGGATTGTGTGTGGCCTCCTAAGTTGTCTCCTCACCTGGTCATCAGTTACGGATAGCCCTTGGATTGGTGGATTCATCACTGGTCATTCCAGCTGAAGTGGTAGTAGTGATTGATATGGTAGGGATGCCTTGAAGGGACTAGTCATTGGAAGAAGGTGGCAGTGGGAGGGAAAATCTGTTAAAATGTACTCAAAGAATAAGCCATGTTTACATCTTCTTCTAACACCTGAATCCTTGATTGCTTGAGTCTAATAAAAATACCCAATCCATTAAAGACATATTTTGTGTTTTTATAAGTGAGTTTGTTTCTATTTTAGTTTCTTAAGTTTCCTTTCCTTCATTCAACTATTTCTTCGGTAGGTTCCCCTGTTTTTACAGTATGCTTTGCCCAAGACAGCAAGGCAAACTGTAAAAATGCATTTAACTGAAAAGAAAATTTTCTATTTATATACATTGTGGACACTAGAGGGCGCTGTTGCCCCTGTGAAACCCAAAAGATAGATGTTCAGGACACACGTTTAAAAGCACCAAGCAGATTTCTAATTATTTTCTTAAATAAAGTGCACAAAGCAACACAATCACCACAATTCTCAATAATCAATTAATCGATAATCACAATAATACAATCCTCTCCTTCCAGCAGCTCTGTCACACTCCCTCCCAACTCTGGCTGTCTTTGCTGGGTCTCAACCAGTCCTTTATATATTCCTTGACCGGGAAGTGCTCCTCCTCTTCTTCCGGGTCAAATGACACATCATCATTTCTTAAGCAGCCCGGAAGTACTGCGGGCTTCCGTCCTCCTGACTCCGAAGTACTTCCAGGTTGTAGGGAAATAGGAGTCCCCAGGTCCTTTATGAGCTCCCCCTGGTGGCACCCGCAGCACCCAACAGGGCTGAGGAGACGGACTCCATGTCCCAGGATGCCCTGAGGGGTTATTTTTATAATCTTTGTGAGGCACTCTATTTAATTGGTTCATTCTAAAAGGACTGTTGTGAAAATAACAAATCCCTTAATAATTCTACCTGTAATAGTATCTTTTACCAAACTAAAAAAGTTCATCCTTTTCATGTGAATATTGTTACAGTATTCTAAATTTTTTTTTGGTCAGTGACTAATTTATGTAATCTCAGCAACAGTGTCCATAGATTACAACCAAGCCAAAAATGTTAAAGTGCATTCTGTTTAATTACAGCCATTTTCAACATATAGTATTGTAATAAACTCAATTAGACATTTTCAGAAAAGTAACTACTATAATTCATTCACACGTCAATTTTAATTTAGCAATATTATTTGTAATCTGTTTGAAATTTTAATAAAGGGGTTAAATGTTTGATCTTTGCCACACTTCTTACCAAATGTTGATAGCTTTGCTGTATAGCCTAATTTAAAAAATATATAGTGAACCTCATTTTGTCACAGCAAAATTTTGAAGAGAACTAGCCACTCAATCTGCAATAAATCTTCATTTCTTATTCATCTAATGTTTCTGAAATATTGTTCATTTGAGATTTGGAAAACTTAAAATATAACAATCAGCTCTACTAGGTAACTTCTCCTATGTATCAAAAGTCCTCTGTGTGAATCAATATTTACCTAACATTAGTTTAAAATCTATGCTGAACAAGCTTCCATCTGTGAGCCAATGTTCTAAACAGATGGTAGCCAACTTATCTACTCCCCTCATAATTCTAGTAACTTTGATCATATCTGTTTTCTTAAAAGATTGAGCTCCTTCAGTCCTTATGGCCCATATCCCATAGTCCTGAAATATGTCTATTGATGCCTCTTTGGGCTTTCTTTGGGGCTGTTGTGCCTTTTTTGCAGAAAAAAAGTGATTAATATTGCACACAGTATGGCAGATGTGGCAAAGCAATTAGGTTGTGCACTTTAGGTATAACATCTGTTGACTTTAATTCACCTAGCATGTGTGCTATATAACCAAACACACTATTACAGTAGCACCAATCCCTGTTGGATCCCACTTTTAACATGAACTAATTTAGAGAAGATCTTCATACCATACCAGGCTGTTTCCTGTGCTAAAGCTTAGCCTGAACACATGTACATAACATATACCAGAATCATAGTATCTTCTGGTTTGGTGGTTAGCTCCCCTTAATATAGATTATTAAAATGTTTTAAAGGTCAAGGTAATAAAAGTTTTATGATATACTACAAGCAAATGAATTTGATGATTTCTCATAAAACTCCCCTATCAAAACACATATTGGCTCTCCACAAATGCTGTACAGTATAGCTGTCATATCCCTTGTAATTGCATTGTTTAATTTGCCTGTGATGCACATTAATTTAATTGGTCTATATATAGTTAGATTCAGCCTGATCATATGTTGATGTAATGGGTATAGATTTACTAGATTTGTCTTATTGGGAATTTCCACTACATGCATTATTGCAAAATACAGGTTAATGGATTGTGTATATAGCAATTAGATTCTCTGTGCATACTTGGGTAAATGCTGTCCTATTCTGACAATTAATTTACTTTTAACCTTTTAAACATACTAGCACTTTAATCTGTACAAAGGTTAAGTTACTTGGCTTTATTCAAAAATTCCTTCACATGTAAAAATTTCAGATTTAAAAAAAAAAATATTTTCACATTCAAATCAAATCTCTTGTTTGGTCCTTTTTTATATCCAGTTAAACATTGCAAAGAACCAATACTTGCGCTAGGAATAAAGGCATACATGCAGGAAGTGAAACTGAATGGTACAAATGCAGTATATCTGAAGATAGCCAAAGTCAAATTTCAAAGATGCATTTGAGTCTAACAGAATGTCCTGGGACTAATGTGTACAACACACCCCTTGTGGGCATTAAGGAGGCATCATCAATTTTTGTACAAATCATCCTCACCATCTTCTTTAAGTCTATACTATTCCAGTTACCTTCTTGTCATAATATATTTTAAGGTGTGTAGGTTAGGTTGAATGTCAACTCTAAAAGGAGCTCAAATGAAGTGTGTACATGAGTATGCCCTTATAGACTATTGTCCCATCCAGAGCTGGTTTCTGGCTTGCACCTTATGCTTCCAGACATGCTCCATTTCCCTGTGATGTTGAATATATATATATATATATATATATATATATATATATATATATATATATTGTCATAAATATGAGACAGAGTCATATAAAGGTTTGGGGCAGCCACCCGTATAATCTGGTATCCTGGCTGCAAAAGTAATGTTGTAGCAAATACAGCACTGATGTGCACAAAACAGAGTCCAAAACAGAACTGAGGGACTAGGGAAAAGGTGCAGGTTTTTAAAGGGGAAGACAGGAAGTGAGATCATATAGATTGGGCTCATGGTCTTCAGCCATTGGTTTAAGACCAGACATGACATCACAGGGGCCGGAGCCGGCAAGGTCTTCTTTCATAGGCTCGGTCCCGGAAGTGACGTCAAAAGAGCCAGGTGGGATCTCCCGTGAATGGTCTACAGGAAAGGGAGAAAAAGAGTCAGTGCACTCTGCCACATCCCGGCATGCTTCGGAACTGCCCTTACTCAAGCCCTTTAGCTGCCTCCCATGCGCACGTGTGTGACTATATATATATATATAATATACAGAGTGGTCCAGATCTAATTATGCAGATCCAGATCATCTGGTGACTTTGATTTATGCAGGGATGATTCCAGTTCGGCGTGAAGACGATTCTTCATGTCATCAGTTTGCACACTTCTCGATAGTCTGGGATTTTTTGGGTGATTTTCTATGTAATAAACTTAATAAGTTATAGCGTAATGAGCATTGCATAATCAGGTCTGGACCACCCTATAGAGTAAGGAGGTTAAAAATGGATGATCTGTTTATTGGGGTTTGATCCAATTTGAACAAGACTCTGATATTTTCCAATTTGTTTATATATGTTCTGCTGTAAACTGGAGTTTTGTTCTGGAGGGGCTATCCTCACCTTAGGAATTTCTATGGAGTGTGGTAAGATGGCCTAGCAGTAGACTCAGGGCATGTTACAGAGAGAGAGACAGAGCATATATCTCATTTGACTGGGGAGCATTTGAAAATTCCTCATAAGGAGGTGACCACTATTTCTCAAGCTAAGAAGATTTTGGTTGGTCAAATAAATCTTTTGATTCCACTACTCTTATTTTTTAAAAAACAATTAAGAAATTATTATGTTTTACATACTTATAACATGAAAACAATCATGTAAAACAATAGTGGGCCTTTGACCTAAAGGATTGTTTATAATATTTATGAAAGTAACATTTGTTACATTGTTTAGTGAGGTCTGTTTGAAACAAGGCAGCCATAGCTATTTTTAGTATGATTAAACACCTGTTCAATTTAATGCATATTATGTATAGCAAAATGGCCTTTTTTAGATTTTCAGATTTTAATAAATAAATACCTGAAATCTACTCTAAGATGCATTTGTTAATCAAGGCACTACTATGCAGAAAATCTATTAAAAAGTTTTAAAAAAATTAATACAGTTGTTTTTACAATTTTTTTTATTTTTTTATCTAGAGTTTATATTGTTTAATTAACTAATTGAATTAATGTATGGAGCACAGTGAAACTGTTACTTGCATGTCCCAATATAATGGATTTGTTTCCTCAGATTTCAGCCAGAGTATTTATTGTGCTTTAGTGCTTGGGAATTTATTTATTAGAACATAAAGCAATTTTTTACTTGTCTTGAAAAAATACAAAGTGCATACTTTGTTAGTGCAAAACTCTGTCATACTGTGCACTTCACAGTGTAATCTCACTGAATCAATCCTACTTAACTGAGCAATTTAATGCTTGAATGCAGGGACTGGCCACAATTGGGACTAAAAAGTTAGATGTTAAGGCCAGCTACGCCAAACACACACATGGTCTTCTACAAAACATTTTCATTAACATACCAAAATGTTGTGGTTTAAAGTGCTATGCAGATTACAAATACTATTGGCCCTTTAAATTTATTATACATGGTATATTTTCTGTTGCTCTAGATCACTTTATTTTTACAGTAAGAAAACCCCATTTTGGTCCTAATTATTAGGACACTTCTGATTTTGAGCAATGGGGACAGTGCTAATAAATGATGGAACTCCTTGATATCCCAGTCAGTCCTTCTATTCAACACCCTGTCTTTGTAAAGCTTGGTTTTTGTCACTAACACCCACCACGTCAGTACTCAACCTTTGGGTGATGATCAATGACCAACCATCCTTCACTGACCACGTTATTCATTGAGTATTATTTTAGTGATTTACATCCTATACATACAGTATTTGGCAATTCAAGCTAGATTTTTTAGAATTTTCAACAATGGAATTTTTTACAAAAACAAATGGTTTTAGTATTTACTGCTATATTTTACAAACATTTTGCATATCTGCCTTTTAGAGTTTTGTGTGTTTATTTGGCATATCTTAAACAAAATGTATCTAGAAAAGCATATGCAGAAGTAATTCCAGAAAAACTTGAATTTCCTTAATGATATTGCTCAGTATAAGAAATCACTTATACATTCAGCAGTTGGGCTGCTAAGTAATAAAGAGTACATTATATTAAAAAGAACTATGCATATTGCATGTTTCTTTCCCTTTATGTTAATATTTTCTTTTTTGTGTTACTCATTTGTAATATTGTATACCAGACTAACTGAATTTCTCATTTCAAAAACATACTATTCCTCTTTAACTTCACTGGCAAATTCAGCAAAGTATCCAACCATGTTATTCTATACCACCGGTATAGTACAGCCAAGCAGTGACCTTTGTTTAATTCATTTGTTCCACCAAACCATTGTTTTTTTCTGTGTTTACTTTTTGTAAAGTTCAAAAGCAGTTCTCTTTGTTGCCATAATAGTGTCACTTTCATGGATCTGGATTTGGTGAAGCTCATGAAAGTAAGACCTCAGTAAACACATGGAATATAAGGACAACAGTAACCATGTAGCAAAATTCAGTATGTAGTTGGTACTTTTCGGCATTATTGTGGTAGTATCAGCAATATTTTCTACACTTTCTATAAGATATATTATGTTTTATTTGTTTTTTAAAAGTAACAATGTTTACAAAGTATTTGTAAGCTTTTTTTCCTGTTGTAATTCTACAGTAGTCTCATACACCTAATTTAGAATATTTAAAGTTTATTTTATGGCTGAACTAGTTTGTTAAAATCATCACTTAATCAATGGTATATTTAAATTCTGGACTTTATACTTTATATTATATTACTTTATATTTAATGTTGCTTTTCACTAAAGACATTCTTTTATATCATGGGTCCATTGATAAATAAAATATAAAGTGTGCTAATTTATATACTTTTTAAAACTTAAGACTTTACAAGTTATGCTGAACAACTTTTTGGAGGTTAACATAAAAAGAAGGTAGTATAATAAAAGAAGATCCAAATAAAAGTAGTTTAAGTACTACACCATATTTTTAAGGGAAGACAGTCTAGCTGTTCCTAATACACTGCACAGACGTTTTCTCACCAGTTAACTTATAAACTAAAAAAAAAATGAATTCTGTCAAACTAAAAACAATTTAAGTGAAGAACAGAAAAGGAAAATGATCAAAAAATGAAAATGTTCATATACTGTTACATTAAACCATTGCATTGTGAATGATGGTGTGAATATGCGCTGTCCTAGTGCCACTGCCCAGCCAGGACACCTCTGCTATGGAAGAACCGGGGGAGCCAGTGTGGACAGAACACTACCTCCACCAAAACACTAGATGGCAGCCCCCCTGGGTGGCAGCTGTACCTCGGATTCCCGCATGGCTTCATGGGAGATGGAGTCTGATACAGCCCTGTTGGGATCTCGGGTCGCCACCATGGGGCACTGCAGCTGTTCCTGAGCCCGTGTGGGCGTTTTTTCTGCTACACCCAGAAGTGCTGCCGGAAGAAGGGCAACGAACACGTGAAGCACTTCCAGGTGCCTTATATAAGGTACTAGTGGACAGTACTCGGGGAGCCAGAGTTGGGTGGAAGGTGAACGAAGCTTGCCAAAGAAGGAGTGGAGGAGTAAAGAGAGAGAAGAATTGTTAGTATTGTGAGCTTTTGTGTTTGTGGGACTGAGTTGTGCCTGTGGGAAATGGGGAAGGCGATCCCCACATGGTGAAGAAAAAGTTAAAACATCAGTGTGCCTCTAGCGTCTGTCTGTGTTGGGTTAGTTGGCTGGCACATCCCCTAGAGTTGTTACAGTGCTTAATGAAGTACATCACACATTTCATCAATTGATTATTCTGGAGCAAAGAGATTGAGTCCAAGTTTTAAAAATGTGCCCAAAATGGCAAGAATTAAAAAAAAAAACTACAATATGTGACTGTAGATTAGATGATGGCTTTACACTACACTACTGTACTGTATATGCCAAAAAAGGCTGTAAAGTTCAATAGTAAATCTTCCCAAAATGGAAATACTTTAGGACAAGATGAAAACATACAAGACCAAGTTGATTACTTTGGGGAATTATCACTGGAAATATCTTTGACATGGTTTGAAGTTTTACCCTGGCTCCATATGTTTCAAAACAAGCTGGCAAAGTGTGGTGTCTAAAAATAGGATATAAATATAGCCTACCAAGAGCAGAAGCCAAAATATCATCAAAAAATTAAAATGCTCCTAGATAGCCTTTAAATAAATAAACATGTGCAGTGCAGAGCAAAGTACTTATGTAAATAAGGTTTAATTTAGAAATTGCACTTTCCTCAGATAAATCAATATCATTGGAAAAGTAAAGAGATTCATTAAATGGAAGAGTTTTAAACTTAGAAATTAGTTTTTTGCAATATTAGATATAGAGGTTTTCTCCTTTGTGGACAGTTTATTACAGCAAGAAATAAGTTATATTTAAGAATTATCAGATGGACCATAACCTTGTAAATGGTACTAGCAATGCGATAGCAATTCACCAACCCAAAGGGAAACTAAATAGGCCAAATTATATAAAAATATTTTTAAGATTTTTCATCTAATTAAGCACACTGTAGTTAAGGTAACAAAGGTAACATATAAACTGGAAGCAAACCCTTCTGCCTTACCTGTGATTTAAATCCCTGGCAGTAAGATAGGGTGGCTCACCAACATTGGAGTAAAATAACAATGTACAAACACTTTGTTCCTTTACTTAAGTACATTTTTCATCTATTTCTTCTTTACTTGAGTAAATTTCATTCACAGTTACTTTCATTTTTACCCCACTACAGTTTTAGATCGAATAGCAAACCTTTTACTTTGTTTTTACTTTTTCTTGTTATTAGTTATGCAGACCAAGCTATTTTAAATTCATAAAAGATTCCCATCAGGTGTATTGTCAACTTAGGTTGTAGTTTATTTTTGCTCAGATACAGCCA
>JANRMT010062813.1:47544414-47569709 GCA_026402145.1 Polypterus bichir lapradei | reverse complement strand
TCGACCATTATGACCGTTACGTGTAGAATTTCGAAATGAAACCTGCTTAACTTTTGTAAGTAAGCTGTAAGGAATGAGCCTGCCAAATTTCAGCCTTCTACCTACACGGGAAGTTGGAGAATTAGTGATGAGTCAGTGAGTGAGTGAGTGAGTGAGGGCTTTGCCTTTTATTAGTATAGACTAGCAAAATACCCGCGCTTCGCAGCGGAGAAGTAGTGTGTTAAAGAAGTAATGAAAAAGAAAATGAAACATTTTGAAAATAACATAACATGATTGTAAATGTAATTGTTTTGTCACTGTTGTGAGTGATGAGTGTTGCTGTCACATATATATATATATAAATATATATATATATATATATATATATGCACACACATATAAACATATACTGTATATATATACATATCTATACATATACACATATACACATATATATATACACACACACACATATATACATACATATATATATCTACATATATACACATACATACACATATATACACACAAATACATATATATATATATATACACATATACATACACACACACACACATATAAACGTATACATACATATCTACATATATACACACACACATATATATATTATAAATATATATATATATACATACATACATACACTCTTTGGGGTGCGAGCAACTGTTGCTGGGGGTGGCAGAATCCATCAAGGAAGAAAAATGAAAAACATTATTTGTACAAAATCTTATCTTTATTTATCCATTCCTAAATAATTAAATGGGCAGGCTATTTCGTATCAGTGCAATTAGCTCCACAAATGAGACACATGGGTTTACCGGCAATGTCAGTAAACATATACTCAGCCTCCCATCGGTTTTTAAAGGCTCTATTTTCAGAATCAACTTTTCTCTTCGGCATCGTGTGGGCTAGCTTCGCAATAACTTGCAGCAACACGGTAAGTGTTCGGCAAGGCAGCTGAAGCGCTGCATTATGGATCTGTAGTTTATTGTGTTACCAGCGCTTCATATACCTGGGCCATTAATAACAATAATACAGTATATAAAATGATCTCGCGGGCCGGATATAATTACACGCCGGGCCGGATGTGGCCCGTGGGCCTTGAGTTTGACTCATATGGACTAAATAGAACTTTAAAAGAAATATTTTTTGGAATGTGATCGCGCAAGTCAGTACATCGAGCCCGCGTGCTATTGTGGTTTTGCTTGTGTGCTTCAGTAAGTTACTGTCCCCTCGCTCTTACTTTTTTACCGTTCATCTAATGAATACACTGAGTATGGCTTTACCAAAACAATCATTGATCGCGAATAAAGTATCCATTATTCATGAAGCTTCAATAGGTGAATAGGTGATCTGTCTTTCTGCGTTAACCGCATGCGTTTTCATATGTCTCAAACTAAGGGGATGCGAGGTTAAAATAAATCGAGAAGCGCGCGTACATACTTAGTGCATCCCCTCTCGGGAATCGAACCTCGGACATGGGCGCTACAGTCGAATGCTTTAGTATCGCGCCACGGCGTGTGGTTTATCTATTTGAGTGTAGCAGTGTAATTCAGTTTTTGTTCAGCACTCTTTGGAACTGTTACTTTTTGTCTGCGCACTGCGTCAGTTCACGTGAGCTGCTGAATATGGTTTTATATGTCAGTCGCTCGCTTCTAATTGTTTCGCTGCCTTCTTAATTATATAATGCATGTTTTCTAAAGCGCGTTTTGTAGCTCTTCCTGGCTTTCTACGTAATGCGTGATTACGTGAGAGGCATGAAGATGTCATACGAACTCCGCCCCTCCAGCTGAACTCCATTACAGTAAATGGAGAAAAACAGCTTCCAGTTATGACCATTACGCGTAGAATTTCGAAATGAAACCTGCCCAACTTTTGTAAGGAAGCTGTAAGGAATAAGCCTGCCAAATTTCAGCCTTCTGCCTACACGGGAAGTTGGAGAATTAGTGATGAGTCAGTCAGTGAGTGAGTGAGTGAGTGAGTGAGTGAGTGAGTGAGGGCTTTGCCGTTTATTAGTATAGATATATATTGGCGTGGCCGCCCCTGCAGTCCTTGCTTTTCTTTCTCTTTAGTAACCGATCACCACACAATCAGCTCAGTAATAGACGTTAAATCATCTGTATGCTTAGAGCGCCAATTCTTCGAAACGTTTAAGGAACATTGCAATATCTTCGTAGTACATGTTTAATTATTCTATCCTTCATGCCAGTCCCAGTGAAGAATATAGATTATTTAAATGAAGTTAAAGTTTTATCTGTATAATATAATAAACATATTTTGCTGCATTTTATCTTAAAAATGATATCGTCATCATATGTAAATACGCGCTTTATAAAGTGGCTCAGGTTGTGTAATATTATAACTGTAGTGCAAGTTTACAGTGGGGTGATTGTACTTATAAGTACAAACAGTTCTACAACGAGCACTTGATTAAGTGCGTTTAAAGTTCTTGGGATGAAACTGTTTCTGAACCGTGAGGTCCATACAGGAAAGGCTTTGAAACGTTTTGCCGTGGCTGAGACAGCGTGTGCTTGATACTGTATACCGATAATTCTCTTTCCGTTCAGCTGCTGCTGTGATTCGCACACAAATACAGTGATATAAATACTCCGAGTGGTGTTACAAGTTAATTACAATCAGATGCATTACACTAATAAACAATATGCGATTAGTTTCAGTGTATTTATATAGCTGCGTCAGGAAAATAAAAGAGTAACCACACAGGAACAGTAGCACTGCTACTGACGCTGGGTGCCGCCAGTCTGCAAAACCGAGCGGAGAACTTGCGTATGAAAAGGTATGAGGTACTGTGGAAAAGTGCATGGCTTTACGCCAAGTGTAGGTTTTATACATCGCGATTTGAATTTAGAAAAGTTCTTACGCAACATTTCTGTGCGTACGCACCGTTTATACATAAGGCCCCAGGTGTCCCTGGCACCTGCTAAGGAACCTGCCTCCTAACTTTATGAAGAAGTATTGCATACCTTTGCACAGGCTGCTATTTTCTCTTCGTTTTGTAGATGCTATAGCCTATTTACCATCCAGGGCGTCTAACACAGACACTGGTATATGACCCCCTAGCACCAACATAATATAACACAACATTCACAGCCCTTCTTAGTCTGTCTCCTGATGGTTCGGCCAGAGCCTATCCTGGCAATAAACAGCTCCAGGGACCAGTTATTTACAAACCTACATTCTCAAGAGTAGATAACTACCACATAAGAACATAAGAATCTTGACATTTGAGAGGAGTCCATTCTGTCCATCAAACTCGTTTGTTTAGTTGATAGCTAAATTGTTCCAATGTATCATACAGATACTTCCTAAAGATTGTCAAGGTTTTTGCATCAATTACTGTACAGTACATGTCTCGGTAGTATGTTTCAGAATGATAGAACAATTTGAGTAAGGAAGTGGTTTCTGGCTTCAGTCTTAAATGGACTTTTCCTTCATTTTCACGGCTGTCCTTACAAATGCGAGTCACCATTTAGTCTAAAGAATTTTGCTGGATCTACTTTATTGATGCCTTTGTGAACTTTGACTACCTAGATTAAGTCCCCAGACAGTCTCTTCTACTTGAGGCTAAAGATGTTTAATTCTCTCAGTCTGTCAGAGTTCTACATGTTCTTAGGTCATGGAATGCACCTGAATAGTTTCTCCTGATGCAGTCTCACTAATGTGTTATATAGTCCTAAACATAATGTCCCTTAATTTATATTGAACCGTTTTTTACGATAAAACCTAACATTTTATTTGCCTTTTTAATTGCTTTGGCACAGTGCTTAGACTATGAGAATGTTGTGTTAACATAAACCCCTAAATCCTTTTCAGATGTTGCTTCTTAAGCCTATAATATAGCATTTGCCTATAATGTAGCATTTCCAAGTGTTTACTCAGTTCTAAAGGTTGCCCAAGTGTTTTTGAATAAATTTTGCTGCCTCCTCAGTATCTGTTATCCCTCCAATTCTTTGTATCCAAAGAATTTCACAAGTTTGCTAATTACACCAGAATTTATATTAATATAAATTAGAAGTAGTAGCAGTCCAAGGACAGATTTCTGTGGAACTCCATTGATGACTTTATCACACATTGAGTATTCTTTTCTTATCTGTCCTATTTCATCCCTGCCAGTAAACCAAACTGTATTGGGAGCTTGAAACACGTCTGACTCATCTATTTTAAAACCTGCAAACTCTGAGCTTGTTTTTACTTCTGCATTCCATTTGGTTCTTCTTTTAAAATTACTTAAAGTGAAATATTTATTTAGTTAATTTGCAGATTCCTTCCATTTACAATGATTTCTTCTTGAACATCTCTGAAGCTTCATAAATTCTCATTTAGTGTCATTTTACTTGAGTAGTCATTGTAACATTGCCTACTGTTTGTTTTGCTTTACTAGATTGTTTTGTTTAATTTCTGTTTTAACATTTCAAATGTTTTTTTAATCTCTAGTTATAGTGTCCTGTATTCCTCTTAAAAGAATTATTGGCTGTTTTTTTTCAACCAGTCTAACTACTTAAAATAATATTTGGAAGTGACTCCTAAAAATATTTAATGATTAAATTAGAGACAACCTAAAAGGTGCAGTAGATATTGTGCCATGTGAGTCATTGTCCTGCACCGGAGAGAAAACATTGAGTCCAAAGGTTTCAAGAAATCCAACTTTATTCCAATCAAAACAAGAGCAGTCAAGGTATTTATTCAAACAGGAACTACCACTTCAATAAACACAGGTGCAGCATACTAGCAGGAACGGGGCTAGGTTAGTGGCCAGTTATAATGTTCCCCACATCACCCATTGGACAACAGAGGTGATATGCAGGGAGGCTGTGAACTTAAAGTTGCTTCAGTGGTACTGCAAACCTGTGGTTACCTCAGCAATGGACAAGAAACCCTTGACAAACATGTCAATCATACTTGGACTCTTCTCTAATGGCGTCTTCTCTCAGATGCTGGAAAGTGACTCATGAGGCACATGTTCCCAGAAGTGTGGTCCTGCAATGATCTGTAAGACCTCCCCGTCAAAAAGGGACCAAAATAGCTGCCTAGCCTCTCTTGTCCCAGTGCATCAGTGTTTCCATGTGTTCACAACAGAATAGGAAACACTCTGGGTCTAAAGAAAGAGCCATCTTCACCAGCACATCTCTAGGATGGGCAAGGGCAGGGGCGCCTGCAGGAGCCTCATCTGGCTCCATTGGAAGTGAAGCATCGTGTGCCTGTTGAGGATCCATCAGTACAAGACCACACACCATGTGACACAATGTTTCCCGGGTCATCCATCAGATGTGACCAATTTTATCTGAAATCTTGTAAGTCTCTTCGGATAAAGGCATTGGCTTGTCACAGTATTTATATTTATTTATACATATTGCAGTGTGTTTATTTTATTTCTGTATATTGTAATTATACTGTATTTGTGAATGTGTTCGACTCTATGAATTTAAACAGTGTGCAATGTAAAAATGTATTATATTGAATTGAATTTTATTATTTTTTTGTTTTTGTGAAAATCAAAAAGATACTTATTGCTGTCACAGAATTCAGTTCACAAGCAATGTTAGGCTTTACTTTTTTACAACTTAAATTAATTAATAGGATATTAACTGTAAGACAGCCAACAGTAAATCAGCTAATTTGATACCATGTATTCCATCATAATGAAATTGCTTGAATGCAATATTTATTAAGAAATAAAACAGAAACGTAAAGGGACTGAGAGGTGCTGCTTCAGTCTATTTCACTAGAAAGTTGCTGATTGTCTAGGAAAAATCAAATATAAAGTTTTTAATATGGCACATTGAGGGCAGGGACACGACACTTAATGAAGTGACATGTTCATTAACTGCAAAAGTTGGGCTTTAAATAAGAAAGTCAATTGAACAAAAGCCTGCAGCCATCATTGGTTGTCAGGAACAGAATTGAGAAGACCTATTTTAAAATAAGTTTTTTTTTTTTTTTTTTACAGACGTAGCTTTTTTTGCTTCTAAATTAATTCAGAGGAATAATATATTCTCATAGCAAAATATTTTAAACATGATGATACATAATCCAGATCACTCAGAAAATTAATGTATAACTTGGACTCCACATTTAATAATAGAGTTATATTTAGAGAATAAAAGAATGAGTAGTTAGCAGGCTGAGAGTTTGAGTCTTTTTATTGTCACACAAGTTGCAAGCACAATTATGATATATTACTAGATTACATGCAGGGGGAACATTAGTGTGGAAGTATTTTGATTACTCAACAATTCAGGTATGAGACAGAACAGAGAACATCCATCTTGTTCTATATAGGAAGATGTAGGATAAGAGGAAATAGACCAGAATGCAACAAATTTAATTTGCAACCTATTTTCCCAAAGAAACTAAATATCATGAAGATGCCCAAGCACATGTTGCTAATAAGTTAAAGAATATCATCAATGTATATAAGTTCAGCATGGGTTATCAGAATTGAACATGGAAATAACAAAAATATAAGCAAACTAAGTGTAAAAAGGAGATACAGGGTCAAGTAATGGGGAGGAGCTGATATTCTTCACATCATTTTCACTGTATATAAAACGATTAGTAATATTACCATTGCTCAAAAGTTGAATCATCTTGTTATGTTTGAGCCCTTGCTGTACCATGGCAGTGACAGACTGATCTTGAATATTGTCACTTTTTTTTAAACTGATTGCTATATGATTTTACCCACTTAATGAGGCATTAAACTACAAATATCCCTCGTATTGTTTTTGAATTTGATCAGATGTGACGGCAATGTGTGAATTGTTTTTATCCTAACATATAAATCAGCAGTCAGTTTGTAGATCCTGAAAAACCTATTGCAGGTGTTTCTAAGGTATATGATCAAAGATCTTTTCTGAATCCAGGTTACACTAAGAAGATGAAACCTGAAGTTTATAGATGGAATTAGTTATTGAGAATAAGCAGAGAAAAATATGTCTGAATGTGTATGTGAATTAAAGTGTTTTATTCAAATAAATATATTTGTTTGATTTGGCTGTTATTTCTGTTTTTAGCATCATTTCCACAATTTGGGCTAAATCAGGTAAACCTGAATGGATTAAGCAGGTTTCATAATGGAAGAGTGAATGATATATATACAGGCAAGAATCTATTGTGGCAATAATGTAAAAAGTGAATCTGGGAAATTACGGAAAAAGCACTGAAGAGACTGAAAATGTAATGTTCAAAGACAACAAAGTGTTGCAAGTAATTGTTTTAGTCATATAAATAAAACTAACCAGATGCTGCTAGGCTTTGCTATAAGTGACGTGAATTCTGTGTATACAAAATTCTGTCTATTTTTTCTATAAGGAATGAACTGTAACTTTTTTAAACAAGAACCTAAGTTTATAATTTTTAGCATATGCACTACTTCAGGCATTCAGTTTGGCTTTCATTTTCCATCCATCCATCCATCCATTGTCCAACCCGCTATATCCTAACTACAGGGTCATGGGGGTCTGCTGGAGCCAATCCCAGCCAACACAGGGCGCAAGGCAGGAAACAAACCCCGGGCTGGGCGCCAGCTCACCGCAAGAAGAGTAATCAACTGGATAATTTTTCTTTTGGAAGACAGACAGTGAGTCAAAAGAAATGTAGACCTGGGATTCTGCGAAAACAGCTAAACCAAGTCTTCATAGGTGGCTCACACAAATAAAACCTTATCAAGTAGAATTTTACTATTAATTTATAATCATTTCATACCAAATTACTTAATCCTAAGACCCTGTCGCATGACATAATTTTTTAAGTGATTTTCAGTTGTAGCTTTCACTTATATAACTTTAGTAAGTTAGGAGTTGTGTAGTTTGACATTCCCAGCGACCCAGTCAGAGCAGTCTATGACTTTCCACAAAAACATTCAAAGAAGCTGTAGGGAAGAGCTCCTGTGTGTGTGAAAGTGGACAACTAGTAATCACTAAGCTAGAGATACAATGCATAGAATGCACCTGTAAGACAAGAAGAAAAACATTTGTTTGGGACCATGCAGAATGAAGAAAGGCTTCTCTGTCCAGTGTCTAGTGTTTGTTGTTCCAGCAATAGACTGAAAAAAAAGACAGGATCTTATTTATGAAAGTTTGCATTTGTCAGTTGTACATTTCAGGTTGTTGAGTATTTTTATTTTTATGTCAATTACATCATAACACTGCCATTATGGGTTTTTGTTGTTTCCAGAGGTGCAGCCTTACTTAACTGTTCTATGGATTGGTTGCCTGTCACAAGATCTACATCAGCTATATCTGATGTCATGGCACCTTGTGTATAATATAAGGTGGTGTGCACATGGTTTCACTCCTAAATTTAGACCAAGAAACATTTGCAAATTGGTTTTGTTTTTATAGTAAGAATTTCAGCTAATATGTTGAGTTTGTTTAGTTCGTTTTGACAAGAAATTATTCTTTTACATATTGTAATTTGATGGTTAATGTTTTCTTTGTTTGATGGAATTTTGACCAGGCCACTGTCCTTGACTGCATCTTTGGTTTTCTCTTTCTTTAATTTTTAACTCCTGAAAATTTTTAATTTTTTCAAAACTGTGCCCCGGCAGTTCACAGGATTACAATATTGTGTGCATATATACAGTACTTAGTGAATCCGGTTATTTTTTTGTTTTGAACATATAATACTAAACAATTTGTTTTTAAAGTATTTGTTTATTTTTTATTATTTATTATGTCATTGATGACTTCTTGTCGCCATTTTGTATGAGTTACTTTTAATTCCAGCCTCCATTTTGTGTTCATTTTTTCCGGCTTAAGCCACATTGTTTACTGTAGCTATGCATGTTTATTTTTCCTCAATTCATTCTAGTTAACATTCTGTTTGACAGAGTGTCACAACATATATACAGTATTTATGTTATATGCATGAATGTCAATGGAGTGGGGGCGAGGCATGTACCCCTCTGGAAAACCAAGTTATATTTATTATTAATGTATTGCTGTCTTTGCACAAAAGGATTTGGAGTGGAATTACTGTAGCAAAGCTACACATCATATTGTGTTTTCAACTTTCCTGCTGTTTTAAAAATGTTTCAAGCTTTGTGTATTCATACACTGGTTGTATTGTTGCTGTTTAATACTTAATTGTACACCAGTCCTTTGCTATCTGTAATCTCTTTTTCTATGAATATTGGCTGTTACGATTCTACATTGAAAACCTATAATCTGAATCGGTATTTAGAATAACTTTCAAGCACACGCATCAGCAAAGTATTTTTAAATTGCTTGTTAGTCCAGATGGTGAAGAGTGCGCTATTGACTTCTCATGTGTTAGATATTAATAGGATTATGTTTGTGCTCTCCTTGTTCTACAAGTGCTGTGCCTTTGATTTTTCACTGTTATTTTTGCCCCATTATTAAATACAAATGTCTACAAAGGAAGTGGAAAAGAATAATGTAACCACATTTCCAGCACCTCCTCCTCTCATCACCCAAATGCAGTTCAACTGTCAGTTCTTTCAAAAACTGTCTTATTTTATTTGGCTTAGCATTATATGCATTCATTATGTGTTTTTATTGTTTACAGTGTATTTATATTGCAGTACATGCCAATTTCAGTATAGAAGAAACTGAAGAGTATCTTTGTGTTTACGTTTGCACCACAAATAAGCATACACACTATTAAATTTATAGCATTGAACAAATGAATAATTGGTGTTTAAAATGCTTTGCATTACATAGAAATCCATCATTTTCAGTTATTTAGGTGCATACAAGTTTTTTAGTAGTTTTTGGGGAAAGTGATTAAGGGAACTTGGAAAACATTATTATTTTTCCAAGAAAATGTATTGGAATATTGGCCTCCGCTATCTGAACATTCGCTATCAGACACATTATCAGCAACAGATTAGGTCTGGATAGTAAGAGATTGCTCAATTTCTTTTGGCGTGACACCGCATGACTTTGAATTGGTGAACTGGTGATTTGCAAACTTACATTACCCCTGAGGGAATCAGTCTGGTTTTAATGCTAAGAGTTGCAGGAGATAACAAATTACACAAGTTCCCAATCATTTTTTCCACAGTTTAAAATATACCCTTATAACAACTGAGTTTGCAGACAAAAGTAGGTTGACATAGCATTTTGTCTTTGCCTGTGGGGATAGCTTCACACTGTAGCAGGTAACCATAGAGTCCTCTAAATCTAAAACTATGATTACATTTACCTATGATGATGTGGACAAATTATTAGAGCAGCATTCTAAATTAAAGTGTTCCAGATTTTTCTTCAGACTATTTACTTTTTCTATATAAGAAACATAAAAGTTAGTTTTTAGAAACAGTGTTTTATTTTTTTCAACCTTGTGTTAAGTTATAAACACTGTAAGAGTCTGTCTCTTTGGCAAGTCAAATTAACATTTAGAGATACTGTATCTCAAAATACATTTTAAGATATTTGGAAATTCATTTAGATATCTCAAATTGAAATGTAGATAATCAAAAAATGCATCTATTTCAAGATATCTGAAATTCATTTTATGATATTTCAAATACATTTCAAGATATCCTGAAATGATATGCTATACATTTTGACATACCTGAAATGCATTTCAATATATCTCAAATGCAATTCGAGATATTTTTAATTAAGTTACTGAGCATTTCGAGATATCTCAAATACATTTTCAGATATTTTAAAATAACTTCCTGTGCATTTCACGATATCGCAAATATATTTCGAGATGTCTTGAAATCACTTCCTGAAAATTCTTTCAGTGGGACTTCTTTTCTTTTTTAAGATGTCTCAAATACATTTCAAGATATCTTATATTAAACAGGAAGTCACATTGAAATAATAGGTAATTTCACAGGAAGTGATTCTGAGATATTTTGAAATGCATTTAAGGTACCTTAAAATGCTTGCAAGGTCAGTTTAAAATATATAAAACTTAATTTGCGATAGCTTGAAATGCACACACATTTATTTTGAGATATCTGAAAATGTATTTGTGATATCTCAAAATTAATTTCAGATATCTTAAATTTTAAAGGAAGTTATTTTAAGATGATATAAAATGCCTCTCAGGTAAGTTAAAAAGTAAATTACATTTTAAGATGCCTAAAATGCATTTTCAGATATCTCTAAATGCTAATTCAGCTTGCCATATGTCTCTTTAGTTAATATTTAAGTTTTAGTTAATATTTCTGTCTGCAAAACCCTTTTCACACATACAGTTTTAATCATAATTAATTTACTGGGAAAAGGTATGAGTTGAAATGTTGGGACAATTGATTCAATGGTGAATGGGCCCCAAGTGCAAAAGGGGGATTATGCCGTCACTCACTGCTGGATTAGTTAAACTGACAATGTTTTAGCATATATGTGTGGAGGAGGTTTAAATATCAAGAGTGCAGCAGCTTCCTTACTCTGTGTGTCAATGACATCCGAGGACACTGCACTTTCCCCAAGTTAATCTAGGCAAAATGTCATACAGTGGCTACAGTCTTAAGTCGTTTTCCACCTCTTTTTAACATTTAAATGACAGACTGTGGACTTGGTGAAGTACATTTTTTTTTATAGTATTTGGCAAACCGTGTTATTACTATAACATTATACTGTATGTAACAGCTTTCTGAGTTGAAAAGTCATTTAGCACAATGAGAAGTGTGAAGAGTGGAAAAGTCATTTAGCACAATGAGAAGTGTGAAGAGTTGGCTGAGGACAAGTAGGATGCACATTTATCTTCACTGTGAATGATGAGTGTTTGCAGATGTAAGATTCTTGATCATAATGAACTAAGCGAAAGAGTTATTAACAAGTTCATACAAAATGAGTGCCAACCACATCATTGATTTACCTCTCATACTGTGTTATATAGTCTTATATATGCAACTGCACTGCACTTGATACAGTACATACTGTAATATTACTAACTGACATACTTACTTAAAAAATGCATTTTCAGATTAAAAAAATTATTATGCTGTTATGTTATTTCTGTTTAATATCAACCAAATACACAGTTTAGCTGTCTTTCTTATTAGTTCTATTGCTCTCTATCAATGTGCCTTAGTTTTTTGGTTCACAGTAAATTTTGCTACAAATGCACAATTTCTTCCAAACATCCATAACTGTATGATGTTTTTGTATTTTTGTTTATGTACTTTGTTGTAACTACAGCATCAAGCACATTTGCTTTGTCATCAGTGATCATATGCCACCTGTCAAACTTTGTTATTTATAAATATAAAAACAAAATATTATAAATTGTTGTATTTACTGTCATAATGTTTTTTGTTAAAACAAATTATTTTTTTTCATATTATGCTTTTCAGTTATATATGTCTTATGCTTATTTCCAGTTTATTAGTTGTATGTACTTGTTACCACAATAGTTTCATCCACCAAAAAACAAATCATATGGCAGCAGCTCACTATACAGTATACGGTATATAATGCAGAAATGACTGAGAAGTTTAGTTAGAAGTTAAGTCTAACAATAGAATTGAAAAGATCAATTGATCTAAGCAGCTTATGTTATTGGTTCCAAATATGGTTGTTCCTGCCTCTCAGAAACATCAGTTTTGATGGGATCTCTACATACTACAATGCAGAATTTAGAGATGGGTTAATAAAAAAACACCCAGTGAGCAGCAGTTATTTAGGTTTAAACATCTGGTTAATTAGAGAAGTCGGAGGAGAATGGCCAGAATTGTTCAGGCTAATAGACTTTCCACTACTCAAATAACAGCTATTTACTTTAGTAGTGTGCAGAAGGGCACCACTGTAAGTACGGCACGTTAGACCTTGATATGGATCAACTGACATAGTGCAAGGCCATGTTGGGTTACACTTCTATAAGCTAAGAACAATGAAATTATGCTAAAGTGGGCATGTGCCTAAAATTAAAATAATCATAGTAAGTGATTACTAACAAGGATGTTTAATAAACCATATTAAAACTTAACTTTGAAACTTGACCCTCTTAGATCAAATGTTTTTGCCTGAGTAAAATAACATGTTTTGGACTGTCACTGTATAAAGGTAGTAGGTGATAAAGTTTGAGGAGATCTTTAAAAATGTATTTAGTACTTATTTAGTCCTTTTACTATGGTGAGCTGTTTCAGTCAAAACAGTAAGTTCAATCCAAGGGCAGCCCTTGATCCTTTCGATTCAATTCATAGCTTCTTCTCCATTTGTTGTGGTAAAACATTTGTTGTTACCCTCAATAAAAATCCTCAGTGGTCAACAACAATTTCCTCAAAGGTTGTAATGCACAGAAAAATATTATTAGTACAGCACAGTTTTTACCTCGTTTATAGTAGATTCTTTACAAACCACTTTAGGTAATATTCATTCATATTTCTAAACCCGATAATTTCAGTTCAAGTTTGCAGGAGAGGAGAGTTGTTTCTGTGAGCAATGCAGGAACCATCACTGGACAGGTGACCATCCCTTCATGAGTGGGACAGCCAGGCACTAATTCAAACTCAGTCATGTTTGGCTGATTAAAAGTTGCAAATCAATTACACATGTTTAAGTGTGATTATTGAAACGTACTTTTATTAATACGATTTTCATGAGTGTAGGAAAATTTGATGAATATTTACATTAATGTAATGTATGTGTAGAAACAAGCATACAAATAGAGTGCATTCATGCAAAATGCTTCACATTATTATGTGGCATACGTACTTACATACACTACACACTGCTTCAGGGTCTCAAGGTGCCAGATCACGTGCTGGCAGCACCTGGTGCAAGGGAGAAAACAACCCTGGACAAGGTGCCAATCCATTGTGGGGAGCAAATATATATGCACATTTACTCAACTTTAGCCAATTTATTTTAATAACCCATTCAACTCAGGGTTCCAATCACATTAGAAGGGATTTTTATGGTGACAAATTTTCCCAAAATTGGGGAGGTTATAATGAGATGTGAGCAACAATGCTGGCAGACAGAATTTTGTAGAACCTGCTTGTCATGGCTCTTCTCCTTCATACTCATCCTGATCTGCCTTCCCACTCTGCATTGTGCTGCCAGCTGTGATTGGCAAGTCTTGGGTTCTCAGATTCCTCAGTGGTGTCAGGGAAGTTGACAATATCCGAATATGCTTCCATTTACCTTTTTTCTTTTTTCATAATTAGTGCCTTATTTAAATTTAAATTTTATTAGGTTAATAACGACGATTATCTAGGTTACTGCTGTTTCTGTTACTTCAGTCAAGGTTGTTGTTTTTTCACAATAGCATTTTAGCAAAAGAAAAGTCAAAATCTTTTTACTGCAAATAAGACGTAGAGCCTACTGGTAGAATATACTTTCAACAGTGATTAGGTCACTATTGCAGAAAAATGCAGAGAAACACTCTTCAAATAAGTGAATACAGTAATAGTAATCCAGACAAGAAAGAAATTAATTGTGAGCATTTATAAACCAAATGAATGTATTAATAATGCTGGCTTTCATTTAGAGAGTTTTGAGTTGATTAATTACCGTTTGAAAATACCTTAAAAAAACAGTAAATATTGCTGGTGCTCAGTTCTTTTTTTTAAGAGGATTATTCAAAAAATGGAGGTGGATTAGCCTTTTTAGTCTTGTTTGTCAAATTACTTCATGAGCCCATGGTGTTTCCTCTGGGGACAATCTTCTAATTTTGCTAAATCTGAACACAAATCTCTTTCTGTAGACTCAATTAATTATGCTTCGAGCTACTGAAGCTCAAGTTGGCCTAATGTAACAAGTGCATAACCTTTAGAGGATGGTAGGCTGTCAAATAGTTGTTGGCAGATTATTAGACCCAAGAAATATTATTTTTAGCAGCTAACAAATCAGGATTTGTTCATGATCTAGAGAAATGAAGATTATTTAATTTGCACTCTGGTGAGACTACAAAACAAACACTTTCATGTTGTTGCTTGAAGTTGCTGCTTTAACAATGTTAACTTGATGTATTCAGCGTCCGTCATTATGTAAGATTAAAACTTCAACAAACCACTTAAATCTCTAAATGTACAGCATGAGTCCTGAAGATGCCCATTCAATATTATTAAAAAGCAGAATGAAAGTATTTAAAACAGAGGTATTAAATAACTTCATTGTTAAACTTTAATATGTTTAAAATCTATTATAGTGTATTTTAGTAGGTGAAGTGTAAACAAATCTGTCTGCCCTTAAAATATTTTAAAAAACAATAAATATGTGATTTTTAAATAATTAGCCATATATAAACAAAAGACCTCCGTGTGTGTGTGTGTATATGTGCATGGAGCAATCCATTCTGTTCACGCTCAATCACAGCCACTAGATGGTGTATTCATGCACTTTAAAATTTTTTGGCGCTTGCATACACCTCGGTTCTCACTAGGATAGACATGTGCGTTTTGCTTACGCTCAACCACAGCTATGGGAGTTGGTGTGAATTCTGTGGAAGATGTAGAAGCTTATCCAAGTGTGATTTGCACTTGGAGAGATAGTGCATGCATGCACTTTTTTAATTTTTTTCAGCCCTTGTGTGCACCTCACTTCTCCTTTAACCCAAGCAGACAAAATCACCTTTATGGAACATGCACATTGTATGTTCATACAACAAGCTACCATATGTTTGCCTGATGCAGGTTCCTGCCTGTCCCACTCAGGTTGTGCCATGGCTGCACTCAACTACATGTCCGTCTCAGATACGATACAACCTGTCCCGGCCCACTTAGCTGACGCCTCCGAAAGTTCACTGATATTGTAAAACTGCTAGGGAGTGTTTGGGTTGTTCTTCGTCCTGAAGACCACACTCAGCTAGTTTTGAAATAATGCTTGAAATTTTTGGTTAATCATAACTAAAATTATGATTAGAAATAAGGGAGTATAATTAAAAAAGTTTAATCACATAAAAATACATTTTAGTTTTATATATTTCATATGTTGGAAATATTAAGCTTTAAATAAGTACAGGTCCCGAAGATGATCACAGAATCACCTTAGAACAGAACAACTTTTAAAGGCTAAAAGTACTTAAATAAAATGTATACGTTCATTCTTGTCAGGTGTACAGGTAATACTGAAATTTGTACTTGCATATGCTAATTAACATACAATACTTTGCTCCTACTGCACAATGATAAGTGAACATGACAATCTTACCTGGAAAAGTCTGTCTTCCTTACCTGAAAATCCCAGAACTGTAGTACGAAAGGTCCAGCAGAAATAAACAGTAAAACTGACCGAGGCAGGCATTTCATTCTGAAGGCAGAAAAGTAGTGCAGGATTTGTCAGTGCTACTTAACTATTCTAAGACCACTGTTTTTCTTGGTTACTTGTATTTTAACTATATTATAGTGGTGATGCACTAAGGCAATAAGGTAGCTGAATATACTGTATTTTGTATTATTCTTTTTATTGTAATTAGCTTTTGGTTTCATAAAAAAGACATTTTTAAAATATTAATTTGAAATGAATTCTTACATTTTTCTTGTCCCAGGAGTTCAGATGGGAGGTTTCATTGGAGGGCTAAGCCGGGTTAGAGAGGTGAGGGGAACTACAAGATGACAGGGTCTTCATGCCTGCAACAGATAACCAAATCATTTAAAGCCTTGTTTCATCTTGGTAGAGAAATATATTACTTTACTTTCCCCTTTTGTATTATTAATATGTAGCCTTTGTCAGAATGCCTCAAATCTCACAGACTTACCACTGTTTATAAGGTATTGTACCATATAACTTCTCCCCACTTTCCCTTCTACATCTATAACCTCAGGCAGTTAGGTGTAGTAAAAGACAAGCAGGAGTTAACTTACACATAAAATAATGTATTATTGATAATATTCATAAATATTATTATTCATAAGACATGCCTGTCTCAATATGGCTGCCGAGCTGTGCTCTTCATTGTGTTGTCCTTTTCAGTTCATGGTGTGAGATGCTTCTTCATCAGTTTGGTAAGAGAGAGAGAGCAAGGTAAAGCAAGCAAATTTATAGGTTTTCTGTCCAACCCCTACAGCCAATAGGGCATCATAGTACTTAAAAGCTTATGACACAAGCCAGTTCCAAACAGCCATACTTCCGACCAATGGGGGAATAGAACACTTTCACACCTGCCCCCAAAACCATATGTTAAGATGAAGCTTGGCAGTTAGGCAGCCTGGCTTTCCTGTGGGGGTTGAGAGAGAGACTTTAGCAGAGAAACACTTGCCAAACTAGTTTGAGGCACTTCCCCCAAACCCTGCCGTAAAATTCAAAGAGACCATTCCTAAAAGGGGGACGGGGGTAAACATGAATGCTTCTCACTAATGTAACACTAATATTACATTGCTTTGCATAAGTTACAAATAAAGACATACAAAATATTTATCAAGTTGTATGCAGAAGTTCAGATCACAACAGTCCACCCCGATAAATCTTTTGTACAATGTCTTTATAATTAAACAGTCTTAATTGTTTGAAGAGTCCGTTGCATAACTTGTGCTTTGGTTTGCAGTATTTGCTCTCCCAGTGTTAAAAGTTGTGCATGACCATTTGTCCATTACATATCTTTATTTCAAAGATAATCTGAAGAACTTGGATGCGCTCCTGATTACTTGTATCTTGCTTCAACTGTTCCTTTAGCTTTCTGCAGTCTTCATATGTAATCGGATCTGGTGGTTCAAAATGAGACAAGTCCACACCTTCCAGTAAACTAACTGTACTGCAATTTAACTCTATTGTGTGAATTATTTTCTTAATCTGTACTGGTTTTGTGTCTAACTGCGAATTAGACCCCTGTCCTAAACTATCTGTTTAAGCATATGCAGCTGTACAACTAACCTCAACATTTAAAAAGTAACATGCCACAGGTGCCAGTACAGCCACATCTGCCCAAGTGACAGCACATGTGCCACTGCAAAAACTGTTCACAAACCAACATTTGTGGCCCCTCTTCACGCATTTGGGGTTGACTTAGTTGCTTCTTGTGCTTTTCTACCCATGGTGCAACCCTTGCCTACCATCAGCCTTTACCAGTTTAGGCTGGCATCACCACCATGAGACATCACAGCTATGCAAACCTCATCATTCCCCCTGTAGGCCACCCCTAGATTTGTTTGCTCACTATATGCATTCTCACTGTTCTAAACAGCTCGGTTCAGAATTGGCCCACTGGTCCTCTGCTTGTACCACAGTTGACAACTGCAGCAGGGCTTCCGTATTTTTCCAATTAGACTATACCTAAACATCGGAGCCCATATGACTTGCAAATGTACCAGCTGCACCTGCTTCACCAATTTGTTCAATCTTCTTCTTCTTCTTCTTCCTCCTCTTCTTCTTTTGGCTGCTCCTGTTAGGGGTCGCCACAGCAGATCATCTTCTTCCATATCTTTCTGTCTTCTGCATGTTGTTCTGTTACATCACCTGCATGTCCTCTCTCACCACATCTATAAACCTTCGCTTAGGTCTTCCTTTTCCTCTTCTCTGGCAGCTCTATCCTTAGCATCCTTCTCCCAATATACCCAGCATCTCTCCTCTGCACATGTCAAAACCAATGCAATCTCGCCTCTCTGACTTTGTCTCCCAACTGTACAACTTGAGCTGACCCTCTAATGTACTCATTTCTAATCTTATTCATCCTCATCACACCCAATGCAAATCTTAGCATCTTTAATTCTGCCACCTCCAGCTCTGTCTCTTGCTTTCTGGTCAGTGCCACCATCTCCAACCCATATAACATAGTTGGTCTCACTACCATCCTGTAGACCTTCCCTTTCACTCTTGCTCATACCCGTCTGTCACAAATTACTCCTGACA
This sequence comes from Polypterus bichir lapradei, assembly GCA_026402145.1. Lineage (NCBI taxonomy): Eukaryota > Metazoa > Chordata > Cladistia > Polypteriformes > Polypteridae > Polypterus > Polypterus bichir. The sequence goes on along the minus strand of JANRMT010062813.1, from coordinate 47,550,980 downwards.
CTCTTCTAAACCCATTCCACCCTGCCTGCACTCTCTTTTTTACCTCTCTTCCACAATCCCCATTACTCTGTACTGTTGATCCCAAGTATTTAAACTCATCCACCTTCGCCAACTCTACTCCCTGCATCCTCACCATTCCACTGACCTCCCTCTCATTTACACACATGTATTCTGTCTTGTTCCTACTGACCTTCATTCCTCTCCTCTCTAGAGCATATCTCCACCTCTCCAGGTTCTCCTCAACCTACTCCCTTCTATCGCTACAGATCACAATGTCATCTGCAAATATCATAGTCCACGGGGTCTCCTGTCTAATCTCGTCTGTCAACCTGTCTATCACCATTGCAAATAAGAAAGGGCTCAGAGCCGATCCTTGATGTAATCCCACCTCCAACTTGAATGCATCCGTCACTCCTACCGCAGACCTCACCATTGTCACACTTCCCTCGTACATATCCTGTACAACTGTAATGTACTTCTCTGCCACTCCCGACTTCCTCATACAGTACCACAGCTCCTCTCGAGGCACCCTGTCATATGCTTTCTCCAGGTCCAGAAAGATGCAATGCAACTCCTTCTGGCCTTCTCTATACTTCTCCATCAGCATCCTCAGAGCAAACATTGCATCTGTGGTGCTCTTTCTTGGCATGAAACCATACTGCTGCTTACTAATCATCATCTCACTTCTTAACCTAGCTTCCACTACTCTTTCCCATAACTTCATGCTGTGGCTCCTTACTTTGATTCCCCTGTAGATACAGCAGTCCTGCACATCCCCCTTATTCTTAAATATTGACACCAGTACACTTCTTCTCCACTCCTCAGGCATCCTCTCACTTTCCAAGATTCCATTAAACAATCTGGTTAAAAATGCCACTGCCATCTCTCCTAAATACCTCCATGCTTCCATAGGTATGTCATCTGGACCAACGGCCTTTCCATTTTTTATCCCCTTCATAGTTGTCCTTACTTCCTCCTTGCTAATCCGTTGCACTTCCTGATTCACTATCTCCACATCATCCAACCTCTTCTCTCTCTCATTCTCTTCATTCATTGGCCTCTCAAAGTACTCTGTCCATCTGCTCAACACACTCTCCTCGCTTGTGAGTACGTTTCCATCTTTATCCTTTATCACCCTAACCTGCTGCATATCTTTCCCAGCTCGGTCCCTCTGTCTAGCCAATCGGTACAGGTCCTTTTCTCCCTCCTTAGTGTCCAACCTGTCATCAACTCATCATATGCCTTTTCTTTAGCCTTCGCCACCTCTCTCTTCACCTTGCGTCTTATCTCCTTGTACTGTTGTCTACTTTCTGCATCTCTCTGACTATCCCACTTCTTCTTTGCCATCCTCTTCCTCTGTATGCTCTCCTGTATTTCCTCATTCCACCACCAGGTTTCCTTTTCCTCCTTCCTCTTTCCAGATGTCATGCCAAGCACCCTTCTTGCGGTCACCCTTACTACATCTGCTGTAGTTTCCCTATCTTTACCTTTCTTTAATACAGTGGCTTGCAAAAGTATTCGGCCCCCTTGAACCTTTCCACATTTTGTCACATTACAGCCACAAACATGAATCAATTTTATTGGAATTCCACGTGAAAGACCAATACAAAGTGGTGTACACTTGAGAAGTGGAACGAAAATCATACATGATTCCAAACATTTTTTACAAATAAATAACTGAAAAGTGGGGTGTGCGTAATTATTCAGCCCCCTGAGTCAATACTTTGTAGAACCACCTTTTGCTGCAATTACAGCTGCTAGTCTTTTAGGGTATGTCTCTACCAGCTTTGCACATCTAGAGACTGAAATCCTTGCCCATTCTTCTTTGCAAAACAGCTCCAGCTCAGTCAGATTAGATGGACAGCGTTTGTGAACAGCAGTTTTCAGATCTTGCCACAGATTCTCGATTGGATTTAGATCTGGACTTTGACTGGGCCATTCTAACACATGGATATGTTTTGTTTTAAACCATTCCATTGTTGCCCTGGCTTTATGTTTAGGGTCGTTGTCCTGCTGGAAGGTGAACCTCCGCCCCAGTCTCAAGTCTTTTGCAGACTCCAAGAGGTTTTCTTCCAAGATTACCCTGTATTTGGCTCCATCCATCTTCCCATCAACTCTGACCAGCTTCCCTGTCCCTGCTGAAGAGAAGCACCCCCAGAGCATGATGCTGCAACCACCAAATTTGACAGTGGGGATGGTGTTTGTTCAGAGTGATGTGCAGTGTTAGTTTTCCACCACACATAGCGTTTTGCATTTTGGCCAAAAAGTTCCATTTTGGTCTCATCTGACCAGAGCACCTTCTTCCACATGTTTGCTGTGTCCCCCACATGGCTTGTGGCAAACTGCAAACGGGACTTCTTATGGTTTTCTGTTAACAATGGCTTTCTTCTTGCCACTCTTCCATAAAGGCCAACTTTGTGCAGTGCACAACTAATAGTTGTCCTATGGACAGATTCCCTCACCTGAGCTGTAGATCTCTGCAGCTCGTCCAGAGTCACCATGGGCCTCTTGGCTGCATTTCTGATCAGCGCTCTCCTTGTTCGGCCTGTGAGTTTAGGTGGACGGCCTTGTCTTGGTAGGTTTACAGTTGTGCCATACTCCTTCCATTTCTGAATGATCGCTTGAACAGTGCTCCGTGGGATGTTCAAGGCTTTGGAAATCTTTTTGTAGCCTAAGCCTGCTTTAAATTTCTCAATAACTTTATCCCTGACCTGTCTGGTGTGTTCTTTGGACTTCATGGTGGTGTTGCTCCCAATATTCTCTTAGACAACCGCTGAGGCCGTCACAGAGCAGCTGTATTTGTACTGACATTAGATTACACACAGGTGCACTCTATTTAGTCATTAGCACTCATCAGGCAATGTCTATGGGCAACTGACTGCACCCAGACCAAAGGGGGCTGAATAATTACGCACATCCCACTTTGCAGTTATTTATTTGTAAAAAATGTTTGGAATCATGTATGATTTTCGTTCCACTTCTCAAGTGTACACCACTTTGTATTGGTCTTTCACGTGGAATTCCAATGAAATTAATTCATGTTTGTGGCTGTAATGTGACAAAATGTGGAAAAGTTCAAGGGGGCCGAATACTTTTGCAAGCCACTGTAATAGTATTAATTATATTAATTATCCCACTTAATTAATTAATACCCAGAATCCATACTTTGAGAACCCAAAATTAATTCCCTTATTTTGGCATTCCTAACTGGTTTGTTCAGTTTCCACCCCTTGGAATATAAATTTGCTGCAGTAATGAACAAACCTTTCCTTTTAAGCTATAGCTATTGTAACTAGCCTTATTGTTATGTGACTTGTGGACTTGTTACTCACTTAAACCCCAGTAAGTGTCTTTTTCTTGCTGTCTCCTCAGTTGTTCTTCATGTCTTTGTCTTTAGTCTTTTCCTAGCTTCTTTATTCGTTCCGCTATGTAGGCAGATCTGCAAAATGGAAGGTGACAAAGCAGATTCTGTCCATCTCATCTTCTTGGTTGTTGACCTGGTGCCAACACTCAAACTTTGCCTCTAGGCATCATTGGAAAAGCTTGGACACTAGTGCCACTCCACTCCAATGCTCTAGTTGTGACACAATCCTCCTGCATGGATTTTACTCTGCTAATTGCCTTCACTATTTATTACCTGCATCAACCCAAAGACCATAAAACCTTACAATAGAAGTAGCACTATTGGAAAAGATCAGGAAATTGAAACAGAAATAACTATTTTCCCTTTCCTTTCTTTCTGCACTATGCTTCTATTTTTTTTTCATTTCCTGTGTGTCCTTTTTATTGTATGGTAACTGTTACCTGAAAGTGTTGGCTAAAACCTCCCCAAAATCCAAGTGCTAACTCCAGCATCTCTCCTAAAACTGTCCTGTGTTCTTTACTCAAGACCAGCTCACTTTTCTCCATTTTATTACAGGGAGATTCATAGGCTGTCTTTTTAAACAACTGGTTAGTCAGGTTTCGAATTACTGAACCTAAGTGTGTGTGCTTTTTAATTACTGCTGGGCCTAGCAGAGCTGTTAGGACCCTTACACCCCTGTGTATTCCTGACTTGCTGCCTGAGCTTGTAAACCTTCCTGCTGCACCATCCACCATCCTTTGTTCTTTGGCTTGTCCTGTTTTATTCAAACCAACTCCTAAACTGGTGCACTTTCTTTCCAACTCAGTCATTTTTGCACTAGCACTTTTAGACCTTTCACACACAAGCACTTGAATTCCTTTCATTTCCATTGTTCCTTGTTTTAATTCCACACTTTCTTCACTCAGTATCCATATTCCATTATCCAGTTCATGCCCTCTAGTCAACAATGGTCATTCAGACTCACCAGCTTCTCTGCCTTTTATCTGATTTATTTTTCCCAAATCAAATTTCAATGCAGCAGTGGTTACCTTTCCTAACAGTGGCGAAATATCTATTGGTGTACCATGTTCTTTGAATACTGGACAGACCTCAGAATTACCTGGAGATTGTGGTGCAGTGGAGAATAATGGAAGGAAACACCCATCCTGTTTTTTCTTCCTTTCATGCCTCTCCTTTTCCTCACACTCACATTCCCATACTTTATCTGAGCACTCATCTGTCTCAGGTAAGTCACCCACCCATGTTTTAGGGTTCCAGTCAGATCCGGTTACTACGGCCCTTACTTTCACCATGGGTGGTTTACACTCTCTTCCCCTGCTTTCACTGCTTTCTACTTTAGCATTGGGTGTTCTACATGCTAACACTTCACATTCTTCACACCAACTGTTATATCGTTCAAAACTTTCACACAACATTCCACAACATTCACTTTCATTTACTTTATTTTCTTTCTCATACTGATCTTTCTTATTACCAATAATACAAGATAGTAAACCTCTTATAACAGCAGCTGTCTTATTTATACCAGACTAGCAAAATACCCGCGCTTCGCAGCGGAGAAGTAGTGTGTTAAAGAAGCAATGAAAAAGAAAAGGAAACATTTTGAAAATAACGTAACATGATTGTCAATGTAATTGTTTTGTCACTGTTGTGAGTGATGAGTGTTGCTGTCATATATATATATATATATATATACACATACATATACATACACACATACATACATACATACACACACATATATACACACAAATACATATATATATACATACACACACACATATATAAACATATATATACATATACATACATATCTACATATATACACACACAGCTATTTCGTATCAGTGCAATACGCTGCTTGTTAAAACGGATAACTCCCGCTCTTACGTGCAAGTCTGCGTGGATATTATGAACTATCGTATTTGTTCAAGTTCTATTTAAATTTTAAATAGAAGGAATTTTTATTTAGTCGACAGAAATATCTTTGGTAGGAATGGTAAAAACAGACAGGAATATTATTCCTGAATAAATCAACTCAAACCTTAAACAACTTATAATATTTTGCTCTCCATAAAAATATATCCTGTCTAAATTATACAAGTTAGAAATAAAGTAAACGTTAAAAGAAGAAACATTCAAATTTCTTTACTCTTATGTAATTTTATATAAAAAATAAACTTAGATTTTAAATATCCCAAAAGATTTTGCTCTCCATAAAAATATATCCTGTCAAAATTATACAAATTCAAATATGAACATGCTGCATAACAAAACCTGGAAATATAAATAAAATGTGTTCCTTTCAGCAATAACAAATCAAATCATTCAGTTGTCTTTGCTCATATGTCATTTTAGAGCTGGACGCCTGGCATCTTTTTTTGGCAACAAGTTCGTTTATGTTTGGTGTGAGGTTCTGTGTTGTGGAGATTCTCAGGATGGACTGCAGGTGCTCATTAGTGAGGCGACTCCTGTGTGCTGTTTTGTTAGTCTTTATCACTGAGAAGAGCTTCTCACACAGATATGTGCTACCAAACATGCACAAGGTTCGAGCCGCATGTAGACGGACTTTTTTTGTTCTTCAAAGTCACCAAAGCGCCGTGCGCTCAGTTTATCAGCAAAGTGCGTATTTGGGAACACCGTAGTGACGACTTGGTTCAACATTACTTGGCAACAGGGAAAGTGGGGCAAGTTGCACTGGTGCATTTGTGTCTCCCATAAAAGCAGCTTCACTTGAAATCACTTTGTGATTGTGCACGGGTAAAAACGTCCGCTGAAGTGTCAGATTCTTATTTAATTCTTCTGCTTTCTGTATCTTCTGCATTGCATTCAGGTCTTTCAGGTTACCCTGATGTTTTGTCTCATAGTGCCGTCTTAGATTAAATTCTGTAATTACAGCCACATTAGCTCCACAAATGAGACACACGGGTTTAACGGCAATGTCAGTAAACATATACTCAGCCTCCCATCGGTTTTTAAAGGCTCTATTTTCAGAATCAACTTTTCTCTTAAGCATCGTGTGGGCTAGCTTCGCAATAACTTGCAAGCTAGACTTGATTAACGCGGTAAGTGTTCGGCAAGGCAGCTGAAGCGCTGCATTATGGGATCTGTAGTTTATTGTGTTACCAGCGCTTCATATACCCGGGCCATTAATAACAATAATACAGTATATAAAATGATCTCGTGGGCCGGATATAATTAC
>JANRMT010062813.1:47516366-47536091 GCA_026402145.1 Polypterus bichir lapradei | reverse complement strand
TCCTTTGGGGTGCGAGCAGCTGTTGCTGGGGGTGCCAGAATCCATTGAGGAAGAAAAATTAAAAACATTATTTGTACAAAATCTTAATTTATCTATCCATTCCTAAATAATTAAATGGGCAGGCTATTTCGTATCAGTGCAATACGCTGCTTGTTAAAACGGATGACTCCTAATCTTACGTGCACTTAGTGCTGCGTGGGTATCATGAACTATCGTATCTCTTCAAGTTCTATTTAAATTTTAAATATAAGTAATTTTTATTTGGTCGACAGAAATATGTTTAGTAGGAATGAAAGTTAAATTTAATCACCATTGCATAAATTTTTCTTCACCATAGAAATTTAAAGACTAAATCCAACTTCCATTCCTACCAAAGATATTTCTGGTGACTAAATAGAACCTACTTATATCCAAAATCGAGCTATTGAGCTGTTGCCTGCCTGCCTGAATAAGTCACCCTCGCTTCTCTCTTACTTTTTTACCGTTCATTTAATCATGGCTAGTCGCGGAAAAATTATAACATGGAAGGAGGATTACACTGAGTATGGCTTTACCAAAACAATTATTGATGGCGAATAAAGTATCTATTATTCATAAAGCTTCAATTGGTGATCTGTTTTTCTGCGTTAACCTCATATTTTTTCATACTTCTTCTCAAACCAAAGGGGTGCGAGGTTAAAATGAATCGGGAAGCGCTGATATATATATATATTGAATATACTGAAATATTTTTACTGTCAAATAATGCAAACAGTACGCGGCATGTGCTTTGCCCTAATTCTGGGCTCATCAGGCAGTACACACTCACTGCACTCCTTCTCGGGAATCGAACCTCGGTCGTCAGCGCTAGAGGCGAAGCCTCTCATGTTGCGCCAGGGTGTGTGGTTCGTTTATTTGACAGTATGTAGATCGGGGTGTGTATATATTTATATATATATATATATATATATATATTTATACAGTATATTACTTTTGAGAATGCAACGTATAGTTTTGTCCAGGAGGAAAGCAATCTTGCCTGAAATCAATGGCAACCTTTTGTAGGGTCTGTCCCTGAGACTTATTAATTGTCATCGCGAAGCAGAGCCTGGAAATTTGAGGCATTTCAATTGAAATGGGAGATCAGAGGGTATAACGGTGACGCGAGGAATACATTAAGTGTGGAGAAACTCTAGAGACAGCGTGTGTATTAACTTGTGGATTTTTCTGTGAGTATTTGGTGGCAGTGTGACGAAGTTGCTTCGGAAGACGGCGTTAGCCGCGGAGCTCAGCTCAGAGCAAAATGAGGTGAATGGGAGGGGAGATGATGACGTGACTCCCCCACCCGCCTTAACTGTCAATCCCCCCACAAACACAGTCTCTCGGAATTTGCATAAGCACAGCCGTTCACCAGCAATTTGAACTTAGTTACAAAGTGATCAAAACTGTCGTTTATACCCTGCGTCCTCTCATTAAACTTGTATCCCGCATTAGCCGTAGGCATGACAAACGCCAGCGGCAGCCTGTCTATGAACTTAATTTAAACTTTAGGTTTACACTGTGCTTTGTTTCCGAAGTAGCTGCAGTCATGAAGAGCTGCTCTCTTGTGTGATGTTGCGATGTCCACGGCTTAATTTAATGTTAGCTAAGACCCGGTACTTAAAAGTTTCTGGCTGCACTCCGGTTGTAATATGACGAAGCTGCGCAAGCTCACTTTTGAGAATGTAACGTATAGTTGTCCAGGAGAAAAGCAATCTTGCCTAAAATCAATGGCATCGTTTTGTAGGGTCTGTCCCTGAGACTTATTAATTGTCATTGCGAAGCAGAGCCTTACTGGAAATTTGAGGCATTTCAATTGAAATGGGAGATCAGAGGGTATAACGGTGACGCGAGGAATACATTGAGTGTGGAGAAACTCTAGAGACAGCATGTGTATTAACTTGTGGATTTTTCTGTGAGTATTTGGTGGCAGTGTGACGAAGTTGCTTCGGAAGACGGCGTTAGCTGCGGAGCTCAGCTCAGAGCGAAATGAGGTGAATGGGAGGGGAGATGATGACATCACTCCCCCACCCACCTTAACTGTCAATCCCCCCACAAATACAGTCTCTCGGAATTTGCATAAGCACAGCCCTTCACCAGCAATTTGAACTTAGTTACAAAGTGATCAAAACTGTCGTTTATACCCTGCGTCCTCTCATTAAACTTGTATCCCGCATTAGCCGTGGGCATGACAAACACCAGCGGCAGCCTGTCTATGAACTTAATTTAAACTTTAGGTTTACACCGTGCTTTGTTTCCGAAGTAGCTGCAGTCATGAATATGCTTGTACAGTATGTGTCACTCGCTTGCTTCTTATTGTTTCGCTGCCTTCTCAATTGTATAATGCATGTTTTCTTCGGTGCTTTTTGGAGCTCTTCCTTGTTTTCTACGTAATGCGTTGACAGTCAGTTCACGTGATTACGTGGGAGGCGTGATGATGTCACACGAAACTCCGCCCCCACAGCCATCGAGCTCAACTCCATTACGTTATATGGAGAAAAATAGGTTCCAGTTATGACCATTACGTGTAGAATTTCGAAACGAAACCTGCCCAACTTTTGTAAGTAAGCTGTAAGGAATGAGCCTGCCAAATTTCAGCCTTCCACCCACACGGGAAGTTGGAGAATTAGTGATGAGTGAGTGAGTGAGTGAGTGAGTGAGTGAGTGATGAGGGCTTTGCCTTTTATTAGTATAGATTGAAAAAATGTAGACATGAAATATATAAGGTGTGAAGCCTGAAATACAAATATGAAATAAACACTTTCACAAAAAGTACATGTATAACAAAACAAGTGCACTTTTATTCAATAATTTAACCAAAGAAAAAAGAAAGCAGGTTACGGTAGGCGGTTGATACGACAGCTTGCATGGTGCAATGCTAAGAACTGCTGCCTTCCAATCAAGAGGTCACAGTTTCAATATCAGCTGCTTCCCAAATTTACCATTTTCAGTAGTGAGCTGCTCTTATTGTTTATATCATACAATAAAAGCATACATTTGTTTCGCATCTGTAAATTTATAGTTAAAGTTAGCATTTTTTTTTTCAGTTTTATTCTCTCACTCACGTTCAAGCTCCCACACACCCCCCGGATCTGATGCTGTTTTCAGATAAAGACGCAGTGTAACAAACAAACTTGTTTTGTTACACCCCCTCTTTATTTGAAAACCGTGTCAGATCTTGTGCGCGAATGAGACTGGGAAAACTGTGGACGTGGATGTGAGTGTTGTGCGTGACTGAGAATAACTGTGGATGTGATTTTTTTTATTCAGTTTTATTCTTGCGTGCTCCTGCTCACACTGAATTAGTATGCACCTTCTGACCCATGATGTCAAAGAAGCACTGACAAAAAAGAGAGACTTAGGTATATATGGAATAATTCATTTTATGACCTGTATTGTACATTTTGGAAAACGTTGTTGCACTAATGCAGCATTATAATCATTTACATACCTTTATGTGGTTGTAGTTAGTGACCGCATTTGGTTTTTTGTTCTGATCTTGTTGCTGCATGTTGGTATTTCTTTTGAACTCCAGGAGATGCAGAGGACATCATAGTACAGAGAAGTTATTTGAAAACAGCCATGTCAAATCAGGGCGAGCGTGAACACGACTGAGAGAATAAAACTGAATAAAAAAAAAATGCTAACCTTTACAAGTATCATACATTTACACCATCTGTTACAGACTCAAATCAAATGTATGCTTTTATTGTATAATAGTAAGAATAAGAACAGCTCACTACTCAAAACACTTATTTTGGGAGATGTTAAGACTCGAACTCAGAACCTTCTGAAATGGAGTCAGCAGCTCTAACCAGTATACTACTTGAGAAGTCAGAACAACAAACAACACTAACCTGATTTATTTTTCTTTGGTTATAGTCTTGAGGAAAAGAGCACATTTATTCTGTTAAACTTGTATCTTTTGTGAAAATGCTTATTTGATATTTGGACTTCAGTCTTCACACATTATACACTTCTTGTCTACATTTTGTCGTTAGTGCTAAAACATGGAAAAAGTTTGTCTTTTAGGTATGCGTTCACTGTTTCTGTCATCCTACACTTACACAGATCTTTGTGGACACGGAACACACGTGAAATGCATGTGTTCCGAATAACAATATTTTTTTTAGCCTAGGTACCTGACTCAGTGATAAACAAGGCTTCATTTGGGAGAGGTTTTTGCAGTTTCTCCGGCGGTGGGGGGGATGGTATAGCAGGCTGCTTGCTGCTTGGGATTATCGACACATTTACAAGATAAAAGATGCTGAATGGAGACATGCGAGTGGATTTAAGGTGGGCTGGATTTACAAGTTTTCTCGTAAGCTTTGGTATTTCTAGTGTTAAATAATGTGCCCTGTGTATTTGCTGTGGAGCCTAACCACTAGCGGTTACCACAGTGCAGATGTGAATATAGGTTTGGATCATGGTGAGATTTCACAATACACTTGTAGCTAGCAGAATTTGGTCTGTGGACAGGCAGATAGAAGTGGTGGTGCTGTGCAGAATGTGGGGGCTAAATGAGAGAGAAAGAGCTCTATTGACATCACCAAGAAGGTAATTTGGAGAAGGTTTCCCAGCAATGGGAAACATCCTGTGTGGTCCCACTGCCAAAGAAGAACATTCCATTGATCCCAAGGACTTCAGACCAATTGCTCTTACTTCATTCATTATGAAGACCTTTGAGAGACTGGCCCTAAAACAGCTACGACCCCTGGTTTAGGAACATCTGGATCCTCTTCTGTTTGGCTGTCAGACACATATAAGTGTGAAGGATACTTTTGACCTACATTCTCCACAGAGCCTACTCCCACTTGGACAAAGTCGGCACCACAGTCAGGATAATGTTTAATGATTTTTCCTGTGCATTTAATACCATTCTGCCTCACTGAATAGGGAAAAAGCTCAAAGCTTTGCATCTTGATGCCCTCACAGTCTGTTGGATCATGGACTACCTGACCAATAGACAGCAGTTTGTGAGGTTTAGGGACTGTGTGTCTGAAATGGTCGTGTGTAATAATGGAGCTTCTCTGGGAACTGTCTTGTCTCCCTTCCTATTTACCCTCTACACAACGGACTTCCAGTTCAATACCAACACATGCCACCTTACAGACATTTTCAGATAGCCCCTTCACCATAGGCTGCTTTAATAATAGAGAGGAGTCATAATACAGGAAGGTTGTGGAGGACTTTGTCTTGTGATGCAGGGAGAACCATCTGCAACTCTACATCAGCAAGTCAGAAGAGCTGGTAGTAGATGCCCGCTGTGCAAAGGAGCCTCCGAGACCAATCACCATTCAGGGAGAGGACATGGAACTGGGGGGTTCACATAAACAACAGACGACTGTTCTGAAAACATAGTGGCATTGTACAAGAAGGGACAGAACAGACTGTTCTTCCTAAGATCTTTGGATGTATGCAGCAAGCTGCTGGAAATGTTCTATCAGTCCATTATAGCCAGTGTGTTCTTCAACGCCACAGTCTCCTGGGGAAGCAACTTGAGCTCAAAAGATGCACGATGCCTAAATAAATAAACGTGTGTTGTGCCTGAAACTTGTGCCTGGTGTCTGTCTGTTTCGGGTTTCAGTGGCTGGTAAGACCCCTGCAGGCCACAACATTTATTTATTTATTGATTGACTGATGAATTCATTGTATTATTTGTCCTGTGAATCTGTATCTTTGTTTTTTATGTTTCTGCTGCTGTATGCATCTGAATTGCCCCTTGTGATTAATAGTAGTAGGGTGATGTGCCATGTTAGCCATTATGGATGCAATTAGAAGTGAAGCAAAATGACACCTTAAATTGGCTAACCGAACAGATTATAATTTGCAAGCTTTCAAGGCAGCTTGGGCCCAAGATTGCATATTGTAATCTGTTCAGTTTGCCAATAAAAGGTGTCATTTTGCTTCACTTCCCCTTGTGATTAATAACGTTTATCTAATGTAATCTAATCTAAAGAGAAGGAAAAGTATTTTAATAGAGTATGATTATATTAAGAATGCTTTTTTAAGGATTCATATAAGTGGAGTCCCTTCAAGAGATTACAGTCTTTTCTCGGTGATGGTGAAGATCTTCTCTCTCTTTTTGTACAATGATTACATAAATGATCAATAATCTTAAGACTCCTGTCACGTTTAAATTTTAATATTGTGTTTTTCACAGGCTGATGCCCATGCTAATGTTAATCACCCCAGGATTATATATAAAGTTATTATTGTTGCACATTATGATTATAATATCTAATTTGTCTAGTAGTAGTTTTTTGAATTCCAAAAGAATGTTGTAAAAAGATACAAAGTTCAAATCAATGAAGATTCAGAGTTTAAATCAATACCAAGCAGTACCCTACTATAAGTTAAAAGATGCTAAGTATCAGTTAAAGACTTCAAAAGCTAACATTGCAGTTTGTTTGAGTTTGAGCAAACCATCTTTAGTATGGCATGTTTGAGAACTCAATCGCAGTTCAATATGTTTGAAAAGCATCAGTGTAGACTGTCTTGATTGCAGCAAGATAATCAGGTCACAGTTCAAATGAGGCTTTTTTAGGACTTCTCACAGTGCTGCTTGTTACTCGGCCATTTAATTTTGTTAAAGTTCTTATTTTATTGTATTTTTTAATTCACAGTTCAGTGTAGTTGGTTTGAACATTTTGTAAACCATCTTCAGTATGTTTGTTTTAGTCACCATATAGGTATTTACTCAAATGTAAACACAAAATCAGACAGTAAATCGCCTTGTTTTTAAATTAGAGATCTTAAAACAAGCCAGTGGTCTGGAGATGTTTTTATCATTTACATAGTTTATATTAAAATTATGATGGTCTGGTATCCTGTCTAGAGGTGATATCTGCCTTGAACCCGGTGCTGCTGGGATGAAAGTGATTATCCATCCATTATCCAATCCGCTATATCCTAACTACAGGGTCATGGGGGTCTGCTGGAGCCAATCCCAGCCAACACAGGGCGCAAGGCAGGAAGCAAACCCTGGGCAGGGCGCACATACACACACACACACACACCAAGCATACACTAGGGACAGTTTAGAATCTCCAATGCACCTAACCTGCATGTCTTTGGACTGTGGGAGGAAACTGGAGTACCCGGAGGAAATCCACACAGACACGGGGAGAACATGCAAACTGCCGCCGAAAGTGATTATGGTATGCTAAAATATGCTATGATTTTGAAGCCATTTTTTTTTTTTTTTAAACTGAGCTGTTTATGATGCTGAAAGAAAAGTGCATAACAACCATTACCCAATTGATTCTTAGTATCTGTGTATTAACTGGCTCTGTCATTATGTCTTTCTTGTACCACTTATTAGACTCAGAGTGACTTTAGTGTCTTTCTTCTTTCCTTCCTTCTTGATTCTTTTTCTTTCACATCTAGATCTCATATCTTCTTCCGTCCTAATCATCAGACTGGTGAACAGAGGGTTAGGATGCTATTTTGAGGGTGTATCTTGAATGTGGGGTGAAGAATGAAGGATGTGTCACCTTAGCAAATTTTGGCCAATTCCAAACTGACAAAGTTTCCATTTCACTTGGGACCGGTTAATTTTCGGGTTGGTGACTAGATTTCCTTTTGATTTCTTCTTTGGTCCCACATAAACATTTTCTTTTGTTGGAAATACTATTCTTAACAATTTCTGCAGTAAACCCTTCCATTACTTAACATAATGTCTATGACAGACTAGATTTTTTTTATTTTGCATTAATTGATCTAAATATTAATTAGATGAAATTTGTGTAAGCACCCCTTTGATTATTGTATGTCGTAGTTTGTTAGTTTCATCTCTAATTCTAATTTATTGTTTTTGACTGAAAGATTAGATTTGTTCTGAATCAGACAGTAAGCATCTCTTTTTGTTTTAATTTAATCTTCTTTTAGGCTTTTCTATACTGTTTGTTTACAGCTGCTTCAAAAGCTAAGCGCATCATTATAAATCTATACAATATAATTCATAATACTCAGTAAATCCTCGTTGGTATTTTTCTTAAATTTTAAAAGGCTAATTCTTCTACTGTGTCAGAGGGAGCACTTTGTCTTTTCCATATTATGGAGTAGACAATGACAACACAGGAAAACCACAAACCTTGTAATTGGCTTTGGATCATATTCTTCAGGGACTACGTAAGAGACAAAAAAATGCAAAACACAAACTGTTTTCTGATTCACATGTTCCCCTGTTTCATGTTTCCCTGTTGCATTCCTTTGTTTTTGTCTCCTTTAGAGAAGCATTTAAAGATCTGGCGCACTCTCCTCCTTATACCCCTTTTGTCTGTCCGTACTTTACCCTATTAAGTGTGAACTGAGTCAGTATGTCGAGGAGAAGTTAGAAAATGGTAAGGGTAGAGATTAAATGATGCAGGAGAAAATTGCAATATAAATGTCTACAAATGAGTTTTAGCACCTCTTGTTTATGATGATATGGGCCATAGCAGCAATGCCTACACAAAATATGAATACTTTTAATGCTCTAGTTTGTGACCACCAGCATTTAAATCTGATCTGGATTCCATAGTCTGCTCAGGGGAAATTTGTCCTTCCATTTTCTGAACTTTTTTTTAATACCTGGACTATAAGAAACTAGAGCTTATCTTGGCACCATCACACTCAAAAAATCTTGGGGGTGCCCTCATATATGCATTTGCCTTTACACAAACTGGACCAATTTGTTAACTTTCTGTTAACTAAAATACATGGCTTTGAGTTGTGAATGAAGTTGCTTTGTTTAGAAGAGATCCAAACTGATATTTTGGGAGGCAATAAACTACAGTATGTCAACAGGATGGCTTTCATAATGTTGACTGTTTTCTGTTTGTTTCAGTATGCCTTAATGCCTTTAACAGCTTATTTATATTAGGTATTTCATCTTTATTTTGTCAGAGCTGATTTGCTTTTGTCTTACTACTGTACACTACTGAACAGAATGAAGTGCACTCACCAAGAGGCATATAGGCAGAATGCAAATGATATCCTGAATATACCTGTATTGTTGTTTTAATACCAGTAAATTTAGCAACTTGCAGAAAGGTAAGTATAGGTATGTTTGTGAAGTTTTTGGAGGAACGTTCATGCATTTATAAGCTGTTGAGCATCAAACTGCACATAAACAGTGAATTGTAAACTTCCCAGTTTAGATGGACCTTTTGGTTGAGATTGCTATGATTCAGTCTGTTTATTAATATTTCTCCACTTTGTTTCTCGCCAGTTATTAGATTTTTGCTTTGCCTTAGGGACTTTGAACCATAAGAGATTCAGATTTGAAATTTAATTTGGGGAATTTGCTCTGGTTCAAGTTTAATTATATAATTTACACACTTTTTCATTTCTTATGGGCACCATCATTTTCTTTAGCGGTGCCAGAGCATGGAAACGTAACCAGAATTGCACTATGTGTGGAGTCACAGCATTCATTGACTATCCGACTTTGTGGATAAACCTCAGCACTTAACTAACAATTATCTTCAGTTCTTTATTTTCCTGGTTAACAATCTTAGTGCTTTGTATCTCTGACTATTTGTGTTGAGGAAAGATAAGGAAGTTATTTGGTTTCCACCTTTGCTTCTTTGAGTAGTGAGAAAAGCGCTATATAAATGCAAAGAATTATTATTATTATTTCACAACACCTCTTCTTCTGATCCTAAACAAACAAACACTTCTGACTTTTCCTCTCGTGGCAGAACAGAGACTTAAGTAATGTGCAGGTGTTTTTACTGGAGTTTTTGTTATTTTATTATTATTTTTATTTCTATATAGTGATCCCTCGCTATATTGCGCTTCGACTTTCGTGGCTTCACTCCATCGCGGATTTTATATGTAAGCATATCTAAATATATATCACAAATTTTTCGCTGGTTTGTGGATTAATGCAGACAATGGGTCTTTTAATTTATGGTACATACTTCCTCAGTTGGTTTGCCCAGTTGATTTCATACAAGGGACGCTATTGGCGGATGGCTGAGAAGCTACGCAATCAGAGCACGTATTATGTATTAAATAAAACTCCTCAATGATATACGATATGCTTGCCACGTGGTGCTTCGCATACTTAAAAGCCCAAACAGCCCTATTGATTTTTGATTGTTTACTGTTCTCTCTCTGTCTCTCTCTCTCTCTGACATTCTCTGCTCCTGACGGCACTCCTTTGAAGAGGAAGAAACGTTTGCATTCTTTTAATTGTGAGACGGAACTGTCATCTCTGTCTTGTCATGGAGCACAGTTTAAACTTTAGAAAAAGAGACAAATGTTTGTTTGTAGTGTTTTAAAGTCCCTGTCTCTACAACCTTCTGTGTTTCTGTGCAAATCTGTGACCCATGCGTGACAATATAAAAATAACAATATTAACGTATGTTTTTTTACTTCGTGGATTTTCACCTTCGCGGGGGGTTCTGGAACGCAACCCCCATGATTGAGGAGGGATCACTGTAATTTTTTCTTGCTTTGTTTAAATTTTGCTCCATGTATCATCAGACTTTGTTCCCAAACATCTCCTTCAGGCACCCCAGTCATGCCATATATTTGTTGAATTCAGCACCTGATTTAAACTAACAAGACAATGATTAGCCAGAACAGGTATGCTAGGAGTCCACTTTAACAGTTGGATGGTAACTACAACTACTGCTGTGCCTTCAGGAGAAGCTTGAAAATGGCTAAGCGAACACACTTTGACAGACCTATAGATATAGATTTGTATCAACCAAACCTATAGCCATTAAGCAATAGCATTCCAATCCCAACTTTCAAGATGTGGTGTTCAAACTGACCTAAAGAAATTTGAAGAAACTGGGACAGCTGAGGAGAGAAAATGTAGCAGAATGCTGAAAAGCTGCCCGCATCTGATGAATGGTGTTTAAAGGTCATTCCTGTAGACCCTCTATACCCTGAGTGGCCCTATACTGGACTGAGCAATCGTTTAAAAATCTTATACCATATCATAAAGGCTAACTATGCCACACACTGACCCAAACAATACCCATTTGCAAGCAACAGGTGTCGACTTCACACTCCTAGTAATCAAATTGTTACAATATTTAAGGTTGACTTTTATTTTATTTTTGTGTGGTGTTTCAAAAATTGTCACAAAAATATTTGAAAACATTCTAGTAATTATTCTGTATAAGGAATACTGAAGTGCTATGCATCAATCAAAAAGTCCCAACCAGTATGATGAACCCTCCAACCAACTGAAAAATCATAACTTGAAGGCTGAAAATTGGAAAAAGAATTACACCACTCTTCTGAATTTTCATGTGCTCTTGCTTATTACTTCACAAAACAACAGCAAATATCTACAAGTGACACATCAGTACTTACATCAGATTCTCGTGATCAAAACAAGTCTAAGCACATTATTGTATGATGTATCAATCATGAGATTGAGATTAATAAGAGGAGCCGCGAGGCTACCTTTGGTAAGTACCACCTCACATTTCTGGGTCATTATGTCAGACGATACGTAGATGTCCATATATGGACAAAATGAGACAGCTGAAGCTGTGCATAATGAAAAAATACAGTATTTGAAGCAGGAGTAAACAATGTAAATAGATTCATGTAAAAGTGTATTATCGGAAATAGTTCAGAATTTCTATATGATTCAATGTGTTACGTGCAATAAAATTGTTCTGAACTTAGATCCCTGTTTGGAGCACTTTTGGATAAGGGAGAGGGACTTGTGATGCCAAATGCTGTATTTATTTCTTGTGTTATCAACATGAAACTTTAGACAAGTACAGTGGACATGTCTGGGAATGCCACAGAGGTGAAAAAAATCTGCCCTGGCATTACTTGTACTTAAAATGTACTGTATTATAAAACAAAAATTTGAAAATATTACTATGAGCATCTGTTTTTTTCCCCTAGTTTAGCAGCACTTTCTAAGTAAATGAATGTTTAAATTTGACACAAACACTAATTATAATACATGTGAGATGTTATCTGTCAGGTTTTAGTGAAAAATGGACTTTCCTGCCTTTATTTTAATACTAGCTGAAATACCGAGCGTTGCCTGGGAGGAAAATACAGTAAAGTGTTTCTTTTTAGTTGTTTGAGAAAAACATAATTAAAAAAAACACAACTTTAAAAATAAAAATAAAGGAACAAACAATAAACGCTTCCCGGGTCCTCCCTGCGTGGAGTTTGCATGTTCTCCCCGTGTCTGTGTGGGTTTTCTGTGGTGGGCTGACGCCCTGCCCGGGGTTTGTTTCCTGTCTTGCGCCCTGTGTTGGCTGGGATTGGCTCCAGCAGACCCCTGTGACCCTGTAGTTGGGATATAGTGGGTTGGATAATGGATGGATGGATAAAGACTCACTAATGTGCTTGTCTTGCGGTGTTGTATGTATGTTATCATCCAGTTGATGCTTGGAACCGGCCAACTGTATTTGATTTTAAACGCAAGAGGGACGCAATGCTGCTCAAAAATAAAGAATGCTGCCAGTCGCCTCCAGTTCACCTTCGTGTTTTTTTTCAATTGTTTGAGAAAAACATAATTAAAAAACAACATTAAAAATAAAAATAAATTAAGAAGCAAAGACTCACTAATGTCCTTGTCTTGCGGTCTTGTATGTATGTTATCATCTATTTGACGCTCGGAACTGGCCAACTTTATTTAATTTGAAAAGAAACATGGGCGCAGTGCTGCTCAAAAATAAAGAATGCTGGCAGTCCACTGGTATATACTAACTGTGTAAGCCCGTGCTGTTAAAAGCACAGGATCCTAGAAAGTATTTAAATCCTCAGAACCACTCTGGGCATCTCTCTGCTATAATGATTCATGTTGCCAAAGTGCTTGCATCATTTGTGCATTAGCAGCTAAGCGACTGTCTTTCTTAGGAGGTTTCCTTTTGCCGGTGTACTGGCCTCGCTTGCGTATCCTCGGAGTTGGAGCCCTCACCCCAACTCTACGTCTCACTTCCAGGCCGGACAGACACACACACTTCCACTTGTAGAACTCTGTTTAATTTCAAAAGCAACAGGGTTGCGGTGGCGCATAAAGAATGCTGGCTGTCACCGCCAGTTCGCCCTCTGGTGGTTGTCCTGAGTATCAACTGGATGATAACATCCATACAAGACCGCAAGATCACCCCCACCCTACCTAGAATGGGGTGGGTTATGGCTGATTTCACCCTACTGTATTTTTAGTTAACCAATGAGGAACATGTGTACAAAGTTTCATGAAAATTGCTCCAGCCGTTCGGACGTGATGCCAGAACATACATACACACATTGATTTATATATATATATATATATAGATATTTATTTTAATTTTAATAATAATAATAATAATAATTCTTTGCATTTATATAGCACTTTTCTCACTACTCGAAGCGCTCAGCAATTGCAGGTTAAGGGCCTTGCTCAAGGGACCAACAGAGCAGAGTCCCTTTTGGCATTTACAGGATTTGAATCAGCAACGTTCCGATTGCCAGTGCAGGTCCCTAGCCTCAGAGCCACCACTCCGCTTCTAATAAAAAAAAAGCCTTTTAATAATAAGGCTTTATTTTGGGGTACCCCCCGGCCCCTCAGGTGGAGATTGAAAAATGCCTCCAGGTTGTAAGGGTTTTTAAAGGACATAAGGAAACACAAGGATGTGCCTGCTCAATGCCTAGCATCATTCCTGAAAGGCAAAAAACAGAAGAATCAAAGTGTGTTCTCAGATCTCAGCCTTTGTGGCAAAATGTAGGGAAATGATTTATGCAGGGTGACACAGAAAAATGGGAACTTCTGAAAAACCCAATAAAAACAGAAGAAATCCAACAAAAAAATGTTATTGACAGCAATTGAACCACTACATCTTGCCTTTTAAGAGACAGTAATCCAAATTATCAATGTCTGAAAATTACGTCCTGCAGGTGGCGTCCTCCTGTATGTATGCATTCTTCCAATCTGCTGTTGAAGTTCCCCATTGATCGCTGTAACATCTCAGCTGGGATACCATGAATTTTGTCTTGTTTGTTTGAATTCTTTGTTTCAATTCATTCAGTGTCCTTGGCCGAGTCGTGTAGACCCGACTCTTAAGGTAGCCCCACAAGAAATAATCACAAACGGACAAATCCGGTGATCTTGTGGGCCAGGGAATGTCACCGAATCATGAGATGACACGGTTACCAAACAATTCTCGCACAGCTGCCATTGATTGTCTTGCAATTGATTACTAAATTACTAAATGGCGAGATTGTTTACAGCTCAAGGTCCCTGTTCCGCAGTACTGCCAACTGTACATGGCTGCCACTACACATTTCAAAAGTTCCCGTTTTTCTTTGTCACCCTGTACATTTAACTGGCTGAAAAATCTGAAATTTTACAGAAGCATTTAAAAGCCAGTCCTGAATGCTTTATTTGATTCCGGGGACTATAAATAAATAAAGGGAATATAACTCATAAGTTTGTGCCCTCTTTATAAGAGAAAGAAAAAAAGGAAGCAAAGTCAGCTCAGAAGTATCTTTTGAGTTGATTGTTATTGCCCTAAGTTCTTATATATATTATTTATTAATTATGACTAATTTTCTTTGTGAACACAAGCTCTAATGAATTCTTTGTTGGGACCCAGCTGGCCCACAAAATTGAGTTTTTTCTGTTGTTCATTGCCAGGTAAAAATAGTTATAAACAAATAAATCACCTGGTAAAAACAACATTGTTTCTAATGTTTTCAAAGAACTAGCTATTATATGTGCAACAATTCAAATTTGCAGAGTTTGGCAGTCACTGAAGGGATTTCTAAGGATTGAGAGCTGTTAAACATTTACCATTATGCAAAAATATGATCAGGATGACTTTATCAAATACTCTTTAGTCACCCCAAAATGTATTTCAGGTAAATTAGGGAAAGTGTTTATAACACACAAGGTAAAGAAAACAGTTACAATATAGGCACTATAGTTGGCAACTAAAATGGCTTTAGGCAGAAGAGATCCTGTATAATTAAAATGGTGAAGGAAACAAATAAATGTATAAAAGCAATAGACCAATCATTATTATATACCCTATTTTTCAAAACACTTTTGATGTGGTACCACATAAGCAGTCTACAATTAACACAGACTTAATATGCAGTGGGTTGATCTGTAGAGAATTGGCTTAAACAGAAAATAAGACATCGTAAAATGTAACAAACTAACATCATTTGCCAAGTCAGTATAAGCCATGCAAATAAACTTTGACAAGATTCAGATAGAACATGTGTAAGGCGTAATGTAAATGAATGCAAAGGATTCATAAGCTTTTCAAGTTTAACATGTTAACCTTTTTTTTCAAATTAATGAAATTTACACATCTTCCACTGCATTAGTCTCCTTCATGCATGCAATCTTTCACTAGAATAGCAATTAAATTATAACCTGTGGTGTGGAAATCCACTTTATGCAAATATCTTGAGGCTATTTCTGGTAACTGAGATATGGGAGGTAGACTCCCTGCAAAACTGTATTTGATTAAGCAGATTAAATAAGCAGATAGATGGATGATACAAGTCTGTGAAGGGAGAAAGTAAGGTGAATGCAACTAGTTGTCTTAAATGAAATCTTCAACAAAAACATGAACACAAGAGAATGTATAAATGTCACAGAGACAGCGACTGGGCTAAGAATCCTACCCCTCTCCCTGGAGCTGTGAGGCTAACTACTTCCCCCTGGGGAATATTCTAAGCATTATTAACAAAAAGGCTTAAATGGGAATTAAGATGCATTTTCATTTGAAGAACAGAAAAAAGGCAATCTAAGAATGTTTCTTCTCTGCTCAACAAAACTTGAGTTATTGCAATACAAGCTGTGACAAAGACAAGTCAGAACACACCATGCGGAATGCTTTCTGTATTCTCTGTGTCTAGTTTGTGCTCACAACCAGACTGAGAGTTAAGCCTATAGCAGTATGACTTTAACAAATCTGCTTCTTACTTTAATTGTGAAAAATACAAGTTGAGTGAACGTCTCCGTATGTGTTTTGCATGCCATAGATGGCTGATTAAGCATTCTGAATGGAAGAAAGCGAGGAATGGAACCTGGAAGAAAATATAGAATGTTCTATGTATAGGAGGAATAGGTGACATTGCACATACCAGAAGAACCTGAGTATTACCATCCATCCATTATCCAACCCGCTGAATCCGAACACAGGGTCATGGGGGTCTGCTGGAGCCAATCCCAGCCAACACAGGGCACAAGGCAGGAACCAATCCCGGGTAGGGTGCCAACCCACCACAGGACACACACAAACACGCCCACACACCAAGCCCAATTTAGAATCGCCAATCCACCTAACCTGCATGTCTTTGGACTGTGGGAGGAAACCGGAGCGCCCAGAGGAAACCCACACAGACACAGGGAGAACATGCAAACTCCACGCAGGGAGGACCCGGGAAGCAAATCCGGCTCTCCTAACTGCGAGGCAGCAGCGCTACCACTGTGCCACTGTGCCGCCCACCTGAGTATTACCTTGATACAAAATGAAGCCTAGGAGGAAGTGCCAGAGGTGGCAATTCCTCCTTTCTATTAGTGGGCAAATAGTCTCAGTAAAGTATATGGGAATGTGGTACCACTCGGGGAATCTAAATTTGAGAGACTTGTGCTTTATGAACAGTAGGAGGCTCAGGGGTGCCGGGTCTTCTAACCTGTTATTCAAGAAGAAAATTTAGTATTTCCCCTTACCATAGAAGTGAATCTTGGGCTTGACTGTAAATTTACCACAAATGTAGCTTATTGTTGCCTTATGGAGGAGCACTGTCAGGGCAAGAGTGGGACAAGCACTCAACTGGCAGAAGTTAGAGAAGTCAGACTCAAAGTAAGAGTGAGATGAGAGATGAGAATGTCACAACTTTTTCAATATTACTATAAAGTGGTATTGAAAAGGTCAAAAGAGCCACGTGAGGTGAAGGTACTTTAGAGCAAAAACAGGACCCATGGTCTGAATATAGATGTGGTCAGTAACAATTAAAGGACAAGGAAAGGTAAACAAATCTAAAAGGAATCAACAAGAACAGTCAGGTAAAACCTTTTCAGAAAGAGAACAGTTACCAGGGAAACCTGCAAGAAAAAAAGGAACCTTTTAATTTTTTTTTTTTTCAAAGCAAAGTTTAGGCCATAATACAACATGTGCCTCCACCTATCCCCTTATAAAAATGTGGAGTTACAGCAACCAAAACCCCAAATATTGGAATGATAATATCATTGTTGTAAAAAACTAAAATGGTAAAACTAATAATTAAAAGTACATTGTAATGAATTTCATGGGACCATAAAGATATTTTCTTATAACGAATATGAGGAAGATACATATCCTATTGTGACTGGGGTCACTGGCAATTTGCCATCTCTAATGGTAGCGGCGCAAGGACATCTCCTTAGCTGCTCTGCTGGGACTTATCACATAATGTGCTTGTCACACGATGTTTACAACATTTAACACCCAACCTAGACTCACCTTTCTGTCTCTCATGCAACAAAATCTGTGACCTAAGCTTGACAATACCTGTATAAAAAAAAGAACTTCTTAAAATGCAAAAAATATTTTATTTGAAAATGAGACGTTAGATGTAACTTCTTTTTTATATAGGAATACAGGTATAAATACAGAGTGAAAATGAGAGGTTAGATGTAACTTTTTTTTACCGAAATACAGGTATGAATACAGGAAAAAAATGAGACGTTAGATGAGCATTTTTTTATAGAAAAAAATTACAAACACGCTTTTATTTTTTTTTTGTTCAGGTCGCAATGCCCAATCTTTAACTTTGTCTTCTGTTTTTTTTACGATCCTTCAAAATTTGAGAAGCCCTATGAAACTCAAATAGCGCAGTATCTGCACACAACACAACTACCCACATAAATGCTTGGTGGAGCAGTGACTGACTTCTGGTCAAAGGTATTCATGTACCAGGTATACTTACAAGTAATGTTGAATCTGAACATTGGCAATCAATGAATAGTACAGAAAACCAATAACAATCAAAAACCACATCCAGAGTTGAGCAGAGATTCACACAGAGGTTAACTTTAATTTACTGAAACTTATCATTATAGTTTTAAATAGGTTCTTAGTCTACTCCACCACTAAACAC
The DNA here is from genome assembly GCA_026402145.1 of Polypterus bichir lapradei. Lineage (NCBI taxonomy): Eukaryota > Metazoa > Chordata > Cladistia > Polypteriformes > Polypteridae > Polypterus > Polypterus bichir. The sequence continues at coordinate 47,518,016 of JANRMT010062813.1, read as the reverse complement.
CAATGTTATGATTGATTATCTTAACAGAGTCACAAGATTCTTTATAATATGGTTCTGAGTATTATTGAGGCACAAAAGCCCCTCCATCATGCCATGGAGATAAAACTGGGAATATAATTTATATTGCATAATCTGTTTGAATTAATGCCTAAATAATTTCTTAGATATCGTAGTAATAGTAAAAGATCATTTTAAATGATTTACAATATTTATAACACATCCTAATATTAAAAAAGAAGCAACAGTTTCCTAAAAACCATGCTGTCACTTTGTGCCTATATTTCTCATCTCTTTTGAAGGATTTTTACTTCACATTCAGTCACAATTGCAATATGGCCATCTCCCAAGATCAAAATAAAACATCTGAATGAATTAAACACTAATGTAATGCATTCCACCAGATTGTGCCATGCTTTTATCTGTTCTCACAGGTTCCTTAGAATAGAGAAAATATAACATCCAGTTCTGCATATGGTGACCATACACTGCAATTAACAGATACTTCACATCGGCAGCATTTTCAAAGATATGTTAAGCTCTAATTCACTACATAAATGCATCTTTACCGCTTCCATGCTGGCAACTTGAGAAATAATCATTTTTAAATTTAGGACAGTTCAAACAGAATGAACTAAAACATTATGCATTCTAAATGGTTTTAGTATTACATTTGTAAAATATTTACAGTAATGCCTGTAGAAATGGCCCATGAGAATGGAGGCAGTCAGAGACCTCTGGATGGCTGTAGCATTTGTGTCCAATTCCCGGTTTAATGATTTTAAAATGTGCATTCTGCCAGTAAATGGTGGCAGCAAACCATGATGGACTTGATTGCATTGGGTCATCACATTTTTTTTTGCTTGAAAAATTTAATGGTGATTTACATTCACACACTACTTGAATTTTGACTTCATACCTTTTCAGTTCAGTATATGTACTTGAATTTTCCATAGACATCTTATGTGAAAAATTAGGTTGCTGTTGATTTTGACCCAGAAACGAGTTTTGAGTCTTCTATAATATAATGCATATCTATCAGATTTCAGAACAGTCTTATAGCGGGCCCCATGAAATATTATTCTGCTGTTTAAATGTTGTATTTGTCTGCCCTTTTCTGTGTACAAAAACAAGTTCCACATTAAATTCTTACATCTGTGTTACAAGAACAACAATAATTTTCCATATACATACCCCTTTGGAGGAGAGATTTCTGTTTGTACATACATAGTCCCGGGTTGCAAAGTTTAATAAGGACCATTCATTTCAAGTAAATAAACAAAGAAATCAGGACCTACATAGGGCACACCTCATCTTTAATTGTCATTATCATCAGCTGTAAAAGAGAAAATCTGACAACAATTCTCATCCTGATTGCCTGTGTCAGTAACGTCTCTTTCTTTTGTTCAGAATTCACTTTCCATTACTGTCGGCTTGTTCTTACTATTGAGTTTTTCTCTTTTTTTGCTCTCTCTTCAGCAAAGGTATGTTTCTACTGGGTCATCTGTATAGTTTTATCTTAAGGATTTGCTGGCTTTCATTCAGTTCTCATTCATTATAGGTACAGTGCATGACATTGGACTTTATGTATTTTGTTTCCAGTAAATTAGATGTAATTTTGTACTTGGTGTCTTCAGTTAGGAGAAAAGAGAA
>JANRMT010062813.1:47483694-47499509 GCA_026402145.1 Polypterus bichir lapradei | reverse complement strand
TATATATATATATACTTGTATATATCTGATCATATATAAAATCATGGCTTACCAATTTGGCTGTATTTATTGTCAACTACCGAATTGTTTGTGGGAAGTGTATCGTTGGAAAGAAAAAATGGAATATGGTTTGGTATAGCACAGTCCGAACTTTCCTGAAGTATCAGCTTAATCGTGTAATTATTTGAATTAAATTTGTGAGACTTGCTGTTACAAAACTTTTTCATTTTACAGAATCTGAAAACATTTCATACCATTTGAAATGTAAACATTGGTTATCCATCAAATACATCAAATAGCACATACATACATTTAACTTGGAGATAGCATTTAAATGAACTGCACATGAAAGACATCGATTTTCTCTTGTTTTGGAAATATAGACACTTATTTAAAGGCACACACACCAAAAATTGCCTTTCTACTTTTACATAGGCGTGCAGATTTTTGGGCAATGATATGCTACTTTGAAATAGGCCTGGGCGATATATCGAGTTTTTAAAAAATATTGACATATTTTCATATGAGATACTGTAGATTCCGGAATATAAGCCGAAAATTTCGTCCTAGATTTTTGGCTTGGAGTTTGGAGGCTTATACAACGAGTATCATTTCAGATTCAAGATTTCCAGCGTAATGCCGGTTTTGCCGATGAATACGGAAGTAATTAATGATGAAACCACAGTGCCATCTTTCAGATGTAGAAGTAACTTTGCATGCCGGTACTTTAAATTAAATAAAGAATTTATTCAAAAAAGTGTTTTAGTTGTTGATTTTGTTAATAAAATTTATAATAACTTATCGGGAAGTTTAAAATAAAATACCGACTGTAAATGTCACTATAAAAAATCCTTGAATGAAGAAATCGCCAATCCTCTTACCGCTGCCGTACAGTAATTAAGATGAATGAGTATCGTAATTGAATTTAAAGATTAGGATTAGTAAGATTTGATGAATAATTAGTTACTGTTCGGCATAGTAAGTTTCGATCCATTATGAAACAAAAAAAAAATAAGATTTTATATTTAATATATAATTATAATTTTATTTACAATGATCCTGGGTAAATTATTATTCAATTTTACAAAGCAATTTAATACTGTTCACAAATAACTTCATAACAATACATGATTAATAATTCATGTCAATTAGTTTACTAATTATCAGTTGAATAACAATTATATTGTCTTTGAGACACAATTACCGCGGGTATATACACAATCGCTGACTAATTGTCATGGTTCAATCACTATGTAAACTCTGAAAAACTCGTATACACTAATATATATGAATTTAATACTTACGACGCACTAAAATCCATTGAATTCTTCATCATCGCTATCCTCCCAACCGAATAACACATTCCAGTCCTCTGGACAAATCATATCATCATACATGTTGTACTCCTCGGTATCGTCGATAAGTTGGGCGAGAGGCACATCATCATCATCCTCCCATAACATATCATCTTCCATACCGTCCATGGCATTACTGATGGAACATTTTTTGAATGATTTTATCACAATCTCTGGTTCGATCTCAGCCCACGCCTCGACAATCCACTCGCACACAGTTGCCAAAGGTGCAGCACGCATGTTACCAGCAGCGGTAAACGTCTGCAACCCAGACAGCATCCAAGTGTTCCACTTTTTGCGCATTAAGTCCTTGAACGGTTTGTTCAGGCACACATCCAAAGGCTGAAGTACGGAAGTTAATCCACCAGGAATAACTGCTATGTCTGTGTTAACTTTATTTAACTCCGACTTAACATGGTCAGCTAAATGTGACTTAAACATATCCCACACAAGAAGAGCATGTTCACGTAACATCCCACCAGGACGACGACTCCACACCTCTTTAATCCACTTTTTACAACCATCCTCATCCATCCACCCTTCTCTTGAACATGAACAACCACTCCACAGGGAAATTTCTCCTTCTTTGGCAACGTTTTTCTTTTGAAGATCACCATTGGTGGTAACTTTGTCCCATCAGCAAGGCAACATAACACAACAGTAAAATGCTGTTTTTCATGACCAGTTGTCTTGACAAACACAGTCTTCTCTCCTTTCTGGTTAACTGTCTTGTTACTAACAACATCAAAAAACATAGGCGTTTCGTCCATATTTGTGATCTTTGTGAGCGGGTATTCATGTTTCTTTTGGTGCTTAATAATGAAGCTTTGGAAGGCAGTAATTTTATCATCTAAATCTCGAGGAAGCTGTTGAACCATCTTCGTTTTTGTTCGTAGGACTAGACTGTGGCGACTCATGAAACGAGTGCACCAGGATCTCGACGCCTTGAAGTCTACAGCATCACCTTTATTCTTCTCAGCCCATTTTAAAGCATGCAGACGTATCAGGTCACGAGTGATGATGTAACCAGATGCATGATGTTCGTTAACCCAAGTGACCAGTTCTTCTTCCAGTTTCGGCCATTTACAGGATCGACCACGGTTGGAGCACTTAGTTCTCGGCATGGCTTTTAAAGATGTTTCAGCCTTCTTCCATTCTCGTACTTGTTTCTCGTTGATGCCAAAGTGATGAGCTGCTGCACTGTTATTTGATTCATTAGCAAACTTTACAACTTTCAACTTAAATGCGCTGTCATATTTCATACATTTTTTCATAGGTGTAGTCATCTTTTTTTTAACAAAAAATTTTATGTATTACCAGGTATATTTTTATTCACCAATAATGTTTTTAAAAATATAATACTGTTATACATAAACATTTACAGTATTGCGTATTTAAGTTAATCAAATTTATAACGAGTCTCCGGAAATCCACCCGCAGATGTACCGTATTTGCGTATATAATTTCAACACAAAGGTTTCATTTTACCAAACTTCTCCGCAATCACTTCTTGGTTTCCATCAAAAATGCCGGCAGTCTCAAATTCTCGCCAATAAACATGATAAATATACCTGAAGAGACACTTTTAAGGAAATTTAGAAAATTTTGCTTGGAGAAGGGGGTCGGCTTAAATACCGGTCATCGGCAAATACATGTAATTTAGTAGGTAGAAATGGGGGTCAGCTTATATACTGAGTCGGCTTATATTCCGGGATCTACGGTATACGAAGAGACAATATTGTTTATATCGAGTCAATGTTGTGTTAAAATTATTCTTGTACAGCTGCCAGTTCACCTTTCTCTTCTCCCTGTTTGTCTCTTGCACAGCTTTACCCTGCCCCACCTCTTTCCCTCTCTAAACACAACTCACCCCTCCCCCACCACTTCAAGGTAAGTCCTGCAGGCAGCGACAGGATGGAGATGGATAAAGACATGAACAAAGCATTCGAAGAAGAGCTGGTTGGTAAAAAGAAAAACAATGGCTCAGTTATTTGGAGATGGTCCAGGTTCAAAGTGTCAGATGAGCAGCAGAATAATGTATTCGGTACAGAACACAGAAAACAAGTCCTGACAAAAGCTTCGAGTGCTACTAATCTTTTCCACCATTTACAACTGCGCCGTAAAGTGCAATACGAAGAGTGTGTCTGTAGCCTAGACCGTGAAGCCTTCCCAGCCTCCTGCCCCGAAACAAACCACATTACAAAACACATGTACCCGTGCTGTGCTTGAGAGAAAAAGTGAGAAGTTGGGCAACAATACTAAAGCAGTGGCTTATCATACTTTATCATTGATTTTTTTCCCCTTTTTCTGCAATTTTTGCAAAAAAACTCAGGCTTCTATAAAACACACAAAGCAATAGTTTATTACATAAATCAACATAAAACTTTGTTGCTGCATGCTATGTACTGTCGCTGCGTGTTAGAGATCTGGCAGCTGCAGTGGCTGAGGATTGATCAGCTGATGCCACTATATCACTTTTGTATCAGATCTCAATCTCCAGATCACTTGCACCAAATCATAGTCCAACAGGTCAGAGTCCAATTCAAACTAATACAATATATGTAAAATGTCATCCACTGAGTATTTTGCTTTGCACATTAGCTTCACTGTCTTGCCTAATATCGATGCCATTCTAGACGTTGTTTGCTCTTTGCTACTCACACACATGCAGGGATACGACGTCAAGTCAACAAGTCTAATAGTCCTCCAAACAAAGAGGGTCTACCTATAAAGTAAAGGTGAGTTTTATCGACACTTATCGACATACCCAGAAGCAAGCAATTGCGGTTAAGGGTCTTGCTCAAGTACCCAAAGAAGTGTTCCGCTGGTCACCAGCAAATCCTTAACACCAGAGCCACCACTCTACTTAAGAAGAGAGAGGGATGCATTTCAAATTCAGAAGTGTTTGAGATTGAAAAGGTCTAAAAATATACACCTGTTTCACTAATTTGCTGGTGATTTTACCAAAATAGTTTAACTAAAACTATTTGTAGGTTACACATTACACAACACAGTTTACACACATGGTTAAATCTTATACATCCCTACTAAACACAGATGGATGTTTATTTTCCTTTGAGTGAAGTTAACAAACAAAACCACCGCTACCGCCTCTTTACATAAAAATGAAAACTATTTTTGTGCATTACAGGACATGGTATGGATGATGCCCTCATCACTTGGGCCATTACTCTGTGTAAGAAAGTTGTCACTTATTCTGTTTTGTTAGTTGTTACGTGTTTTTTTATTTGCACAAAGTCCTATATGTTTGTATAGGACTACACACAGGAGGAAGCACTTTGGTAAAGAAGGAACTCTCTGCTTCAGTGGAAACCCACTTTTAAAAGTCGGCCTTTTGTTATTTTTGCTCTGTGTCTTTTCTGTTCACATTTTCTTAATTGCACAGCTGAGAGTCTTTTGTTATGCAGGAAACATTATTTAGTTTTATTCAAGGAGCATTATTATTTAATATATGCTGATAGTTTATTTTTTAGCCATTTCTCATGTACATCTACAGCTATATGTTAATAAAAGGGCCTGTGTGACTGTTGAGACATGTGGCTTTGACTCAGAACTGTCTTTTTGTTATTACTTTATGAGGAGAAAAAATACAGAGATATATATTGTATATCAACATTTAGCTAAAACATATCAGGATGTGATTTTTGGTCAATATTGCCTAGCCCTACTTTGAAACTTCAATCCTAGAAACAGAAGTAATCATACTGTGATCACTTACACTTCAAAATATTCCACAGAGTATATTTAGTTGATCCTCTTTTGTGTACAGTGTGCAGAACTGATGCTGTGGCCTTGGGCAGACTGACACCACTGACAGATACCCCTGTATGTATTTCAGATTTTGGTAGAGTTACTGACTCTTCACAGCACACACTTCCTTTCTCTTTCTCTGTCTTCTCACCAATAATTCTTAAGTTCCTTAACACACAAGCACAAATGCACTTCAAACCATCATAACATTCTAACAAGTCTTTAATCCAATTAATGGTCAGTGTAGTGGAGCCTATCACAGTAACAGTGAACGCAAGGTAGAAATCTAATCTTGAATGAGCTACAGTTCATTGTTGAACCAACTCCCACAAACACACACACAGGGCCAGTTTAAAGCAGCCAGTTAAAGTAAAATGCACATTTTTGCAATATAGGAGAAGAACCAGAGTATGCAGAGTTAAACCCACATAATCAAAAAGAGAATGTGAGAATTTTTCTCATACATTGACTGGAAGTAGGGCTGGAACCACAAAGCACCATAGATCCCCCAACCCCCGCCGATACTTAATGTATTAGGCAGTGGTTCTTAAACTATAGCAAGTCACTTTCAGCTTTTAGCATTGGATAAATACAGATAGTTAAAAGCTAAACATTTGTCTGGAATCACACAATAACATTATAAAACAATTTTTTGTTGCATACTTATTGCTGTAAGACACAGAAGATTCTATCTGATACTGAAAAAATAAATAAATAAATATATATTACACAAAAATGAATACATTATTTCACAAACACTTTGGTTGCTTGATTTTGGTACCATTGTTTATTTGCATTCAATTTGTCCTCCAGCTCAGTTGTATGTGGTTTATGCATACATGTAGTTGACAATCCAGAGCCTAAAAACAACTTTAACAGCACTGGTCATTATTCCAATATAGGATATGGAGAGAACATGAAAACTACAATGTGACAGTTATTAGGCTGGGATTTCAACCCAGGCTCCCAAAATTGTGACGTAGCAGCACATTCCAATGGTCAGCTAGTGAATGTACTTTTCATTCCAGTAGCTATATTTACAAACTAATATAATACATTCACAAGTGGCACATACTAGTATATTCTGTAATAGTTTTTGCTGTTCATTGATGCTGGCAGTGTCATAAAAGTGCATTTATCCATACTTCCATCTCATCCTTCCAATTTCCCAAATTCAAAATTCCCAAATTGTATTTATTAAAAGTGATAACTTGAACTACAGTATATTGAACAACAGACAGTAAGTTGTTGCCATATATGTAGAGAACTGTAATTGTACAAGAATATTTTTGCATCATATATGTCATGGCAACATCTCACATTACTCAGTCAGTAAGTGATATGTAATTCATAGGTGCAAGGGGTATTAAGGGTACTTCAAATCACCCAACAACAGGACACAGCATCTAAAGGCTGCAATTAGCAACATTATAAATATACTAGTCATTTAAGGGTGAATTAAAAGTCACACCCAATGAATATTTGTAAAACCTGTGCAATGAGGATAATGAGTTATCTTGACTAAATATACAAACATTTCACCAACAGTCAAGCATCACTCTATTTTGGCATCAAAGCAGATTCATCTCTTCATCTGTTGAACCTGAAAATAATGACTCCTGGCCAAAAGTGTACTTCAAATATTTATTTTAAGAGATATAAATGTCCATTTATGTTTTATAAAACTAGCTTAACTCTCTCAGGGTACTGTTTATAATAATGATGGCAACCAGACACTCATTTTCAGTATGTAAAGTTTGAAACTATTCTTACTGTCTGATGTTATTAGGAGTTATAAACAAAAAACATATGCTATCATTTAAAGCAAAAATATATACCAACAATATATATTGTGTGCCACAAAATTATTTCAGTCAGGGTGTATTAGACTATCTGTGGTCTTTTTGGGGTAGGGCAGTAGGGATGCATTATCAGGATGCTGAGCTCATGGACCCTTAGTGAGAAAAATAAATCAATAATTCATGTGCTGTTTGGCATTGCCTTGACTGTTTAGTACTGAAAAAATGTGTGGTGGCTCTAGTGTTAATTTGAAGATCATACCTTGCTCTGGCAGTTATTATGTCCCCAGGTTTATCTGTTTATTGTTCCTGAATTGTGAGTCCTGTTTCTGCAAGCCATGCTTTCTTTGGTCCATGTGGCTTTTTCATTTCTATTTCTCCAGATAAGGAATAATCAACTTTAGTACTCTTATGATTTTAATCACAAATAAGGATAATGTGGGTAATAAAACTGAAGCTAATATGCTTAACTGTAATGGGTAAGTAGTTGTTGAGTTTGCTGAGAAAAGTAATTTTGTACTTTTTACTTAATTTGCTTGTACACAGTCAAGAGTATTAAAATTATCCACAAAGCTACTTTTGAAAATCAGAACAGAATTCCTGTTTCTACTAGTTAAGAATCTCCTGAGTGATGTGGACATGGCTGTGTGTGTTCAATATGATGCAGTGACATCTCAATCAAAGTTCCTATTGCCATCAGAGTCAGATCTGGCTGCCCATGACAATAAAATCAGCAAACATTCTTGAAAATTAACAAATGGATAAATTCCTACTATGAAGATTTGCTTTGTCAAAGAAAAATCACTACACTCTCTCAGCATTTCTCCTCCTACTCTTTACTTATGGATGTCTCACTCACTCTCTCTCTCTCCCTTAGGGATGATGCCAGTTATTTTCTTTCTCCTAAAAGCCTTCACCCACTTATACATATTCATCTGTTTTATATTCCCGCATTCTGCCTTCAGCAATGCATAAAACCACAGGAGCTTCATTTTTTTTTCTTTTTTTCTTTTTACTGGTTGATATAGCACATTCATAAAAAATAATTATATAATTCTGAACCTCATTTTTTTAAGACACATACAGTTGTATTATAAATCCTGAAAGTCTGCTCTTGCTTACCATCAGTTTGAAAGCTATCAGCCACTCAAGAATCCTTTCTTTAGAAAGATAAGATTAGTAAATATAATTTCTTATCTAATTAAGAAAAATCAGTGCAGCAGTTTTGACTTCTTTCCAGAAAAACTTTAAATTGTATTTTCCCAATTAGTTATGTGCTCAGTTTATTAAGATTTCTTATGAAACTGAAAGGAAAAAGAGTTCAGCATTCCAATTCATTTGAAATGTGCTTTTGTTTAACTCATGAATAATCTGTTACCATGAATTTTGGAAAATTTTCTAAATTCTCTCCCAAACTATTTGCAGGCAGCAGGCAGCAGATTCTTGTCCATGAGTAGTCTCTCATGCTTTTATGTGTTTATTCCATAAAAGCCATTGCCACTTTTAATTATTGGACTTGTGGGAGTTGTGTGCTCTGCCATATTCTGATTGGCAACATACATTAATCTGCAATCTATAAGCAAGCACAGTTACACTCCCGTATTTATTCTAATCATATTTCAATAACTAAGCACCTAAATCTACACATATCCTGGGGCCTCATGCATAAACGATGCATACGCACAGAAATGTTGCGTAAGAACTTTTCCACGTTCAAATCGCAATGTATAAAACCTACACTTGGCGTAAAGCCATGCACTTTTCCACGGTACCTCATACCATGTCGTATGCAAGTTCTCCGCTCAGTTTTGTAGACTGGCGGCACCCAGCGTCAAAGCAGTGCTACTGTTACTGTGTGGTTTATCTTTATTTCTTAGAGCCGCGGCTTTATAAATACACTGAAACTAACCGCATATTGTTTATTAGTGTAATGCATCTGATTGTAATTAACTTGTAACAATATAATGGTCCAGGGAATAGCCATAGTATTCCAAATACCATAACTGCTTTAACGTTGTTACTCTCACTGCACCTTTTTTTTCTTCTTTCAGCTGCTGTTAAGGGTTGCCACAGCGGATCATCTTTTTCCATATTACTCTCACTGCACCACTCAGAGTATTTATATCACTTTAACTGAGTTTGGAATCACAGCAGCAGCTGATCGGAAAGAGAAATATCGTTATACAGCATCAAGCCCACCCTGCCTCAGCCACGGCAAAACGTTTCAAAGCCTTTCCTGTACGGATGTCGCGGTTCAGAAACAGTCCATCAAGTGCTCCTTGTAGAACTGTTTGTACTTATAAGTACAATTACCCCACTGTAAACTTGCACTACAGTTATAATATTGCACAACCTGCACCACTTTATAAAGCGTGTATTTACATATGATGACGATATCATTTTTAAGATGAAATGCAGCAAAATATGTTGATTATATTATATAGATAAAACTTTAACTTCATTTAAATAATCTGTATTGTTAATAATTAAACATGTGAGGACACGGTGCCGCAGAGCTAGCTAGTTCACGAATTGATCCTACCTTGTGCTGTATTCTTTCTGGGGCTGACACGACACTGGAAGGATAGATGGATAGAATAATTAAACTTGTACTACAACTATATTTCAATGTTCCTTAAAAGTTTTCAAGAATCGTCATTGTAAGCTTACAGATGGCTTAACGTCTATTACAGAGCTGATTGTGTGGCGATTGGGTATGTGGAGAAAGAAAAGCAAGGACAGGAATTGGAGATTAGTACGTTTAAAAGAGACAGTACTGCTATAATAATTTCATCTAAGGTCGCGCACAATCACGCACTGTATTCCTCTGTTTAATAACATGCTTTAACTCCTACCATCATGAAAAAGATATCACGTATACATCTCAGTATTTTAATTATTCAGAGAGCTGTAATATCACGAATGTAATGGATTCTGTGTCCTGTCGGAGAAAGAGAAAGCGGAAGCACGTAATGATTCACACACATAGAGCAAAAGATCAAATACAAAACAAAGCATTTAACGTGCTACTTTAATTACGATGTGATTTGAGAAACTGGTTAATTGAACGATTTTAAGATGAAGTTTATGATGTTCTACTTTAATTACAAAATAAACTATGAAATTAAAGTGGAAATTTCGAGAATGAAGTTGACATTTCGTGCTTTTTTTCTACTGTGTGCCTTTTTTTTTCTCTGTACCCTAATAAGCTTTCATATGACACTCAGATGGTGGGCTACAACTCGCCTTTTCACGGCGACTTTGATATGTGACAACTTCTTTTTTATTTTGGGCACTGTGTGACTATGTCAGGCGATCAGCTTCCTTTTGTTGTTTATACCAATGTTTAAACCAATAAATAGTACATTTTTCTTTGCCTCCACTTGGTATTCGCTGAAATTCTTCCATTTTTCCTCTTGCTTTTTCCATTGTGTTTTCACAGAAGGCTGAGCTTAAGGGCGATTTATATTGATTTGCATATTCATAGAGGCGTAATTCTGGGAGGAGTTGGGGGACGGGGACAGAAGGCGCGTGCACGAGCGATACTTTTCATGCTGACTGGGATTTATGGAGCAGAAGAATGTGGAAGTTGGAGTATGCACAGATTCCTGCATCTAGATTTTTCTGTGCGTAAGCACATTTCGGCTTCTGTGCTTACGTCATGTTATAGTGCGAATTCTACGCACGGCGTAATGCATGAGGCCCCTGGACATTAGAGATATGTTTAACATCATAAAAACAAGCCAAGACAGAAGGCTGAGAATTGAACACTTTAGCTGTGAGGCAGCAGTGCTAACCAATGCTAACCATTGAGGTAATGTACTACAGTAAATTTACTAAAGTCAACTTAGTCAATGATGTGTAAAATGAAATTTGATATCCTGTGCATTTTCTTTTTGCTTCTGACATCTTTATCATCCAAATTCTGTAGTGTAGGAGTATATATATTTCTGTAGGGAAGGAAAGACCAAGGAACTGCAAAGATGTTTGTCTGGAAATGAAATAGATGGTGTTGTGCATTCAGTGTGGCTGTATTTATTACTACATCATTTAATTTCACCATTTACTGTACAAATATTATAGTGTAATCAATTATTAACTATGAAGATTTTCCATTGACAGTGAGTAATTTACTTTTAAATACAGTCCATTCCTTAGTGAGCCCAAGCATCCTATGGTGCGATTGCTGTATTTCCCTTTTAAATTCAATAATGGGAGACAAATAACTCTATAAGAAGTTTTTCATTTTTTTCATTAAAGTTCTGAGGTTAAATGCCAAAAAGATCCATATGCATATAATGTGACATTTTCAACAGACATCCTGATAAAGTGACCTGCTAATCAGGTGATTTATCCTTCAAAATTATACAGAAAAACAATCATGAGACAAATAAATCAACCAAAAATAAATGAACAAGTAAAAAAGTAAATGGTTAACTAGATAGATAGACGGACCACACATTAATCACAGATTCTGAGGCTTTTCTCAACAGAACAGTGGATACCCGCACTTCTCTGTCAATCGTGTATATTGTCTCAGTTCCTATTTTAGAATCTGAAGAGTTGCTTTTTTTCTTATGACCTTTAAGAGCTGTCATTTTCTTTATTTCATTGACTCCAGCTACGTTAGCAGCAAAATATTTCAGTAACTTTAGCTTTTAACATAATTTACTGTGAAAACCTATGATTTTTTAAAAAAATGGATTTCAGTTAAATGGATCCAGGAAGCTTATCTTCAATTTCAGAGTGACCCAAACAAGACAAAAAAGAATTTTTTTTTTAATCTTTTAAATTTATATGACTGCTATTACGTATATTGTGCAGACGCAACTATTACTTGTTCCAAATAAAAGATGTCAAGATGACGGAAGGAAATTTGGGTAGAACTGATAGATAAATAAATAAAAGATTGTCAGAACATAAATGTTTTATTGGAAGAGCAGTTATGCATTCACTTTTGGCTTCTGTTTATAACAGATCCATTTTGTTTATAAGCTGGAAGGAAATGTGATAAAATATGTTGAATGGGGAGAAGAAAAGGAGATACTAGTCTTCCTGCTGAGGCAAGCACTTTGAACGCTCATTTTCAAGATGTGAGGAAAAAAGAAATTCATTTCATTTTTTTAATATGAAAGTTAGTAGTTGCCACCTCTTTTTAAGGTTGAAACATGTGAGTATCATTTTTGAATGGGTTGCATTTCCTTCCTGAATACGTTGGTTCCCTGCAGAAGTTTTACTGTCTTCCAAATGCATGCTAGCAGGATGTTTCTACATTGGCTCAGTGTACATGATCATGCCTTGGACTGTCATCTCTTTCAAAACTGGTTTCACCCTTTTATAAAGTTCAGTTTCAGCTGCATGAATCCTTGACTTGAAACAATCATATGTAGAAAAAGCAAACAAAGAATGGATTTTTAAAGTAAACCAGATGATATAGCAGGGATTAAATCTGTGAACTCTCTGACTTTTTGCTGTGCTGATTTCTTGATCATAACTTCTACAGTCATTTTTATTCTGTGTATTAAGACTGATGATTTAATGCATACATATATTGGATTAGAGAAGTATATTTGATGCAGTGACTAACATTAGTTCACCATAGATCCAATATTCTGGGTTGGAATCCTTTTACTAGTTGCTTTATGTGTGGTGTTTGCACATTCTCCTCCTGTCTGCATGAGTTTTTTTCTTTTTTCAGTACATGGGTTTTTACTCAAAGGCATGCATGTTTGGTTAATTGGTGGTTCTGTTGACCCAACTTCTTCTAACTTGTGGGCGTGAGTGGTCTCTGTGTTAGATTGGCACAACATCTTTAGTTGATTTCTTCCATGCTCCTACCGCTACAACTCTGAACTGGATTTAGCAGGTTTTAGTTATATATGGAGAGATAAGGATTTTTGGCAGAAATAGTATTTGTTTTAATTAAACTTATTATTTTTTAATAAAGTCCATCTCGTCTTATCATATGTGTTTAGTATATACTGTATGTTAAAGACATTAGTCCATTATTGTAGTCAATAATGTTAAAATATATGATCCCACTTTACCCATTATATGGGAGCTTTTGTTTGAAGGCAGTAATGGAACTCCAATGAAGGATACACTCATACTATCATGCAATCTCTCGATTACTTCTACTAGTTCAGATTATCATCTATCAGTTAACTTTAAAAGGAAAAATGCATTTGGACATAAATAGAACATGTTAATCTTACCACACAGACACAGACAGTAACTGGACCAAGATTTAATTCAATCTGTGAAGCAGTAGCACCCACAAATGTGCCACTGTGCCAGCAGCTAGAATTACTACTATACTATACAATATACTCTGAATTTAATGTGGCTTGATACACTAGGAATGTTGTCAGATTGCTGAGAGCTGCTGATAAATCTTGGCCACCCACCTGTCATTTTGCAACTTCATAAATAAAAAAAAAATATCTTCAGCCTGTGGTCCCCTTACTTGTTGGTGATTCTTGCTGTCTTTTTTCAATACAACTGTGAAATGTGTATTTTATTTTTTAGGTTTAGTTTATAGTAGATCATTTTTCTGGATCACACCTCCTGTCTTCAGATGACAAGTAATATGTGTTCTTATGCTAAATGTACATATTTAACAGTAAATTGCTTAAAAATAAGATGCACTGCTTTATAGGAGGAATGTGAAAAACAAATCATCAGTTTTGAAGCCAGATCCTCTGTATAACTGTGTATAGGACAGTTGCTTTCAATATTCTAATGTTATTTAATGTGTTACCACTGGACTATTTATGGAAAGCAAGTATGATACATTTTATAAGAACTTAATAATCTACAGTACATATTTTGGTATATAAATGGAGATGGATAGTATGAGAAAACCAGGGGAATGTGCAGACTCTTCAAAGGCAATGACTAAGTCTGACATTGAACCCTGGCCCCTGTGTATGCTGCACATATTTAAATATCAAACATTATTTTGTTGGATTCTTCCTGAAAAAAGTAATTGCACAATGTATTTGTTAATTTGGGGTTTCCAATAAGATGGATGGAGGAAAGGTGAAGCAATGGTTGTCCCTGTTACCTTATCACCCTAGGGTTAGAATTATGGTCTGGGCACAGTGGTGTGTTTAATTTGTACATTTCTTCTGTGTCTGTGTTTGTTTTTCTCAAGTTTTCTGAATTTCCCTGTGAAGTCTTATGTGGCAGGTTGATCGATTATGTTAAATTTCCATGCATGGATGAGTTTGGTTGCTTATGCACGTGCCCTATAATAGACTAGTATCCCATCCAGAATTGGTTTCGCCGGTGCAGGGATAGTCTTAGACTCCACATGACCCTGAACTGGATTTAGTCAATTTTGAAATAAATGAATAATAAATGCACAACTGTTTAAAATGTAAGGAGTAATTGTCATTGGTGTGTAACTGTTGTAGGTTAAAAGTAGGATGTGCTATAGGAAGCACCGTTTTTTTTTTTTTTTTACTATATAGACATGTTTTGACCTAAACAAAATCACAATTTATTTTTAATGAATTAAATACAATAATTCTTTACAAATTATTTCTTATATATTTTTGTATTTATTAATCTAAGATTTGAGTGTAGCCTTTGAAATTTTCATTTGACAATCATCAAACATGTCCAAAATCAAAGCTATATATCAGCAATAGATAATTTATCTGCATTGCCTTTTTTAAAGATGAACAATAATCTTTCAGTTTTTTTAATGTTTTGAATTCAGCAAGTGAAAAATTCATTGTGCATCAACCTGTGAAGCATCAGTAGAAAACATTTTAGCATTCCCTGCAGTATCTCTTCGGCAGTTGTTATCTTTCACTGTTCTAATGTTGTTGTTTTTTTTTTTTTTTGTATCTCTTACATGTATTGTGCAGTTTCTCCAGTTCATTTAAATGTCCCATCGCTAATTAGCTCATATTTCTTCTTGGTGTAAGTTTATGCTCGGCAGCCCCATGTGTATTTACTATTGACTTAAGGTGCCAAATACAACACAAGGAAGCTTTTTTTCTTGAAACTATCAAAGTTCACTGGGAAAAAGCAGTCATGTTTACTGTAAACTTACTAGCAAGACTCCATCTTAAGTTACAAAGATTTATAGGAAGCTGCAGCTGTTGACTTTGATCAGAAATTGAATCTCTGTGTGTTTTGCAAGGGAATCTGAAGCCATAATTTAGATTCTGAAAGCTTGTTTAGAAGAATAAGCTGTATGAAATGTGTGCTCAAGCTCTGGCTGCTATGAGAGTACAGAAATAGCATTTTGACACAAGCAAGGAAATAAATAAATAAATAAGAAACAGCTGGAAAGAGGGTTATTAAATTAGACTCATCAAGAACAAGACATTCAGGTTTATCCAATTTGATATTTTTTAGCACGCTGTGACTTTACTTTTGTTTTCCTCTCATTCATTCTTAACATTTCTTTGGCAATAGTTGCAGTTTTATTCAGTAGTCAAAAATGTCAGCAGACTAAGAAAGAGGTTTTAGGAAACATTATATACCATTAATATGTAATCGGCAAGCAGAACAGTATTATCCTTTGGGTTTGTGTTTTTTTTTCTCCTAACATAAAAATGTTTTTCATTCTGAAGTACTTGCAATGAAGGTGTACAGAAAGAGGTGATAATCCCATTAGGCCATGCATGAAACCGTATAGTACAGTATGAGGGTTTTGATTTTCTCCTTATGAGATAGGATTATGCATTAGGAAACACTTTTCATTCCATTAGCAGATACATTTGCACACACATTCTGTCTTGCTTAGGTGTGTGTCGCCCTGCTGCTATTGATTCTCAGTTTATTTTTATGATTTATAAACTCCACGCCCACAAAACTTTGCAGTGGAAAAAATTAGACAGCAGTTTTAGTTTCTTAAAAACTATTTATTTAT
>JANRMT010062813.1:47455131-47483294 GCA_026402145.1 Polypterus bichir lapradei | reverse complement strand
AGAGTACACCTTATGAGAAGGATTTAGGAGTCATAGTGGACTCTAAGCTATCAACTTCCCAACAGTGTTCAGAAGCCATTACGAAGGCTAACAGAATGTTAGGTTATATAGCACGATGTGTGGAGTACAAGTCCAAGGAGGTTATGCTCAACCTTTATAATGCACTGGTGAGGCCTCATCTTGAGTACTGTGTGCAGTTTTGGTCTCCAGGCTACAAAAAGGACATAGCAGCACTAGAAAAGGTCCAGAGAAGAGCAACTAGGCTGATTCCAGGACTACAGGGGTTGAATTATGAGGAAAGATTAAAAGAGCTGAGCCTTTACAGTTTAAGCAAAAGAAGATTAAGAGGTGACATGATTGAAGTGTTTAAAATTATGAAGGGAATTAGTACAGTGGATCGAGACTTGTATTTTAAAATGAGTTCATCAAGAACACGGGGACACAGTTGGAAACTTGTTAAGGGTAAATTTCGCACAAACATTAGGAAGTTTTTCTTTACACAAAGAACGATAGACACTTGGAATAAGCTACCAAGTAGTGTGGTAGACAGTAAGACGTTAGGGACTTTCAAAACTCGACTTGATGTTTTCTTGGAGGAAACAAGTGGATAGGACTGGCGAGCTTTGTTGGGCTGAATGGCCTGTTCTCGTCTAGAATGTTCTAATGTTCTAATGTTCTAATGTTCTATACATACAGTATATATATATATATTGTCACAATAATGACCATCAAATATTGAGAAGGTTTGGGGCAGCCAGCCGTATAAATGTTCCCGGCTGCAAAACTGATTTAAATAACAAAGCATGTTCATCCAACTGAGTCCAAAACAGAACTGATCTTCTAGAGACAAGATGGCGGCTTTAAAGGCCAGCAAAGGATGTGATTTCATCAATATCGGAACCGGAAGTGACGTCAGTGGCTGCCCCGGAGCCGGGCAGGAACTCCCTAGAATGGTCTGCAAAAGATCGAGAGGGAAAATGAGTGCAATTCGCCACCACCTGGTCTGGCATAGAATCAGAAGTATTCAAGCCCTTTAGTTGTCTCCTAAACACACGTGTGTGACAATATATATATATATATGCACTGTATATATAAAGTGAAAATTAAGAGAATTAAGTGAATTCATGAAAAAAACTGCATGAAACCAGTTAGGTTTTCACATTAATACAAAAATGTGCCTAGTGTTATTATACGAGTAAATGAAAGACACATTTTAGGTGATATCAAAATTAATTTACAATTAGTAAAACACTAAGAAAATTTCCCTCACACTTCTGTCTCATAAATTATATTATACAGTTCTTTCATTATTTAAAAGTAGATATTGGTAGGTGTTGCTTTATTTGGTTCAAGTAATTTATTTATTTTTTTTATTTTGTAGGGAGGTGTCGAACCAAATACCATAACAAATGCCTATTCATCTGGGCTCAGCAAAGGTGAGTAATCTATTTTTTTTCCCCAAGAGAATTTGCTCTTTATATTAGTAGTTAGTATAATAGTGAGTGTCTCTTTTATTTGAAAAAAAATTAGACTAAAAATCACAAACATCACCACATACCTTTATTCATGCTGTGTGACCCTCCGTTAATACCTTCACCTGGATATTGCCCTGGAATATATATGAAGTACTCCGTTATTAAAACATTTTGGAATGATGAACTATATATCAGAGGATGCTGTTTTTGCTTGTGGATGATATGGGTAAAATTGTCATAAACTAAGTGCTACCTTATGAGGTCTCCCCATTGAAGATTTTTAACATAAAATGAGTCTGGCCTTCTTGTACCTGATGTTTCCTTATTTTCAGATATTGGTAAATACTGCAGCCCTTCAATAAATAGGCAATATGATCTCTTTGTTGAACTGTACAGTTCTTACAGGGGTTCCCAATTCAATTTATGACCATATCAAGCATGATGAGGATGTTGCAAACCAGACCAAACTTAAGTGTAGGTGAATGGTCTGTGGGTCAACTCTTGAAGAATATATATTTTCATTTTCTATTTCACATTTTTTCCTTTGTGGTACTGCTAGAAAAGGAGGATTGTTGGGTTCCCATCAACAAGTTTTCATATTTATTTACCATCTACATCTACATCTTTCAGGTGCCACCTCATAATAACTTGGCTTTAGCACATTGACTAGAGCAGTGGGAGTGTGATGTAATTTTTAACACTCATATTCAAATTTCTTTTATCCAGGCAGAGATTAGTCCATTTGTGTCTTCTTTTATAAGCTATGATAGCCACAGTTTCTTTATAGGTTTACATTAAAAGGCATTTCATAGGATAGGAGGTGTGAAGCAGAAGGATTATATTCTATAAATTAAAACGGTTTCTTTCAGATTTTAGAGGTGGAAAAGGGTGCAAAAATTACAAATGAAGACTATAGGCTGAGTTCATTTATTTTTACTAAGTTTTAAAATGACAATTGTGTAGCCAAGATGTGTGAGCTGCTCTGTGCAGTTTTACAAAACTTCAAGTGCCTCAACCCATGTTCCTTCCATGTTCCAACAGTGTGCATAATGGAGTTATTTGGAGATCTTAAATTGTTCCAGTAAAAATGAGAGTGGGTGTGTGCAGTGGTTTGATGACCCATTCGTTTTTAGATTTCAGACTCACTGATATTACTGACTCACATTCCTGTAATGGAACAGAAGATTCAGAAAATGGGTGATTAAGGTATTGTTGGCATTAGTAGCATTTACAATATTAGTGATAGTAGCAGACATGTTTTTTTATTTCTGTTTTTATTAGTGTTTATTTGGCTATATTTTGCTTTAGAATGAGAATGATCTATTTTGTTATTTCTGTGCCAGGGGGCATTTTGAGCCCTGGTAACTGTGAAGTAATAACTAAAGCATACTTAAGTTCACTTTTTATTATCTAAAGAAAATTAAGGAGCATCATTAGGGAGTCCATAGCAAATACACATGTGCAATTACTAAAAGTCTAGTCATGAGAGTGTTTCAAGGTGACTCGGATGCACAAAGATATCTGTCCTCTGTAGAATTAGATTTAAAGAGAGGTGAACATAACCTTTTCCTCTATTCTAACAGAACTCTGTGATCAATTTAATAGCACTGCTGGTGATAAGTGTTTCCTTCTCACAATTCTAGAAAATTGGGTAAAGCTGTGTAATAACAGAGACTTCAAGTTTAACATTATAATGTGTTTTATAATTTCAGGCTATGTGTAATTTGTATGAGTAAAGTAAACGGGCACTGTGTGTGTATGTGAGTTTGTGTTTGTATATGCAGTGTGTGCACTGAGCAGTGGCTGTGACTGCGTACTGTAAGCTGAACATCATGGTGCTGTAATTCAATTTCTGAAGAAGGTGAAGTCAGCTGTGTAGTGTTATCTGACCTCCTTAACAGGTAAAGAAACTGCACCACATATCTTGAATAATATGTGAACACTTAACCCCTTGCTCTGTCCACTGTTGTTCTCATATCCAGTCTTTATTTTTTGTGAGATGTGACAGTGTTTCTGCATTGAACAGAACTGTTTTTTCTTTGTCTATTTAATAACATTTAACTTTGTCTTTAAAAAGGTCTGGAAAAATGTATTTAACATATATCGACATATATATATTATATATATATATATATATATATATATATATAATGGTTACAATACCATTATGGAAGAGTGTATTTCTAAAGTGCGTTTTGCAAAAATAAACTAGTTATTTTAAATTTTGAAACAGTCCAATGATAGGGAACACAAGAGAAATAAAAGTATGAGCCTGGATGGAAAAAAGGATTTGGCCAGAACTTCCTTTTCCCCACTCATTGTCCTTGACCCCTGCTATCTGTATGCTTCTGTAATTACATAGCAGTTAAGTGATGGGAGGGGCAGGCGAAATTAAAAAAGGGACTGCTTTAGACATTCTTACTCAGTGTCTTTGTAAGAGCTGTTATATGAGCTTATCTAACATGTTTACTGTTTTGATTTATGTGTTTTTGAACTTGCCATTTTTAATTTTTGGATTTAGTATTTTTTTCTACTACTTTGTGCCCTTACTTTTAATACCCTGATTCTGCCTGACTTTGGACTATACCTTTATTTTGTATGACCCACTTGATCTGGGATCATCAGTTAGCAGCTTGCAGGTTTCATAGTTTTGGATCATTTTTTTTGAATAATTTATCAACGTTCATATCTCATTGCTTACTGGTAATTTCTGTTTTTATTTTGAGTCTGTATTTGTTTTTAGTAAGTGGGTAATACTTAAGTATAGGCATTGCATAATTGCTTCTATTACTCATTTACTCTTACCTAACAAGACCTTAACAAAGGCTTCTTTTGGTCTCATTAAAACATCAGTGGATAGGTTATTCATCTCTGTGCAGTGTGGCATATTGACATGATGGTAACATTACTTGTTAATATGAAGGATTCATAGGTCTTATACTAAATATGTAATATCAAGAGTTAAACTACCTCAAACCACGCCAAAGTGAAATTGTGTTAGTAGGTCACATTACAGAGATAAATAAACACTTTAGTGATGCTTTGTAAGTGTTGAGAAGACTTAATGAAATATATGGAAAGGTCTTGTTAAATAAGAGGAATCGAGTAATAGATGCATTTTTGAAGCACCTAAACGTTACAAGTAAGTGAATTGATTTTCACTTAATAATAGCTGTGGATATCCCATATAAGGCATGCTTGCTTTGCATTAATATTTATACATACAACTGATACTTTGACCTGTTAGTATCTGCAGTAGGTTGGATTAGAAATAATGTGAAGATGGTGAGGAGAGCACACTGAGGTGGTGATTTTATTGAAAAGTGTACATACTTGAATGAAAAAAGCTAATAGCTTCCATGAGCTATTAAGTATTGCTTTTGTTTTTGTGATAATCTTTCCTCCATTAGACCTTGGGTTATTTCAGTAAGTTGATCCTGTTAAGGAAGGTGATTGTTGGAGGTTTTTAATAGCATAATGAAATATCAACTAATTAAGTAAAGTATCTGATTTTATAATGCCAAACTTTTTAGTGGAGTATTCATTCCTACTGAAATATCACCACCCCCTCAGAATTTCAGATGTCCCCTACCGATTCTATCCTCTGGCACCAGCTGTGCAGATTTTTCTTGTTGTATTAAAATGTGTAGAATCAATAAATAGCAGGGATATATTGGATCAGGTAGGTGTAGAGAGCTTAAGAAGGGAATATATTGAAAGCGTTTTAACAAGATATGCAAAGCATGGGAGCCAATTCATAATGAAATTTAAAAATTCAGTTCACTTTGATTTCAGATCTGTGCTTTATAACTCCCAGTGAGACTATTAAATAACTACTGCACGTTTGACGATGATAAAGTCAGCAGCCAGAAGCTGAGGCAATCAAAATGGATCCCCTTCAAAAGCAACTGTACTTACAGCAAAAGGGGCAAGAACCAAGGCTTTCTCAACTCCCAGCACTTGTCTGTTGTTCCTTTCTGAAATCTGCTCAGTCAAAATGCCTGATATAAACACACAGTTATGCCACACCTGTGTTGTCTGTTTTTTGAATGACTATTCTATAGGTCAGCCTGACTGCCACAAGACATGCAGCAGTTGCAGCTGACATAGGTAACTGTTTCACATATTCAATAACTTTATCGATTAATTTTCCATAAAAAGCTCCATTACAATGCATATAATATAATACCTCTGCATCAGTGAAGGCTTCATTATACGTAGCCAGTATCAATATAGTTTGAAGGGAAGGATTTGTTACTTATTCTTGTTGCTTTAGTGAATAACTGCATATTTTCCTGTTGTGATCATTGATTTCTTTGATTTCCTCGATTGTCCTGTGCCTGCCCTGGGGCTGTGGTAGGTAAGATTAATTGAAAGTACCATGCTATTGAAGATAGTGGTGCCTTACATTGGAGTCTTGTAAGAACTTGTTTTATTTCAGCATTTTGGAATGATGGCATAATAAAGGCATACTTTGCAGTCTATTAATCATTGAAATGAAGATTCTCAGGTTCAATTTTTATCTTAAGACATTTTGACAGAGGCATTTTTGTCAGCGAGTTTGTTTCAATAGTTAAATTGCAATGCAAATGTTTTAATGTTACTTCCTAGATAATCAGTTAAAGTTCATGAATGGGTACAACTACAGTATAGTGGATTTACCATGCCATACCATACACTACTATTTTCTAAGTCCACTTTTTTATGAGTAGGATCACAGTGGTCTGGATCCTATCCCAGCAAGCATAGGGTGCAAGGCAGGAATAACACCTGGACATTGTACCAGTCCGTCATAGGGTGAACACATACACACACACATTAGGGCAAATTTAGTGTTGTCAGTCCACCTAACCTGCATGTCTTTAAGACTGTGGGAAGAAAAAGGAGCATCTGGAGGAAACCCATGCAACAATGGGGGGACAAGGACATTTCAAAGATGGAGGACACAGAATGTGAACCTTTTTTTCTGTGAGGTAATAGTGCTACCATTGTACCACCATACCACCCCACTGAATTTTAATGATTAAGCTCATTCATTTGGAATATTATAAAAACAGACTTAATTCAGTGCAACATTTGCTTGATGATTCCTTATGCATTCGTTGCATGGATATTACCCTGATAGGTCATATGTTAACTGACTTAACATATTTGTGATGTGAATGACTGGGTGATTGGATGAGAGTATCCATGAGTGAGGAAGAAGTGTGAAGTGTTTGGGTTTTGGCTCAGCCCAGATAGTATGTGACCTGTGAGAATTTGGTCCCAAGTTAAATCTGTTTGTTGAAACCCTGGTCTGGATGTTCTTGTGATTATTCTATTGGATCACAAAGTAGTTAATAAACATGTGGTATAGCGGGTCCACAGCTCTCATCAAAGGGCCACTTTTAAATAAATAATCACTGCGCTCGCGGCTTAGCAAGGGGGCGTGGTAGTGTGGCTGAAGCGGTTCTCTGGAAGATTTGCTGTGTGGCCGTTTCTCACCTAAGTGCACAGGTGAGAAACTATCCACATCCGTGATTGTTCCTGGGGCCGCTGATTTGCCATAGCTGCCATGCTCTCTTGATAAATAGAAGCGCAAGTCAGTTAGGGGAAAAAAAGAAGAAAGGAAAGAAAAAAACGGAGGTTGCAGGAAGAAAGCAGGAAGCAGTGGACAGAGAGAGAGAGCCGGTGCAGGAGAGCAAGCGAGTGCAGACTCGTGTTGCAGCTGAGCAGGGAGCCTGGGTGTTGGGCCGAAACCCGGGAAATAGTAGTAGTGGTCACTCCCGCTGAGTGATCATGGAGTGGGATTGACCAGAAGGCGGATGACTCTCCGTGTAAGGCTGCAGAAGGCAGCGGTAGTTGGAACTTGGGGAGTGTATTCCCCAGCGTGGGCGCCCTGGTCGCTGTGGATCCCAAGTCGCTGTCAGGAGGAGCCTACCGGAGCCAGGGATTGGAGAGGTGAACTGAACAGCTGAAGTAGGCAGAGTGAAGGTCAGCTGCAAGTAGGGCGACTCCCCAGTTGAGAAGCCCAGACGGGAGAAGCAGGGGAGCCGCAGGTAAAAAGGCACCGGGCATGTTGTTGTTGTTTTTAAAGATTGCTTCATGCATTATTTTAACCTCGTTATTAAGAAGACTTTTTCTATTTATTGGTTTTAACGTCCACTTCATGTCTGTTTTAATGGATTATTTATTTAATGACTGTTGTATGCACTGCACTTTATTTTGTGTGACCCGACATTTGCGCGCCAACAAAATAGCGCCGATTAAAACGTGCCGTCAAAATCACACTGACAAAATCGCGCCGACAAAATCACCCCGACAAAATCGCAAAAGTTTCATTAAATATGAATTACTAGTTTAAAGCATATATAATAATGTTTATTTTAGAAGTCAATATTATGATACGCGGCATGCCATCAGCACGGCACGCAGATAGTCCTTAAGATCACGCCCTGCATATGTAGGAAGAATTGCAGCAAGGGCGTCCCACTCTCTTGGCCTCTCTCGCGATTTTGTCATGGTGATTTTGTTGGCGCGCATTTGTCGAAAACCAGTTAGCGGGTTTGTCGGCGCTCATTTGTCCGTCGTGGTTTTGTTGGGGCGCAAATGTCTATCGCGCTTTTGTCGGTGAACCTTATTTTGAACACTTTGTTTTTGTTGTGTGTTTTAATAAAAGCACTTTACACTTTTGTACCATCCCCTTGCTTTGTTATTGCCTCACTGCTAAGCTCATCGGTGACATTACCGACGATGACGGGTTCAAGGGTTCCCAGAGACAAGATGGGAGCATGGAACCAACCCGCATTGTCACAAAACAACTTTGTTTAAGTTTTTCATCATGCTTCATTTCTCAAATTGGTTTATCTAAATCTTACTCAAACCCAGCTATCAGCTACACTTAACAGAATTGTCTGACAAACTCTCCTGGTTTGAATTTTCTGGCTCAGAAGTCAATGTCAGGAGCCTGGATGATGCTTGGTTTGTGTTTCAAAAAGTGTGAAAGCCATTCCACTTGTATATTCCAGGGTTCAGTGACGCCAGTATTTCTGAATTTCTTGCATTGTTTTTTGTTTGTTTAACATCTTGGATATTCTGTTCCAAGTTAGTGCTTTCTTTTTTACTTATGACCCCTACCTTTTTTGAGCTACTATTTTAAATCATGCATTTTAAGAAAAAATATTTTATGTTTATTAGATTTTCTTCTCACTTACCTACTTGTCAAATCTGCATCCCAACTATGGCTCTTGTGACTTAGCTTAACAGAGCATCTCCCTGTTCTCTTGCTGCTAGCTCAACTGCCTTGCTAGTGTGGCCAATGTCTGTAGATTGCACTGAGTGTGCAACTGCTTCGTCTTATAAGTCATGTTCAGCTTGGTCACCTTGATATTTTAACTGTGGTTTAGGAATGTAGATCTCAGTCCATAAAAATGTAAAACTCCCTGGCTTCAGGCCTGTGAATTGATTAGCTGTCATATGGCACTTTTTTCCATGATACTAAACTATGTGTTAAACATGAACTGTTAGGGACTCACTTTTGAGGCTAATTCTAGTGGTTTACTAACATCGAATAAATAAGAACATTTATCTGAGCGTGGATGATGCTCACAGAGTATGGTAACTCCAGTTGAGCACCCAACCAGCAGGAGCGACCAACCAATCCTAGAAGTTCCACTGAATGCTACAGAATAGCAGTGTGTTAAAGGAGCAGCGCTTTATTTTGTTTGCTTTTGCCGGATGCCATTTCCTCTTGGTGAGGATACCATAATGGACGAGTAGAGGAGATGTTGGCTTTTGAAGGGAGCACAAATGCTCAAGAGTGGTATTTCATGCATGGATCCTGACCATATTTTAACATTGGATTTTTCCTTATTTATTGAATTATTTATTTGCATTTTAACCTCCACTTGAGCACTGTTTTATGGATTATTTATTTATTGAAAGACTGCACTTCACAGTTTGTGTTTTAACTCTGTGTGGAAATAAACGCACTGCACACTTTACACTATCTCTTGTGGTTCTGTGTCATCATTGCTCAGTCCATCCTCAGTTTACAACTACCAATGTCCTGGATTCAAAGATGAGTATGCCAGCTGCAGGAACCCAGGCATCACAAATACATAACTGCATTTTATGTAACAGAAAAGCGCAAATCAGCTTACCTGATGTACTCCTTAACCCTGTTTCCATACCAGTTAGGTGTGACTTTAGTACAGTACGTGCATATGAGGAAAACTAAAAATGAACATGAAATTTAATTTAAATGTGGTAAACAAAATTTATGAAGCACATATAAGTGTAAAACACAAAGTTCCTTGAAAGTTCCTCA
This sequence comes from Polypterus bichir lapradei, assembly GCA_026402145.1. Classification (NCBI taxonomy): domain Eukaryota; kingdom Metazoa; phylum Chordata; class Cladistia; order Polypteriformes; family Polypteridae; genus Polypterus; species Polypterus bichir. Next base: position 47,473,511 of record JANRMT010062813.1, on the reverse strand, counting down.
TGTAAACCTAAATGTTTTGGGGCAATAGAATATAAGAAAATACCTCTATTTCTTGTTGACACTTGGGACATATAAACAGAAAAAGAAGTCATTATCAGCATTAACATGAAAGTAGCATTAGCATACAGTTACCAACACAGGATGTGACCCTTTCTGTAGTTTTAGATTCTCAAAAGTCATTTACAATAGTCAAAGAAAGGGAGTCTCTAGGGAGACAGACATGCCTCAGTTAAAATGGAAATAGATCAATACGATTAGCTGCCAGTGAAAAGGTAAGACAGCTTAACCTTTACATTTTTCATAAGAATAACTACAGCATCTTTTAGACATGATATGTGACCAGGGTTTTTGTTTTGGCATTCAACGTTAGCTAAAGGTAAGCCATTGAGTTTTCAGTTCAAGTTGTCACTTGAACAGCATGATCGAATTAGAATATAAATTCTGTTGTGAATACAAAGTGTTGTTCCTTTTTTCTCCATTCTGCTGACAAAAGCAGAGCACTATATAAGTGGTTAGTGGAATCCTTTATTGCCTAAGAAAATTAGGCATATATTCTTCTCAAGAGACATAATTATTTTCCTAACCAACGTTAGGGGACATATATTGAATTACTGTTAGTTTGAAATATTTGTTAGAGAATGCCCCAGCAATCACATCATTTCCATGGCTTGATTATTGGTATGAGGACACGTTTTAACAGGTCTTTTCAGTTATATCACTGTCCTTGTGGTTAATGACTATTCAGATACTGTACTTAAAATGCCAAGTGCAGTATGTCAGCATTTTATAATTTAGGTAATGAACGTTATTTATTGTATTTTGTGTTTATCTAAAAACACATTATAGACTAAGCATTGTATGATTGTAATGCATTACTGCTCTGCAATTATAAATTATGGATGCCATGGAGCTTTCTTTTAGGTTTTTATGGGGTTTTCACCATGTAATCTGGTTTCTTCCCTACATTCAAAGATATGCATGTAAAGTTAAAAATTGCTGGCCAAATATAATGTAAATGAACATGACTGCAAGTGCGATATCTTGTAATGGAATGGTGTCCTTTCTAGGGCTACTTCTTGCCTTACATCCAGTGCTACCTGGACGGGGTTGTCTCTCTATGGTCCTTCACAAGTATGCATATTAAAAAGTTATAATTCTTTAAACTGTTAATATACAATTTTAAAGTTTTTTTTGTATATACACTTTTTTGTCATTGAATGATTTGCAGCATTGCAAAAGCATAGACCGTGATGCTTATTTTTCTTTAACATTTTATGTAAGTCAAGTAATATTTACTGTATACAGTATAACATAAATTATAGAAAAATGTACAGCAAGGCATCTAAAAAATTAATTGAAATTACACAGTAATGCACCACAGAGTAACTAGGGAAATTATGTCTATGTATGCTTCTGTTTTCCACTATCCTTTCATAAGGAATCTAGTCCTAATTGTTCCATCTTAAGCCATCTTAAACCGATATGCCTTAATGATTTAATGGTTACATTCTCAAGTTTAAATCTTTCTTCCAGCCCTGTTGAGTTTATGCTAAACATATCTGCACTCCGTTATTAATCTTTGTCCCTTTTCCCTGAATATGGTAAGAATGCTTGTGTTTAGCCACTTTAGGAAAAAAGAGCAGGCCTTAACTCATTCTGCTGTAATAATTATAAGCTAATTTCAAAATTACCTTTTATCTCAACATTCCTGGATAGATCAGTCCCTGACATTTTGAGTAACTAACGATCTTTTAATGAGTGCTGATGCTGGTAACTGTTTGTTAACAGGTAGTGCTGAATGTCAGTGCAGCCTTTTAAATAGACCACTACTTATTTATCGACAAATTACAGAATAGTGTGGGGATATCAGGAATTGCCTTGCAATGGTCCATATCTTATAAAATAGTTTTTTTTTGCTATCAGGGATCACACTCACCCAATTATCGAGTACCTCAGGGGTCAATTCTAGGACCATCCATCCATCCATTATCCAACCCGCTATATACTAACTACAGGGTCATGGGGGTCTGCTGGAGCCAATCCCAGCCAACACAGGGCGCCAGGCAGGCAATAAACCCTGGGCAGGGCGCCAGCCCACTGCAGGGCGTGCACACACACACACCCACACACCAAGCACACACTAGGGACAATTTTAGAATCGCCAATGCACCTAACCTGCATGTCTTTGGAGTGTGGGAGGAAACCGAAATACCCAGAGGAAACCCACGCAGACATGGGGAGAACGTGTTAACTCCATGCAGGGAGGACCTGGGAAGCGAACCCAGGTCATTCTAGGACTAATCATTTCCTATTTGTGCATGCTACCTCTTGGTGACATTATTCACATATATATTATCTTCCTTTCACTGCTATGTTGATGACACTGAAATATATATTCCATTTAAGACAAATGATCTGACTAATTGTTTGGCAGCTGTATGGCTAAGAATTTTTTAGCTAAATTCAGACAAAACAGAAATTGTCATTATTGGCTCAGATCACTTACATAGCATTGCCAATTGTTACCCATTGTGAAGTCCATTCCTGAGAATCTGGGTGGTTTTTTTGATTGTAGCCTTTAAAAAAAGATTATGCAGATATATTTTTATCTCCTAAAAAATATCTCATGGAACAGATCAGTTCTAAATTTTAGACATCCAAAAAATTATTATACATGCTTTGGTGTCTTCATATTATGACTACTGCGGTGCGCCCTTAACTTTTCTTAATGAGAAAGCACTAATGTTTAAGTGATGCCACAGAATTTTTACTTAAACCAACACTCAAGAAAACATGAAGTACTACTATTTCATCATCCCTTCTCTGGTTGCCTGCATGTTTTAATATTTGAAGATTTTATTGATTACTATGAGGGTTGTGCATCATATTGCACCTTATTGCAATCATAAAATATTTTATAGCTCAAACATGTACCTTTATGCAGCCTGAAGTCCTCAGGCAAGAACTTGTTGGCTTTTCTGAGTGCCAGGTTAAAGGGGACCATACTTTTACAGTTAAAGCAGTGTGGCTGTAGAACAACTTGCTAAGAGGAACTCAGACTTGTTGCATCTGTTTCTTGTTTTGAATTTTTTCTCACGTCCCACGTCCACCATTTCATCTCTTGATATAAAGTCTTTCGATATCAGCCTTCAGGTAAACGAGGCATCAGATGCTTTCTTATTTTACAATCCAAATTCTCAATGTTGGTCCTTAACCAGCCATCTACACTGAAACTGTAAGGTTTAAAGGGTGTATCAAGGGTGTTTTTTGTTTAATATTTTTTTTCAAACAGAATTACAATTGCAGTCTGCTCAATCAAACATGTAATAACAACATGACAGACAGATACAACAATTTACTTTGAAATGAATATAATGAAAAAAAAATGCAAAGGAAGAAAACAAAACAACCATAAAAGATTTAACACCCACCTAAAGAAAGAGAAAAAGAAGAAATACACAAGCAAAAATATATATGTGTGTGTGTGTATATATATACACACACACAAACACACACATATATATATAAACTTTTTTAAATATGACAAAACAATTCATAGCATAAGAGAGTCAATCACAGGCCCAAATTGCTTATTCTAAAATAATATTAATGTATTCTTGGCATGTATTAAAAGAGTTTTTGACATATCCTCTAAGAGAATTTGATCACTTCTAATTTGAGGTAATATTGAATATCAATTGAATATCAACCCACTGAGTTATAGAATGTGGGTTGGGATTCTTCCATTTGAGTAAGGTAAGTCTACATGGTAGCACAGTGGCATTACAATCGATTTCTCCCTATGCACTTTAATGACATCAAGTTTTGCCGTTATTGGCAGTGAGGCTATTTAAAAAGCATGTAAAGATTTTGGTCCAATTAATTAATTAATTTTGTGAGTTCATAAAACATAGGAATTCTGTTGCTAGATGGCAACGCTTACAGGTTGGGTCTTGCTCTGGGTATATTCTGGACAATTTTAAATGAGGTAAATGTGATTGATGAAAGACTTTTAATTGAATTTTGAAATGTTGGGTGCATATGGAACTAGATTGTATTTTATGTATGGCTGAGTTCCACTCCTTTTCTGAGATGCCACTTGAATTGTCTCTTTCCTACCATTCCCAATATCTTTTAAGGATAGATTCTTTGAAACAGCTTTTTATATTGTTGAAATGAGCCATGTCCAAGGCGAACCAGTATGGCCTCTAGGATTAATATGGGTACAAGATGTGGAAAGTTCGGTAGTATTTTTTTTTTTTTTAAAAGTTCTGATTTGCAAGTAGGAAAAAAGTGTGTAACTGGAATGTCTATATAATGATCTCTAATTACTGTATCTTTACGGCTATGATTTTGATAGCTATTATTTTATTCTTTGAACTCATCTCTGTGTTAAGTATTTGTCAGATTCAACAATAGTGCTTCTTCACAAAGTTGTTCTTCATCTGACTTTTATCAAGTTTCTTATAAACATCTGGTTGTTTAATTGGATGTTATGGCTTTTGACTAGCTGACCATGTGTGACTATTGCTGTGACACATTTGTAACACTCCATTCTGATGTCATCACAGAACGTTTTGGTAATGATATATAAATCCGAATGTTTTCAAGTTGACCATATAGAATTGGTGTCAGACTTTATTGTTTTCATTGCCTTCCAATCTCATTCCTTATTAACGACAGCCAAAAAGTACAACGAAAATTTGCACTTTATAACAGAACACACACTTTTTATGGAGTGCGCTTGTAGGTGGCAACAGTTCAAAGCTAAGAGGTGTGGCAAACCTAAAAGAAGAGAAAAGTGTCTTTAAAGTTGAAAAGGGGTGTGAACTTGTAATATTGGGGACAGAACAGATTTTAATAAACATAGTTGAGCAGCATTTATAAGAGAGCACAGCATTTTTCAGAAATCATCTGTCAAAAATAAAAATTCATGCTGGAAATGATGTCATGCATACAATACTAAAACAGCTGACGGAGCCTTGTAGCGCTTATGAATGGCTTCTTGTGATATTAGTGTATGTTACTCAGGCCAATTGATTGCTTTTAGTATACTTTAAAAGAGTTACACATTATAGTGAAAACAATTTCCATTGACATGAAATGACATGTTTGGGGCTAGAAGTCAAAACGAGTGCGCACTAATAACAGCCATTTTGGGTCCTCTTCTTTGATTTCACTGAATTTTACCTCAAATAACTGTGATTAAGATTTGAAAAGTGAAGAAAATGCAGAATACCACAAGCTAACTCTACAGCAAGAAGACATGCTTTTATATGCATATTATTAAATAACAAACACGTATTTGATATAAAAAACAAGGATGTTATCTGTAATGTTTTTTCAACAATAAGGATTTTTAAAGTTGTGTACATGTTTATATTAAGTTGATGAAAAATATTTAGACTGTGGTTACTGCACATGATGTAAGTACTACAGAAAAAAGATAGCTAAATAGCCAGTAACACAGTACAGTTCTGGTCAGACAGAATGTTATGCCTGTAATATTTCAGTTTTGTGCAAATCTGTGCAATATATTGGGGTTTTATTCACAGTATCTGTAGGTCTATGATAAAACTATAGGTGGTGTGATACCCAGTGATTTTATTAATAAACTCTCTGTATTGCCTTTTAATATATATCATATTTTGAAAATAGTTTTTAAGGGAGCCTGTTTAAGAGCAATTTTCATCATTGCCATATTTGCTCAAGTAATTTGATGTCGTACAGTTCTGGTAAATCTAACTTTGTTGACATTGGTGTGTTCACTTGGGTTGTTAGTCCTTATTTTGAGTAGCTCTGCTTTAATCTTACTCTATGTCTCCTTTGATTCTTTATCTTTGGTAGTGTCTGGTATGACTTGCTGTTCTAGCTCACTAGTTTCTGTGATTAGTTGATAATGTGCATAGTTTGTTCATTTGATGCGTCACTCATTTTGATTGTTTGTTTGCCATATGTTTGGATCTGCTCAGGCTCAGTGAAAGGGAGTTTTCTCTCCCTAACTATGACTTGTCTCTGGTTAGCTAGATTTATATTAGGAAAGAAGCATGGATTTCTTTTTCTCCAAACTATGTATGTTCTTTGGGTTCCACCACCACTTTGAATAATAATTTCAGCATATAATGTGCTTGTTTTGTTCAATTGTATTCTGTTGTTTTGTTTTCAGATGGGCCAGGTTAAGGCATAGTCAGAATTTGGTTAATATTGGATTGTCTGTGAGTATTTCTTGGTGGATAATATTTTTGTTGGATGATGACCTTGTCTACTCCAATGCATAGCGGATCATTGCTTTCTTGCTCTAGAACAATCCCATTTACACTTTTAAATCATGTTCTCTTTTTTCTTGTATTCTTGCTTAATAACCAGGCTTGGGGGCAAGTTGCCCTTAACTCTGTTTGCTGTCCATGGTCAGTTCCCATCTCTTTCCCTAGCCTGATGGTCACGCAGGAACTTAATGAGATGTACACTACTCAATAAATGTTGCCCAGTCAGCACAATTATTATCATACACTATGTATTACCTCTTGCACAGTCTTGATGTAGCTTCTACGTTATTAGTCTGGCAGCTTTGCAGGAAATGCATCAAGAGTGTAGATACTGGAATTTCCTGTGGTGAGTTATGAAATTAACAGAATTTGGTGAGGAGTTAATATAATTTCAAATGTGTTATTCCTCCACCATGGCTATTATTCTTGCAAATTCAAACATGTCTCGTGCCGTTCAGATTTTCAAATGTGCCAGACATGGATACCCTCTCACCCTTCTTTTCAATCTGTCTCTGGGGCTGCTGGCCATTGCCTTTTATTTCCACAAAATAATCACCCCAATTGCTGCCTATAGTCCCTTATCCATAAAATATCTTTATATATGGATAATATCCTGTTATACTTACATAATGCTCACTCCAGTTTTTTCCATGTGTCTATGGTAATTGAGTCTTCCGAGAATCTATTGGGATATAAAATCAATTGAACAAAATCTGCCTTTCTCTCATTAAACACTCCTTGTAGTCAATGCACATTCATACATCCCTACATCAATTTTTGTGACTGGTTCTCTTACATTTTTTGGTATTGACTTTTTCCATCATTGCAAAATGCTGTCATCTCTGGCTAGCAAGGAATCTATAACAGCGCTAAAGAATCACTCACTAAATGAAGTCTTCTTTCTGCTCCATGCTGGCCATTGCTAAAAGGAATATGCTTCCTCACTTTAGCTTTATATGTACTATGCTACCAGCCATACCAAATAAATAGTAGTTGGTGTTTAGATCTCAGATCTGTACATTTTCTACTGAACAAAAACAGACACTCAATTAAGTTTTGTATAGTAATTCTTGATTGATTGGAAGGTGGAATCTCCTGTCTGGATTTTTTATTGTACCATTGGGCTTTTGTCCTCTGCCCACTTTGGAGCTGTCTGATTCCTCCTGTTTTTCCTCTTTCCTGGTTTGCCATTAAATCCACTGTTAATGACCCCCTCCACCCTTTGCAGTACTACAACTGAAATCTTACACTACCAGTTCGAGACATTGAATCTCCTATACCATGTCTGTATAGCACAGGGTTAAAAAAAAGTCTAGGTTATTGCCCAAAGTAGCACTTGCTCTCATCCATCTTCAATAACCCTGTATTTAATTTCCCTTATTTGCTGCCAAGGCATATCAACTCTGTGCATTCCAGTCCCTGAGGTCCGAGTTTGGAATTCCATCTTCTTTTTTCTTTTACTTACAATGAAATTCTGCTCTTAAAACTTTTTCTCTATTCAGCACTTCTATTGCATCCAGTTTATTCCATCCAATTTTTCTAACTTCCTCTCTCCTCTACCTCGAGATCAGTGGCATCTCTATATGCTCATCTTTACAAGCCTCTTTTTCGTCCTTTAATATTTCTTTCTGTTTAATTGTGCCACCTTCCCTTGATACCCCAAATTCCCTTGGAAATCTGTATGCTCCAGTATTTTATATTCACCTAAGAACCTCACTCTTCTAAACATTCAACTTGGGATTGTTTGCCTTACTTATTTTACTCTCTGAAAGTATTTTGGAATGTTTTTTTCAATTGATAACTGTAGTTCCTTCTGCCAGGCGAATATCCCATGCCTTTCCCATATGTTTTGGGAGTCTCCCCCAGTTACGGCTTTCTGGATGTCTATTGCTAATTTTCTATCAAACTGTCTTTCACACTGACATCCCTTGTCCTTCCCAGACCTTTCATTTACTGCACCCCTAATCACTCTCCCCATCTTCCATCCGGTTTAAGGGCAAAGTAGACCACAATGTGTATCTAGGAACTTCTATAAAAAAAAAGTCAGCTCCGATAATATTTTGGTTCATTGTGATGTATAGCTTCTTGATTAAAGAGCTCATAAGTAATTTATATTTATAGAGGTTTGTCATGCACGTGTGAGTAGGAGGACGTTGTATGGACGTGAAGGTAATTCCACGCCAGGCCGGGGGAGGTGGAGTGCACTAAACCTTCTTCTGTTGTCTTAGCAGACCAGCTGCAGGAAAACCTGTCTAACCCATCCTTGAAGACGTCACTTCCAGTTCCGGTGACTAAGACGATTTCTCTTCCAGTTCTGGTGGCTAAGACAATGTCACTTCTGGTTCTGGTGGCTAGGCTGAGGTCACTTCCGGCACCCAAGATGACATCAGAGAGGGTCACTTCCGGTTCCCCATATGTCACTTCCGGTTTTTCTACTTAAATCCTCCATCTTCCAAAACCTAACTCCAACCAAGACATTTCTGTCTACCAAATCAACCCATTGCAGCCAGGGATAATGTACGGATGGCTGCCCTAAACCTTTTTAAGTGTGTCGAGTCTAACCTTTCACAAGGTTAAAAAATAAAATTTTTGATATTCAATTATATGAAAATGGTATAAGCATCATATGTCAAAAGTGTAGTGACATAACCCAACATTCATGTTTATTTCCTATCCCATCTCTTGATTGTGAGAAATCTCAAAATGCAGTGGAAGTTTTTTGAAAACTGAAACTGTATTTGAGATATTTTTACTAAACATTAGCATTGGGATAAACTGGAAACAGAGCACAGCAGTGCTAATAATATACAGCAAGTTTAGATTAGATATTATCGATTATTATGGATTACAAAGTAAAATCTGTCATCCACATTTTCTTTCCATGACGTATTTAATGCCTTCTGTGTCCACTGTGATTTGTAATATCAAACTGCTCATCATTTGAATGCAGAACCACATAATTGACCCTTCTCTGTTTCTGTTCATGAAATAAGGAGGAATTTTCAAATGAGTTAATGTCCGTAAATCATTTTGGTTTGGGTGTAATTTCAGGGCATGCTTTGATAGCCTGTAATGACCAATTAGCTGACATTCTAGTTATATCATTAATATTTTGTTGAGAGAATCTGTGGCCCCATCTGCTTCTAAGGAACACTCTCTCTAAAACAACAAAAGGGAACTGACTAAACGACTACAAACTGGTCATACTCACTTCTACACTTCTTGTTCACCACTGACGGTGTGGCCAGACACAGCTCCAATTCCAACAATACATTTTCTGATAATAACAGCATCTTAGGCCTGATCACCAGTAATTATGAGACAGCTCATAGAGAAGAGGTTTACCTGTTAACTCAGTTTTGCAATGACAACAATCTTATCCTAAATATCAGCAAGACTGAGCTGATCACAGACTTAAGGAAGCAGAAGGCAGACCACACTGCCATGTATATTGGAGGGGAGGTTGTTGTGAGAGAAAGCAGCCTAATATTTTGGACTGACCACCACAGATGAACTGAACCAGTTTGTGAACCAACTTAACACATTTCGACTCATATCAAAAAGGTACACCAGTGCCTCTGTGACATTTCTCCATCTACTCTCACAGGTGCACAGTAGAGTCCGTCCTCACTGGCTTCATCACATCTAGGATCTAATGCTCAAGATCTTAAAGCACTGCAGAGAGTGGTGAAGGTGAGAGAAATCATTACCTACACCCAGCTACCATTTATTCAGAAAACATTCAGTACTTTTAGGCTTAGAATGGAAAACAGTATTATTAAAGACCTCAGCTATACTGCACAGCTGCTTTTCTGAATTATTCCATCTGACAAGTGGTACAGGGTCATTGGCACTTGCAGCAGTAGATTTAAGGGTTGTTTCTATCTGCAAAAAGATTAATAAACAGCCAATCATAAAAACAAACACTCAAGAAATACAGCAGCTTAATCACTGCTATGTATACACTGTATGTACATATGCATGCACTTGGATATAGTATATAAATTGTAATAAAGAGACCAGAGATGGTATCAGAATGTCAGTTCACCAAGGTGGAAGCACAATTTAATAATGAAAATAAAGTTTCTTTGCAGGAAGAAACTACAAAATGAATGTACATCTGGTCCTTCAGTAAACTTTGTTTTCTGTTGTCTTTATGTAAGTCTCTATTAGGGTGCAAAATAAATGCCAATTTTCAGTGGCACTTTGGTGTATTTAGGGGCCATGGTGCACAGGGCGGAACTTCAGTCAGAGGGATGGAAATGACATGATTGTCTTCCTCCACTCTTGGGGAGACAGCATAGAAGTGGTTAATGATTATGTTTCACAATCATCCTTCCCCATCTGTACTAACTGCCCAAAGCCAAGAAGCTATTCCCATGGCTTGCATACATCACTAGAATAATGATAAAATTAATCAGCTGAAACACACATAAAAAACACTTCACTGCATTGAAGTGTTGTTGTTGTTTGTTATAATTTCAACAAAATTGTTTTTATTTTTTTCCTTTAGTGGAGTAACTTCACACACATAATATTTAGGTTAATGCGCGTGATTGTCTTTAAGTGACAAAATTAAATAATTAAATATTGAAACTGTCATATTCAGTATGAATCTTCTTCTTCTTTTGGCTGCTCCTGTTAGGGGTCACCACAGCGGATCATCTTGTTCCATATCTTCCTGTCCTCTGCATCTTATTCTGTTACACCCATCACCTTCATGTCCTCTCTCACCACATCCTTAAACCTTCTCTTAGGCCTTTCTCTTTTCCTCTTCCCTGTCAGCTCTATCCTTAGCATCCTTCTCCCAATATACTCAGCATCTCTCCTCTGCACATGTCCAAACCAACGCAATCTCGCCTCTCTGACATTGTCTCCCAACTGTCCAACTTGAGCTGACCCTCTAATGTACTCATTTCTAATCCTGTCCATCCTCGTCACACCCCAGTGCAAATCTTAGCATCTTTAACTCTGCCACTTCCAGCTCTGTCTCCTGCTTTCTGGTCGGTGCCACCGTCCCCAACCCATATAACATAGCTGGTCTCACTACCGTCCTGTAGACCTTCTCTTTCACTTTTGCTGATATCCGTCTGTCACAAATATATATTTATTATGAACAAATTCTTGCAAGTGTTTAGAATGTGTGTTTGTGTGTGTGTGTATATATATATATATATATACTGTATACTGTATACTGTATATACATATATATATATATATATATATATATATGGCCCTGGCTGCGACGTCTTCTTAAAGGAAGGACCTGGAAGTGTTTCCAGACCATGTTAACAGCCCACCAGAAGTACTTCCGGGTCTTTCCTTTAAGAAGCCGTCAGAAATAGAAACCCACTGCCACTGCTCTAGGATCCAGAGTCGGGAAGGATAAGACAGAGCTTGCTGGAGAAGGAGTCGATGGTGAACCAGAGAGAAGGACAAGGAGAAAATGAAGAGAAAGTCATTGATGCGCATTGTCTGTATTGTACAGTGCCTTGTAAGTGTGCTTTGTTAGTGGGAAACACCTTGTGAAGGCTTTCCCACAAAAAAATAAAAGCTGTGTGTGTTGGTGAACTTGCGTCTGCGTCTGTCTGTGTCGGCATTGGGAGCTGAATCCCTCCTGCAGGCCACTATACAGTATATGTTGTGGGGTACAGCCCGGACACAGACAGGCAGACAGGATGTTGATCCACACACATGTTTATTGAACACTATATATATACAAGAAAGTGAGCACAACCCAGTGCTGCAGCACCAATCACCCCTTTAGTCCAGGCCTCACAGTCCAGTGCCTTTCTCTCTGGTCCGCCTCCACTCCTCTCCTCCAAGACTTCATCCTTCTTCCACCCGACTCCAGCCATCGAATGGAGGGAGGTGGCCCCTTTTATGCAAGCACGGATGGGCTCCAGGTGCTTCCCGACACTGCTCCGCGGACACTCCTCTGTGTGGCAGAAGTGCCGGCTGTGCACCTGGAAGCACTCCGGGTGTCCCCAGTCTTCTTCCCCCCAGCACTTCCAGGTGTGACAGAAGTGCTGAGGTCCAGGGCTCCGAAGGCAGCGGGGTGCCCCCTGGCGGCAACCACGGGCCCCTACAGGGTTGAACTTCCAAGCTCCCTACCCGTGGTCCCCAAAGCAACCAGGGCAGTTGCCCGCACATGGTCTGGGGAAGGCGCAAGCCCTCCACCGGTCCTCCTGGGCGTCCCGGCCGGGTCGCCTCCCCAGCCGTCTCTGACAATGTATAGTGTACATATATAAAATGCCTGCTGTTTTGTGTGTGTGTGTTTTTGTTGCCTTTGTTTAATTGTCAGATATTCTGAGGACACATACAAGTAAGAATTTAATTTGACTGTTTACACAAGAGAGTAAATGTAAACTTGAAACTTGAAAACACATTTGAGGCTTTTTAAAATTTACTCTATAGAAAAACATATGTAGAGGAAGTTTGATGTGCGTTTCAGATATCTGAAAAGCTGATCTGCATTTTAAGATTTGTGAAATTAATTTTGAGACATCGCAAGGCATTACTTCTGCTTGACATAAGTCAGTGGTTCTCAACCTGTGGGGCGAGCCCCCCTAGGGGGGCGTGAAGTAACAAAAAGGGGGGGCGCGCGAAGATGTGAAAAAAAGAAAACAATAATCAAAAATATGAAAAAAAATCTGTTGAAACCAAAACAAATTAACTTAAACTACATTCTGATACTAGAACAATAAATATAGAGTTAGATAAATGTCAATGAAAGTTAAGTAGGTATAATAAAATATGCATCTACATTTCAAAAAAATGTTAGGGGGCGCTATTAAAACTGTTATGAAAACTCGGGTTGCAAATACTTAAAGGTTGAGAAATGCTGACATAAGTTATTCTGACTCTTTGTTAGAAGAGTAGTCTACAGGGGTGGATAAATGGTAAAACTCCACTTTTTAAACCTTGTCATGTCCAGCACAAAATGGTGGTGTGCTGAAGCCTCTCCTGATAGCAACAAGTGCAAGGCAGGATCTTGCACTGGAGACAAAGCCGTTAACTTATACAAGATGTAAATCAGCTATAGTGTTACATATAGGTAAGTACTTCAGTAAATTAACCAGAAGTGACCTAATGACATAGAATAAATTTAACATTTGAAAATTGTCTAACATCATAAGCCTAGAATTTTTTGCAGTACTGTTTATTATACTATGAGCATATTTAAACTTTAGTGTTTCTGTGTAACTCTCATCTTGGCACTGTTCAACAACTTAGGCGTTTTTTTTGTAGTATGCACAATGAAAGGCACCCTAGCCCACTGCCAAATGAGCCTTTATATTTGCGTATCCCTCAACAGCTCTGCCAAGAGCCTGCATGCTGCTGTGTATCTTGACTTCTAGTGAAAGCAATATTTCTTGGCTATAAGGCATTGTTAAAATATACCAATATATTCTGTGAAAAGTAATTTCAATTTTCACTCATTAATGCAGGGGTGAGGGGGCAGGTTTATCTATAAATATTCCTTATTGTGAATATACTGAACAGCACTTTAAAGAAAAGAAAGGAACACTTCTGCTGACAGTGAAAAGAAGGCATACATTTAGATACATTTCATTCAGTTTACCTTTAAAGCCGAATACAATGGCGCCAGAGCCAAAAACAGCTTTTCATTGATTATATCTTCTCAGGATAGAAGTTGCAGATCAAATATCCACTTTGATTTGTGTACAAAAAAGTTTCATTCACCAATGATGCCATTGTCAGAAGTTGGCCATGTAATATAAATACCTGAAAACATTACAATTGATCAAATACCTTTATTCTTGTTATATTTTTGTGACACAATCCAGTTTAGCACTTAAGAGGCTTCCATATAGAATGTGAATGCAGCTGAATGTACTTATTCAAAGGCAGAGGCTCAGTATTAAACTCTCAGCAGCTTACTCAATTAAAGGAACCCATTATTCACATATTTGTTTTTCTTTTAAATACTGAAGGTGGGTAATTTCATAGTTTCATTCTAATGTGTTTTAACATTATAGCATCTTCAAATTTCTTGTTTATGTTAAAGCTAGGAATACGTGATAAAGAAGACATTATATAGGTATCAGCTAGTAACATAGTGGAAAAAAATGCTTGGTACCGGGTCTGATGTCAAAATTGTTTCTCGTTTTAATTGTTAGTTTGTTGTAATATCTGTTACATATAGTCATTACAAAAGAGCAGTATTAAACAATTGTTCTATACATTTATTGAGTGACATGATTTAGATAAAAAATTAAATACAACAAATTAGTCAACTGAAAGAATGCCATCTGGACAAGTATGCTGTCTACATAAAAATAAAGGGGAAAAATACACATTTCCTGCAGGTTTGCCTGCTGCTCCTTTGTCCTGTTATTTGACAAAGTTAAGATATTCAATCAAAGCCCTCTGAAAACAAAATCCATTACGGTGATATTCATGGCTGCAGTACATCATATTTCTTACTAAACAACCAGGAAACAGAAAGGAGAAATGGAGGGAATGCTACTCATCATTTGTCCCTGAAATTAATCATAATGGCAAAGGTCAAAAATATTTAAGAAGGCATTTAAGTGTTCTTCAGGAAGAAAAATGATTTGGGCCTGAATTAACTAATTGGTTCTAATTTACTTCATTAAATTTAAAATCAGTCAGTTTGTATAAGAAAACACAGGAAAAGTAATATAAATCATCAATACCAGTGTTGGGGTCAGTAGATTTAACAAGAAAAAGATTAATTATAGGTATTGCACCAGAACTTCTCTAATTATGACTCTTCAGTTGAATCAGAAATGGAAAGAGCCATATTCTTAATGTTTATGTTCAGAAAGACCTAAAAATGCTTGTTCACAAAATATGAAAGTGTAAAATATAAAACTGCAGAAATGTAAAACTGTTTGGATGGGTGGTCTCTGTAGTTTGGACTTCTGTTGGGTCTTCATCACTTCTTTAGGAAGATTGCATTTCAGAACTTTTACAAAGGTTTTAAAAAATGTTGACAAAATAACTGTTGCAAGATTATAAACACTCTGTACACTTCCAGGCCATTATCTCACATAGTAATATATTAATTATTATTAGTAATATATTAATTATTACCTATAGATTAATAGGTCCTAGATATTCAATCAAAATGGCCACTGTATCATACTATGTATACCTGCCATTATCACCTTATTTTAATTAAATTACATCTGCAAAATAAGTTAATTACTCGAACAGGGCATTTCTGTCAGGCCTCTTTTGTGCTGCTTTGTAATTGTGGTTTCGCCTTTGATAAATAGCCAGAACACAATAGAGTACATAGTAAACTCCATTGCCCTTTAGCAAATTTGGCCTTCTGTCATCCTTACATTTCTTAAGCACTCAAGAAGGATGTCCCAGTAAAAGCATTTAGGAGAATAATTTATTATACTTTAACCAGAAGCAGTGCCTGCAAATTTCATTCCACAGTCTTAACTATCATGCATCATTGAGAAATATACACAAGAAATATATCATCTAAAACCAGATAAGTAAAATATGCTGTTCAAATGGTTTGTATGCAAGTGGTAAATCACATTAACTAATTTTTCTGAATCATATTTTATTGTTGAATGTTTCAATGCAGTGTGCACAACTGATAAATCCTCTTATTTGAAGCAAGCATCACAGGTCTGACTGACATATATGTGCTAGGTGGCTAGCACCTGATGCATGAGTTTGAGGCCATACAGGTGGAATTAGCATATGTCGCATGCTATCTATCTAACCTCCTCAATGAAATGTTGTTGCATTTGGCCAGACATTTTCATTTCTAAAGGTTCTAAAGGTTTGATGGTAATTTAAGCTTCATTGACTGTGTTTCTATTTCTGTTTTTGGTTTTAAATGTGGATTTGCATGATATTCACTGAGGTTTAAAATTTCAGTAAAATGCCAAACTATTTTTTGAATGTGCAATTAAGGTCAAATATTAATATGTCTTTTTGAGAGTATAGCAAGGCGACACAAAGTACAGAAATCAACTCCTTTTTTAATAAGCAGAGAGCATCGTGGTACATTTAGATCAGGAGGATGCTACTTAGCTTTTTAATGATTTTTGTCTGCTGTATATTTGTTGTTTTAATACCAAAGGCTTGTTTTTCTTTTTTAAATGCCCCCACCAATATAAAAATGTCTTTATTGTGTCCTGAGTCTGTTTATGATTCATGTTGTATCTGGTTTGAAACATTATTACCTTTATGTTTTAAACGATTATACATACTGAACATTTCCTTACATGACCTTTTCATGATCATTTTGATTTTTATAGATTTAAAGTATTGACTGTTGGAAGCATTATTTCTGTTTGATTTGAAACAGTGCAGCATTTCTGCCCCTGATAAAATATTATCTGCAGATCAATGACATTTTATGGTTACTGTGACAGGTGATTAAGTATAAGGCAAACAAGGGTTTCAGGTTCATGTACACCATAATTTTTCATTATCTTAACCATGCAGACATTTACCCTAAAGGATGTATGGCTTTTATGATTTTCCTCTATTCTTGTAATTTTATTCTTAAGTAGACACCAGCTGTGAAGAAATGCCTTATTCATTTTCAAAGCAAATCAAATTCATATCTTCAGTGAGCACCATCATAATATGATTATGAAATGTGAAGGCAAAAAGCTCTTTATGATCTGTGTCAGTAGATGGATCACTAATATTTGAACAAGATTCGCACTTCACTTGTTTTGAAAAGGTATGCATCATCTGGAAATATTCACAGGTACATTAATGCACTTAGGGGGACTGGCATGATTATTGATTTGTACGGCCAAAGCAAATTCATAATAAAGGGATTACAATGCACAGTTAGCAATATAGGAATAGTAAAACATAATTTAAAAATAGTACTAATTTGCTTTTACACTTTTGCCATAAGTATGACTTAGGAGTTCACAGAGAAAATGTGTTTCATTAGATCACAGTAAAAGCATGCTAAACTCATACTGATGTTGGAAATTTAGTGGGATCATTAGCCCAAAAACTAAAGGGTGGACAATGGAAAAATATATCAAACAACAGATATTAGGGTAAAATCTACTTCCTAATTTGAAGAAACTTAAGTTGTTTTGCTTCCTGTTTTTTTAGAACGTTGGCTTCTCCACTTTGCCACTTCTCAATAACACCTCAGACGCTCCTCCTAAAAGCCTCTTTTTTCATTCCCTGGTATGTTTTGTTTTCTATCACCACACACTTTAATACTCGAACAGCTCTGCAAAGAGTTGTAAAACTTATTCCAGTGTTACGTACATCTGGGACAAGTCCAGCCATTCAGTGATAATCCAGAGATAATAACCAAGTGTAGAAGCTAACAGCTAATGGAGGAACTCCACCTCTAAGCTCATTATCACTTAAGGCCCAGGCCATCTTAGCTGGCTGGGGATTATTGTAAAATTTCTTTGCCATTTTACCAAGCCCTGTCTCTCGGAGAATTCTCTTACAATGCACCCTACATTACCTCTGCTCTTGCATCTTTTTTCCATCAACATAGGTTTCTGTATTTTAATGGTAAATTTTGAATCTGTTCCTTATTTTATGACACCCTAGAGGCTTCCTTGCCAGCCGAGCAAACTCTTACATAAATGTGTACTTCACTGCAAGGTATGTTGTTTTTGAGGTATAAGCTGTTACATTTGTGCCGCATCTGTCACTTTGAAATTTGGCCAAAAAATTGCGATCTTTGCTACACTTAATCACAAAACCTTTTAACATGTAGATACTGAGTACCGGGATGTGTCATCAAACCGCTCCTTATGATTCAAAATCCAGTGGCACATTTGGTGTTCAACCAAGTCGAGGTGGGCACATGCCACTCCTCATTTTAGATTGGTACATTGGCTTTCTGTAGCAGCACATATTATATTCATATCCTTGATGGTTGCCTATAGAATAGTCAATGGCCAGCACCTATATATATATATATATATATATACTAGCAAAATACCCGCGCTTCGCAGCGGAGAAGTAGTGTGTTAAAGAAGTAATAAAAAAGAAAATGAAACATTTTGAAAATAACGTAACATGATTGTCAATGTAATTGTTTTGTCACTGTTGTGAGTGATGAGTGTTGCTGTCATATATACAGTATATATATATATA
>JANRMT010062813.1:47365692-47377901 GCA_026402145.1 Polypterus bichir lapradei | reverse complement strand
TATATATATATATATATAATTAAAATGAACAAGTAAATTAGTAAAACAGTAATTAAAATATCAATATCAAACATGATGAGTCTTCAAGTTCAAAAATGTACCCTTTTTTGTGTAAGACATGAAATTGAATAAACTATAGTTAAAAATGTCTGACCTTTTCTTGCAGTATACAATGGATTCAGAAAATATTCAGACCCCTTCACTTTCTGCACACTTTATTGTGTTGTAGATTGTATTTTAAAAGGATGCATTTTCCATTTTTGCTCATCAGTCTACACTCAACAACCCATTATGGCAAAGTATAAACATATTTTCAGAAAGGTTTGCAGATTTATTAAAAAAAACTATTTGTACAGTTAATTCAGTATTTTGTAAGAGCACCTTTAGAAGCAAATACAGCTTTGCCCACCCAAATTTGGACAGTGTTCCCTATTCTTCCTGACATATTCTGGCTCCATTAGATCAGATGAGAAGTGTCTGCAAACTGCCTTTTTCAGGTCTCTCCACAGATTTTCTGTGGGGTTTAAGTTCCAGGTTTGGCTGGACTACTGAAGGATGGTCAGAGTTGCCCCAGTTTGAAATTGTGTGCACTCTGGAGCAGGTGTTCTTCAGAGATCTGTATGTATTGGGCTGCATTCATCTTTCCACCAATTCTGACCAGTTGCACTCTCCCTGACACTGAAAAGTTTCCCTATATAATGATACTGCCACCACCATTGTTCACTGCAGGGAAGGTGTTAGGCAGGTGATGTTATAATCTTGTTCCTCTTGCTCTCAGAGATTTTTAAATGCCATCAGATGCCTTTTACTCAAGAGTGGTCTCTGTCTAGCCACTCTACCATCAACACAGGGCTATGGAGGTGGTACGCAAAAATTTTGACTCAGAAATGTATGGTATCACCAACTTGGATTCAGAAATGTATAGACTAATATATTTAGTTTGTACTGTAGATTTAAAGCACACATC
Source organism: Polypterus bichir lapradei (assembly GCA_026402145.1). Classification (NCBI taxonomy): domain Eukaryota; kingdom Metazoa; phylum Chordata; class Cladistia; order Polypteriformes; family Polypteridae; genus Polypterus; species Polypterus bichir. The sequence goes on along the minus strand of JANRMT010062813.1, from coordinate 47,376,934 downwards.
ATACAAGATACAAAGTATTTCATCACTACCAAATATACAGTAGCCTCTAACTGAATTGTTTTCAGAACCTGTGAAACTAATGATTTCTGAATCACATAACTTTTCACCATCATCTTCTACAACTCACTGACACAGATCGTATTTCCTCTGTTGTGATTGTAAAGTGTTCAGAAACGAATACCTTTGACAAAACTGTTTTTATCATTGCAAGTTAGTCCATGGGATTTAAACTAAATATGTAATATTTTGAAATTTGCAAAGAAATATAAATCAGCCTCCAATGTAAATTAAAATGTACACTGAAAGAAAAAGTAGTTTAAATGAATAAGCAAATGTGAAATTGGCAATTAGCAAAAGTGAAGGGGTCTGAATATTTTCTGAATCCACTGTAAGTGCCCCTTCTTAAATGTTGTCCCTAATGTAACCATTAGTCATCTCATACATAAAAACTCAGAGAGAACATACGAACAGTAAGAAGCTAAGGATGACCATTTATTTCAACAACAACAACAACATTTATTTATATAGCACATATTCATACAAACAGTAGCTCAAAGTGCTTTACATAATAAAGAATAGAAAAAAAAAAAACACAATAAGAAAACAAAATAAATCAGCATTAATTAACATCGAATAAGAGTAAGGTCCAATGGCCAGGGGGGACAGAAAAAACAAAATAAAAACTCCAGACGGCTGGAGAAAAAAAAATAAAATCTGTAGGGATTCCAGACCATGAGACCGCCCAGTCCCCTCTGGGCATTCTACCTAACATAAATGAAACAGTCCTCTTTGGATTTAGGGTTCTCACAGAAAAGCTTGATGATGATGGTCACGTAGAATTCTGCCTTTTAGTCCATCCATCATTGTTGGAGCATCATGAAGCTTTGAGTAGGTGGAGGTGGCACAGGCCACCACCACAAAGAAACCAGAAAAAGAAACAGAAAAGAGATTAGGGGTCAGTACAGATTTTAGAGCCACCCTGAATAGTTATTATGAGGAAATTGAACATACAGAGTATCAGGATTAAGTTAAATTAAGTTAAATTGAAGTTATGAGAAGGCCATGTTAAAGTAATGTGTTTTCAGCAGTGTTTTAAAGTGCTCTACTGTATTAGCCTGGCGAATTCCTATTGGCAGGCTATTCCAGATTTTAGGTGCATAGCAGCAGAAGGCCGCCTCACCACTTCTTTTAATTTTTGTTCTTGGAATTCTAAGGAGACACTCATTTGAGGATCTGAGGTTACGATTTGGAATATAAGGTATCAGACACTCCGATATGTAAGAAGGGGCGAGATTATTTAAGGCTTTATAAACCATAAGCAGAATTTTAAAGTTAATCCTGAATGACACAGGTAACCAGTGTAGTGACATCAGAACTGGAGAAATGTGTTCGGATTTTCTTTTCCTAGTTAGGATTCTAGCAGCTGCATTCTGCACTAGTTGCAAACGATTTATGTCTTTCTTGGGTAGTCCTGAGAGGAGTGCGTTACAGTAATCTAGTCGACTGAAAACAAATGCGTGAACTAATTTCTCAGCATCTTTCAGTGATATAAGAGGTCTAACTTTACTTATGTTTCTTAAGTGAAAAAATGCTGTCCTAGTGATCTGCTTAATATGCGATTTAAAATTCAGATTACAGTCAACAATTACCCCTAAGCTTTTTACCTCCGTCTTGACTTTTAATCCTAATGTATCCAGTTTATTTCTAATAGCCTCATTGTATCCATTATTGCCAATCACTAAGATTTCAGTTTTCTCTTTATTTAACTTGAGAAAGTTACTATTCATCCATTCTGAGATACAAGTCAGACATTGTGTTAGTGAATCAATAGAATCGGGGTCATCAGGTGCTACTGATAAATACAGCTGTGTGTCATCAGCATAGCTGTGGTAGCTCACGTTGTGCCCTGAGATAATCTGACCTAACGGAAGCATGTAGATTGAGAATAACAGCGGACCCAGGATAGAGCCTTGTGGAACACCATATCGGATATCATGTGTCTTTGAGTTGTAATTACCACAACTAACAAAAAATTTTCTCCCTGTCAGGTAGGATTCAAACCAATTTAAGACACTGCCAGAGAGGCCCACCCATTGACTAAGGCGATTTCTAAGAATATTATGATCAATAGTGTCAAATGCAGCACTCAGATCTAAGAGGATGAGAACAGATATATGGCCTCTGTCTGCGTTCATTCGCAAATCATTTACTACTTTAACGAGTGCAGTTTCTGTGCTGTGATTTATTCTAAAACCCGACTGAAATTTATCAAGAATAGCATGTTTATTTAGGTGGTCATTTAACTGCATAATGACTGCTTTCTCCAGAACTTTGCTTAAGAAAGGAAGGTTAGAGATCTGTCTAAAATTTTCAAGAGCCGAGGGGTCAAGATTATGTTTCTTAAGAAGGGGTTTAACTACAGCAGTCTTAAGACAGTCTGGGAAGACCCCCGTATCTAATGACGAATTTACTATGTCCAGAACATTATCAATTAGCACGCCTTTTATATCATTTATAATCTTGGAGAAATAACAGCGTCTCTCAAGACGGACAGTGTTATTGTATTCTGTTATTTTGACTTTTAATATTTCATAGTGGATAGTTAGTTTAGTCTTCCTCCATTTACGCTCAGCTCTGCGGCATGTTCTCTTTAAGTCCGACACTCTTTGGGTCTTCCATGGTATAACAATACTAGAGGATTTTTTCACTGTCTTTTCAGGTGCAACTATGTCAACTGCAGCTCTCACTTTAGTATTAAATCTTTCCACCTTACTATTTACATTATCCTCGCTATTATAGTTGGCACTATAAACGGACTGATTGCTTAGAATGTTTGTAAGTTTTAAAGCTGCTGCTGAGTCAAAGAAGCGTTTTTTATGCTTCTCATGAGTGTTTTTTATCATTATTTCTATATTAAAAAGTAGAAGAAAATGGTCCGATAGACCTGTATCAATGATCTGCTTTATATCAACTTTCAGTCCTTTAGTAATCACCAAGTCTAACGTATGACCTGCTTTATGTGTAGGCTGATTTACGAGCTGCCTCAAATCAAAAGAATCCAGGAGGCTCATAAATTCTTTTACTTTTAGATCACACTGATTATCTATATGAAAATTAAAGTCGCCAACTATTAGGAGTGTGTCATAGTTAGTAATTAAAATTAACATTAAGTCAGAGAATTCCTCAAAAAAAGACGCGTTGAATTTTGGAGGTCTATACACGGATAATACTAGAACTTGAGCATCTCCTTGGATAACAACGGTGAGATATTCAAAGGACTTGAACTTACCAAAACTGACATCTTTACATTTTAATCGGCTCGAGTAAATGTTAGCCAATCCGCCTCCCTTTTTCCCCTGGCGGTCTGCACGAGTAAAACTGTAATCCGGAGGCGCAGATTCGATTAAAACAGCCGCGCCGTTTGAGTTAAGCCACGTTTCACTTAGTGCAATAAAATCTATTTTTTTATCACTAATAAGATCGTTGATAAAAAACGTTTTGTTAGTTAAAGCTCTAACATTTAATAGTGCCATATTTAATGTTTCGGAGGTGCAGAGATGAATACTATGTGCGTTATTGATATTTGGAATAGGGACTAAATTATTTTTATTAGCGCCGCTCTGTGTGTATTTTTTGTTTAATCTGTGATCTGTTTTAATAGTTTTGATACATTGTTCCTCTAAAATGGTAATTTTAATTAGATTATTGGAGTTTATGCCGTATTTTCTAGATTTTCTGCGTGCATTGAGATTGCTTATTACAGTACTAATGTTGTGCACTTTAACGGAAGATTCTATTAAACACTTATCATGTCCTAGCACAACAGTATCATTTCGGAAGGGGTTAAGAGCAGAGATAGATAGTCAAGATAAACGAATTACCTTCGATATGTTTTCGGAGAGGACCCAGGCGCCGAAACTGTTCGGATGCAGGCCATCACGCTTGAAGAAACGCGGCCTTTCCAAAAAGAGATTCCAATTGTTGATGAAACCGACATCCTTCTTCTTGCTGAATCCCTGTAGCCAGTTGTTCAATCCTAGCAGCCAACTGTAGTACTCGTTGGATCGTCTGACGAGAGGTAGTGGACCCGAAACGAAGATCTTTGCCGATGGGGTCCTCTCCTTCGTGTCTTTAATCAAAGCTGCAAAATCAGCCTTCAGGATTTCTGATTGTCGGTGCCTTATGTCGTTTACGCCGGCATGCAAAACGATTGCTCCAATTGCCCTCTCCTTGTGTTTCTCGTAGACTGCTGGTGCACGTCTCATCACATCTCGGACACGAGCACCGGGAAAACAAGAAACAAACGATTTTGCATTAGGGCATGCGACATTAAGGTTCCTAACAATAGAATCACCTACCACTATTACATCACCAGGGGCTGAAGGCGAACTGGGGACGCGGAGAGGGTCAAACCGGTTCTGAGATAGGATGCTCGCCTGTGCCGATGGAGGTGCTCTGGCCTTGAACCCCCGCCTGCATAGCTGAAATCCACCGAGGTCATCAGCGGCGTCGCTCCTACGAGACGCGGGGGTGAGGTCAGCACAACGCAGGGTTGATGTTTCGCCGGTTATAGATGGTGAGGACGGTTTATCCAACAGCCGGGCCTTCAGATCCCTAAGGTATCTCCGTCGGGACAGGAGTTTCTGAATCTGTCCGTCGAGTGCCTGAAGTTCTTCAACTATGATTTCAACGCGAGTTACCCCACTGTCGGCCATTTTCTGCTTCGTGCCCTAGGAGGAATGAGAGAGAGAGAGAGAGAGAGGTTAGGTACACAACCTAGAGGGGAAAAACCTCTTTGAACTCTGCTTCACCGAGATCCAAGAAAGTGAGAAGGTGCAGTCATGACACACAGAAAGTGCTTGGATGGTATAGAAACCCACATCTCTGGAGGTGTTGGGTGGAGGTCCTAACAATAGCACTTCACATTGCCCAGCAATATTTTTTAATAATATTCTTAATTAAGCCACAAATAAAGATATAAGATCTTGTATTTCTGCAGACTGTAACTATATTAATAGAGGCAGTAAACAAAATAAAAACAAAATACTGAAGTATAGCACAAGTCTTTGTAATGACTTATGTTTTGATTACCCGAACAAAGAAAAGAACGCATTGAATTGAATCTTTAACGAATATTGGCAAATTTGAATGAAACCTTGAAGAATGAAATTGACAGTTAGTAACACACAGTCTTTATTTGTTGAATTTTAGCAGGTTTATTAAACCTGTCTGTAACATATTTGAAATAATCTTTATTGATGTGTCGATTTAACTTCGCCTCTTTTTAGTTTACATACACATTCTGTTTTGCTGGATTGATTGCCATTCTGATAACTTAGAAAGTCTCTCTATGTAATAAATCATATTCTCTGTTAATACTTTTTAAAAGTGATACATCTGAGTTATGATAAAGAGTGTTTTCAACGGAAGCATCTAGTTTTCTTTAAAAATTAAAACTTTCTATTTGGAAACACCATATATTCCCTATCAAGGCACATAAAAAATACTTTCTAGCTTTTTTGAAAAATTTTCTCCAATTTCACAGGTATTTGAATAAAACCCAAAATAGTAAGAACAAAAATCAAAGCATTTTTTGTGTGTCGGTGTTATCAATCATGCAAGCTTTTATTATTTAGCATCTTTCACATCACTCTTTGCCAAGAACAAAAGAATATGAAGTAACTTGAAAGAAAAGCTGTTTGAATTTTTCTGCCTGCTACATTTATCACTTGACAGGTCCACAGTTTGTAGAGACTGACACAGATATTATCTTGAATCTCTGTATTTTAAAATGTAACAATAACAGCTTCATCATAAAAAAAAAATCCTATTCCCTATCTACAGGATTCAGAGTAAAATTAAATGTTTAATGTATATGTATTTTCTATTTAATATGCATTAATTTTTACTATCCTGTCCAATAAAACAATGTTTTAAGACAAGGCAAGAGAGGTCATTTCTTTTCTGACTCCTGTAAGATAGAGTTGCAGTCGACAGCAGTGATGCCCTTAAGTTTGTTGGAAAAACTAACACTAAAGTGAGGTGCAGTAATTTCAGGTGGTGTTGTCCCAGTAGTTGAACTAGGTATGGACAGATCTAAGAAGTGATGTGGGATTTGAGCATACCATACAGTCAATCTAGTTAGAATAAATGTTGCTTTACACATACTGTTTCAGTAGATGTACAATCACTTAATAAATAATGTTACTTCTTATACAGTATGTTTATAAACCTCATGATAGAGCTAGTGTAACACAATTTTTGTTCTTTGATTTATTTAATCATATAGACTTATTATTCATCTTAAAAGGCCATCCGAGATCATTGTCCTCCTCCAGAACAGAAGGACATGCTCCCTACAGGTAAGGTGACAGCAGTTGCTCTAAGTATACAGAAGTAAGACATGAAGTAGTGTATTTGAGAGTAATGGTATAGACAACCATGAAATTGACCAATGGATCAGCGTAGCAGTTGTAGTACTGTGAGTGGTAGTGACTTGAGAACTAAAGTTTCAAGTTCAAGTTTCGATTTGCCAGTCAATTTTCGTAGCCATCCTTAACTATAGACCACAAGTTTTTAGTAGGAACTAAACAAATGAAAGAATTAGGGTGTTATTGTATCCCCCATTAAGGAAAGAGTCCCTTTCGTGTTAGGTACATGTCACAGATGATATGTGTACTTTCCATTAATATTCTCACCAACCTGATAAACCTACCAAGGAAACTGATGATACACTTCCAACATTAAAATGAATATTTAATGCTATTCCTCTGCTATCACGGCTAGATACCTTTTCTTCATTTCTGTTATGAATGATCTCTTGTTTTTCAAAATGTAATACATCTGAACTAGTATAAGTATGTCTTCCATTTCCAATAAAGAATATTCTGCCCCTTTCTTTGGGTTTCTGGTGCTGAGTTATTTCTAAACAGAAAGGCCACTGATCTCTATAGCACTAAGTAGTCTCGAGTAAAATGAAAACATTCCTTCAAAACGTAGGGACACATATAGCTAGTTTGCTTCCTTTTCAGATATGGTATTTCAGATTTGTAAGAAGTATATCAAAATCCTTGCCTGTAAACCAAGCAAATGTCTAAACAACAAAAGAAACAAGAGAGATTAAATGCTCAAAAATAGAGTGATAAGGAACACAGCACAGCTTAAGCCATAGTGCATCCCTGTTCTGTTATACTTGCAGGATACAATCAGAAATTATTTTTTCATTTAATAATTTATGTTGTCAAAGATGCTATTTGTCAATGAGCCTTACTCTGTGTTTACCGGATATGCAGCTGTGTTGTTAACATTTGTACTAGCGGGGTGTTTAAAATGTTTTGTTAGGCTCAGCAAGTTTCTAGATGTCCTGAAGAACAAAGATGAGAAGAACTTGGAGAAAAAACATGACCCATGCAGATCTCTAATGAAGCTTTAACATGCTTCTTGTTTTGATCCCATTCCGTGGGTTGTCTTTTTATGTTTGCTTCTTCATTTGTGCTAAGAATGTATAAAAGACTACTGAGGGACTAGCGTCACCTGCATCTCTGTGTATATTTGTATTAAAATGATTTCTGAAAATTGCCTTCTAAGCAGAAAGTAAGGCATATTTCTTTCCAAGGCATGGCGTTTGTATTGAGCTACTGAATAGCAATAATCCACAGTTGAAGACACACATCTATATCTCTGAGATCTAAGACAAAAGAAATTCAGCAATTTCATTTTTATGACCTACAATACAAATGTCTTCAGACAACCACATTAGATATTTAAGGAACTTTATTGTGGTGGCATAGCCTAAGTTTAAATTTACAGCTGAATAAATCCAATAACTAGGAATTCCAAGACTAAATAATTACCAGAAAACATTTTATGGTAATCACCTACTCCAGATGTACAGTATAATCTAAAGATAAATTAAGGATTAAAGTCTTGCCCTGACTGGTAAGGATAATGCTCATATACTTGTAGAGTAACAATGACAATTAGATTTCCATGAGTACTAAAATAATGTAATGTTCTCTTAGAAAGTTACAAAAGTGTGGCTACAGCCTGCTGTATTAGTGAAGCATGTGAACGACTGAAGCTGGAAATCTGAAATTAGGTCAGAGTTAAACAATCAGAACCTAAAGATAGCGAAATTGGCCAAGACAGGAAGGAAAATCACTATGTAATATCTGGATTATTTGGTAATACACAGATTAAAACATAAAAAAATCCTACTAAGGGAAAAATGCTCCTCACAGACAGGCTTTAGGAGCGGGTGTTTAATTGCTTTAAGCATGGACTAAGCTCTGAAGGTTTCTCCAGATTTAATTAGCTATGTGTAAGTAAAATTGATTGATACTGTACTGGTCTGTTTTCTCCTTGAACTGTCCTTTAAAAGGAACCAAAGTCAGTTTTAAAATACTTAGAACCATTACCAATACACAAACCATATTGTGAATTTATACACTTGATACTGTTTCAGAGATTATGTTAGTATGGCTAATAGAGAAGTGTCCACAGTGCAGGTGATGTATACCCTAATAGGGCATTATTTCAGCTATTTATCATCATCTTTCATTCTTTCTTCCTTTAGTCCACCCAAATTGTGGCAATTAGTTATTGCTCTTTCTTTCTTAATATTATTACCGTTTGCTTTTGACATAAAAGAGTCATTAATAAATTCTTACAAGGTCACTCCAAACACCAGTCACATCTTAAGCGTATTGGGAACAATACACGCATTCTCTGGATCTTTATTTGCAGCTGTCATATGCCCTTCCAGGGTATCTGACATAATGTCCAATGCATTTTGATTGTTACTGTAATACTGGCTTCCATTGCCAAATGTAAATTATCAAAGGAAACATAGAAAGTGATAAACAGTATTATGGCAAAATTCCTTATCCTGAAAATACCTGCATCTGGTATTTTTGTGAATTTAGAAATGAACATATGTGTTTTTTCTGGGAATGCTACTGCATTTACATCTAGTTCAGGTGGAAAATAGTCTCTGGCAACAGAAAGTGAGATCTTTTCAGTACATCAAGAGTCTGGTTATTATTTCTTAATAAAGCATTACCATTAAGTATTAATTTTATAAAGTGTTGTATCCTTTGTTTGGACATTTCCTTTAACTTAAGCAACTATTTACATTGGGAAGGAAAAGAAGGTGCTTTTGCTGTATGGGATAGCCAACAGCTGGTTAAATCATTATAATGTATATTTGAAAAAAATATCATGTACAGTAGCATACATATTCATTTAATGTTTAATAAATTCTCTCATTATTGTAAAGCAGTTTGTTTAAATATACTAAATGGAATTTAGCCTTTATAAACAATACTTTATAATATAATTAGTTTATAATTGTATAATTGGTATCCTGATGTATTTTTAATTCAAAATGTGCTGTAATTTGGTAAATTTTATATGCAGTATCTATTTATGCAATTCATTCTGAAGTTTCACATCTTCTGTTTAAGTAACTACTCTCAATGTGTTTTATCTTGGTAGAGTAATATATGTATTGCTCTGCTTTCCCCTATTGTATTATTAATATGCAGCCTTAGAATGCCTAATCTCACAGACGTACCACTGTTTATAAGATATTATTTTATATAACTTATCCCCACCTTCCCTTCTATATCTATAACCTCAGGCAATTAGATGTAGTAAAAAGACAAGCAGGAGTTAAGTTACACATAAAATTATGTATTACTGATAATATTCATAAATAATAACAAAATGCAAAGTACATTTGAATATTGGCAACCATACAACCTGATAAAATGGTGATGTGTAATTCAGGTGGCACACTGACTTGTAGTTACTTAAAATGTCTCTAGTTAAGGCATCGTTGGTGCTCAGCTTTCAGCCACATGTCTGTTCAATATGGCTGCTGAGCTGTGCTCTTCATTGTGTTGTCTTCATCATCACAGGTTAGCAAGAGAGATGCTTCTTCATCATATGTTGGTAAGAGAGATGCTTCTTTCAGATGTTAGTAAGAGAGATGCTTCTTTCAGAGGTTAGTAAGAGAGAGAGAATGTGGTTGAGCAAGTACATTTATAGATGTTCTCTCCAATTCCTCCAGCCAATCCAGACAGCCATATCTCAGACCAATGGGTGGAATAGATCATCATATCTCCTGCCCCAAAACCATATGTTAAACATCCTGGCTTCCTTGCAGGGGGTTCAAAGACTTTAGCAGAGAAATACTCATCAAACTGGTTTAAGACACATCCCCCCCAAATCCTGTCATAAAATTACAAAGAGACAGTCGTAAAGGGGGGATGCAAACACGAATACCTCTCACCACTTGGTTTGCTTAAATTATAAATAAAGACATACAAAACATTTATCAAGTTATATGTAAAATCCCACATCACAACACAATGAAATGGCTGTCTAGCTTACAGAGATTTCTTTGATCAAGTATGTAGCTGATTGGAAAATTGAGTTAATGTTCAGCAAGACCTGAAGTCTTGTTCTCTGTTTTAAGTACATGTCACAGTGACCATGCACACTAAATCTGCCATTTTCTATGTGTGTGTGTGTGTGTGTGTGTGTGTGTATACAGTATGTATATAGTAACCACAAGGGGCACCAATGGACCCCAAACCACAAACATAGTAATACTCAAATAATTCCAGGTTCAAGTAAATGATATTATTTGACAAAAACAACTTCTTCCTAAGGATGGCTCCCTCTTGTGGTACCCAAAGGTCCCGAAAGGGCAGCATTTCTGGACTTCAACACCCATGCCACCCTGTGAGTGTCATGATGAAGTTTAGCTCTAAGGAACATTGCCACCTATGGTTTTGGGGAATGAACTGCTTCCAGCATGCCCATTCATTCGGTCCATCCATTTTAACCTTCTGGCTTGGTATGAATCCATTCTTTATCCCGGCCTCACACTTTATACCATGATCCACCACCAGTCTCAATGTACTCTAAAATTAAAACATAGAATAGATAAACTATTGGAAATATAAATACTGCTTAAAGCTGTTGTCCTGTGAAGCTCCTTTCATGTAAGTTGTTACAGAAAAGCTGTATGTTGCTAACCCATTACTTCTTTCCTGAATAAGGTGTTTTTGTATAAATGTGCAAATTACATTATTTTTCTGTTTTTGATAACCTAAAAAATTCCAAGCTCCAGTCCCCCCCACAATGGGATTCAAAGGCTTGGCCAAGCCACACGGGCATATTATTGCACAATTTCAAGTATTGGTGTGGTGTAATAGGTGCAGGTATCACAAAA
>JANRMT010062813.1:47333797-47345692 GCA_026402145.1 Polypterus bichir lapradei | reverse complement strand
ATATAAAATTTGGTTCTTAATTACATCAGCAGATATACTTTGACTTTTTTATACTTTGCAAAAAGCATAACATGAAGAGTAGTTACTTGACCTTGTTTGTCTAATTTTCTTTTATTTAAAATGTTGTTGATAGTATAAAAATAGAAATTTAGTTTATATATATATATATAGATTGGTGAAGCTATGCAGTGATTTGCAATCCTGCCTTATGAATCCAGCATCCTGGGCTCAAATCCTGTGCCAGGTTGTTGGCTGTTTGGAATTTTCACATTGAAGCTTTCATTTGCATACACCAATTTTCCTTCTGTTTCCCCAAAAACATACTCTATATGTGTTTATTGGCCCTTTGTGAATATGTGTGACAGTGAACATTGGCAATGGAATGGAACCCCATTCAGAATTTTTTCCTTGCCTTTTGGCCAATTTAGCCATACAGTAGTAGGCCCTGGCTCACCATGACTGTGTATTAGCACATGTGCACATGCACATGTGAATTTGAGCATATGTGCTCTTTTGCATTTAGTGTTATGACATCTTGTGCAGATCAGTACAGAACTATGGTATGTAGAAGATAAAAATAAATGTGAAGATTCACAACACCTTTCCAGAAATATGAGTGATAGAATAGTTTATTAACTATAGGTACATTATTAACTTTCTAAATATATAAAATGCTGCTAAGGTGTGTCTGCCTGCCTGACTGTCTGTCAAGTGATTACTTGCAAACTACTGGGACAAGAACTTTTATCTTGATCTTAATCAAAAACCCAGTATGCATTGGTGAATAAGTTAGAAGTAGTACTAACCTCAGCAAATTGAGCTGGGTTTTTTGTTTTTTACAGCAAACTATCTGAGATGGTGATGTAGCAGAAAGAAAAAGAAGAGCAGCAGCATCTTCCAAGTGAGAAGCAAACTACAGAAGCTGATTATATCTTAGAAAAAAGAAGAATGAGTGCTGTGGCATCCGCTGACCTGAGCTCATGTCCTGATACATTCTAGAAAGTCAAAAATATCAAAGTCACCGCAACCTCAGCAATGTAAAGTGATTGATTAAATGACATAGCAGAAAAGAAAGCGGTGTCATCTTTTAAGTGTCAATACATTTTATTGTAATAAAAGTTGGATCTTCGCAACCCCATTTATTGTTAATCCCCTAGAACATGCTACATACGTGTTCCAAACTCACAATCAAGTTTAAGTTTATTGATAGTCGACCATGGTGAAAAACTCCATAATATAAAGAAGGAAAAATAAAAGCAGTGACATTTGTGAAACTTTATTTTTTTCATAGTGAAACCAAAACATAATTTCTTTCATTTTTGTGATTATTATTATTGTTAAAGATTGTGGTTGAATATGGATAAGAAAAAGTGAAGAAGTTAAAGCAAAACCTGAAAAGTACACCAAAAGATTGTGGATGTTAGAGAAACCCAACAGACAGAAGCTCAGGACACAAATTTAAAAGCACTAAGTACAATTTTAATTCCTTCTTTGCAATAGAGCCTCTAAAGCACCACATCCACCAAACATAATTCAATAAACACAATACTTTTCCACCTGTCCTCCCAGCAGCTCTGTCGCACTCCCTTCCAACTCCAGCTCTCTTGCTGGGTCTCCACAAGTCCTTTATATAGTTCTTGACCCGGAAGTGCTCTCCTCTTCTGTTCACGTGACTTGTCAGCACTTTCAGGTCAAAAGGAGAATTATATTTTCCTTCAGCCTCAAAGTACTTTTGTCCTTCCATCCCCATGACTTGGGAGTACTTCCGGGCTAGATTGGAAACCAAAATCCCCTTGTCTCCCAGCAGCGTCCCCTGGTAGCACCCTCGGTACCCAGCAGGGCTGTGAAGCTGAATTCCATCTCCCATAATGTCCTGTAGGAATCTGGGGCACCGCTAAGCTGCAGGGAAGTCGCCATCTAGCATCCTGGGGGTTTCGTCTGGGTTGAGCTGCCGGCCATCTCTCACAAGATAAAAAGATAGTGCTGAAAACACAATATATGGTGCAATGTGCACATAAAAATATACTGACAAATACATTCATAAATTATGCCTATACTCACTTTTAAGTATATACAACTAATATTGTTGATTAAAACACAATGCAATATATTTAGCTAGGACCAGCTGGTTAAAAGAAAAAAGGAAATTCCAGACTACAGAGGTTCCAACTGCACGTGAGCAAGTTGTCAATCAGTGTTTCCTAGGGGATTTTATAATTCTCATATAATGCTCAGACAAATATCAGTAACTCAGAAAAATACAATGAAGTTCTGTAGAGTCAGTTCATCTACAGGTTCTGATGTCTGAAGTCACCTGGAGTCTCACACAAAAAAGTGCAAACTTCTTATTGGTAATTTTTCAAACTACAATATTTTTATATAATCAGAATTAGAAAGCGTTTATTTTTTGTACCAGTACAATGATATTATAAAAGCTACACCTATAAATATATCACTTGTTGGTACATTTTTAAAGTAATTGTACAGGATACAGTGTCATTTTGTTACTAATGTCATGGGCTTTGTATGACAGAAGGCCTCTGTTTATCAAATTGATGTAGTGTTTGGGGGGGTGGTTGGGGGGTCAGGCAAAAAGTTATCGAAAAATGGAATTCTAAGTATTGGAATAAATGACCCAATGCTAGAGTCAGGTCTGATGATGGAAGTGGTACATGGACTTACAAACTAGAACGTGAAGGGCAGGGGTAAAATGCAATGCTAGTTTTACAATAGCCATACGTAAGGCATATTCAGATAGATTAGATAAGGTCAGAGGAAACTGGTTCTTGGTAAATGGAATGTGTATTTCACAGAAGGGAAGGAGGTGGAGCTAATCTAAGAAGCTGAATGCAGGTCAAATCCCATTATAGCAAATACCAAAGTAACAAAATTTTCAGAATAACAGACTGTTTTTGTTTGCATGGGCAAATGTTCATACAACATCATGTTTAACAGATTTTGTTTTAATGAAATGTAAATTTCAGTATAAAAAACATTTTTTCGACCCTCTAGGTGGTCCAGTCCCACCACCCAGAAATTACCACGAATCTGCCGCAGCCAGTTGTTACGTGGGTATGCCCTTGACCTAGTCCAACTACTTGGGTCCTCAACAATGAAGATCACCCTTGGGCTGTAGTACCTTAATTGACGCTCCATCACAATGCCTTTATTGTGACTCATACAGGACACCGTTAGGAACTGCTCATTCGACACAAAGTCAAACCTGTGGTACCCAAGGATTCTCCAAAGAGACACAGTACTGAAGGAGTCCAGTCTTCATCTCACGTCACTGGATAGCGTCCATGTCTTGCAACCATATAGTAAGACAGGAAGCACCAGGATTTGGACCTTCGTTCTTTTGCAAAGACTAGGGGGATCTGCCACTCGCGTTGTGAAGGGGGTGGGGGCTGAACGCACGCTAAGGAGATGCGGACGGATCAGCTGCTGGCTTGTTGCTGCCTAACTGCATGTTCTCTTTGTCGCGCTGCACGTCAATCATTTAAAAGCCTGTACAGCAGCTGTTCTTTTGTCTCACTGCCGTATCTTGCAGGATGTTAAAGTGTCTATCACGGGACGTCAAAGTGTCTTCCGAGAAAGTCACGTCTCGACCCAAGATTTTTTTATTATAAAAGAGAGATATCGGAAGCACCCCACACTTCTTTCCAGCAACCCCATAACGCCCATGCTCTCCCAATTCGTCTACTGACTTCATAGAAAGAGTCACCAGGGACATGAATGTTGCTGCAGAGGTAAGTAAACCTCTTGACAAGGTCGACACTCTCTCTGCCGACAGACATATTGCTGATACCAAAGAGGTCTTTATCCAGGATACTCGCAAGCCCAGACACTGAGACTCCTCACTCAGTCTCTCGAGAGCTCCAATAAGATCCTCCATTGACGAAGATCACAGCATTGTCAGCAAAGTCAATATCAGTGAATTTTTCTCCACTAACAGATGCCCCACAGCCGCTGAACCCAACGACCCTGCCCAACACCCATGCAAGCATTTAACAGAGTAGGAGCAAGATACACCCCTGATGAACCCCAGAATCAACTGCGAAAAACACAGAGGTTTTGCCTCCATTATGCACAGCACTCACTGTACCAGTCTGTGTACAGGCCGGCCATGATATCCAGCAAATTCGGGGGGAATCCTACAAAGTCTCAGGATGTCCCACAGGGCAGCTTGATCAACTGAGTCGAACACTTTACAAAAATCAAAAAAGGCTGCAAAGAAATTCTGCTGATATTCATGTTTGCACTCCATGAGAACCCTCAGTGCCATGATGTGGTCGATGATAGACTTCTTGAGCCTAAAATCGGACTGCTTCAGTTGTTGGTAGGTCAGCAAGTGATCATTGATCCTATTGAGGATGACGCAAGCAAGGACCTTAGCTGGCAAAAAGAGCACTGTTATCCCCCTGTAGTTGCCGCAATCCAGGTGATCACCCTTCCCTTTCCAGATATGGACAACAATCCCGTTTTCCTGCAATGCAAGGAGGACAGGCACCTGCCTGGAGAAGTTCACCCTGGATACCACAGATCCCTGCAGCCTTCCCTGCCTTCAGCTGGTTCATCACCTGTGCAACCTTAGTGAGACTGGGTGGTTCACAGCTAATTGGAGGATCAGCCTCAAAAACTGTGGATCCAGAGATGTCCAACGTCCTAGCTGGAGGATCAACTTTAAACAGCTGCTCAAAGTAACCATCTCAGCGAGTCACAAAGGAGTCCTGTCCATTGTTTTGGAGCTGTGTGAAGTTTTTTTACTGTGGCTGGAGTGCCAATTTTGTCACCTATCCACAAGTTTTCCCTGCAAATTTGAGGACTGTTTTCAGGGCAGATGCAGTTTAACGTCATACCCAGGACAAATGAAAAAAAAAATTGGAATTTGAACGAAAAAAAATTGGAACCGCTTTTGTATTTCTATAAAACAAGTTACATCTAATGTATCATTTTCAAATAAAATTTTTTGCAGTTGTTTTTTATACAGTTTTTGTCAAGCTTGGGTTACAGAGTTAGTTGCACAAGAGACAGAAAGGTGAGTCCAGTTTTCCAAGGAAAATACAGGTACTTTATTACTGTATAGAGAAGGTAGGTACAGTCTCAAGAGGTAGGGGCCGTGACACAGCCAATTATCCAGCTCCCATCTTCTGATTAGAAGAACACCAGCAGCTGTAGCAGACGAGGAGAGTTCGAGGAAGAGTGGGTCAAAGCCCGATGTTATATATTCTAAACATCATGCGACAAGCACATTACACAGTAAGTCTGTGCAGTGATCCTGCAGAGGACATCCAATTACTTTGTCCTTGGTTTAGTATTTACCAGACGCAGAAAAGCAGCTATTGAGGTGTCCTTGCACCACTGCCATTAGAAATGGCAAATCACCGTTTACTCCGGTCACAACAGTATATGTATTTTCCCCATATTTGTCATAGCAAAATTTGTGTTATAACAAATTACTTTTATAGTCCCATGACTTTCGTTACAATGGGATTCCACCTGTGAATAAGCTTTATATACTGTAGTCTGTTTCACCTCTGTTCACAGTTTGGCTCTGCTCTCAAGCTATCTGATGGAGAGTTTCTCTGTCATAACTTTTGTAGTGACATAATAGGTAGGATGCTGGGTAAGTTTGATGAAACCAAAGAAAGTGGCTTTTCAACTGAGGGTAAGAAGCAGCATGGTTTGACATTATGAAAAAATGGTATAAAGTGCTGCCTTTACTACAGCATCTCTTCAGAAATTGTGAAAGCTAGAGAAATGGTATGCGGTAAAACAGAGTTTGTGGTTCCTGTTTCCAAATGGGAGAAAAATGACATTTTCCATTTAATAATGGCATATACTTTGCCAATTTTCCCAGAATGAGTATGCAAGTTCCTTTTTTCAAAGCCCATTTTGTTCTTGGAATCGTGACTACCTCTTTGTTTTTGCACTGACATTTGTGAAGGTATGAAGATTTGCCTTTACACCAGTTTTGTGGGATGACTATGCTCCAGAATTTGACTCTGTTTCCCATGCTGCTTTTTTGTGAAATGCTTCAAGAATACAGGTTCTGGGGCCAGTGCACTGTGTGCCTTAGTGTTTATGGTCCCATAATCTCCAAATGGTGGGTATTGCCACTCTTCCTTTTTGTGTTTTTGATTTGAATATTAAGGCGCCACAGTTGTGTATGGAGTTCTGTGCGTGTACTACTGAGTGGGAGCTCTGCTTTTTGTAATATGTGGAGTCTTTGTTTTTTTTTTTTTTAATGTGACCTGCAGAGAGCAGAGGAGCATTTTTTAGCTGAATGTGAAATTGTTGAGATGACAATTAGGCATTCTACTAGAAAATGATAGTTTACCTGTCTCCCTCATTCATTAATCAAGAGTCCTTTCTTCAGTTCAATGCTCAATATTATGGCAATGGGTTTCCTGTTCATAGTGTGTGCTGAATTTTTTGGAAGTACCTATCTAACAATATTTTAGCAAAAAAAGTGTGTGTGCTTTGTGTATTGTAAGTGAACAAGTAGATAAATAACATGTGGATTATGCAACACACCTTTTGTTTTTCCTTCCATTAATGTTTTTCATATCATTTTCCATTGTACAGCATTTGGTTATCTTCATTTTGTAAGAAAACATGAGATTAAATTTTTTTCTTGGTTGCAAACATACGCTGCACTGTTTACTGTATTATGCTGGCTATCTCCCTTTGTTCATTGGATATTCCCACTGTCTTGTGAATGCCAGATAACATTACTCAGATGCCCGGAGGAACAAACATCTTATCCCTTTATATACATAATAAAGAAGATACAATTTTTGAGTGGAGCATTCCTTTAATTGTATTGCTTTCATCCTAAGTATAAAGTGCAAAATATAAAAAATATATATTCTGTTGCTCAGCTGTTACTCAACTGTTGTTCAGTTTTGTGAGTAATAATAGAACAAAACAGAATACATAAACAGTATGCTAGCATATCAGTTCAAATAAGGCATATTATTCAGTGGGCTAATTAGCTGTTTCTTAGATGTATAATCATCCATCCATCCTTTTATTGTCTTAATCTGTTTATCCCAATATAGCGCCTTGAAGAGTGTGAGTGGGGAATTGGCAAAGAATGGGATATCGGACTATCATAGGACACATTTACACACAGACCCCCATACCCACCTGCTGCAGCTCAATTTAGAGTCACCAGTCATTCATATATAAGTGAATCTGGGATGTGGGAAAAAGCTGCAGTAGAAAATGTGCAGACTTGAAAAACAGAGTGGACAAACTGGGAGTGAAACTGGAGCCTTTGCAGCTGTGAGACAGCAGCTCTACAAACGGTGCCACTGTGATATCTAACCTGTAATAGATGTGATTATTGTATTTCTTTTTTATAATTATAAATATTTTACATTTCACATTTACAGTTCTTTGGAAGCAGTGACTAATACTGTCTTCAAAACTGTTTTAACAAAAAGCATACAATTTAGTGTATATTCTGTTTCTCAACATTATTCTGTCGTTGTCATTATCTGTTCTCAAGGTGCTGTGCTTGATGATGATTTACAGCTTCAAATTTTAATATTTAAGCAAGCCCTGCAGGCATGTGTATGGGTAACTCTTTTATGGAGCTGGCAAAGTGAATACTCTTAAAAAAAAAGGCTTATAAAAATTAAGCAGTAATAACATAGGAGAATAGATTCCAGAATGACAATTACGTTTAAGTTATATAAGTAAATTTATGCTAAGAAATGCATAAAAACAAAAATCACTGGACAACGTGGGAGGAATTTCAACTAATGCCATTTTCTATGTGAGAAAAAGTATATGTAGTTGTAGCCAAAAACAAAATAATGAAGATAATAAATTACACTTTAAATGTATAGCGAGTAAGAAGTATTTACAAGAGAAATATACTGGTGAGAGCCATAACAGCCTGAAAATAGATGGGCTATATACTGTACATAGAATGTCATGAATTAAAAATTAGTATTCATTATACTCAAAAGGTGTTTTTCAAAGACAAAGAAAATTTGATTAAGTTTTCTTTCCACATTCCTAGATATCTGCACAGTATTTTACTTTTACTGTATGTTTCTAGACTGGCACTATGTGAGTCTGAGAATGGGTGTGTGTGAGTATGTATTATTCTTTTACTGCAGCATATTGGCAACTACATACATCCCAAGGTCCAGCCACAAGCTAAGATCATATGATGTACCATATTTGGGATGAATACTGCTACAAAATATCAATAGGTCTAATATAAGTCAAAAAATATTAATTTACATATCTGATATTTATGCTTTGCAATTTCATCAACTGTATACCTCATGAAGCATACCCTCTATTGGGATTATAAATTATTGTTTTTACAGGTTGCTGTCAATTAGTGTATATACTGTAACTTTTTTGTTTTGTTGTTTTGTTGTTTTTTTTGTTAATAATAAATAATAATAATAAAGTCAAAGTAAAGTTTATTGGTATTTAGGTTTGTAAAAAGGGATGCTCCACCAATGAAACACAACATTTGTGCTAAACACGAATTTTCATTAATTCCTCCTACCCCAGTGTTTCTCTCTGTGTAGTTGCTCTACTATTCGTGTCTGGATATAGTGTCTAAAACAATTAGTTTGCAATTTGCCAACTAAAATGATGATTTTTGTGATCGATAAAAAATCCTCTTATGATAAAAGGCAATTTTGACAAGGAACAGAGTTAAAGAAACTGTTTTAAAATGACTTATTCTTTGAGAATAAAATTATTTTCAGCTATATAGTTCTGTGCAAAACTAGGCTATTTAAAAAAAATAGTTTTGAAGCTAGTTATCTGAACAGTAAGTGTTTATTTGCTTGTGAAAACACATATTGTGAAAGGATTCTACAAGACACAGGAAAAGGTTTGTGGGCAGCCACCCATATACTTGAAATAGGTTGGTTCAAGTGAAACAGGTTTACCAGACTTCAGTCCAACAATCGAATGAATACAGACAGGCAAACATGGTGGTTTTAAAGTAGGCCACGAGAAGTGACGTAGTCGGGCCCGGAACTGGAAGTGACATCACTGGGCCCAGACTCGGAAGTGATATCATCGGGGGTGGAACTGGAAATGATGTCATCGAGTCCAGGTGAAATTTCCCATGGTTGGTCGCTGATGAAAATGAGGAAGGATCAGTGCGCTGTGCCATCCCCTGGTCTGGCAGGAAATTATCCTTTTTTGAGCCCAATAGTTGCCTTCCATGCATACGTGTGTGACAACATATATACTAAAATAATTTTAAAAAATAGTTCTTTCGAATTTTTCTGCTTTTTGTTCTTTGTCCTGTCCAAGTGACCCACAAAGTTATGATGAAGTTGGGATTCTCTGGTGGTTAATCTAATAATGTTACTGTTCCATCTGCATATTTCTACTGCAAATAGGTCTTGTGTGTTTATGGTGGGTTTGGAGTGGTTATAGTACTGAAAGATGACGTTTTATGCCATGTTTTGTAACACTGCCCAGGAATATGGCTATTCTCCAGAGCAGCAGCACAATCAGAACTTGCTGTCTCACTTGCTATAAGTATAAATAAAAAACAATTTTGGGGCTACTGTATATGATCAATGGTAATCCTTACTGAGCCACTCAATAATGATGTTAGACCAGCACTCTGTGATTGGTAGTATAAAAAAGAGTGTATTAATAATGCCAGTAACAAAAATCACAATTGCTTTACAATCCCCCCTGCCTCCCCACCAAACAACAGATATTTATCCAACATAAAGCATGTGATGTCCTTGTCAAATTATATTATGTAAAGAAATCAAAAATATATATCTGCTGCATCTGCCAAAATCAGGCAAAACTACATAGATCCATATCTACTCTACTGTATGTGTATATATATATATATATATAGTCCCTGACAAAAGTCTTGTCGCTTGTGTACAAATTGACCTGAAGTGCTGCTAAAATATATTTCTAATCAAGATTTTGTTACAAGAAATGGGTCATTTTAATCCCATCAGCTTTTGTAATAATGTTTCAGTGCAAAACGAAACTGACAAAAAGTATTCTAATATTCACAGCTTGGTAAAGCCCATTGAGTCAATTTTTGGCAAGACATAAGTGTTGTCGCCTTGTCATATGAGCTTCACCTGTGACTAATAATCGATCAATTAGGTCTCAGGTGTGTATAAAAAGAACCCCAGTACACTAGACCTTCACATCAACTGCAACTAGACCTCTGCAAACATGCCTAAGATTCACCCCGAGACTAAAGTGTTGATTATCAAGAGGCTGAAGACCAAATCCACTGCTGATGTGGCAAACACCTTCAATGTGTCTCAGCGTCAAGTTCAGAGGATAAAAAAAAGATTTGAAGAGACTGGAGACGTTTTTGACAAGCCCGGGTCAGGAAGACCCCGCAAGACAACTGCTCGAGAGGACCGTTTGTTGGCTCGAAAATCCAAGGCCAGCCCATTTTCCACTGCAGCAGAGCTCCACGAGACCTGGTCACCTGAAGTCCCTGTGTCAACCAGAACAGTTTGTCGGATTCTGTCTCGAAATGGCCTCCATGGTCGAATCAGTGCCCATAAGCCAGCACTAAACAAAAGACAATTGAAAAACCGTGTGGCATTTGCCAAGGCCCACAGCCTGCTAAAAGGATGGATGCTGGAAAAGTGGCAGAAGGTGGATTTTTCAGATGAATCTTCTGTTGAATTACACCACAGTCACCGCAAATATTGCAGGAGACCTACTGGAACCCGCATGGAGCCGAGATTTACCCAGAAAACAGTGAAGAGGCAAAATCATGGTCTGGGGTTACATCCAATATGGGGGTATGCGAGGGATCTGCAGGGTGAAAGGCAACATCAATAGTCTAAAATACCAAGAAATCTTAGCTACCTCTTATATTCCCAACCATAAAAAAGGCCAAATTCTGCAGCAAGATGGTGCTCCATCGCATACTTCCATCTCCACATCAAAGTTCCTTAAAGTGAAGAAGATCAAGATGCTCCAGGATTGGCCAGCCCAGTCACCAGACATGAACATCATTGAGCATATGTGGGGTAGGATGAAAGAGGAAGCATGGAAGACGAAACCAAAGAATATTGATGAACTCTGGGAGGCATGCAAGACTGTTTTCTTTGCTATTCCTGATGACTTCATCAATAAATTGTATGAATCCTTGCCAAACCGCATGGATGCTGTCCTTCAAGCTCATGGAAGTCATACAAGATATTAAATTTGGATCTCACAGCACCACTACTTAATTTGCTGACATATTTTTGGATTTGCAGTAAAGTTGTTCATTTTCTGTATAGGCGACAAAACTTTTGTCTTGCCCAAATTTGACCTTTCTGTCTTGATTAAATGATAAATCTTTTTTCAGTGAAACTAATTTATTTCAGTGCATTAAACATCATTTGGGAGGGCTTTAGCTTTTCATATGAGTTATTTCTAACACCAGTTGATTAATTACAAGTCAGGTTAATAGCAGGAGTTTCTACAAAATAGAGAAGCGACAAGACTTTTGTCAGGGACTGAAAAATGAAAAGGGTCACAATAGATAACGGCATAATAACTGGCATTTTTTGTCTCTAACCTCCTTTTCAGTTTTTCAGCATGGAAAGATATCACATCTATTAGTATAATTCAAGTGAGGGTATTATTTGTAGTGACTTAGAGTTAACAAAAACTTTTAATGTTTAATTGTAAATACATTATCAATGTCAGCTGAGTTTCTCCGATTTCATCCTTTTGCTGTTACCGTGTTTCCCCAAAAATAAGACAGAGTCTTATATTAA
Organism: Polypterus bichir lapradei; assembly: GCA_026402145.1. Lineage (NCBI taxonomy): Eukaryota > Metazoa > Chordata > Cladistia > Polypteriformes > Polypteridae > Polypterus > Polypterus bichir. The sequence goes on along the minus strand of JANRMT010062813.1, from coordinate 47,333,930 downwards.
TTTTTCCTCCAAAAGACACGCCAGGGCTCATTATCAGGGGATGTCTTGTTTTTCCATGAACAACAATCTACATTTCTCTCTATTATAAAAAAAAAAAAAATCTTGGAAAGCTTGGAAGGAGAAGATATGTGAT
>JANRMT010062813.1:47260293-47308470 GCA_026402145.1 Polypterus bichir lapradei | reverse complement strand
CCCGGGGCCGGAAATAAAACACAAAGAGTAGGACAGCTGCTGTATAGGCTTTTAAATGTTTGAAGCACCATGCAAGAAGCAGATCACGTGGCACAGCAGCAGCAGCAAGCCAGCAGCTGATTGAGCAAAGAGGAGGTAAAAAAAACCACTATTTGTTTCCCATTGTATCTCTGTTTAAGAAGGGGTTTTGAAGGAGCGACCCCTCTTCACAACATGAGACGCAAAGTGGGTAGTGAGCGAACCGAGCGGGGGGAACCCCCTAGTTAAACAATATAAACCTTAATGAGTACCAATTCTGACACAAGTTTGATTGCATATATGGTGCTCAAATTATTTTCTTACATGTAAAGCATGATGAGTCAGTGCCTCTGTATATATCTCAGCAGACATCATACTGTATCTATTTCTGATGAACAGTATTTAAAGGTCATTTCTTTAGGGAAATCTGTTCAGATTTAGAAAAGTCATCTGTCATGTATATGATTTTGATCATACAAACAGTCTTAAAATAAATAGTTTACTGAGCTGTGGTGTAGCTAGGAAACCATTTTTGTGGAAAGGCAAGAAACAGAAAAGATTGTACAATGCAAAACCAAGTAATAGATAGTATAAGAGAGTATGATTAGTTTTTACTGTATGTCTATCACATCATATTAGCCTTACAATTTCTGCCCCTCTTCCTAAGGCACCCCTATTTGTGGTTATCATCCAATGCTCCCATTTATTTGCTAAACTACATCAGCAGCAGATCTGGTTTGGCTGATTACTGCCTTATTCATTTGAATGCCATTGGAATTCATTAAAAATACGCCATTGTTGGTGAGCCCTCTGAAAAAGTTTGGGAGCCAGACTTGTGTTATTCTAGCCATCTTACAAGATTTGCATATGTTGTTAGTTTTCATTTCTGAAATAGGGATTCCTCCTGTGAATAAGCTTTATATAGTCTGTCTATATTTATATATATTTGTATAGTGTCAAAAGAAAACACATGCTCTGTAATTTGCTACCTTTAAAAATGAATTTTCTTGAATGGCCACACATATTTGCACTGTACTATAGCTTAATTTAAGAAAAATGATTAGCCGTATATTTCATATCTATTGCAGAACACAGTTAGTATGCCTCAGGTGCAGCTCTACAAAGGCCATTGTAAATAAGATTAATTAAATATGTCTATATACTCCAAAGCAAACCATCTTAACACAAATGACATAAAAGTTTCAGAGAATTACTTATTCTGGGTGGCAAAGCACAATTAGCTAAGAATAGTTTAGGCATCCTTTTTAAAATATTATTAATATGCTGAATGCCTCTGGTTGTGTATCACCCAAGACAATTACTAATTATAAGAGTGTCTGCGAAATTAATTTTACACTCATTATCTGCAGTGCCGCTATTTTTAACATTTTGTGCACCCAAGGTTCCTAATTTTCATTTACAGTACTTTGTTATTTTGTAGAAGGAAATCCTTGCTATTCATCACAACAATGAAATGTTGCTTAAATTACGTTTTTAAAGAAAATTGTTTTAGTTATAAAGACAATAGTTGAGCGTATTTGTACTTTATAATGTGGAGGCTTCAGATGTATATTTTGGCAACTAGAACTGTCATTAAGTGTCAAAAACAGTTCTGTTTTCTAGATTACATCTGGTAGAAATCCCTTTTATGTCCTGACATGAGCTACAGCAGTAAGCAGTACTTCTTAACATAAAATAAGTTCATTCTTTTTCTGTGATCATTGACATGATAATTTTATAATGGGATCAAAGGATTTTAGCATGATACCCACCTAAAAAAAACTTGTATGTTAATTGAGCTCCAACTTTTCTTCTCCAGTGACTAGTATCACTCTCTAGTGCTGAAATCTAAAGTATATGCATATTATGTTACTTTTCTTTTTATTACCTTTCTTTGCAAGTCAGACCATGTAATTATTTCTGAAAAAAAATGCTTGGAGGTTTATGTGTGTCAATATAAACATACAGTATGCCCAAATCCCTTATTACACCATGAATGTCAAGCTTATAGCTGCAATTTCATTTACAATTGTTTGCAACAGTGGATGAGCAGCAGATTAACTACATGTTGCATCCATCACATCTATATATAGATAGCATACATAAAAAACTGTAAATTCCCACTCATACCATATGGCACAATGAAATGCACAATAACACTATTGAATTTAGAGTTAAATGAACACTGATTAATTAAATTCATTTGCATTCCATCTAAATACAATTTTTACAAGACAAAAGTAACAGTAAAACAATGCATTAAAACAAAAAGAAAAGCTCCATTAAAAATGCACCATTTTAGCTTTCTCACAGAGACCCAACTATATGTCACCTGCAACTCTCTGAATAATCTTTTACTAACAGAATTTTTATATTATTCAATTTATTGAAAGCAATCAAAAAAAGTTTGAGCAGTGGTAACTGTAAAAAGATACCTGAGAAGAACTACTATTTTAACCTTCAACCAATTTATGGAAAGATGATCCAAGTTTTTGAAACAGTGACTATTTAGACAAAGGGTTAAATATGATTAAAATAAATCCAACATTCTGTCAGAAAAACCTATACAAATGTGAAACAATTGTGACTTTCAGGGGAATTAAACATGATTCTCATATATATAAAGCTGCATGTGTGTTTGTTTAGAATGCAGATCCATACTATTGAACCTATTGCCAACAATTTATGCACAGATTCCTCATTTTAAAGTGAAAGACCACAGGATACTTTTTGTTCCGAAATTTGTTACCCCTATTATTTAATGACTGCAATTGTAGTTGATTAGAGAAGTGACCCTAGTAGGCATTTTTGGGACTTGGCCTAGGTATGCTATGTTGATCCTCACTAAACTTTTTCCACAGGGGAATTTATTAACTGACTGCACTTGCACTTTATTCCATTTTGGGCAGCACTAGGTACCCCCAGTTTTATTACATTTTAATATTGAATTAAAAGTAAGGAATTAGGGATGGGACATTATCTTAAAATCAGTATTAATAGCTAAAATATGTTTACAACCATTTTCTTTAATAGAATAAATTAAAAACAGGCAGTACATAGACAAATCTTTAAAATTGCACCTGAATCACTTTATCTGCTTTTCTTATGATTTTAAGGTGGGAAGAGGCTCTATCAATCTATTTAAAAACAGATTTGTATTCATCATTACAAAAAATGTAACTTATTTAATTCAACATTCCAATGTACACTTCATTTTTTGCACGCAATGTAAAATGCAGCAGATGGGCTTTGTGGGGCAGATACACACATTGTGCAATGGATACTTATAACACCTACATATTATCAAGCCTTTTGCATATGTCCACTTCTTTAGTTCTTCTGGCAAGAAGTTACAAATAAAATTGCTGTTATTAAGTTGCATTATCCCACTATCTCCATGTCTGAGGCTAGGGATCTGCACTGGCAATCGGAAAGTTGCCGTTCGAATCCCATAAATGCCAAAAAGGGACTCTGCTCTGTTGGGCCCTTCACCTGCAATTGCAGAGCGCTTTGAGTAGTGAGAAAAGCACCATATAAATGCAAAGAATTATTATTTCTAGGCAATCATTCTGTAATTTAGCCACTGCTCTCAAATTCTAAGTATATTGTCTTGTTGACCATGCCATTGCTGACATGATCATTTAAAACTGGAAATCTACCAATAAAAATTGTACAATGGTTAAAATTTCTCATAGAGCATTGCAAGGAATGACTGGCTTTCTTAAAAACCAGTTCACAGATTGTACTATTGTAGAGACACATGTCTGTTTGATTTTGATTGGGTATAAATAAGTCAAAGTAGTGGCCTCCTCTTGCTGTCTTTTCAATGAGCTCTTGACCCTCCACCAAAATGTCTTTACATTTTACATGCTTGCTAAAAATTTGTATTTTGCAAAATACATTTTGTAATGTCTGGATTTACATAAAAAGACAGAAATAGTGGAACCCCTGCTTTCTTAATGAAGACAGGAGTCTAGTAAAAAGTAGAAGTTGATTGGAATGAACATACAGTACAGGCCAAAAGTTTGGACACACCTCCTCATTCAATGTGTTTTCTTTATTTTCATGACTGAAGGCATCAAAACTATGAGTGAACACATGTGGAGTTATGTACTTAACAAAAAAAGGTGAAATAACTGAAAACATGTTTTATATTCTAGTTTCTTCAAAATAGCCACTCTTTGCTCTGATTACTGCTTTGCACACTCTTGGCATTCTCTCGATGAGCTTCAACAGGTAGTCACCTGAAATGGTTTTCACTTCACAGGTATGCCTTATCAGGGTTATTTAGTGGAATTTCTTGCTTTATCAATGGGGTTGGGACCAGCAGTTGTGTTGTGCAGAAGTCAGGTTAGTTGGACGATCATTTATTTTTCAACAGGACAATGACCCCAAACACACCTCCAGGCTGTGTAAGGGCTATTTGACCAAGAAGGAGAGTGATGGAGTGCTGTAAATGGTCATGAAAATAAAGAAAACACATTGAATGAGGAGGTGTGTCCAAACTTTTGGCCTGTACTGTATGCAGATAAGTTCTGTAACTACAGAACCACAAAGTTAAGCCTTTTCTTACTAATTTACTTGTCATACACTGCAATTTTTAGAAATCTTGAGCAATTGACTTCTCACACTGCACAATAGAGTTGCCAGTTGTATTTGTGCCCAAACCGTACAAACACATTCGGTCCAATTCACATGCCACAATGTAGATGTGCAAACTATATGTGTACATGGCCCCAACAGCCAAAAAAAAACATGATGACCACAGGTTTCTCAAAATGCCAGCCAAGAAAAGCTACGTTTTTGTCTCTTGCCATACTGTGCTCTAAAAGTACAAAGAAAATAAAAAGACATAACTGGAAACGCAGATGGTTTAGACACAGATAAACATCGGTATGGCTTTTTTGCAGAGAGAATTAACGGTTTCTAGTTTATTAATTTACCATTGTGTGCATTTATTTAGGTTCTTCCAGTAACTGTTTGCTAACCTGCTTTTGTCATTAGCCATTTAGTTGTATTTGTGTTGCTATATAATATTTACATTTTTGAAATCAAAAAGTTAAAATGACCCTGAGAGCTGTAGTATACTTCAATGAAAAATGTTATTTGATGACAGCATCAGGAAATCCGGTAGTGAGACTGCTCACACTACAAGACAGCCAAATGAAATTTTTGAACTGGCAGAAATCCTTCTGATTGATTGTATGACAGCCCAGTCGTAGGATGCATTTGGGCATCACAGCCCCTTTCATACCGCACATGAAATGGTTGCAGATGCAGCTAAAATTCAGACTCAGTAAATCAGTTAGCAACTGCTAATTGGGGTTAAAGCGGTGCCAAAATTGTACTGTGTATGCCCAGAATTAAGAAGACCAGCTACTTTAATGTACTTAATTTGCTTGAACACATAAGATTCCCGTTGTATAGTATCTCCACTGACATAAAAGCACAGGTTGTACTGATGCTGCACTGTCCCCTGACTCTCTGTGATACTCCTGTGATTGCTTTGTCCTCCTGCCCCTTTATAGCTGTACTCTGCTCTTAAGCAGATGCTGAACTCATCTGAACCGTAACAAAAAAATGAAGATTTGTGAGGATGCAACAAATGTACAAAGTTCTGTTTTAGTTCTAATTAAATTTCTATTCACTGCTGGATAACTAATGTTAACTTCACTCTGTGTTTTATGTTGACATCCTTCTAAAATTAAGCATGAAACATTTTAGATTTTTGCATATATTAAAGTAGAGGAAATAAAATGAAAAAGACTGTGTCTAATTACTACATTTTCTTGTTTAACACCAGGCATTAACACAGTGTTCCTGAACTTTCACCTTATTATTCACCTCTACTGTCACTTCTTAATAAGTCATATAACATGTCCATTAATTTAGTGTTCTCGCAAACTGTCTTGGCTTGTGTGATATTGAGAATAGTCAAACTCACTGCTTAGTGTGCTGACCACTTCTACAGTCTGACCTCGCTGTAGGCTTTTGCTCAGAAATGTATAATTTCCTTACAGATTGCTGCATGTTGTTACAGTGATTTAAATTCTTGTTCCCCTAGTTTTTTGTCTCATTTTTTTGATTTGGCACCTTTGGACATGCCTTCACAGTGAAGTATTGTGCTGGTAAGGAACTAGTTGTATTGGCCGGTGGTCTAGTCTCACCATGTAGGGCTGGTGGAGCAAATCATACACTTGTCAGCCACAATATCTCCAATTTCATCACTTTCAGGGCCTATCGATGCTTTTGGCATCAAATTTAGCTTTCATGTCCCCACTGAGAGTTAAAATCTTCAACAATATATTTTATGCCTTCCAAATGTCTTTTTTTGCTTTATATACCAGAATCGCTGCAAATTTAAGATATGTATAGAGATGGTTTAAGAGTTGTAGGTGTCTTTAAGAGGCTGTTATCTAATTGTTCTTGATTTAATTTTTTCTTACTGATATCTCTGTATGATCTAAGAAAGACTTTCTAAAAAATGTATGCAAATATCATTATTCATTCAAGCTTTTCATATGCACACAACTGGAATTCTTCCAGGGAATGTAGTATAGAAAATTGTAAGGTTCAGACTGTTCTTTAAATTAGGTTATGGCAGTGGGAATGGCCTGAGAGTTAGTATGCTCCTGTATTGACATTTATAGACAAGCAAGATGAAGTGATACATGTTATAAAGGGATCTTCCTAAAAAAAAACCTGACTTTGTCCAAAACAAAATATGTAAAAATTGCACAATTGGAGACATAAAAAGAGTGTCAGGAGTAATTTGTGAAAGGGATGGTGTACAGGACGATAGTGAGACCAGCTTTGCTATATGGGTTGGAGATGGTGGCACTGACCAAAAAACAGGAGACAGAGCTGGAACTGGCAGAATTAAAGATGTTAAGATTTGCATTGGCTGTGACAAGGATGGATAGGATTAGAAATGAGTACATTAGAGGGTCAGCTCAAGTTGGACAGTTGAGAGGCAAAGTCAGAGAGGCGAAATTGCGTTGGTATGGACATGTGCAGAGGAGAGATGCTGGATATATTGGGAGAAGGATGCTAAGGATGGAGCTGCCAGGGAAGAAGAAAAGAGGATGGCCTAAGAGAAGATTTATTGAAGTGGTGAGAGAGGACATGCAGGTGATGGGTGTGAAAGAGCAAGAAGCAGAGGACAGGAAGATATGGAACAAGATGTGGCAACCCCTAAAAGGAGCAGCCGAAAGAAAAAGAAGAAATAAAAAAACTTAAAACTTTGAATATACTATGTATTTAAATAAATATGAAATATTCTATATTTATTTTAATTGTTTAGGATCTGCTTTATTTATTTTTTATTTCAAACTTTTTTTTTGCATAATTACCTCTCCATAGTATGCCTTTACATATAAAAAAAGAAAAGATTTCCTAAAGCTTTAACACACTTATTATCATCTCATGCAGCTCACTCAGGCGGCGTATTGTAACCAGAACATGCAGCATGGATAAATACATAAGTGTGCTAATATTAAAAATTAATCAGGCTTTGCCAACCAGTGCATCGCATTCCAACCAACTCATTGTCACTCCTAGGCAAGTCTTAATTTCATAACCCTTGAGATCAGTCTTCAGATGTCCTACTCGTGGATGGGGGATTCAAAACACTGTAGGTAGCACAAATGATCGATAACATATTGTGACAACTGCTGGAATGAAGGATTTAACACACTGGATTTTTCAGGCAACCCAAGGCTACCTTTATTTATTTCTGATGCAGCCACAATCCCTCCTGCTTCTCATGTTGGGGAGAAATGACATTCCATCAAAAGAATAAACATACTGTATCCCTGCTATCTATTATTGCCTTAACATTACTGGCTGTCCCAGTGCTCTCTGACAGTTCACTCTTTATGTCGATCATTTTCCACATTCCTTCAAATCTCTTCCACAAGAATCTGTATGCATTGGGTTAAGGTATTTTCACTTTAGTGCATCAATAGCTGGCATCTTACATTGTTTTAAAGTTGAAGTTTTATATATGGATTAAGTAACAACATATAATAACATAACAAAAGGCAAAACCAATAGGGAACAAAATTGTGAATTCCACATAGGAGATATATCAAAAATAAGCAAATGGTCACAAAAGAGACACTGGACACGGTTGGTGGCAACTGGGCAACAGTCAACTCGGCAAAAGACAACTCGGCAAAAGACGAATCGGCAAAGAAACAACTTGGCGAAATACAACTCGGCGACATCCTTTACCAGTTAGGTAATAGGTTCAAAGAGATTTTTTAATTATATTTAAATGACAATGTGATTTAAAATGTTGAAAATAAATTTATATAATTGAAGAACGAACTTTATTCTGCAGATGGAACAAACACTATCTTACATTGTCTTCTGCAACCAAAATTGCTAATCCTTTATATAAATTGTATTGATTGTAATCGTATAATAACATTATTTAGAATCCAAAAGGTGACCTGCGAGTACGGCTTAAGGAATATCTTTACTCTCAACGTATTGGGACTCATAAAGCAGGTGATTCTGTGGATTTTCTGGCGCCCTATGTTGTCATTTAAATATCATTAAAAAATCTCTTTGAACCTAACTATTACCTAACTGGTAAAGGATGTCGCCGAGTTGCTTTTTGTCGAGTTGTCTTTTCGCTGAGTTGTCTGTCGCCCAAGTGCCCCTGAACGACTGGGCACGGAAACAGGAACACAGGCAATATGTTGAAATCTGGCCAAAGGTCAAAAAGTCCTTGAAAGCCAAGAAGTCAAAACAAAGGAAGCAGGACAAAACAAATTGGTATTAAAATTGGTATTTAAAATGTCAGTGGCACAGAGGCTGAACTCAGACTTTCTCCAAACTAATACTTTATGAGCAATATTCACATTAACGACTAGGATGGCAAGAGCAAACATTTTCATGGTGTTACACATTTGCAGTTATGTGTGGAACTTGACTGTTTATCTTTTTTAAATGTTGCATTGCATAAAATCAGATTATTAAAAAAATCATTCAAAGTTGGTTTAGAATTGCATCAAATCAAAACACTGTTTTGGCATCTGAGTCTAAAAACAGAGCTGCCTCACATTCTGTAATTGCAAAAATGACTAATGGGATGAAATGTGTTTTATATTTTTTACCAAATAATGTTTTCTATTCATCCATCCATTCATTATCAAATCTGCCAAATATACCAGAGAAAAACCTGACAGCATCAGTTACAGGACAGCATTAGAAAGTTTTTTTCTCAAGAAAGATGAAGTAATAGAAGAAAATGAATAAAAAGAAAAGGAAAAGTCAAATGCATTTAGCCAACTTCAAAAAGCTAATGACAAAGACCAAGGATAAAAAAAAATAACTTAAGGCTTACCAGTTAGATTGCATTGTTATGACTGAAACAAATGGGCTTTTTCTTAAACCAGAAATCTCTTATCAGACACTGCTTCATTCTATAACTGTTGAACTTGGAATCTTAGCAAGTGGGCAAATGCCGCATTTCTTTTTCATTAAAGACAATGTAAAATAACTGACATTTCTGATTTCCCTTTTTATTATAATGGATTCAAAATCGCCATTTTAAAGAGCCCTTTCAATGCTAGCAATGTTAATTTTAGTTACATCAGACACAATCAACACACAGTTTTGAATATACTCTGAGGCTAGGGATCTGTTCCAGAATGACAGAAGTGATTCCACTCCGTTGGGCCCCTCAGCAACGGCCTTAATGTGCAATTGCTCTGTCCTGGGTGGGACGTTAACCTGCATCCAGCCCTACAAGCAGGTCCTCCAACTTGCAGGGATTGGCATACTAGCTACTGTTAAAAACCTTACATTTGTTCATTCCATTTGAGCTAGTGTGGTTCTGAAGTGTCACCAGTCTTATGATTCTGCTGACTTGACACACAATGCCAAAAACAATAAGACATAATGAAAAATAAATTAATAATATTTTTTTCTACAACCATAAAGGAACTGAAAAAGAGAAGCTGACTTTAATTTATTCCCTTGTCTCATCCTTTGACTGTCTGCTCCTTTTCACAGAATTCAACTGACATCCCACATTGGGAAGTATAAAGTTGGCTTTCGCATGAACAATCTGACATCCACTGTTTGAGTTTTTTTTAACACATCTATTCAAAAGATGAAAGATTATTTGACTAACTGACCACACTTAACATGTCTGATCATGTGGGCTCACATACATTACAGTGAGGCAATCCAAACTATACCCCATTCTTCTTCTTTTTAATTATTTTATATTGTGCACCCACAGAAATCTGTTTTCATAATGGTTTGTGTTTTCAAGTGTCACATTCATTTGTAGGCTGCTGTCAACTTTCATCCTTCTTATTTTGTGCAATTTTGCACAACTTATAAGCACTTCATGCTTTGCAAATGTATTGTCAGTAAAAAAGTATAGCTCATAAAATAACAAATGTCAGGGTGCAAGTGAACGTCTCACTAAATTATACTTTTCCAATTAGCCTGTTGCATGAAATTGCAAAAATTTTGTATTTGTGTCATGACATGTAATTCCCAAGTGTATTTATTCTTTAAAAAATGTTTGTATTTTTGTCATTTGAACTTGTAATGACTCTGGTTTCCTCCCACAGTCCAAAGACATGCAGGTTAGGTGGATTAGCGATTCTAAATTGGCTCTAGTGTGTGCTTGGTGTGTGGGTGTGTTTGTGTGTGTCCTGCGGTGGGTTGGCACCCTGCCCAGGATTGGTTCCTGCCTTGTGCCCTGTGTTGGCTGGGATTGGCTCCAGCAGACCCCCGTGACCCTGTGTTCAGATTCAGCGGGTTGGAAAATGGATGGATGGATGAACTTGTAATGATCATAAATGGGCTTTAAACATGTTTTAGCCCAAGAGCACTGTTAATTAACTAAAATTGTGAACTCTGACATTTCTTGGAAAGCACTCAAAGACTTACTATATTTTTAGTGTCCTAAAAATAAGAAGAGTAACAACCAACTCCATGTTCTTTTAAAATAAAATTCAATATAAAAATATATTCCAGGAAATACAAATACCTTACTAGATATGCACAAGTCATAGGCGAGCACGAGCTGCAAGTGGTTATTTGTTGGCCATGATCAGGTGAAAATTAAATTCACTCTGTACTCAAAAATAACAATACAAGTGAGGAATTTGTTATTTTTCACTGGAATTGACTTGGCAATTTCTAGAAGATGAGTCTCTGGAAGGCAAGCATCTGCTGAAAGGTGTAATACGGTATGCATAATGAAATCACACAGCATTGTATAACAGGTGGAATTCTTGTCACTTTTGCAATGAACACTTAATTTGGTAAACTACAGTGTATAAATAAATGAGAGTAATTAAAAACTAATAGCACATTAGCTGTTTTCTATTGAAATGTCATGTGGTGAATTTTGTGGTGGAAAAACCGTAAAAAATCTATAAAAATATGAAGATGTAATGGCATCTAAGGCTTTTAGTTTTTTAGTCTGGATCTTATGTGAAACAAAAAGTCTGCAGATACAGTATGTGAAGATGTGGCTTTACCGTATTCTGTCATTTTTGATAAAGTTTTAATTGGTGTACATCTGGACAAACCCTGCTTAGAGTGCTGCTTAGATAAATCCAGGTTACATCAGTAAAACATACAATTTTGAACTGCAATTAAGAGTGAATTGATGAAGCAAAAATGACAAACTAAAGTGGGTTTTTTTTGCCTCTGCTTTTCTTAAAGATACAATAAAACGAGTGTTGTGATCTGCGGAAGGGGGCAGGTGAAGAACAATCCAAAAGAAATCATTCACATAAAGAATATAAAATCGTTTAAGGCTTACCCGCAGCCAATTCTGTAGTTCAGTTTTCCAGCCAGATTTTCACCATGAGCCCAGGTAATGCCACTGTGTGAGCTCACAATATGTAAGGGGAAAGGTTGGAGTCAAGCATAGTGTCATGTGAGATAGTAACATTTCAAAGGCAGATTTGGATATATTAGATGGAAGGACTTATGGAATGATACTCTGCTGGCACATAGTGAGCCAGACCTTTCAGGAAACATAAAATTACAGATATGACACTGTATACCGTGCAGTACATTGGATTTGGAACCAGACTTCTCATTAAGGTCTGGGCTTTTGTCTATTCAAATGTTTCTTACTAACAATCCCTTGTTAGGTGTTATAAAGCCAGCGTTAGCCACAATTTAACTTACAATGTAGCAGTGAAAAGGATCTGGGCTGTTATTCGTGTGTATGTGGTAAAGAACTACTCAGCTTATATGGCTTGTAACAGAAAGGCCCCATACTGGCGCGGGAGGCACACTGATAACACAACTAAATGTTTTATTGCAATTTCTTCGCCTGTGGGCATCTTCTTCTTCTTCTTCTTCTTCTTCCGACTCCTCGAGTAATGGCTGCAGGCTCCTTTTATAGCAGCCCCGGAAGTGCTCCAAGTGCTCATTGACCTACTTCAGGCTGCACTCGTTAAGCCATGCAGCTCCCCTGGGCGGTGGCCATGGAGCCCAACAGGGATGAGCTCCAGTGGTCCACCATTGTGACCCCGATGCAACCCAGGGGGGCTGCCACCAAGTGTTCCGAGGAACGTAGGGTGAAGCCCATGGTTGTTCCCCCGGATCCAGTGTTGAAGGGGTGTTCCAGCCTCCCACCACAGGCCCCTTTAGAGGCAATTTTTTTTTCTGTGGTTAGAACAGTTCCACTCAAAATTCTCTAATTCAACTTGCGGATTTCAATGCTCATTTGAGTAATATGGTGGCTTGTGATTGGAAGAAACATCTTCCCTGATTGAAATCTCAATAGTAAATTGTTTTTGGATTTCTGTGTTAATCATGAATTGTGCATTAAAAAAAACCCCAGAAAAACACCAGTTTCAAACACAAGTTTCTTATAAAAGTAACTATTGTATGGTTGTGTCTTACAGGTGGAGGTGGTACACTATACCCTAGGGATGTCAAACTGGGCGATGGCAATGGCTGCAGGTTTTCAAACCAGCCACTTTCTTAACTAATAAACAATCAGTGAAGCTAGCTTGGCAGATTTCTTTTGCCTAATTTTAACTGACTTGCTTATTAATATTCAGTACCCTTAATTGTTTCTTTTCTTATTAGGCAGCAGCCAAATAATAATGAGATGCAAATCAAGCCAACAGATGACCAGCTAACTTGATCGTATTTAAACATATGTGTCCATCAAATAATTTCTATTTTGTTCAAATAGTGATCTCAGAAAGAGAGAAAAGAAACTCAACAGTTTTAGAAATGGCTGGTGTAGCATAATGAGAGCATTGCCATGCCATGAAGTTAAATAACAAGAAATTCCTTACTGCTAATTAAGAAATTGGTTGGAGTGAAAATTTCCATAAACTGAGTCTGAGACCCCTGATGTATCTGGTCATAGGTTGGCTCAATTCCATTTACATTATTATTTTGATCTTGTTGCTGGCTATGGAAAAATGAAACAATTAAGGGTCAAACATCCAGCAGACCTTCTATGATGAGTAAAAAATTTCGACGGTGGTTTCCCCTGCCCGGACGTGGGTCACTGGGGCCTCCTTCTGGAGCCAGGCCTAGAGGTGGGGCTCGATGGCGAGCACCTGGTGGCTAGACCTGCACCCATGGGGCTCGGCTGGGCACAGCCCAAAGAGGCAACGTGAGTCCCCCTTCCCATAGGCTCACCACCTATGGGAGGGGCCAAGGAGGTCAGGTGCAGTGTGAGTTGGGTGGTCGCCGAATTAGGGGACCTTGGCAGTCCGATCCTCGGCTACAGAAGCTGGCTTTTGGGATGTGGAATGTACCCTCTCTGAAGGGGAAGGAGCCTGAGCTAGTGTGCGAGGTTGAGAGGTTCCGGCTAGATATAGTCAGGCTCACCTCGACGCACAGCTTGGACTCTGGAACCAATCTCCTTGAGAGGGGCTGAACTCTGTACCACTCAGGAGTTGCCCCCGGTTAGAGGCGCCAAGCAGGTGTGGGCATACTTATTGCCCCCCGACTTGGAGCCTGTACATTGGGGTTTACCCCGGTGGATGAGAGGGTAGCCTCCCTCTGCCTTGGGGTTGGGGGATGGGTCCTAACTGTTGTTTGTGTGTATGCGCCGAACAACAGTTTGGAGTACCCACCCTTTTTGGAGTCCCTGGAGGGGGTACTAGAGGGCATACCTTCTGGGGACTCCCTCATACTTCTGGGAGACTTCAGTGCTCACGTGGGCAATGACAGTGAGACCTGGGGCCTCATGTATAAATGGTGCGTACGCACAGAAATGTTGCATTAAGAACGTTTCCACATTCAAATCGCGATGTATAAAACCTGCACTTGGCGTAAAGCCACGCACTTTTCCACTGTACCTCATACCCTGTCGTACGCAAGTTCTCTGCTCGGTTCTGCAGACTGGTGGCACCGAGCATCAAAGCAGTGCTACTGTTCCTGTGTGGTTACCCTTTATTTCTTAGAACCACATTCCTGATGCGGCTTTATAAATACGCTGAAACTAACCGCATATTGTTTATTAGTGTAATGCATCTGATTGTAATTAACCTGTAACAATATAATGTCCCAGGGAATAGCCATAGTATTCCAAATATAATAACTGCTTTAGCATTGTTACTCTCACTGCACCTTCTTCTTCTTTTTCTTCTTTCAGCTGCTCCCTTTAAGGGTTGAATCTTTTTCCATATTACTCTCACTGCACCACTCGGAGTACTTATATCACTGTATCTGAGTGGGGAATCACAGCAGCAGCTGATCGGAAAGAGAAATATCGGTATACAGCATCAAGCACATGCTGCCTTAGCCACGGCAAAACATTTCAAAGCCTTTCCTGTATGGACCTCGCGGTTCAGAAACACTTTCATCCCAAGATCTATAAATGCACTTAATCAATTGCTCCTTGTAGAACTGTTTGTACTTATAAGTACAATTACCCCACTGTAAACTTGCACTACAATTATAATATTGCATAACCTGCGCCACTTTATAAAGCGCGTACTTACATATGATGACAATATCATTTTTAAGATGAAATGCAGCAAAATATGTTGATTATATTATACAGATAAAACTTTAACTTCATTTAAATAATCTGTATTGTTAATAATTAAACATGTGAGGACACAGTGCCACAGCGCTAGCAAGTCCACGTATTGTTCCTGCCTTGCGCTGTATATTTACTGAAGCTGGCGCGACACTAGAAGGATAGACGGATAGAATAATTAAACACGTACTATGAAGATATTTCAATGTTCCTTAAAAGTTTTGAAGAATCGTCGTTGTAAGCTTACAGATGGCTTAATGTCTATTACAGAGCTGATTGTGTGGCGATTGGGTATTTGGGGAAAGAAAAGTAAGGACAGAAATTGGAGGTTAGTATGTCTGAAAGAGACAGTACTGCTACAATAAATTATTTAATCGAAGGTTGTGCATGGCACAGCAGCATTTTGTGTGAGGCATGAACAATCACTGCGCCATCGTGTTCCCATGTTTAATAACATGCTTTCATTCCAATCATCATGAAAATTATATCACGTATACATCTCAGTATTTTAATTATTAAGAAAGCTGTAATATCACAAATGTAATGGATTCTGTGTCCTGTCGGAGAAAGAAAGAACAGAAGCATGTAGTGATTCACACACATAGAGCACATTGAAGATCAAATACAAAACAAAGCATTTAACATGCTACTTTAGTTATGATGGGATTTGGGAAACTAGTAAATGAAATGCTTTTAAGATAAAGTTTATGATGTTCTACTTTAATAACAAAATAACTATGTGATTAAAGTGGAAATTTCGAGATTAAAGTTGACATTTTGCGCTTTTTACCACTGTGTGCCTATTTATTTTTTGTCTGTACCCTAATAAGCTCAGATGGTGGGCTACAACTCCCTTTTCATGGCAACTTTGATATGTGACTTCTTTTTCATTGTGCAACTTTGTAAATTTGAGCTTTCGAGTTTCTCTGACACGCTATGTCACTCGATCAAGTTCCTTTTGTTGATTATACCACTGTTTAAATCAACAAATAATATGTTTTTCCTTTGCCTCCACTTGGTATTCGCTGAAATTTTCCCCCGTGCTTTTCCTATTGTTTTTTCACAGAATGCTGAGCTTAAGGGCTATTTATATTGATTTGCATATTCAAAGAGGTGTAATTCTGGGAGGAAGTGGGGCGGGACAGCACGCGCGTGCATGTGCGTTTTTTTTTTAATGCTGACCGGGATTTATGGAGCGGAAGAATGTGGAAGTTGGAGTACGCACAGATTCCTGCATCTGGATTTTTCTGTGCGTAAGCACATTTCGGCTTTTGTGCTTACATCATGTTATAGTGCGAATTCTATGCATGGCATTATGCATGAGGCCCCTGGAAGGGTATGATTGGGAGGAATGGCCCCCCGATCTGAAATCGAGCGGTGTTTTGTTATTGGACTTCTGTGCTCATCATGGATTGTCCATAACGAACACCATGTTCAAGCATAGGGGTGTTCATATGTGCACTTGGCACCAGGACACCCTAGGCCTCAGTTCAATGATCGACTTTGTGGTTGTGTTGTCAGACTTGCGGCCACATGTCTTGGACACTCGGGTGAAAAGAGGGATGGAGCTGTCAACTACCACCTGGTGGTGAGTTGGCTTCGATGGTGGGGGAGAATGACGGTCAGGCCTGGTAGGCTCAAACGTGTTATGAGGTTCTGCTGGGAATGTCTGGCAGAGTCCCCTGTCAGAAGTAGCTTCAACTCCCACCTCCGGCAGAACTTCGACTACATCCTGAGGGAGGTGGGGGACATTGAGCCCGAATGGGCCATGTTCCGTGCCTCTATTGTTGAGGCGGCTGAACGGAGCTGTGGCCGTAAGGTGGTCGGTGCCTGTCGTGGCGGCAATCCCCGAACCCTTTGGTGGACACCGCCGGTTAGGGATGCCGTCAAGCTGAAGAAGGAGCCCTACCGGACCCTTTTGTTCTTTGAGACTTTGGAGGCAGCTAATAGGTACTGGCAGGCCAAGCGGAATGCGGCTTTGGTGGTTGCTGAGGTAAAACTCAGGCATGGGAGGAGTTTGGGGAGGCCATGGAGAATGACTTTGGGACGGCTTTGAGGAGATTCTGGTCCACCATCTGGCGTCTCAGGAGGGGGAAGCAGTGCAGTGTCAACACTGTATATGGTGGGGATGGTGCGCTGCTGACCTCGACTCGGGACGTTGTTGGTCGGTGGGGGGAGTACTTCGAAGACCTCCTCAATCCCACTAACATGCCTTCCAATGAGGAAGCAGAGCCTGGGGACTCGAAAGTGGGCTCCCCCGTCTCTGGGACTGAGGTCACCGAGGTGGTCAAGACACTCCTTGGTGGCAGGGCCCCGGGGGTGGATGAGATACGCCTGGAGTTCCTCAAGGCTCTGGATGTTGTAGGACTGTCTTGGTTGACATGTGTCTGTAACATCACATGGACATCGGGGACAGTGCCTCTGCCTCAGTGCCTACAGAGGGATCATACTCCTCAGCCTCCCTGGAAAAGTCTATTCGGGGGTTCTGGAGAGGAACCTTGAATTCAGGAGGAACAGTGTGGTTTTCGTCCTGGTCGCGGAACAGTGGACCAGCTGTACACCCTTAGCAGAGTCCTGGAGGGTCCATGGGAGTTTGCCCAACCAGTCTACATGTGTGTTGTGGACTTGGAAAAGGCGTTCGACTGTGTCCCTCAGGGAATCCTGTGGGGGGTGCTCCAGGAGTATGGGGTACCAGACTCCCTGATAAGGGCTGTTAGGTCCCTGTACAACCAGTGTCAGAGCTTGGTCCACATTGCCGGCAGTAAATCGAACCCGTTTCCAGTGAGAGTTGGACTCCGCCATGGCTGCCCTTTGTCACCGATTCTGTTCATAACTTTTATGGACAGAATTTCTAGGCGCAGCCAGGGTGTTGAGGGGGTCCGGTTTGATGGACTCAGGATTGGGTCACTGCTTTTTGCAGATTATGTTGTCCTGTTTGCTTCATCAGGCCGTAATCTTCAGCTCTCTCTGAATCGGTTTGCAGCTGAGTGTGAAACGGCTGGGATGGGAATCAGCACCTCCAAATCCGAGACCATGGTCCTCAGCTGGAAAAGGGTGGAGTGCCCTCTCAGGGCTGAAGGAGAGATCCTGCCCCAAGTGGAGGAGTTCAAGTATCTCAGGGTTATGTTCACGAGTGATGGAAGAATGGAGCATGAGATTGACAGGTGGATCGGTGGAGTGTCCGCAGTGATGCGGGGTCTGCATCGGTCTGTCGTGGTGAAAAAGGAGCTGAGCTGTAAGGCAAAGCTCTCAATTTACCAGTCAGTCTATGTTCCTACCCTCACCTATGGTCATGAGCTATGGGTAGTGACCGAAAGAACGAGATTGCGAATACAAGTGGCTGAAATGAGTTTCCTCCGCAGGGTGTCTGGGCTTTCCCTTAAAGACAGGGTGAGAAACTCAGTCATCCGGGAGGGGCTCAGAGTAGAGCCGCTGCTCCTCCACATCGAGGGGAGTCAGATGAGGTGGCTCGGGCATCTGATCAGGATGCCTCCTGGACGCCTCCCTAGTGAGGTGTTCCGGGCACGTCCAACTGGGAGGAGGCCCCAGGGAAAACCCAGGACACGCTGGAGGGACTATGTCTCCCGGCTGGCCTGGGAATGCCTTGGGATTCTCCTGGAAGAACTAGAAGAAGTAGCCGGGAAGAGGGAAGTCTGGGCATCTCTGCTGAAGCTGCTGCTCCTGCGACCTGACCTCGGATAAGCAGAAGAGGATGGATGGACATCCTAAAAAGTAAGTCAATTAATATTAAGACAAAACAATAGATGTTTAATTAGCATCTGTAATTGGTCACTAATGAAGATAATAGGTGAAAGGAAAACCTGAAGCCACTGAAACCTTCGCATTCTAAGCCCAATTCTCCAACATTCAGACATTTACTGTAAGTAAAAAGAGTTACTGGTGTATTGTACTCTACAGACCAAACAGAGCACAGAGAATGCTTAAGAAACATCCAAAAAATTCCACTATTTGTGTATAATTTGAAGAGGGTTCAAAAATTAGTTTTGAGCAACTAAGAATATTCTGGTCAGGTGGCAGAAAAACAATGCTGCTTGTTCATTTTTAAGAGCATTTATTAGACAATTGCTTTATATGAGAGGAATTACACAGAGATCATACAGCAAGACAGAACTGGGACAAATCTTTTTGACCTTGCCAAGGTGAGATTTAATATTTTAACTCTGCTTATGTACGACATTCTGTAAAGAGGAAAAAAAAAGCTTTGTATTACAGAATTACAAGTTAGAAAAGATGCTTTGAAGTTCAAATGTTTTGTATTTTACAACCTATTTATCCTGTTTAACTGGTTGTAAGGGGCTTAATTCTCTAATTTTCTTATCTCCAACAAATGTTATATAAGACTTGCAATATCCCCAAAATCTGAGACCATTCTAAACTAATGAAAAATGCCTTGTGCAAGATCAACTTACAAAGTTAGAAAAGCTTTGACTGTATCACAGAGGATGTCAGGGATGGTGATTTGGAGTGAACACCGTTCAAGACGTCATAAATGGAGAAAACTAAAAAGATCTATAAACTGTGAGCTGTAATATTTGCTTTTAATGTTAAAAAAACATAAAGTTGTTTTGTGGATAGAATCCTATGACCACACAAGGATTCTGGGAAATCACTAGTATAGAACCAAGTAGGCATTGCTCATTCTGCTAGGCTTTCATGGCACACTCAGCCTGTTAAAAGAGCAGATTTGTGCAGCTGCACAAAACCTCCAGTTGCATTCCAAACTTAGAGACTGAACTCCAGCTTGTCCCAGGATCTGCCTAGACTTCATCTGATAACAAAAGTATAAATCAGAGTTGCACTGACATCTCTCCAGAGGCCCCTCTTCAGACCTTTTGATCCAGAAGGCGTGAAATGGACTCAAGTAAGTAATTCAAGCGATGACAACAAAGATGCTGGAGTGGTGGCTCTGAGGATAAGTATCTGTGTTGGTATCCAGAAGGTTTCTGGTTCGAATCCCCATTACTGTATCATCAATGAAGACTTAGTTAGTAAAGCTATTTATGAGTGCCAAGATAAAGCAGAACTCTAATTACCAGTAAACAGACAGACAGAATATTTGTTTGTTTGTGCAGTCTTTCTGAGTCCAGTCTTATATGTCAATACATCTATGCAATTATCATATTTATATAATCCTTGTGTTTATCAATAAATCATATTATTCTGTTTCGTAAAACGAGTGTGAATCAGTTACTGTGAAATAAGGCTAAAGGCTCAGAGACCCGCCTCCTACTGCAGATAAAGGTAAGATAAATTAAGCAGGAGCATTACAGAATTCTTTGATTAATTACCAAAGTTAGTTTGCCAAAGTCAAAAATGATAATTAATAAACTAAGGTAAAACTTCTTTTTCAAATCCCACATTATTATGGTGTCCTCCTGGGTGGCCCCTTTATTGATTATTAATCAGTCAGAAATCCTACCTACACTAGTTGACTCAGGAATGGAAGATGGGGGCAACACCTAAAAGTAGCAGAAAAATGATGACAATCAAGGAGGGAGGAAGTTAGAAAATGCAAGCTATGATGGTGGTATTGGATAAAAAAAACACTATGCTACTAGTGGGGCTTGAAAAGGAGTAAAAGATTTGTTCAGTTGAATTAAAATATTTGTATGGAAAAATTAGAGAGAAGTATGCTAGAGGGTTTTTTTGTATTTGGTTCAGCTAATATATTTATGTGTAATTCATGAAAAGTGGAACTTGTATCTAGAAACTTGCTAATATATTACCTGATAAAAAGATAAAAACCATGAAATTGTATTATCAGATGAGCAGATTAGAGTATGCTAATGTGAACACTTCAGGGGAGTGTTAGACTGATTAGAGACTATTGAAACAGTGCCCTGACATACCAGTGCCTTGTGTGTAGAGGACACAGACAGAGCTGAACACCTGAAAAATGAAAAATACCTGGCCAAGACTGAATAACTTGATAGCTGCTAAATACAAATGAGATTATAATTTATTTTCAAATCATTTCATAACACTAAGTGAAAACATAATCCCAAGAAGTGTAAAACTAGAAATACATAAACACATAATAATAATCACATTATCTTTAAAATTACTGGAAGGTTGAATATTAAAAGCAATTCTTTAATGTCATTGTAATGGAGGGAATATAAAACAATGGTGAAACAAAATAAAAGAAGTACAATTTGTGCACTATTGTGAGTCCAATTAATATTTACAAAAATAAATGTGTCTTCAAATTTCTTGAAGTTAATTATAGACATAGGTAAGCATTTACTTTATGTTTCATGTTGTCCTTAATATCTTTACCTTCTGTTCATCAATTTATGAACCTATATTTTCCATTATAGTAATACAGTAACATAAAGTGCATCCTGACTTGCAAGAACATTTGACAGTAAGCCAGTTCATCTCTGAGCAGCCATTTTCACTCAAAAATAACTACTTTAGTCTGACCAGCTTGACCTAGCTCATTCATTTTTCATATGTGGGAGAAAACTGGAGAACTTTAAAATGTTCACATAGACAAGGGGAACGTTTTTTGACTTCAGAAAGAAGGTGACATGGCCAGGAATCAAATGAAATGTCAGATCATAAAACAGCACAGCTAGGAGATGAAATAAAACAAACTTAAAAAAAAGGCCAAGGTTTAAGACCAGAAGTAAGAAATTACCATACCAAAGCCCAACATTGCAAAGTCGATAATTTTCCCAAGAACCTAAAAATATTTTGAATAAGCAAATACATGAATGTTTCTGTAAAAAAAAATAAAATATCCAGAAACGTAGACATATAGGAGGGGGTGCCATCCTGTTACATACTTTTGGTTCAAATAAGACCCCCCCACAAACACACAAAATCCCATGATTATGGGATGTCCATGGAAACACCATTGCCAACAACAAAGAATCTTGCAATGCTAATGTACAATGACAGAAGATAGATCAAAAGTAATGGCAACACTGTAAATAAAAAAACATTAAAAATTAAAAACATTATGAAAAACAGTGTGTAATGTGAACAATACAGATGGGATCAAAATGAAATAAACCCCACATTTAAAACATCCTTGAACTAACTTTCTATTCATTTTATGATTCCTGTCTTTGTTTTTTGAAATATGTTATAATATCTGCTAAGCTAAATTAAAAGACATAAGTTGAAGGTGTCAGGTCAGGGACATGTTAATATTTTTTCCTTCTTTTTTTTACATTTGTAACACTATAATAGTAATGTTATTGTTAGCTCAAATTTTCTTATATTTATTTTTTGTTGGGATATTGTCATTTTATTTTTTTATGTTTGATATTTTGTTTTTCTTCTTTTCATTGCCACTACCTTTTTTATGCATTTGATCATTAGTGTACTGTGTGGTTGGTAGCTACGTGATGCATGTGTCATATGACCCATGACATCACGACGACCATGTTATATTAGATAGTTGTTTTTTAAAGTGGTAATTGAACATTGTTAAAAAAAATGAAGACTCTCGAGAAAATTTTGAGTTGTGTTTTGATTCAAACTTTCTGTTATTGATCATGACTTCAAGTTTAGCAGTATCCTGTTAATTTGCCTCATTTTTATAGACCTTGTCTGTATCTGATTTCCTCCTTGAAAAAGAAAACTGCCAGGATGTGATGAAAAAAGCAAAAAACATTGTTGCAATACTGGAAAGTTAGTTGCAGACATCTATCAATGGACAATTATTTATTTCAGAAAATCTTAAAAGTAAATTTTCGATACGTTAAATAATCAGTTTAAGCAATGACACACGACAAGTATTCAGCCTAAAACTACAGAAAACAAAGTAAATTTATTGTGTCTTTGTGTGTTCAGATTACAGCTGGAAATTTTGAAAGCTGACATTTTTTCTTAAAAAAATAGTAAAACAGTCAAAACAAATATTACATGAGTAGGTGTTTGTTGTAATTTTGGTGTAACAGATATAAGTCTCTATCCTATAAAGTGTCTGATTTCATCTCATCTTCTCATGCCGCTTTTCCTGGTGAGGATCGTGGCAGCAAAAGGCCAAATAGGTCAGCTAAGATTTCCCTGTCTTCAGCTACAGATCCCAGATCTTGTTGCGTGATTCAAGCCAGCTGTGAAATATAATCCCTCCAGCAAGTCCTTGGTCAGCCACAGGGTCTGCACCCAGTGGGATGTGCCTGACGCAGCTGTAGTGGGAGCTGCTCAGGGGACATCCTTAACACATACCCAGACCACCTCATCTGTCTTTGCTTAATCCAAAAGAGCAGCGACTCTACTCTGAGGCTCCTACAATGGTGCGACAGCCCAGCCACACTGTGAAGAAACCTCATTTCTTCCATTTGTTCTCTCAATCTCATTCTTTTGATTATTACCAATAGCTCATGACCATAGGTAAGGACAAGGATGTAGACCAGCCAGTAAACCAAGAGTTTTGACTTTAGACTCTGCTCCCTCTTCAACAAATGGACCAGCACAGAGCCCACAGAACAGCTGCCGCCACTCATAGTCCTGAGATACTTGCACTTTTACACTAAGGGTAGTTTTACCCCGTCGAGAAAGAAATCCACACTTTTCCAAGATAGGACCATGACTTCAGACTTAGAAGTTCTGATCTTCTTCCCAGCTACTTCATGCTTGTCAAAGTGCATGCTGAAGGTTACAGTCAAATGAGGCAATGAGTACATCATCATCCGTATAAAGCAACAATGCTGCCCCTATCCTCACCAATTGCACACCCTCACATCCTCTGCTATTCTTTGATATCCAAACCATAATTCTTTTCCCCTAATAAATTGCAACGAGCAAAATAACTACAAAATGCAAAACTGACATTGACTTTACCTTACTGAAGAATCAATGCATTTCTCTTATTGAATGTACAAAAACAACAAAGGTAACTTAAATAAAAGAAAGCTGTTACTATCAAATATAAAGTACAATTTTGAACAAAACAGAATTAATTTTTAGGTTTTAAAGGCAAATGCTAAAGAAACATAAAGTATAAGTGCAAGAAGCTTGCCAACAAAAGCAAGAAAGGGAAATTAATTTTTACTAAAAATGAAAATAATTTCCAAAGTACAAAAGTAACAGGAAATTCATTTTCAAAGTAGAAATGATTTTCATTCCCATGGGAGATTGTGTATTGAGGATGATTATTAAGAAAGGCTTTTCACTTTACAAATACTAACTTGTACTAATTGTGCTATGGCTTTGATTCTGCACCTTAATGTTGCTTACTTCATGCTTTGTTCCCACTGAGAATAAACAGTATCTTCATTTTTCACAAGCTGTGACCTTGTAACTTCTTTTGGAATTGATCATGTCAAATAATGTGACAAGTAAAGCTGTTTCTGCTTCCTTTGGGGTACAATATGCTGGTTTATATTCAGAAGAAAACTGGCCCCCAGAAAATAGTGATGTTGGAACCATCATATGAGCTGGCTGTTTTTTTCTACATTTTTGAAGGAAACCAAATAAAACACGTACCAACTCTTAGAAGACATGCACATGGTTAGAAAGTAACCTAGTCCTGAATCAAATGGTGGGGTCAAGCAAGTCAAATATTATTTGAAAATATATGTTATGACTACAGTTTATTACTCAAATACACTTACTTTTTTTTACATGCTCTGTCTGTCATAGTGAAATAATCATTTGGCCTCCCATCCATAATCCTAAACCTTACCCATAGTCTCCTTAGCGTTTTGTTGATCCCCAGAAAAACAAGCCAAAATGTAGAATTTTTTTCAACAAGAAAAAATATTATGTGTAACAGAAACTTGTAAATACTAAAACATCAACATACATACAATAGGCAAGGTATGCCTAGTGTTAACTGCTGCACTGATGCAGATTTAATACACATCCTTCATCTGATATGGTTTGAAACAGCCACCGATGCACAGCCTGATGCTGTAATTGGGACAGTGAAAGTGTGTTTGTTTGCTCAAATTTCTGATCATATTTTTCTGTTGCTTACACATGAAATAGAATGCCAGTGCCTGATCTGCATGATCAACACTGCATATTAGGTTTTTGAAGGCTATCACAGTGCAAGACTTAGTGAGCTCCACATTATCCCTGACACAGTTATTGACAGTTGCTGCACTGTGGGCATTGCCTATGAAGCTAACATATCTCTGGTCCTTCCACTTGATTGCAATTATTTTGTCTTTTTTCCTTGCACTTACTTGCACCACGGTGTACCTTCACGCAACCAAGTTCATGGTTTGGTCGTACAGTACCATGTATATTAGTTTCAACATCTGTGTCAATGGCAGATGACCGATTTACACTGTCATCACTATCGCTTGAGTCAAGACTCCATCCCACTGATAAGTTACCATAGACCAGGACAACGCATAGAACAATTCCTCATTATTATGCAGTATGATGTTATTTTATCTGCAAGATGATAACAGGACACTGTCCCAAGCATTATGTGGACCTAATGGTCAATATCTCTTCAAAACAGTTTAACATGACAAAGACTTGGGGTCAACCATTTTTACATAGAATTCTGAGTCTAAGAGATGCTCATGGTTAACACCAAGGATCTGAAAAGAGTAATCTGGTTCCCTTTTTCTATTATGTAGATAGATAGATAGATAGATAGATAGATAGATAGATAGATAGATAGATAGATAGATAGATAGATAGATAGATAGATAGATCTAAAATGCTAAAATGTTAGCATTTACTCCCCCGGGTGGAATTGAAGAGTCGCATAGTGTGGGGGAGGAACGATCTCCTCAGTCTGTCAGTGGAGCAGGACAGTGACAAAAGTCTGTCACTGAAGCTACTCCTCTGCCTGGAGATGACACTGTTCAGTGGATGCAGTGGATTATTCATGAT
Organism: Polypterus bichir lapradei; assembly: GCA_026402145.1. Taxonomy (NCBI): domain Eukaryota; kingdom Metazoa; phylum Chordata; class Cladistia; order Polypteriformes; family Polypteridae; genus Polypterus; species Polypterus bichir. The sequence continues at coordinate 47,282,612 of JANRMT010062813.1, read as the reverse complement.
TGACAGGAGTTTGCTTAATGCCCGTCGCTCTGCCACAGATGTTAAACTATCCAACTTTACTCCTACAATAGAGCCTGCCTTCTTAACAAGTTTGTCCAGGCGTGAGGCATCTTTCATCTTTATGCTGCCACCCCAGCACACCACCGCGTAGAAGAGGGCACTCGCCACAACTGTCTGGTAGAACATCTGCAGCATCTTACTGCAGATGTTGAAGGATGCCAACCTTCTCAGAAAGTATAGTCTGCTCTGACCTTTCTTACATAGAGCATCAGTATTGGCAGTCCACTCCAATTTGTCATCCAGCTGCACTCCCAGATATTTATAGGTCTGCACCCTCTGCACACAGTCACCTCTGATGATCACAGGGTCCATGAGGGGCCTGGGCCTCCTAAAATCCACCACCAGCTCCTTGGTTTTGCTGGTGTTAAGATGTAAGTGGTTTGAGTCGCACCATTTAACAAAGTCTTTGATTAGCTTCCTGTACTCCTCCTCCTGCCCACTCCTGATGCAGCCCACAATAGCAGTGTCATCAGCGAACTTTTGCAAGTGACAGGACTCTGAGTCATATTGGAAGTCTGATGTATATAGATTGAACAGGACCGGAGAAAGTACAGTCCCCTGCGGCGCCCCTGTATTGCTGAACACAATGTCAGACCTGCAGTTCCCAAGACGCACATATTGAGGTCTGTCTGTAAGATAGTCCACAATCCATGCCACCAGGTGTGAGTCTACTCCCATCTCAGTCAGCTTGTCTCTAAGGAGCAGAGGTTGGATGGTGTTGAAGGCGCTAGAGAAGTCCAAAAACATAATTCTTACAGCACCACTGCCTCTGTCCAGGTGGGAGAGGGATCGGTGTAGCATATAGATGATGGCATCCTCCGCTCCCACCTTCTCCTGGTATGCGAACTGCAGAGGGTCGAGGGCGTGGCGGACCTGTGGCCTCAGGTGGTGAAGCAGCAGCCGCTCCATGGTCTTCATCAGATGTGACGTCAGAGCAACAGGCCGGAAGTCATTCAGCTCACTAGGACGTGATACCTTTGGGACTGGGGTGATACAAGATGTTTTCCAAAGCCTTGGGACTCTCCCCTGTTCCAGGCTCAGGTTGAAGATGTGCTGTAGAGGACTCCCCAGTTCCAACGCACAGGCCTTCAGCAGTCGTGGCGATACACCATCTGGACCCGCTGCTTTGCTGGCACAAAGTCTTTTCAGCTCTCTGCTCACATGGGCTGCTGTAATTGTGGGTGGGGATGTCTCACCTATGCTGGTATCAGCAGAAGGATGGTTGGAGGATGCAGTACTCCAAGGTGAGAGTGGGTTAGGGTGATCAAACCTATTAAAGAAGTTGTTCATTTGGTTTGCTCTCTCCACGTCTGTCTCGATGGCGGCACCCCGCTTCGAGCTGCAGCTAGTGATAATCTTCATCCCATCCCACACTTCCTTCATGCTGTTGTTCTGCAACTTCTGCTCCAGCTTTCTCCTGTACTGCTCTTTCGCCGCCCTGAGTTGGACTCGGAGTTCCTTCTGCACGCGCTTGAGCTCATGTTGATCACCACCTTTAAAAGCCCTTTTCTTCTGGTTCAAAAGGCCTTTGATGTCACTTGTAACCCATGGCTTGTTGTTAGCATAGCAGCGCACTGTTCTTACTGGAACTACAATGTCCATACAGAAGTTGATGTAATCAGTTGTGCATTCAACAGCCTCTTCAATGTTCTCACTATGTGACCCCAGCAATATATCCCAGTCTGTAGTTCCAAAGCAGTCTCTCAGAGCCTGCTCTGCCTCAGGGGACCACTTCCTGAATGAGCGTGTGGTTGTAGGTAGCGCCCTCACTCTTGGTTTGTATTGAGGCTGAAGCAGAACCAGGTTATGATCTGCTTTCCCAAGCGCAGGCAGCGGGGTGGCGCTGTATGCGTCTTTAACGTTTGCATACAGAAGGTCGATAGTCCTGTTTCCCCTGGTGTTACAATCCACATACTGGGAGAAGGCAGGTAATGTTTTGTCCAGCGTTACATGGTTAAAGTCTCCAGCGATTAGCACAAGTGCCACAGGGTGCTGCGTTTGTAACTTAGCAACTGCGGAATGGATGATGTCACTCGCTATCTCCGCGTTCGCTTGAGGAGGGATGTAAACATTAACAACAATCACGTGTCCAAACTCTCTGGGCAAGTAATAGGGACGCAGACTTACGGCCAACAGTTCGATGTCCCTGCAACAATTGGAGATTTTAACGTTTACATGTCCTGAGTTGCACCACTTTGTATTGACATAGAGAGCGAGTCCTCCTCCTTTCTTCTTCCCGCAGGTACTTGCGTCTCTGTCCGCTCTAACTGTGCTAAACCCGGGTAGCTCCACGTTAGCATCTGGGATGGTAGTTGTTAGCCACGTTTCACTAAAATGTTTGTCCTCCAACCTTCTGTAACCTAACGGTTTTTTTTCTTTCATTATTCTGTCTTAACATTTGAAATCTACCTTGCAGTTTAATTAAGTATGGTCCTTTGCGACTCTTTATCATAATGCTTTCAATTAAAGGGATTTAGTTGGTAATTTTGAAAAAAAGATGGATATGCAAACTAGAATGCTTGTGCGAAATAAGCTCAGCTGCCTGTCACTCTCAACCTAAATCACTCTACTCTGCTCTATTAGGTTTCCATGCTGCTGAAATTATTTATAAGCAGATTTACAAATGGTACATGTAAACACATACCCAGAGCTTCATGTGAGGCCAAAATGGGGGCATATTTAGGAATTAATTTTGGGGGTTAGACAAGAAAGTACATGAATGATAACTGAATTGATGTCCTAAATGAGACAAAATATTATGTGTGTGAACAATGTCTAAAATGTCCAGTATATTTGATATGTATTAATGTAATTATCTACAGTGCTGCACATGTCTAGTAATGTGGTAGTTCAGGATCAGTGGGCATAAATGAGAAGATAGTCATTTCAGTCCATGATACTGTGACATATATACAAAAGCACATTATTTATTAGTGGTTTTTACTACAAGTAATTTAACCAGGGAGCCACTGTAAAATAAAATATATAACTAAAGCTGATAAAATGTAATACTATCCAAGAAAGTCACTCCCTTCCAGCTGCAAGGCACAGTGGCCATATTTTGACATATTACTGGGTCAAGTCAAAGTATTATTAATACAAATAAAATAAATTTGAATAACCTCTTGTAGTTTAAATCTTAATTGCCTCATTTAAACAGCTGGCATGGCCATTAATCTAAATTAAATTCTTTGCCTTAAAACTTTCTCTGACGGATGCATTTTGCTTATTGATAGAGTTCACTGTTCAGCTTCTATGAAACCATTATCTGCATTCCTCTTTTTTAAACAACAACATCCTGTTTTATTAAATGCTAAGCAACCCCTGTTTTTAACAAAGGCTAATGCTCAGCTAGCTTAGTTTACAGTTTTCCTACATGTTGCAATTTGCAGATCATCTATAACAGTGAATCTTAACCTTTATTGCCCCAAGTGTAACATGAGAATATGTGAGGGCCCCCCTACACAGGCCATGATTTTTATCCTCCAGTACTTTTGCTGCAGTCTTGCATGTTTGTTTTTGAACTTTTGTTTTTTGATCTTTTACTAAGAAAAGCATATTTGATACTATAGCTATTACACTGTGTATATTTTAAGGGAAATAGACAATTAATAGGAAATTTCAAAAACATCCTGCATGTTTTATTAAGTAAAAGTTACTTTTACTATTGCCTGAACTTCTTTGTCATAGCATACTGTGACAAAAGGTGCTATACCAGCACCTGACCTTACACAGACAGACCCGGGAGGCACACTCATTACACAAACAAATGTTTTTATTTTGTTTTTGTTCGCCTGTGGGCAACACCTTCCCCGTTCCCACAGGCACAACAAAGTCTAATCACTAAGCACATACACAGTCCCAATACTTTTCTTCTCTTTTCTCTTTCTTTCCCCTCCACTCTCCCTCCGGCAAGCTTTGTCTCCCTCCTCTCCTCTCTGGCACCCGGAGTGGTGGCTGCTGGATCCTTTTATAGCCCACCTGGAAGTGCTCCAAGTGTTTGATGACATATTTCTGGCTGCACTTCCAGGTGTGGTGGAAGAACCAACCACATGGGCTCAGGAACAACTGCAGCACCCCCTGGTGGCAACCCCGGATCCCAACAGGGTTGTAGGGAACTCCATCTCCCATGGAGCCCTGCGGGAATCCGAGGCACCACTGCCATCAATGGGGTCTGCCGTCTAGCACCTTGGGGGAGGTACTGTTCTGACCAGGCTTGCTCCCCCAGTCCATGCAGTGAAGAGGCATTCCAGCTGGACAAGGACTCCAGCTGTCTGTGACAATACAAGGAGTAGGCATTTTTAAGGATAAATAATGGCCAGTAATTCTAAAAGAATATGTCACTGCAGATATTTTCGATAACAACAAAAGCTACTTACTTCTCACATTGCTTAATTAATATAGTTTAAATTAAGTATAAATAAATCAAAAGTACATTTTAAAATGCAGAATTAGTTGATGCAGATTTTTTTTTATAACTTAATCACAGAAGTTACTCTTCTCCATTCAACCCTAAAACATTTCCATCAACACAAGTAGAAATGCAAATGTGTTTTGTCTCCTCGTACAACAATCAGATCAACAAAAAAGACAAAAACATGATGTACAGTATGCCTGTGGCAGCAGTCAGATAAGCTGCAGAAGGGTGGCCAGCTGTGACAACTGTGCAGCTTTAAAATGAGAGAGGAGTGGCTGCAGCGACATGTATGAAATCTAACCACTACTTCCTTCATGAAACTGTCAAATCATTACCTTCATGCTTTAACATGGAACATCATAATGGCAGTGTGGCATATTACCATGTTTTCACTTTTTCTTGTTGGGTCATTATAAGTAGCTTGTTCCCACAGGTTAGTAGTTGAAATGTGCTGTGTTTTGCAGATAAATGTGACCTATCACTAAATCCCTAGTTGCTGTACGAATGTGGAGGGTCGATCTGATCTCTATCCATACATTATCTTGATGCTGACGCTGGAGATGCATTTTATTGTGAGGTGTCGATGTAATTCAAATACTGTAAACTACAAATAGATAGAATCTCTATATGACACCGATTTTAAAGGGGGTCTTTGAGAAAACTAACAGTCATTGCAGGCACATGTTGTGAATTTTAGTGAAGCAGGATGCTTTAAATGTATTTGCATCCTATGTGCCTAAAGATTGATACCCCTGCTGTAGGTTGATTTTTTTGTGATGTAGCTATTTTGCTGTTATCTTATACATATTTTCAGTCATCATGCAGCTCCCCTGAAAGTGTACTGAAGCTGCCTAGTTGGCCACGGCCCCCTGGTTAAGAATCAATGATATGTAATAGGCAAAAATAAATATATTAAAGCATCACCACAGTGACTACTATAGAAATATGCTTCAACATGCAGCAGAATGTGCAAAGAGTTGTTGACTAGTAAGAACAAAACACACTAATTAAGGGCAGTAACTAAAATCTTATCATATATAAAACTGACATAAAAAAGAATTGTAACAGTATTAATCAATGAAGTCTGTTCCACTTTAATATACAGTAACCCCTACACATTTGTGAGGGTTAGGGGTGGAAGTGAAAATTTGCAAATAATACTTGGGCTCCCCTAACATGCTAACACATATACTGCATGATTAAGTAAGTGGACCTGTTTCAAACAGGTTGAACTTTAACACTGTTTTCATTTATCATACTTGAAGTAACATTCGCAGTTCTCAATATTGTAAAAGTGCTGACAAGCTGCCAGGGATGAGTAACCCATTGTATAAACTGACATTCCATTAACAGCAACAGGTGCCCCTAGAAAGACAGCAAGCTTGCAACAGTTAGCCGTGCTTTTAAAGGATAACAAGCCACCTAAAAGAGCCATGTAAAGAGCAAGGAAATCCATTCTGGCGTTCATGGCTGGTGCTACACTGGTGTCAGGAGTGGGATTAGAAGACCTACAGTCCAACTTTGCAAAGTGCTGAGTGCCGCAAAGGCCTAAAACTAACTTACTTGGCTCTTTATAAGAGTTTCTGGAGTGTGTTGAGGCTGAGATCAGGGATCAAGAGTGCTGCTTGCAGCATCACTACAAGGAAGAGGGCAGCTGAAAGACTGCTACCTTTGCAGCTCCACCACAGCTTCTCTGTCTACTAAGGTCCATTGGCATGGGTGTGTGAATGCCATATGAGTTTCAGGCTCAAGGAGCTAGAATAAAGTGTGGCAGATTAAGTATCCTCTGACCCCAAGTGAGTCGTGTGAGGCAGGGCCAGTGGTAAAATTGTTTAGGCAAAGGGTGAGGCAGATTGCAGAGGTGTTACAGGGCAGCAAGAGAGGGAGAGTCTCAAAGCTAAGATCTGGACACGGAGTGCTGTTTGCACCATCAGTTCGGTAAATTAAATGTCAAGAGACTGGTACATCTGTAGCTCCACATGAAGAGGTTCACCTGCTCAGTTGAAATCAACAGATCACTGGATAAAAGTCTAGTGTTTTAACACCTATTGCTGCACTGCTTTATACTTCTTTTTTAACCAAAAGTAAACTTTAAATATTAAAGATATAATAGGCACTTACACTAACCAATATTAAATAACACAAATCTTTATATATTACATGATTTTATGTATGTCTTGCGGTGGGCTGGCGCCCTGCCCAGGGTTTGTTTCCTGTCTTGTGCCCTGTGTTGGTTGGGATTGGTTTCAGCAGACCCCTGTGACCCTGTAGTTAGGATATAGCGGGTTGGATAATGGATTGATGGATCCAGCCCACCGCAGATTTCTGAAAATGTGAATGTCAAATTCATGAATATGAACAGGTTACTGTACTTTTAAATTATAATAAGAACTTTTTGAAACATGTTGTTATGCTTTGGGACACTAGATGGCTTTATATTCCCAAAACTGATTAATATAGTTGAGAGTCTTGTGAGGCCATAACCAGTCTTAGCAGCACTGGGTATAATACAGAAACCAGCCATAGACAGATAGATTCCAGCGAAGAGCCCACTCTTGCATATGCATAAGAACATAAGAAATCTGATAAATGAGAGCAGGCCATTCAGTGCATCACACTTGTCTGTTCAGCTAATAGATAAGGTGTCTCAATATCTAAGATACTTCTTAAAGGTTGTGAAGGTTCAACTGTCTCTCCCAGTAGTTTGTTTCAGATTCCCATAATCCAATTTAGAAGCTCCAATATAATTGGAGTATCTGGAGAAAAATGTCTATAATAATATATTGTAACAGCTGGAGTGAGTGGGCAAGCGAATTTAACTTTTGCATGAGAAGGGAATGTGTCCCATATTAATTGCGCAGTTTACCTAATTTATGCTGGTGTAGGGTCAAAACTAAAGGCCTTCTAAAAGTGGGTTAATGGAAGGAATTGTGAACAGAGGTAAACTAAGAGAACATGGCAGGGTTGGGGCTTTTGTCAGAACTATGTGTGAAGAACTTGAAGATTTTAACTGATAATATTTTTGTGTGTCATAAGGTTGAAAGGACAAATTTATTTGCAGAACAGCCATCTGTTCCAGCCCTCAGGACTGACTTGTTGTTAATGTCCAAAGAGCTCCTCGATTATCAACAAGACTGTAGCCCACCCTTTACACAAGGTGTTAACGTGTGTTTACAGTCATCTGATTATGATTGAAGAGCACTTGACCGCATTAAAAAGCAGGTTTAAATGCACTTGTGATCAGTTTGTGATTACATTACTCAGACAAATTTGGAGCTGGTCAGAATAAAAGTGTAAATGCAAATGTATTTTATCTGTGCATATAATAACCATGTGCTGGAAGCTAACTTGACTTTTTCCACAGGAAATGTGATATCCAATCTTTATCCAGACTCATCGTGGACATTGGGGAAGCATTTTAATGCCAGGTATAAATGTTATGTGGCTAAATGATATCTCAATTCAATCCAGTTACTAAATGCTTGTTAATGTGGTAAATGTCCCCCTTTGTGTTTTTGCTTTAAGTGTAAAAGAGAAAAAGCAACCCTCTTTCATTTTGTAACTATTTATTTTGTCTCTCTTTGTTATAAATTTAATTTTTTTAATACTTGTAACAAGCCATTGAAATTAGTCCAGGTGCTTTTGCATTCATTATTGTATTTTAAGTTGCACATTAATAGTTCTGTCACATCACAGTTTTGTTCAATCCACTTTTATGTGCGGAGATTTAAAGTTAATTCACTGGTATTAAATTAGAGGATTTTATTTTTGATAGCAGAAATCTTATAATAGTTGGGATTTGTGCTCTAATACCAAGCACCTATCTGGGAGGCTACACTGTTGGGATTTTATTCTCACAGCATTTGTATTTATAAAAATCCATTACACCCCACACAGCTGTGGAGAGAATGGTGAAACACCACATAGAAAACTGGATTTGAACCCAGGACAATTGGGCCACCCCAACCTTCAACCAGTATGTCTCTTATCTGTTAGTGCTATGAGGCAAATAATGTGTCAGTTCAAACTCCAACATAATTGTCTGTTTCCATTTTGAACTGTAATTATCAGAATAACTGTTAAGCTACGTGTTCCTGCATTGATTTGCACAAATGTTATACTCGTATATGAATGTTATGATTATAATAAATACTTGATTTATTATATTTGAAAAATTGGATGGGAAATGGGACATGCAAATTGAAAGCTGAAGAGTTTATTCGGTATCTTATTTGACTAATATAGGTAACATAATAATTTTTTCTTACTTTAAAACCACTTCCAGAATGCAATAGTTTCATACTACACTTTGACTTTAATTTTGAAGGCATTCTCAATGTTTCTGTTTATTGTATGTTTTTATCCTTAATATATACCAATTGTGCTTTTTTGGTTAAGCCAATGTTTATATCTGTTGCTGAACTTTTTTTATCAAATATCATTTTGCCCAAAATTAGTACAATCTATCCATCAGGTCATCTTTTTGTTTATTTTCAAACATACAGATTATGGTCAGGAGTAATGCCTTGGTAAGTGTGAAATTAGCTAAATCATTGACTTGTGCAACTGAACACCATACACAGTTTTGGAAAAAAAAATGACAGCTTTTAAAGAGCAAATCATACATTCAGAAGCTTAGGACCAGCTTTATAAAATATCCAAGAAGAAATCAATTTATTGTTGTTTTTATGTTCTTTGTAACCGTTCTTGACTGACAGAGCTTGGGGCATTATGAAAACACAGTAGTTATTACCTTTTCCAAAAGACATGGTAGAACCTGTGATTGATTGATTGAACTTGAGAACATTTATTCTTTTTCATTTACTTTTCTTTGTATGCTTGAACATTAATGTAGCAGTTTCCATGCAAGAAAATTCCATTTTATCTTAAAGCTATTTCATGATGACTGCAATAATAAATGGTGTTTTGAGAATTAAGGCTACTGTGGAAACGTGCTATGGCAACAATATCTTGTGGTTCAGTGAATCCTCCATGTAGAGTATATTAGACAATTTATTAATTACTATACATTAGTTGTTATTAACTGGCACCTGTCCAAGGTTAAATCCTGCATTACACATGATGCTGCTGGGATAGGCTTCAGCCAGTCCACCCATATAGGCCTGCAATTGGATTAAGCAGGTTTGGGAATGGACACATATCTAATTTTTATTCATTAGTGTTCCGAGAATTAAGAGTAAAGGTTTGAATCTTAGGCTATCGCTCCCTTCTTTCTCTGGTAAATGTAGCTTCCTGTCACATCCTAAAGAGGTGTGTGTTATTTATTGACTTTATATAGGAACATGTGGGTGAGAGTGCTCTTTGATGAACTGTAACCCGTCCCAGTTCTGGTTTCTGCATTGCACCTGTGACTGCTGGTACAGGCTGTTTTTTCCTATGATCTCAGGAAGCTCAAAAAATGATGGATGGAATTGCAAATGGGACAATGAAAAAGTGCTGTCCAAAGCTAAGGAAACAATTTGGTGGAAGGCTAATTTATTAAACACTTCTTGCACTAGGAGCCAACATAAACAATAAGCACTAGATGAGTCTAAATGAAGAACAGCATCCTGCTTCTTTATCTGTGCTCAGCACTTGGAAGTGGTTCAGGCTCTCAGTGATTTACTGTATTATTTCTGAGTGGAGAAACCTTTTTTTTACATTTGGCTTCATGTTGATCTCTTTTCCCCAGCAGACATCTGCCTCTTCTCATTTGTGATGGACTGTGATGTCGTATAGAAACAATATGAACATCACTGTCAGTTCTTGAAGTGAGATGATTACTATCAAAGACAAGACATCTAAGTTAGGGTGGTGTGGTGGCTCTGAAGCTAAAGATCTGCACTGGTATCTGGAAGGCTGCCAGTTCAAATTCTGTTACTTCCAGAAGGGATCCTACTCTGTTGGGAACTTAAGCAAAGCTCTCAACCAGGGATGCTGTACAAAGTCTGACCCTGCACTCTGACCCTCAAAGGTCATGTGAAAAGACAATTTCCCCTTGGGGAATTAATACAGTATACCAAAATATACCAAATGTTGCTGTCCATAATGTAGTACTTATAACATTTAACACTAAGAAGGGAAATACTGTTTCAACATGTCATGTTGCATAGGGTAATCTCAAATACAGTTTTGATCCTTCATTTGACAGTATTTTTAGCTACATGTCAGAAATGAACTCCTACTAATCTAACCTGACAATTTTACATTGGGTTAATGAGAAGGGGTTAATAAATAGATAAAAGTGAGCAGTAGCTTTATATATTTAGGCAACAGTGTGCAAAAGAGCAATGCAAACCCCAAATACCCTCTGACCTTGTCAGATATTCCTTATTTGCAATTACCTGTATTTTTTTTTTTTATCATTCATTATCCTGTAGGTTGCCCTTCTTTTCATATGATTCGCCATGTTTAGTTTCGTACAGCAGTTTATTTGTGTATCTCTTGATCCATTTTAGGGTTAGAGGGGCTGCATCATGTCCTGACAACTGTAAGGGGATGACAGGAACCAACCCTAAAGAAGGTGACAGCCCACTGAAAGGCATTTTGTATTTCATTTGCTCATACTAGCCATATTTATAGTAGACAATCATCCCAACCTTTGTGGTACTTTTTTGGGTTGCTAAGCATTTCCTTACAGGACAGTTCCGACATTTTATCTTTGGTTTGTCCTATTTGAATGTGTTGCTTTATTTTGAAAACAAAGTGCATTTAGAAAAAAAAAGAAATTGAGTGCATTGTATGGTATTCCTTGCTCAATGTGGCCAATCATTCTTGTAATTTATCTTTGCTTTAAAAGCAAATTATGATTTTTAAGACTGGTAATACATTTTACCTCTGTACATTGACAAAATAATAACATCTCTGGTAGTTTTCAAGATGCTGTGTAATGACTCTTAAAAATTAAAAAGAAAAATCCACAAATGTAGACAAATGCTACTGATGGTCACTACTCCTGTATAGAATGTGTGAATTCTGTATGTCTAACGCATAATAAATGAGCACTTCAAGCTGGAAAAAGAAAAGATACAAAAGGAGAAAGGTATAAAAATAGTCTCCTTGCTGCCAGATCAATTATACTTGAATGTAATTAGAGCTTCTAAGGCCTATTACATTGGACCTTAAATATAAGGGGTGATAGAAAGGGTGGACATGTTTTGATGAGCTCTGTTAATCAGGAACATAACCTTTTGGCCAAATAGGCCCTTGTAAACTGAAGTAAGAGAACACATTCTTTTTATGTTGAAACGAGAAAACATAAATTGTGTTTAATTTCCTCTTCTAAGACTTAATGATAAAGAAGTCTAACTTTAAAACACTTCTAGTATGATTATATTAATCAAAATATTTCTAAGCTCCAACTTGTCTTTCTAAATATCTCTGTTTTCAGTAGAAGTGTACTAAGTGCTAAGTATGAAAAGGAGAAGAGAGATTTTTTGTTAGTCTTTTAGAAGATTGCTTATAAATTTTTACAAAATGTACCGAATTATTTAAAGAACTAAAGAGAAATATCCTTTTTATGTCACTTATAAATTTCCTTATGATAGGTGATAGCAGTATCTGTGCAGATTTGGCTAATGCTGTTGGGATCAGCTCAATTTAAGCGGGTTTAAAAATAGGCAGATGGTTGGATAATTAAGAAAAGTAAAGCATAGTGCAGATAAGTGGAAACTTCCTTCTGTTACTGGGTATTGATGCAATGCTTTGAAGAAAGTATATATTTTCTGTATTTGTGCTTGATTCTGGGACTGTAAGACATCAGTAGTACAGTAAAGAGAGGGATGTAAACATTGGATCTTCTTTATGCCTTCAGACAAATAAAATATAGGGAAATTTGTCTTAATATGCTAGTCTAAACCACTAACAATCACATTAACTACCCTGGCATCAGTGGATACATGGTCCATCATCACCAGAGATGTAGGCAGCACAATTTGTCACCCTTAGCTATATGCTTGAATGCACACAGATGACACTAGGCTTTGTCAGGATGTGTTCAGATCAGGCAATATTGTAAGCACAGCTTTCTAAATGAGCAAAATGTATTACAGTAGCATTTGATTCAGACATAAAGAGACCTATTGATGGCTCAAGCAGAAGTTATCGGAATCCCTACAGTCACAATTACTGTATTTTTATTTCTAATTTAAAAGTCAAAATTAATGTTTGTATTGATTGTTACAGCTTGAATTCCCCTGCCAAACTACACGTTTTGTGCAGTCCTTTATAAAAGCAAATAAAGAATTATTTACATTACATGTTTCTATGATGTAGTTTGAAAAGTCCATTATATTAAATGTGATATTTTCTTGGTTGTGTCCTAGGAACAGGATATTGTGACAGTGTAGCTGTTTATAACTATTTATTTTGAAATTACATTTAATAACTAGCAAGTGAAAGCATAATGATATAAGAAATACGACCATGTTCAGAAGAAATCATGAAAAACCTACATTACTAAAATATAAAGGTTGTTAAACTGCAAGAAGAATGACCTTTAGGGGCTTACATGATATTCTCAAACTCTCTTAACCCAGTTCAGGGTGTATGTGTTTTGCTGGTTGTGACTTTAGACAAATGTTAATTTGCTCTAACTAATCAGCTTAACTATAGCATTATGTCTTCTAACCAACAATGCATTGATCTCACTCCAAATTATTGCTTTTGGTCCAGATGGCTAATTTTTTTTTTAAATAGGATGTTATTGTAATATTTGAGTTACTTTTACTTACTATTGTTTGCAATGCTTTATATTATTGATGCGTAGAAAACAATGCAAACATGATCATTTGTGGCTTTTATATGTAACTACAGAAGCACTAGAACCAACACTTATTTTTTCAGCACAAAACCGCCAAGGCTACTCCAACTGATGTGTGAATGCTCTTGTTCTCATTAATAACCCCTAAGCCTGGCATCTTCATAACACATCCCTACTGCCTAACCCCCAGAAACCATAGACAGCCCAATACAACTTAAGTGAACATAAAAATAAATTGTTTCTTAGCACACAGCATGCATGGTTGGCATATATTTTCAGATGAATTGTTAGCATACCCTTTCAATCAAAGCAAAACAATTCCAGCGATGAGAAACTGCTTGGCAGAAAACTGCTTCAGTGTTTATTATTCAAAAAGCAAAAAAAAAAAAATTCCATTAGCTGGGCATATAAAACGATACATGCTGTAGAAAATAATTTTCATGTTGATGCTTTGTCTAGTTTTGTTTTGGTTGTATTATGTGGGCATTCTCCAATTTTACACTGCTTCTGGGAGAGAGTACGACCGAAATGGATACTACAGTATGACATGAGCAGCTTTCTCCTATTTGGCATAAAACCCCATCAATATTATATCAAAATGAGATATTAAGTTAAAATAATATTTCTCTATATATGATAGTTTATAAAATTGCAGCATTAGTTATTTCTCAGATTATGTTGGTAAATGGCAAGTATCATTTTTGCAGTCTGAATGGCTCGGGCACCAAAAATAGGTATTCACTTTTGTTTTCCTGTGTATGTGTTCTGCAATGTCTCAGCACTTTATCATTGTCTGTCTCCTTTTCCATCTTTTGTGTCCTTGCACAGTTATAGTTAACATTTTGCTACAGAGCAGGCACTGTCTTTTGAGCAAACAGCTCATTTGCCGTATAAAGTTAGTGCTTAAAGTTGAATAAAATAACTATTGGAACCTCCTGTTGTGTTTGTGCTTCATCCTCCTCTTTCGTATTTAAAGGGGGGGGGGCGGGGGGGACTGATTGTGTGCTGATATATACAAAAATTCTTTAAGAGAGCAGCGGAGTCTCCCTTGGAAGTGTGAAGACAAGTTGAAAGTGAACATGTACTGGTACGCGTACATTTGAATGTCTGTACTCCTACGCATAGAAAGAAAAACGGCAACTTCAAACAATTTAGAAAGTGATAAGAAAATATTGTCAGGAGTAACTTTTCTCACATTCCTTGTGAAAGGCTCACAGATCAAATTAGCAGTCACACTATGTTTCATTGTCAATTAATGTGATCTTTCTCCAAATAGGCAGTAGTACTCAGTATATTTGTTAGCTACTTATATCTGCAGCAAAAATTTGATTCCAGATTTGTTGGGTTCATTTGACTTTAACTGTGTGAAAACATTTCAACAACTGCTTATCAATGAATATGTCTCCTCTTACATATAACATGTGATGAATTTCTTTATAAAGTCTTCCAATTGTCTGATATAGCACCAAAGCTGTCAGTGTATGAAGTGCACAGTGTGCATCAGTTTTATTTGTCATAGTATTTTTTGCTAGTAGTATTTGCCATCAAATACATGTATGGGATTCTGTTCATGCAATTGCGTGTGCATAATATGTGCAACAGCATTTCAGTATAGCTAACCTCAAATCATATTTTTTTCTCCTAAAAGGTGCCTCATTTATGGTCAAGTAAAATAACACTTTGCATTGGTTCTTCCTTTTTCACAAAGAAAATCCACCATTCTTGTATTTACTTTCATTGTCAGTCTGCAGTGTCTGAAAACTTTGCAAGAGAGCTTCCATCTACCACTGCATTCTTTACTCATGGCTCAGGAACTCTGTCTGCTATGTCCCAGTTTGTATGTTCTCCCTTCACCACGTCGAATTCATGCTGGCTGTATACTTCATTTTCCACAGTGTGTGAAAAACATTGCAATGTCATTTCAAGTGAAATTATACTTGTTTTGTTACCTAACTGTAACGACTGGAGCATCAATTTCAGATTTGTTTTTTTC
The DNA here is from genome assembly GCA_026402145.1 of Polypterus bichir lapradei. Classification (NCBI taxonomy): domain Eukaryota; kingdom Metazoa; phylum Chordata; class Cladistia; order Polypteriformes; family Polypteridae; genus Polypterus; species Polypterus bichir. The sequence continues at coordinate 47,267,381 of JANRMT010062813.1, read as the reverse complement.
ATCATCTCAAGTTGTGAAACAATGTGAGTAATCTTAAGTTTGACATTTTATCGTTACTTATTTTACAGTAGTCTGCTGAAGACAAACAGCAATTCACACCTGGGAAACAATGTTCCTTTCTGTTGATAACAGGTGCAGGAGAGATTTGTTGAGGTAAACAGGACATGCAAATGTCAAGTATAAGCTGGAGGAAAGAGACAATGGTTCTCAAAGGTTGGTAGTGGTAACAGGTGGTTTTTCATGTAATAACAAAGTTTGTTATAATAAACTGAAGTCCTGGAATGTATCTACTTCATTAACTGCAGAATTATTGTACTAAAGTGTCAAAAAAATTAAATTTGCATCTCATTAGGTTATTAAAACCTGAGTAATGTGCATTAGTATAACAGCTAAAAGGTGATGTATTTATATCATTATTATAGAAGAGAACAGAATGTAATTTGCAGTTAGCAGGAAGGAAAACTTGCCTCAAGTTTACTACATAGGTAAAGAAATACCAAAGTCTGATTACTTATGTGTAGTACCTTGAGAACAATACAGCAAAGTCAGTTTTATACGAATTCTGAAATAATAATTTAATCTTTAATGGATAACGTTGATTTTTCCCAAGATGGACCTTAGTGAACTTTTTAAATTTTCATTGGTTTTTGCCATTTTTGGTGCAGCTCTAGCAACACTATTGTGTATGACTTTACAAAGATGAGAACATTAGGAATAATGTTACAGTAAACTGCAATATTCCAAGCTTACTTAAAGATATTGTTTGTAACTCTGCGAACAGATTGAACAATAATGACCATCCGCAGACCTGGCCAATAAAGGATTAGGTAAGGTGTTCTCCTCACTAAGCTGTGACAGCACCAAAATCGACCTCTAATCCCCCACATACTGCTGGCTAAACTCCAGTCCATGGAGAACAAGCTGGACAAACTTTACTGCTGGTAAGCTACTCAGCTTACATTAGGACTTGTGAATGTAATATGTTCTGCTTCACTGAGACCTGGCTGAGCCCCCCCAACACTCTAGACACAGTCATTTAACCTCAGGGCTTTTCTGTTTACTGTTCAGAGCGCACCATGGCAATCACCAGCAACACAAAGAGAATGATGTACAGTATGTGCATTTTTATCAACAGCTCCTGGCTCACTGATGTCGAAGTGGTCTCCCAGTGCTGGTTTTCAGTCTTGGAAGACTTGACAATCAAGTGCTGGACATTTTTCCTTCTAAGAAATTTTTCCTCAGTACTACTCACATCTGTTTACATTCCAGTGTAAGCTCTGGCTGTAGCTGCACCTAATGAAATGTGTGCAGCCATTTGTAAACAAGTGAGCCAGCAGTAGAGAAACAATTTCCATCATCACGGGTGACTTGAACCATAGCAACCTCCAGAAAGCCCTCCCCAAGTTCTACCAGAATATCATCTGCCCTACCAGTGGAGATTAGACACTCCATCACTGCTACATCACATTCAAAGGCATCTACAAGTCCATCATGCCCCATGCATTGGTGCTTCTACCCCCTATTTACAAATGTGTATTAAAGCACGCTAAGTCTTTGGTGAGGGTAGTGCAGTTCTGGACTCTGGAACACAAATCCAATTTACAAGACTGTTTGGATTTGACTGACTGATCCATCTCTAAGGATTCCTACTGGAATCTGAACTAATGCATCGTCATGATGATGGATTATGTCAGCCTTTGCATAGACTTGTGTGTGCCTACCTGAACTGTCTTCTTCTATCCTAACCAGAAGCCTTGGGTTAACAGCACTGTTCTCCTGGGACTGTGTCAGTGAACTGCTGCTTTTTCAGTGACATGGAGTGCTACATGAGCTCCAGGTACAACCTACAAAGGGCAATTAAAGATACAGTATAGAAGGAGGCTGGGAAATGATTTTGACAATGGTGATCTGCATTGACTGAGGAAAGGACTGCCGGTTACAGCAAAACCTTCACAGCTGTACCCGTGGACATTTCCACCTCATTTCTTTGCTCGTTTTGAGCCTGACTGCTCAGACATAGTGAATGTTGATATGTTTCCAGCCCTTTCAGCATGCCAAGCCATTCTGCAGGTGTCAGTAGCCGACATGAGTAAAACCTTTAAATGGGTTAAACTCCACAAAGCTGCCAGCCAGAAGGGCATCCAATCTCACATCTTGAAGGCATGAACCACCCATCTGTCAAGAGTGTACACCAACATCTTCAACTTGTTTCTGTCTTTATGCACAATACACATGTTTCAAGAAACCCACAATCCTGCCTCTCCCTAAGAAATCCGCTGTTTCCTGCCTGAAAGATTATTGGCCAGTCATTTTATCCTCCACGGTGATGAAGTGTGTGGAGAAACTAGTCATGATTCACATTAACTGCAACATCCAACACGGTATCTTCAACAGTTTGCTTACCACCACAGAAAATCTGTGGATGATGCCATCTACCTCACCATGCACACTGCTCTGGGACATCCAGGAAGGAAAAAACACCTATGTCAGGACGCTGTTTGTCATCTATAACTCTGCCTTGTTACACCATTGTGTGCACTAAACTGGTGTTGGAGCTCATAAACCTTGGCCTGAGGAACTCCATCTATGGCTAAGTGTTTGACTTCATGACAAACAGGCAACACTCAGTGAGGATTGGAAACAGGAATTACTCCATGCTATTCACCAACCTCAGCCTACTGCTGTACAACATATTCACCTATGGCTGTCTAGCAAACAATGAGGGCAACAGCATTATCAAGTTTGCAGATGACGATTAACCTCATCAGCAATGATGATGAGGCTACCTGCAGAAGGTAGCTAAAAAATCTTTGGTGCCTAGACATCAACCTTTCCCTGAACGGCAACAATTTAAAAGAGGTCATTGTTGACTTCAGGAAGAATAAAGGCAGTCACACTCCACTTCACATCAACAGTTTCCTTTGTCCAGACAGTTAGCAATTCCTGGTTCCTGAATTTCCAGATCACTGACAGGCTTTCCACACCACCTGGATCCTCAAAAAGGCTTGGTAAAGGCTCATTTTCCTGAGGAGGCTAAAGAGCTTTGGGGTGGAAACCATAATCCTTGTGAGCTTCTATCTTTGCACAATTGTAAGTATTTTGGCTGGATTCATCACGGTGTGAGTTCATAAACTAACTTGCCAGGGTCGCAAGTTCCTCCAAGGAACTGTCCTTTCTGCTTCCAAAATAAATGGGGTTGACTTTCCATTGTTTTCTACCATATACTCCACTCAATGTCTGAGGAGGACTGAGTACCTCACTCCTGATGTCGGCCATTTAGCTCATCCCCTCTTTTCACATAGGCCTTCTGTTAAATGCTACCGGGCCCTCAACACATTCTCCATCTGCTTCAGGGTCAGGTTCTTCCCCTCTTAGTAACCTGATCTTACCTGCCTTTAATGTACTCACCTGTTGGTATGTGTAATTCTACCTTATGTTACATGTATACTGTCATTTGCATTTTTCTTTTTTTTAACAACAGTCAAACTGTTGTTTGTAACAACTGTGTGATCATACATCTGTACAGTTCTGTTTTGCATTAGGTATTTTTTCTACTCTTATTTGTGGTACTTACTTATTTATACATCATTTTATTGTGTTTATATACTCCCCAGCACCAATCATCCACCCCTCCCTCAACTATGGCACAAGAATTTCACTGTGTTCTTGCAGTGTATGTGACAATAAAGATCTAATCTAACCTAATTTACACAACACATGTCAATTATTAATAAAAATTTTTGTTGATATCTCAAGTGTACTTTGTCAGTGTCACCCTTTCTTAAAATGTCTCTCTGTGCCTTGTGTGGTTTAAGGTCAAATACTGGGGATTTGCTTTGCTTTATTTCAAAGAAAGTTCAGACAAGGTCTTGACACAAAGTTTGCCCTTAAATGCATGGACAAACATGATGTCACACATCTTTGGTTTAACAGGGCCAAGCACCCATATAAGTCTCATTTGTAAATCGTTTGACTCTAACTCTGTATCTGTCTGGGGATACTGGCTTACTGGTATGTGAACATAATCTGTCTGTCAGAGGGGTTGCCAAGGTCTATGTACAGTGGCATGCAGAAATGATTTTCAGTGTTCAGTTTTCACCTTGCAGCCCCTACTCTGTTCGATTCTGACACAATGTCATTCCTGTCCCTGTCACCACTTTGCTAGCCTAGGAGAATTTTACACAGGCATCTCCTGTTGTCATAAACACCATTGTAAAACATTTAATGTGTGATATACAGTACACCTTTTTATTCATAGCTATATGCTTGTATATTTCAAAGCAGGCAGTATTAGTGACTTGCTTAGTATGTCACAGTGAGGTGGCTGAACCTGTTACTTTGTGGGTTTCATTCAAGTATCTCAGCCACTAGGCAACACTGCCTACTCATTTTTATGCTGTATTATATATGATGAGAAAGGGATGTTAAATAATGGGATCAAAGATTAGAGATGCTTGCTGAAATTAACAACATTCAGAACACATGTCGAGTAATATATGTTAGATGAAGAAGCAGCAGCAGATGAAGAACCAAGGATAATTTTAATGGAATATGAAATCTAAGAGGTAGGGGAAGTGAGAAAAATGCAGAATATAAAATCTGATTTTAGAAGAAAAAAGTAAAAAAGATTGAATAATTTTAGCAAGTAAACAATGAGGAAATGACACCTTGAAATAGCTTCCTTTTTTTAATGGATGCGTGGGGCACATCCATCTGCTATCTCTTGCTGAGTAAAAAGCCCAGAATTGTTTCTGCACAGAACCAAATTCTGTTTCAGTGTATTTTTATATAGCACTGTACAGGAGAGATCATCTAACTGTTAATAGCACCTAGCAGCCTGTCTAGAAATCTGTAAAACAAGCCAGCTTAGGTATCCTGAGTAAAGTTGTTCTCAGTTAGGCCACTTTTTAGAGACACCTTTCAGTAGCATCTATCATCAGTTATTTACTAAAAGAAGCTCTTCTGCTTGTCTGTTGTCAGTTCTCAGGCCTACCCGAATATAGTTTTGTACTCCTAGTGTATAAATCTCTTCATTTTAATAATTTCAAAGTAGAGCTAAAAGGTGTCATCTATTGAACTATACTTTCCAGCAGTGTGCACATTAACTAGTGATAAAATGCGAAGAAAGATGCAGAATGAAAAGCACAAGAGGAAGAAACACCTAAACTAAATGCCATACAATAAAATACAAATAATAAATAAGAGTAAATTGAAATAAAAATGTATAACGCATAAATAAAAAATGCTTATACATGGCAACAGGAATTGTTTATTTTCTGAATCTACTTTTTTACTTACATAATCACAGGGGGCTTAACTGTTTTTTTCATCCTGTTGCAAGACGCACCTTTGCTCAACCTAACACTCATTTCCATCAGGTCAATTCACCTAACCTGAATGTCTTTGCAATGCATGAAGACATTGGACAAGAAAGTATGAAGTCTCATACAGGCAGTGACTGGCATACACTCATACGCACATTCCTAGAGCTAGGAGGCAGCTCCAGCAAAATGATTCATGTGTTATTTTTAAAATTCTATTTTTAAATTATAGTTTTTATTGATTTTGTAGATTACATTACAATTAATAACTTCCATGTGAGTCAGACATACGATGGGACATCTTTTTCAAATCAAATCTGACATTTCCTTCCACTGCTTATCTGGACACCAAAGAAAATTAGAGGATTGATTAGAGGATTTGATATGTACTATTTTTCAAAATTAAAAAAATATTTATTAAAAAGCTTATTTTTGGCATTGGCTGGAGGACTAGAAATAGAAATAGAAACTTTTCATTTTTGTGTTCTGCAAGGCTTAAGGTTAAAGTAGCTGTAATTGTGCACCTCCAAATTCCATTAGCAAAAATACCTATAGAGCAAGAATGGTGGTTCTTATTATAAATAAAATGTAAAGGAAAAACCAAGGGGTTAATCCGAACATAACTGAAAAGTAGGTAAGCTTACCTATTATTAAGTAAATTACAGGGAAAATAAAACTGGCAACTTATCTTGATACTACTGTACATACATAAAGTTTTCATGATGCATTGGCATTGAACAATTGTTTTGGTTTTCACTAGCAGATATGTGAATTTTCTCTTCAGGCAGACCACGGATTGTGAGACTTTGGGACTGTGTCTTTGATACAGATTTGAGCAACACTGGAGCACTGGAACACAAGGAATAGTCCTGTCTTGTTTTCTCTTCATTCTGTACACCTCAGACAGTAAATATAACAACAGGTCATGTCACTTGCACTTATGGGGTCTGTTGATAAAGGGGATGAGACTGAGTACAGGAGTCAAGTGGAGAAGATTGTTTAATGGTGCAAAGAGAATTATCTGCATCTTAACATCAGCAAAACCATGAAACTGGTTATTGATTTTCATTGGATTAAAGAGCTTCTAAGTCAAGTACTTGGGGGTTCCACATTCATGACAGGTTGGACTGGTCTTGGAACACAGAGGAACTATTGCATATAAGAAAGGGCAGAGCAGGCTCTTTTTCCTTAGGAGACTGTGTTCCTTTAATGTGGAGAGTCACATCCTCTACAGCTTCTATAATTCTGCCATGGCCAGTGCGATTTTCTACTGGGTGCTGGGCTGGTAACATCATTTCAAGAAAGGACCACCAAATCAACAAGGTAATTAAAAGGGAAGGCTCAGTTATAGGACACACTCTGGACTCCCTGGAGGTAGTAGCAAAGGAGAGAATTAAAACAATGCTACACATCCCATCTCTGACACACCAACACTGAGTACTTTCAGCTAAAAAATTATTCAGCAGAAGTGTGTCAAGAAACATTACTGGGGTTCCTTCATACCAACAGCAATACGCCTGCTTGATACCTCAATGAGACTGTGACAGCCAAGTCAAAACTTGCCATTCTTTTTAATTTTCTTGCTTTATAGTCATTCTGGTGTGTGTTCAGTCCAATGTGTTATGTGTGTGTATATTTATTTTTTACTTGCTTATCTACCAATTTATGTATTTATTTTAAAAGCGTCAATAAAAAGACAAATTTCCCCGGGGACAAACACATCTATCTATCTATCTATCTATCTATCTATCTATCTATCTATCTATC
>JANRMT010062813.1:47244927-47260283 GCA_026402145.1 Polypterus bichir lapradei | reverse complement strand
ATCTATCTATCTATCTATCTATCTATCTATCTATCTATCTATCTATCTATCAATTCCCTTATCTTAAATTTTGATCAAGCGTTTTTTTCTCTAAGAAGTTAGACTTTATTAACATCTTTCTGTTTTAAGCATAGCGTCAGTATAGTAGCATCAAGTTTTAAGAAAACTGCAACCAATTAAATGATTTATACCATGAGGGTACCATGGTTAAGATACATGTTAATATTTCCTCATATATTTTGCTAATTATTTTATATCTTGGGAATCTTTCAGAAAATGCACCGTAAGTGTTTTTTATATTACCTATCACAGTAAGTGCTTTAACCAAGTGCCTTAAAAAGAGTTTTCTGTTAAAGCACAAGATGAAAGCATGTGTTTTATATACATGTAATAGGATAAAGAAGCAGTAAAATCAATAGGATACTACATTAAAAGCTGGCAAAGGGCAAGACAAGTGGAAAAGTGCAAGACTCGTTGTCTAAGAATTAGTTAGTTAGTGTATGAATAAAGTACAATCAAACTGACCCTTTATCCTGGATGTTAATGTGAAAACTAAAAGAGCTATAGAAACAGACAGCATAGACAAAGAGAGCACCAGATATTATCCAGCACAACACACAGTTTATCACACTGAACAAGTGAGAAACTGCATTAAAAATGTAGAACTGTGCAAAATGATAATTGATATAATTGTCTAATGATATGTCCAAAGACTTCAGTTCAGCTTACTAGCACAGAACAATGTAGAACCTTTATAACATAATTATATATAGTACATCTGCCTATTTTAACACATTTATGTAATATTATTTTAAAGTTTTAAAAATAAGAAATAATGAAAGAATAAAAGACTATTTTTCTAGTAAGGCAATGAAATAAATAAATATGCAGGTCAAAACACATATAAAATACAGTAAATGAATAAGTGATGACAGTTAATCAGAAATGAAAGGCACATGTTTGTACATATTAGAAAATGTTTAAAATTTTTCACAGTTCCCACCATATAAATAGTTTAGATACACCTAATTCTGAGCTTAGTAGTAAAAACAGATTGATAGAGCAATTATTTACTTAGAAAGAGGAATGCACAAATAAGAAATGCTGCACTGCAATACAAAAGCTTTCCTTGCTGACACTGAAGATTATTTACATATAAATAAGGATGGCTTTAAACTTATACAATATTGCTCATGAGGAATGGTGGCTGAAAACCTATTAAATTGCTCTGCTGCTATTAAATTGCCTGATCAGACGTTGCCCTATGTCATAAAAACTGACCATGTCAAAATATAGAATACTGGTGTAAAATTGCCTTCAGTCATATGTACAGACCAGATTGACTGTAGATGCTGCATTTTCGATGAAGAAACTCACTATCCAGTCAGTAAATAATTAGTAATCTGTATGTGATATTATGCAGGAATCTGGTTCAAATCCCTTTCTAATTTCCCCCTGTCTCACTCTTTTTGACCACCCTGACAGCTTTCTCTCACTAACGTGTGTCTTTTCGCCTAGGTTTTTTAAATAGTCAGGCTGAAAGCAGCTCTTCCTGTAAGGAGTCTTTATACTCCTGTCAGGTTCACTTCTGGTCAAGCTCAGAATCAATTCCAGGAGCAGAGGTGGCCTTACTGTTCTTCCTGGCTATAACTCCAGCCTCTGATTTTCTGTCACTTGAAACATTCACAAGCCTTACGACTTCTGTATGTCTCTCCATATGCCCTCTCACTCTCACTTTCTACTGAGAAGTTCAGTTTCTTCTGACTCCTCCACTTGTGCTCTTACTTTTCCCTTTCCAGGGATGTGCGCCACTTACACAGAGCACACCACCCTCAACCCCATACACCTGCACAAGTTGTGTTTGGTGCTCTTTGTCTATTCTGGATGTTTACTTGCTCTGTTTTTCCAATTTTCTGCTATTATGGTGGTGCCCTGTCCATGACAAACCTCTTACCAGTTGCCTCCCACCCCATAAAAGTAAGTATACTTCATCTAGATTCAATTTAACAAATGTTTGTTTTCTAAAATGCAGTTCAGTTAGAATTGTTCTCTAACTGATTAACATTTCACTCAACACCCAGATTATAAAACAGAGCTTTTCATGTTTTCCAAGATTCTTTATTTACTGTTTCAATGGTACTGCGGATCACTGGTAAATCAGGAATCCTTATGTGGTAAACTATATGATCAGCTATTTTGTTTTGTAAATGCTCACTCTACAGATGACATCCTGTCATTACTGAAATATTACTATGTTTTAAATAGCATGCTTCACACACTCCTAAAAGTACTCCTCTATCCACAGCTGGGGCAAAAAGAGTTCATGTAGGATTGAGGCAGCTAAAATGACCATAAAGAAGTTCTTTTTAAAAAGGAGTCTCAATGGCTAGAAGAAAACATTCTTTGGCCAATATTAGTACACACTTTTCATCTGCAGATGATGGACCAGAGGTAAGTAACTAGAGTACAAGAGTAGGTATGTTGGGATGATGAGCACACACACTGCTTGTGATCCTTTAGGCAAGCTGACGGCATCAACTAGGCTCCTACTGCTAGTATGCTGGCATAGTCTGCAAAAGGGGTCTCTATCCACCTTAAGAATAAGGACAGCCTCCAAGATTGCATACTCCACCTAATCCAATACAATAAGTCAAATGATAGTTTTCCAGCAGCTCCTTCATCTCTTCTCACCAGCCCCATGGCAATCTTTATCACTCTGTGGATATGTGGGCAACCATAAAACGTTTGTAACAGTCATACTTGTTTAGTGGGAGAGCCCAATGTGTTCAGTACCAGATGTGCCTGTAGGCAGTCATTTAAGTGGGAAAAAAGAACTGGCAGCACTACAAATTTCTGATAGCAGGAGGGGTCTGATAGTGCAGTGATATTCAGAAACTATAGCGGAGAGTGATTAGTGTTTTAGATCTCAGGGGCTCTTAGAAGTGTGAAAGCTCAGTGAAATTAAAGTGCGTATCTGCCCCCTTCAGGCACTATCTATAGGTATAGTAAGACAGTCAAACTGTAATGTTCTTGGCCTTGTTTGGTTAGCTAATATGTACATTTTTCAAGCTTTTCATTTTCTTATTTTTTAATAGCTGTCAATGCCAAAATTTGCAGTACGTGACTCATGAGATTATTTCTGATTCCAGTGACCCTTAATATGAAAAAGTTTTTTATGGCTTCCATGTTGAAGGAATTGTATCTTAATTTCCACCAGTGAATGTGAGTACCTAGTTCATGGCTTAATTTTAAAGAATTTTGTTGTATCAAGTTTATCAATGTCTCTGAGAGTTTTAAGCTCCCAGATTTGGTAGGCCTCTCTCTTCAGTAATAAGCAGATTTAATTGCCTTATTTTCTTACTTAACTTTTAGGTAGAACATATCCTTTATTCATGGAAGTATTTGGCTGCTCTCTTCAGTAGAGCCTCAAAAAGAGTGAATCTTGCTTGAGTGAAGCACCTGTTGGTTGCATGTCCTCACTAGGATCTTCTCAACTCAATTTTGGAACACTGGAGTGCTGGGTGCTACCATCTTATTAAATTCAAAAAGAACTTTCCATGTTTAGTGACCAGTCAGGCTTCTGACTGCAAGCACATCTTCTTTTCCCAGCAGGCTTTCTTCATGCTAGTTTTGTCTGTTCTGTCTTTTTTCATAGCATGACCACAGGAATTGCACACAGTACTCCAACTAACCCATTATTAGCCTAACATCCTTGAATTTATGTTCAGTTGTGTTTACAGTTTAACCAAATATGTGCTTACCTTTTCAGTCACTTCTGGAAATCGTCTACAGGATAAGAAAGTTGAGTAGATGTAAATTCATTTTAGTCACTCACCCATGTTGTATTTATAATTAATTTTGCTTTTGCTCAAATTATTACTTTCTACTTGTGTATGTTGCACTGATTTTTTAGAGACTCCTGTTTCTTAACACTGACCACATCTTTCTGAATTTCTCTGGTGCTTCCTCAGTTTTTGCATAATTTTACATGTTTACTCACTATATTTTAATCATCCATCCATCATCCAACCTGCTATATCCTAACTACATGGTCACGGGGCCAATCCCAGCCAACACAGGGCACAAGGTAGGAAACAAACACCGGGCAGGGCGCCAGCCCACCGCAGGGCACACACACACCAAGCACAATTTAGGATCGCCAATGCACCTAACCTTCATGTCTTTGGACAGTGAGAGAAAACCCATGCAGACACGGGGAGAACATACAGACTCCACGCAGGGGGGACCTGGGAAGTGAACCCGGGCCTCCTAACTGCGAGGCAGCAGCGCCACCGTGCTACCCTATATTTTAATCAGGTTTTTTTAATTGTTTAAATTAACAAGGACTTACTATTCTAAGACAGGTTCCTCAAGAGGCCACAGTCACCTCAACCTATTTGGAGCATTTCAGAGATTTCAAGTGCAGATAGGACCTGGGTTTTCAAGAGATCCTGTTACAGAAATGTGTGAGAAATATAAAAATGACCTGCTTCACTCATCAACTCTAAAATGTTTTCCTTTTTTTCTAGTTGCCACTGTTTTTTATTGCTGTTATACATAGTTATCAGTTATTTGTTCAGAGCCTTCTCCTGTGTGGGGTTTATCCTTGTTGTTGGATGCAGAGACTGACATGTCTAGTGGCTGATTTTTAATAATGATGTAGTATAGAGTATTAGCTGCATATATCAGAGCAGTAGTTTCCTTTTTAATTTTGTAGCATCTATAATTTACTATAATCATATAATAAACAGTTTGTAATAGGTTAAGTTTCCCAGGTGAAAATGTGGAACTGCTCAGGGATGTGTTTTAAAATAAATGAAAATTGAAGACTTCAGAAGTCATTTGTCTCTTGAGAAGTATACTTTATAACTTAACTGCAACAACTTGACCTACTCGGTTCAGTACCTTAACAGTTTGGTCTATCATTTAATCAAATTATTGTAACAGCATAACAAAATGATGTACATTTTCCCAAAACACAGTCAAAGAAAATACCCATATGGAGCTTTAAGGCAAATTGCTGGTTACCTGGAGAGTCTGCTGCTGATCACGGTAGGCTGAGGAAGCAGTCTCTTCATATGTGTCATATATTATACATACTGTTGTTTTATTAGTACTCAACACATGGTTACATTTGGCCACATTCAAGGATTTCCTACTGTCTGAAATAATAAGTAAACTAAATAATGAAAAACATCACTTGGATGGACAAGCCATCTGTGGTGAACTTAGAGAGTGCAAAAAGGGATGGACTGAATGTTGTAGCCTACATCATCCTTATGGAGTAAATGTGCTGAGGATTCTTAAAGTATGGGTTATCAGTGCTGAATCACAGTGTTGCTTGAATCATATTTAGACAGCAATAGGCCAACCCGCAGTGGCATATCTTATTCATTTTCTGCATGAGTTCTTTCATCCAGGTTCTTATATTGTTAGATTTGTGTACTCAAGGCACATGGCAGCCAGGACCATCGATAACAAATATTTGAAAACAAAGCAAGTGACTATTTTAAGATTGATATAATGTTGCATGCCAACAGATGTAACATTGCAAATATGTATTTGTGTCTGTGTTTTTTATGTCAAAAAATGGGAAAATAGTTTATTTTGAATCTAAGCAGAGAGAGTTTCCATTAAAAATGTTTGAAAGTTCAGTATCAAGAGTGCTTAGTGCCCAATTTCCTTCATAATTTATTTTGTAGCCTCCTTAGTGTTATGTTTACCCCTGGAATAATGGGCTAAAATGTTGAATTTCTTCAACAAGAAAAAATGTTATTATGTGTAACAGAAACATGTAAATACTAAAATGCCACCATAAATACAGCAGTTAAGGTATGTCTGGTGTCCACTGCTGTGTTGATGCATATTTAGTACATGTCCTTCAAATGATATGTTTGTGCACTTTTCTTATATTTTTTCTATTTCTTGTGCATGACAGAGTAGAATGTCAGTGCCTGAACCATACGATTAACACACCCATTGTGTTTTTGTAGGCTAGTACTGTGCAAGGCTTAGTGACTTCCACATTTGCCCTGACATGAATACTGACAGTTGCTGTATTGTGAACCATGGTTAGGAGGCTAATGTCTCTCTTGTCTATCCACTTGATCCACAATCATTTTGCCATTTTGCCCCACACCTATTTGCACCATAGCGAATGTTCATGTGACCCAAGTCACCAGGCATATCACGGTGCTTCAGCTGTATAGTACTGTATGCTTTATAGCTTTTTGTTTCCACACCATTGTGTCTTTTGGTTGAAGGCTTGGCCCCACTCATAAATATTGATGAGTTATTATAGAATGGAAAAATGCATAGAAACATTCTTGTTTTTTTAGCAACATGAAGGTTTATTATCCACAAGATTGCAGCAGAATAATGTTATAAAGTGTTATTTGGGTTTAATGCTGTACATCTCATCATAACAACTATCCCCGAGAAACACTTAGGCTTAACTGTTTTTACATGGAATTTCATGACCGAGACATGCTTGGGGTAACGTCAAGAGGCTTAATAATTTTGCATTGGGCTAATTGTAATGGCAATTTTAAATGAAACCTCTCAATAGTTAGCATAATCATGTACTTGTACATGGAAAATATTTATTCACAATTACAGTATTATGAACATTTACTTTGAGCATCTTGTCTTATTTAATGAAACACCTTCTTTGATAAGTGTGTTCCTTTTAAACTTGAAAAGTATGTAATTCTTTATTGTGGATATCATTTTTTGAGTAATGGCTTTTTATGAGATAAACTTTTCTTTATCAAGTGCTGATATCACTTCTTGCAACATAAACTTAAATAATAATAATAATAATAATACATTTTATTTATATACAGTGGAAATTTTTAAGCCCAAATATAGTTAATAATACCATAGCATGCACAGTGTAATAGTAAACTAAATGTAAAAACATTGAATAACACTGAGAAAACCTTGAACAACAGAGAAAACTAACACTGTAAGAGTTTGCGCTACAGCACTACGAACCGCTCGCTAAAAACAATTTTTTTTTAATGAGTTTTAAGCACAGGGATAAAAATGAACATTTGAAAAATCATTAATTTAATAAACCACCAAGAAAAGTAAGCATTGCAACAATGCACGCTACGAACCGATCGCTGTAAACAGAAGTGAAGTGGAGGTTAAAATCCAATAGAAAAAAGTCTTCATTAAATACAACGAGGTTAAAACAATGCTCGGATCTGTCTCTTTAGAAACAAGCCTGGTGCATTCTTTAACTGCCTTCTCGGCCTTATGCGTCCAGCCGTCTCTCTCTCTCTTGCGCGGGTGTGTGTGTGTGTCTGTCTTGCTCGCACGCGCACGTGTGTGTCTCTCTCGTTCGCACGTATGTGTGTCTCTCTCGCACGCGTCTGTGTGTATGTCTCTCTCGCGCGCGTGTCTGTCTGTGTGTGTGTCTCTCTCTCTCTCTCTTGCTCGCTCACTTGCAGCACAAGGAATGCACAGGGAGACACTGAACACGATCAGCACGCACAAACCGAAAGGGAAACTAGCTTGTTCGTATACCAAGTGTGTGGTCGTGAACAGATGCAAAAGTTTGGCGAACATTTTGGTCGTAAACCGATTTGTACGTGTTCCGAGATGTTCGTGAACCGAGGTTCCACGGTAGTGCTTTTTCTGTGCTCAAGGCGCTATATAATTTACTACTTTTAAGATCATAGTTGGGGGCAATGATGAGATCCAAATAAACAAAGAGCTCTTGATGAAATTTTCTTTGATTCTAAAATTTTGGTGGGAGAGGAAGAAATATCATATATTGACAGAGATACAGTAACATGTAAATTGCAAGACTTAGCTACACAGTAAAAATGAACACAGTTTATAAAACTAGCTGTTCTGGACACAAATGATTTACAGGGCATACTGCATCTAAAGATGTTACACATTACCATTAACAATTGCCATGTGTGCTTGACTCTAGGACCAGAAATGATTGACAAGCACCAGGGCTGTGAGATCAAAAGGCTAATTTTCTGTCAGTCATTACTTACTGTACTTCCTTCTACATATCATATAATCATAAGGTTATAAATAATGGGGAAGAAAGCTGTTGTTTGATCTATTCTGTTCCATATAAACCTTGATGAACATCCTTCTATATTTCTGCTTATAATTATATACTGTACATTAGTCACCTTACATTGTTCAGTACGTGTTTGTGTTCTTTTTAGGTCTTATTCTTTTATTTAATAAATATTTGAATATCCATGGGTTTCTCAAAGTCCTTTTTCTGCTGGCAATAGTGTTACAGAAATATGGCAATGTTTAATATTACAAACAAAGCAGTGGGGGGACCACCATTTAAATTGGAAGCAAATAAATTTACAGAAGTGTTTGTATTATATTCCCCTTGAATATTTCCTTAGAGTCATCACCTTCAGCCTCAGCTTATGTTAAACTTTTTCCAGTTCAGGAGGCCAGGTCAACCTGAATTCTTGCATTTTTCACCTGTGTTTTAATACATATAATGATGCATTGCAAAAGCTGCTGTGCAGCAATTACTTTTTAGGTCAATTCTTCAGCCTTTTTGCTTTCCATCCTGAAATCACAAGCTAAATCACCAAGGATGCTAGCAGTTCAATATTTTTGGTATTATTACCAGGAATATTTACATATGGTGTCCAAGACTGTGATATGTACTTGGTGCAAGAACACATTGCTGTTATATGTAGACAGGGGTGGCCTGCATATAAATTCACTGATTCTGAAGATAAAGTCTATAAATCCATGAGGCCATGTGGGTGTTAAGGTAGGGTATGAACAAAATAACTATACGTAACACTGAATATCAATATGTTAATAATTTGTCTAATATTCTTATACAAATACAAGTTTAAAAATAAATACAGGATCATTGTGAATTTATGAAAATAGTTCAATTCTTATTTTTATTTTATAGCCTTTAGCTCTGAATTTGTAAAACCTTCTGAATATTCCTCTTTTACAAAAACCAAAAAAATATGTTAGTGTCCACAATGATTGGTACAAATCGTTACCTATATTAATTAGTCTTAAAAAAATTGGGATCGGTCTCCCCTAGACTTTCTCATATACCCAGATATGGGGATGGATATTTGAAGAGTAAACCGCAAAACAATGATTATTATTTTATATTATGTACATTAAAGAACCATCAACAAGAAATCAAATCAGATCAATAATATATCGAACAATTATTATAAAAGTAAAGTTGGATAAATCGGACACTGTTTAGCACCTTATATTTGTATGCAAAATTTGGTTGACGTAAGTGAAAGTGTACTCAAGTTATCACACACACACACAAAGACATAATTTCAAAAATGGTATTTTCAGACTCAGGGAGGTCTTAAATGTTGAGATTCATCAAAATCTTGAAATGGAATTTTTGGAGGATTCCAATACTTTCCTTATACTTCATATATGATAAAGTCAGGGAGGTCTAAAACATTGAGATTCATCCAAATCTCGACATCAAATCTTTGGACGATTACAACACTTTCCCTATACTTCATATATGAGAAAGTAAAAATGGAACCAGGCTGAGGGTGCCATGACCCAGTACTAAATAAAGTGGCTTAGAAAAATACATAACTGGCTGGAAAATTGTGATGATATAGGTTAACACCATTTTTGAAATGGCACAGAGCTTCAGAAAACTACCAGAAGCTTTGACATTTAATGAAATTCTTAAATCGTACCATTTTTATTTCTCCATCTCTCCAGTTTTTAGTTTCAAGGAGGTCAGAACCTTTCCTATGCCATTGGGCCTGTATTAGATTAAATTGATTCACAAAATATATTTAATTATATATTTAATTATATTTAAATATAATTTACAAGTACAGTTAGATTTGCTCTAGGAAAAGATTGCATTTTATTTGTCTGAAAAGTACAATATTAGTTGAAACAGAATGGAAGAATCAAATATGTGCTTTTATTACTGTTGTGTGTGTTTCTCCACTGGTTTATCCATAATTATAGTTTTATGTATTAATTTTTTCATACTGCCAATGAACTGTTACTGTATTTTTGTCATTAAACCACAGTAACCAAGGCAGCCGTGTAGCTCATAACTTTCAAAACTTTTCATAATTTTCATAATTTAAAAAGTTAAATATAGCCATGTCTGTAATTTAACTATTTCAAGCAATATAGTTTCCAGTTCTCATATTGTATAAATATTTTCTTCTTAACATTTCAGTGTATCTATTTTAATTATTAATGCAAACTATGATAAATAGATTGCTACCCTGTAATCTTTACCCAATAATAGTGCAGTTTCAATCCATAGCTCTCATTTTACATTATCTGTGATACTTACTAAGGATAATCTGCCATCATCTAAGGCAGAGTTTCCACAATCACTTCCAGTCATATAATGAACTGCCACATGATCAGTGAGCACTTTCCAGCTGTTTATACACAATCTTTTTTTTGCTGATAAAATGTTATTTAATTGATTTTAATATCAATTACATGTGATTTATTGAAAATAAATAAGTGTCATGCACAATAGCAAGCAAGATAGATGTTTTTGCTTAAGTCAAATGTGGCCCTGTGATTTATTTAAAGTTAGTCCTTCCATCTTGCAAATACTTCCATTATTCTCCATAAAACTGAAAAAAAAATCATTATTCCATTTTATTATGAGAATAAAACGTGATGAAAACCTAGGTGTTTTTAGTGGTGAAAAAGAAAACTTACCAAAAATCTGAAATGTTTTGTTTGTATTTTAATTATACAACCTGATTTGTAAATGTCTGGCAATAGACCTCCCTACGAAAAGCACCATATAAATATGATTTACATTAAATAATGCTTTTGATCTTTTTGGGAATACTGTAGCAATGCTTCATGTTAAAGGTACAATAAAATAATCGAATGCAACATTTTCTCTCTACAGCATTAAAGATCATCTTTACTTTTGAAGACACGATATAATATAATAACTGGATGTAATATCACTTGTGATTCTTTGCACCTTGCTTTTATAGAGATTTAAAAGAATAATACTAAACTTGACATCTATAGCTAATGCATTTTTATAGAATCTTCAATAATTTTACTGTGTAAAAATTAGCCATAATATTTTTCATGATTTTTTAAGAGATAATGTATTCTTTACAAAAAGTCGTTGTGTAATATATGTTAATTTTGTATTGAAAAATTACCTGATCCCCAATAAACTTGTTTAGAAATATATCGTTTTTAAATGAATTCAATTTTAAAGAAAATCCAAAAAGCAAAATGAACAAATTGTAGTTGAGTTTTAATTATATCTTGTTACACAGCATGAAGTTACCTTTAATAGTGGCTTTAATCTCAGATGGACTGTAGACATTTAAATTTGTGCAGCCTCATGTGCATTTTGACAGGCGGCGTTTGGTTGTACAGCTGATTGACCCGTCAGCTTGCTTCACTGCAGGCTGCTGAGATGTGCTCTGCTCTAAATGGCTTTCTTTATTCTTTTTCCACATTATTAGACCAGCTGAATGACTGTGAAGTACACTCTTGTACTTTGAAACTGTTAACCAATAATATGTTTATTTTTACATATTATTTATGTAAAGGATAAGCATTTAATAATCACTTAATAAATCAGCAAATCATTTAACTCATTTTACAGATGTGTATGCAAGAATAAAGGATACATTAAAATGTGATTCATTTTTAAAGAAATATCTAGGTCCTTGAATTTCATGACTTCCTTTTACATTGTTAGTTATACAATACAGTGCTGTCTAAAGTAACTACAAGTTAAGAAGCTGGTGTTGGCTACAGTTTCTTTTGTACCATCTTAGCCTACCCAGTATCGTAAAAATTATACCAGGGGACCAAGTTGGATCTAGCAGTCATTTGGGTTCTGTGAAGAAAACACAATGTGAGTTGCCAGAGTTTAATTTTCCTATATTATACCTAAGCACTTGCCTATTGATTTAATGTTGATCTTGATTCTATATAGTTGTACTGTCTAATTTTGGTGTATTGTGTCAGAATTTAAGCAATGTAAAAATGAAGTTGGTGCTCTGCAAAATAACTAAATAATCATATTGAATATTTTTAGAAAAAATGTCCTATGATGTTTTTTTGCAGGTTGTTACAGGTCTCAATGCATAATTTAGTCAGAAACCTAGGATTAAAATAAGCACACAACACAATACTTAGTTTTCTTTACATCACTCCACCAATTAATAAATTCTCAATCCTGCATTGTCTTATTAGGGGTTTGGGGTGGGGATTTGGTGGAACTGGTGTAGCACTGACATCACTGGGAGCAGAGCAAGAACTACCCTTAGATAGAGAACCACCCCTTGGCAGGGCATGCTTACCAGTACAGGGCCATACTTAGCGTTTCCAGTCACACTGGATGTGACATTATATCTATTACTGAATACTATACCTCACTATGAGGAGATCAGGTTCACATCCCAGGAACTCCCTGCTTGGAGTCTGTATGTTCTGCCCATGTCTGTGTGGGTTTCCTCCTGGTGCTCCGATTTCCTCCTACAGTTCAAGGACATGCAGGTTAGATGAATTGGCGATCCTAAATTGGCCATAGTATGTGGTTTGTGTGTGTGTGTTCAGGGCTGGGATAGTCTCTAGCAACGCCTGCAACCCTGTTAGAAAGTGACTGAGTAAATACTATACAAACAACTTAATTGACATATTTTTGAAAGTAATTATGTCAATCTATACTGCAAGGAGAATAGAGTCCAGTGTTGTGGGAAGACCATGTGGGAAGCTTTAAAAATACAGTATTCAGATGACATAGTAGAACCACCTTTCCAGAGTTAGTCCATTCCTTGTACCTAGTGATGCTGGGTTGCACCACTAAAACCCAAAATTGGATTAAAAGGTGTAGAAATTATTGAATGAATGGATAGATGGATACGGGAGCAGCTTCACTTTTTGTTAATCACACATGTTAAATGGACTGAGTTGTTTTTGTCATTTGTTCATTTCTTAGGATGTAATTTTCTGTTAAGAATCTACATTGTAATATCTGGTTACTGTTTTGTAAAATGCTTTTATATCTGAGACTAAATAATTTCAACATTTTTACAAGCAGGTTTGAAGTACAGTATAATATCGGATGCAAGCTGCTTTCATATCAGTTTCAGAGCTACATGTCTTGTCTCACAGTTCCCTGAACTCTGTCCTATAAAAAGCCTCCTGTGGTTTGATGTTCTGAAAGATGACGTAAAATGCTTTTGCTGTCTCATTGTGTCTACAATTCACAATGCATGAAATGACTATTTATAAAATGATTTTTATGTTAATCATATAAAGGATAAAAAAATTTGCATTTTGGGTGCAGCAAGTAAAATGAGCACATAATCATGGATTAAAATAATCATGGCAATTTCACAACAGTAAAAAGTGTTCTGATTATTTCATTATTTTATTTCTTAATATCAATCATAAATAAATATTTAAAAATAACCCTTTCTACATCAGTAATAGTATTGAAACATTATAATCAAGCATCATGTGGTTTGACTTCATTTGTAAAAAGGAATTCTACTTTCATGTGGTAATCAACATCAAGAATTTCGCTGTACATTGTACACGAACATATGAACATATAAATACATAATATAATATATTGTAGGCATTAGGGATGTGCATTTGTATCTGTATTTGTTGAGGCAGCAAAATAATTAGTATTTTTGTTTAAATAAAGGTGGAAATAGGTGTACCAATCCTGTTTTTCTTTTTAATTACACTTCTGATTTTAGAATATTAGAATATTAAAGTGTTAATGTAAGTGTTCTTCAATAAACTATTATGATAATTATGAATACTTAAAAGTAATATTGGCTTATGGTTTTCATTAACCTAGCAATAAGCATGTATAACCATAAACATCATTGAAAAGAAAATCTTTTTAAAATGAAAATTCAGTTCTTAATCCACATTCAAACCTACAGAAAACCAGAGCGGACACAGGTAGAATAAAAATAATAAATTGTGAACGATTTACAATTATTGTGCACACATTTTAATTAAAATGTTTCCACCATGTATGCAATTTGTGGGCACTTTGTGTGCATCCAGCGATAGCCAAGCAGTCTTCAGTACCTAGCACCTCATCATCCGCTATAATGTGAATAAGTTCTTTGATGTTGGTATAACATTGTCGCTAAAGCCCATTAGCCCTGGGAATCCTTTGCCCCTGCTGCTTGCTCAGAGTGATGCCCTGTAAGACAAGATCAAGGCAGTCATAACCAGCACCATTCAGAGCTATTTTGGTGGACCGTGGTTCAGAGGGAAAGAAGAAGAAGAGGCAACATGCAAGACAGGGTTTGTTACATTTTAATCTTGGACATATTTTATTGTCCACTTTTATCTCTATTTTTGATATCACTGGAAATTTCATTGAAACTTTCACACCATTATAGTATTTACAAAGCCAGAAAAAACATTTGTCCATGATTTCTGATTATATCAGATTGTCAGTGGGAAGTCAAGCAAAATAGCACCTTTGATTGGCTAACTAAAAAGATTACAATATGAAGAAGGGGCCTGAGTTGCCTCGAAAGTTTGCATATTGTAGTCTTTTAGTTAGCCAATAAAAGGTGATATTTAACTTGACTTCTCACAACATTCTTAATCACTAACATGGTACATCAGATTATCAGAAAAGACACTATACTCCCTCTCTAATGCACACACATTTTATTTATACAATACATTTTTACAAGATAAAAGGGCAAATGAAAGAATTCCCTTGTAGTTATATGGACCTTATTAGCAAGAGTTCACATCATAGCACATGAAATAAAGGATTCTTTTTTTTCCTCCATTAAATGCCTATTGTGGGTTAAATATTCAGGAAGCTACTAGAACTGACACCTCTGGTACCAGATATATCCATTATATTTTTAGAAAGAAACTATTACAGTATGATCCAGAACATAAGTACAATGTAAAATTATTTTATACTAGCAAAATACCCGTGCTTCGCAGCGGAGAAGTAGTGTGTTAAAGAAGTAATGAAAAAGAAATGGAAACATTTTGAAAATAACGTAACATGATTGTCAATGTAATTGTTTTGTCACTGTTATGAGTGTTGCTGTCATATATTATATATATATACATATATATACATATATATATACAGTACATACACATATATATAAATATATATATATACAAATACATACATACATACATATACACATACATATACATACATATACATATATATACATATATATACACATATATATACATATATATATATACAGATATATAGATATATATACACACACATATATATATATATATATTGTCACACACGCGCGAATAGGAGACCGCGGACGGACCTTAACATGCTTCGGAAG
>JANRMT010062813.1:47231049-47244827 GCA_026402145.1 Polypterus bichir lapradei | reverse complement strand
CACGCGCGAATAGGAGACCGCGGACGGACCTTAACATGCTTCGGAAGACGTTCGCCGGCAGGGAGTGGCAGGGTACTAACCTTTCTCCTTTGCTTTCTTCCAGGAAAAAAGACGCTCCGCCACCATAAGCCTCATTCCCGCAGTACGCTACTTCCGCCCTTCCTCCGCCATCTTTCTTGACGTCATCAGTCCCATCCTCCCTCACGGTTCCTTCCCAGCATTCCTCCACTTCCGGCTCCTCCCTTATAAAATGGCTGCCGACGTCTTGTATGGCGGCGCGCATATGAACCTGTTTTGTGTTTATATTTGACCCAGTTTTGAATTGTGGATTGTTCTACAATATACGGGGCCGGAAACCCCAAACCTTTATGCTGTTTATTTTTGCATCTTTTACAATATATAAAAATATACAGTATATACATACATACATACATACACACACATATATATATACACATACATACATACATACATATATACACATATTATATATATATATATATATACCTTTTGGAGTGCGAGCAGCTGTTGCTGGGGGTGCCAGAATCCATGGAGGAAGAAAAATGAAAAACGTTATTTGTACAAAATCTTAATTTACTGTATCTATCCATTCCTAAATAATGAAATGGGCAGGCTATGTCGTATCAGTGCAGTACGCTGCTTGTTAAAATGGATGACTCCCGCTCTTACGTGCACTTAGGGCTGCATGGGTAATATGAACTATCGAATCTGTTCAAGTTCTATTTAAATTTTAAATATAAGTAATTTTTATTTAGACTAAATTCAACTTTCATTCCTACCAAAGATATTTCTGTCGACTAAATAGAACCTACTTATATCCAAATAGAACTTGAAAAGAACTTGATCACGCATTTTAGATCATCCTGACGCGCATTACATTGAGCCTGCGAGCTATTGAGCTCTCGCCTGCCTGCTTCAATAAGTCGCTTCGCTCCTACTTTTTTACCGCTCATTTAATCATGGCTATTCGCGAAAAAAATTAGAAAATGGAAGGAGGATTACACTGAGTATGGCTTTACCAAAACAATTATTGATGGTGAATAAAGTATCCATTATGCATAAAGCTTCAATTGGTGATCTGTTTTTCTGCGTTAACCTCATATTTTTTCATACTTCTTCTCAAACCAAGGTAGTGCGAGGGTAAAATGAATCGGGAAGCGCTGATTTATATATATTGAATATACTGAAATAGTTTTACTGTCAAATAATGCAAACAATACGCTCACGTGTTTCGCCCTAATTCTGGGCTCATCAGGCGTACACACTCACCGCACCCCCTGTCGGGAATCGAACCTCGGACATCAGCGCTAGAGGCGAAGCCTCTCGTGCTGCGCCACGTCGTGTGGTTCGTTTATTTGACAGTATGTAGATATATATATAAAAAAGATAACTCCTGTAGCCACAATAAATGCCTTTATTGAATAGACAAAGCGGGGTGAACAAGTTCCTTTCTACTGCAGCCACAGCCGCGACATCACATAAAAAACATCAATAATAACTCATAAACTTGCAATATTATTTAGGAAAAACGCAACATTTTACTCAGCAAAAATTCTGATTATTTGTAAACAAAATCCATCCTCCTCTCTTTCCTCAAAAACAGCTCAATTACTCTGTCGTACGGATTATCCGTGCGCTTCAGTTCCATCAAAACCTCACTTTCTATCGCCATCGAAGCTAATGCTGAAAGGCGAACCTGCCCTATGGTATTTTTGGCATAAGTTTGAATTCGCTTTAGGGCTGAAAATGTCCGCTCGACAGAAGCAGTGTACACAGGAATGCTCACCACCAAATATACCAATGTGAACAGCTGCCCCATGCTCTCATTCAGATTTTTCTGATGAAGGAAGTCAAGGAGATCAGTGGGAGATTCTCCTGCAAAATCATCCATGGCATACATTACAGTCAGTTCTGTTTTCAGCCGAGACAGATCAAAAAGCGTTCCGTGGCTCTTGTGTTACACTGGAGAAGGCTGCATGCGTGAAATTTTTCTTGTATTCCCAAAACTTCTGGGGCTTGAGGAGCGTGACAAACATCAGGTTTTCGTGGTCTTGCAATCTGGTCTGTGTCTGGCAAATAATATTGTCCAGAATTCTGCCATGGAGTTGGCCGTAGTGCACGCGACGATCTTTCGCTCGGAGCGTTTGCGGTGCATTGAATGGCCTCGTAGAGTTCCTCATATCGGCTTCTATCCAATCAATGGGTCTGAATACGGTGACGTTGCCGTACGCCTGCTAGAGGGCCCTACTGACACCAACTCAAAATCTGATTGGTTGAAGCAACAGGTTAATCGACATTTATTCTGTGTTAGAATGCCTCCACAACAGATTTTGAAAGCCTCTCTGCCTGGCAACAAATGATGGCTGAAATGTGATTGGTTAAATGCTTTAATATGAAACTCCGCCTCCCACGGCTAGCGAGCTGCAGTCTATTCTCTCTGCCTGACAACAAATGACAGCTGAAATGTGATTGGTTAAATATTTTAATACGAAACTCCGCCTCCCATGGCTATCGAGCTGAATTCTATTACAGTATATGGACAAAAATACGTTCCAGTTATGACCATTACGCGTAGAATTTCTAAATGAAACCTGCCCTACTTGTGTAAGTAAGCTGTAAGGAATGAGCCTGCCAAATTTCAGCCTTCTACCTACACGGGAAGTTGGAGAATTAGTGATGAGTGAGTGAGTCAGTGAGTGAGTGAGTGAGTGAGTGAGTGAGTCAGTGAGTGAGTCAGTGAGGACTTTGCCTTTTATTAGTATAGATATACTACAGTACAGGCCAAAAGTTTAGACACACCTCCTCATTCAATGTGTTTTCTTTATTTTCATGACCATTTACAGCACTCCATCACTCTCCTTCTTGTTCAAATAGCCCTTACACAGCCTGGAGGTGTGTTTGGGGTCATTGTCCTGTTGAAAAATAAATGATCGTCCCACTAACCTGACTTCTGCACAACACAACTGCTGGTCCCAACCCCATTGATAAAGCAAGAAATTCCACTAAATAACCCTGATAAGGCATACCTGTGAAGTGAAAACCATTTCAGGTGACTACCTGTTGAAGCTCATCGAGAGAATGCCAAGAGTGTGCAAAGCAGTAATCAGAGCAAAGGGTGGCTATTTTGAAGAAACTAGAATATAAAACATGTTTTCAGTTATTTCACCTTTTTTTTTTAAGTACATAACTCCACATATGTTCATTTATAGTTTTGATGCCTTCAGTCATGAAAATAAAGAAAACACATTGAATGAGGAGGTGTGTCCAAACTTTTGGCCTGTACTGTACATGTATTAGGATCTCAGTAACACAAATAAAAAAAATAATAATCTTTTGCTTTCTGGTGTTCTCATTTTTTGGGTTTTATAGTAAAAACTATCTTAGTTTTGGCTCCTGTCTACTTGTGGTGGAAGAAATTGGTGAAAATCAAAAAAACAAAGCCAAATCTAAAAATAATGACAACATGTTCACTCTTTCAAAGAGGACCCATATTACACAAGATAAATAAACCTGTTGAGAAATGCATCATTCAAAATCAAAATCCCCAGTTTATGATCTAGGATAGCTGATACAGCCTTGTAAATTTGATGTTACTTGGCATTGTATTGAATACGGACGCATTATTTACTCATAGTATTATTAAATATGTACTCTATATATATAAAATCCTAAGCCTAAAAGTATAACGATTTTGTGCAATGATTTTATGTAACTTTTTTGTCACGCTTTAAATCAGGCTTATTTTAAAACCTACATATATACATTTGGTATCATTCTTTTCAGAATTTATCAAACTATAATGTGATGTTGTTAGATTTTCAGATTCTTATTCCATTTTTAAATTATAAACTAAAAAATATCAAGGACTTACTTCCCGCGAGACAAGACTTTGTGCCAAGAGATTTAACCACGCCCGGGGCCGGAAATAAAAGACAAAGAGTAGGACAGCTGCTGTACAGGCTTTTAAAAGTTCGAAGTTCCGTGCAATATGCAAATTGCACAGCAGCAAGCCAGCAGCTGAATGAGCAAAGAGGAGGTAAAAAAAACTGTATTTGTTTCCCATTGTATCACCGTTTAAGAGGGGGTTTCAGAGGAGTGACCGTGTCTCCTTGGGGTGCGTTCAACCCCACTCTTCACAACACGAGTGGCAGAGACGCGAACGCAGGTTGGAGGGGGTTGGTGAGCGAAGTGAGCAGGGGGAAAACCCCGTAGTACTTTTATCTAAATAGAATTGTTACACTCTTTTAAAGATGCTTCTCTGCTTCTCATTAAAAAAAAAGAAAAAATCAACCCACCTAAAGTATTTCACCTTTTCATTAGAATAGATCTTCAGCTATGAAGACATTTGTAAATTAAAACCAGTTAACTGTAATTTAAACTGTATGTAAGTAGAGGCTGCTTCATTCATGCACAGAAAACAGCTTAGCCTTAGTCCATGCCTAAAAATCAATTCATCATGTACTGTACACACAAACATGCATCAATTAAAGACAATTTTATAATGGTTATTTAGTTTAGTGTTTTTGAATGTTGCAAATTAAGTAATTACTGCTTCTATAAATTCTTTTTAGATTCATCACAATTTTAATTTAAACGCCTGAGATAGGGTCAGGATTGCGCACCATGTGGCTGTATTTCATGTATGCTGCATGATGAAGATTATAATTTCAGCAGTTTATGTATTGCATCAGTGGCCACTAAAGTCTGTATGTTTCTTAAATGCTGGTATAATAGTGAAAGTCACTGTGAGTTGTATTAATCAAAAGAAATACACCCACCTTAGTTGCACACGATCTGTGGTGTTTTGGTAAATGCATGGGCATAGTAGTTGAGCCCGTTTCTTACCAATGGTTGCATTTTTGCTGGAAATTCAGTGTACATTCATGTTGTAATTGTAAAAAGACATATAAAATATAAGAAAAGAAGAAATCTTTGTAATGACACATATCTGGTATTTGAAACTTTAGTTTATTTTTAGATTGAATATTTGCTGGGATATAAAATTAGATGGAGCTTAACTCCTTCTTGATAAAGAGTTTGATGGGAATTTATTCTGCACTATGCAAATGATAGATTTGTGGCTTCAGAGGTGTGCCAGGTATACATTTTGTTAATGTAAGTTCTTTACAAGGCTCTCAATTGTATTATATTATTTTTTCTTTTTGTACCCCTTATCTTATAAATGATTTTCAAGGGGCTGACTTATGTGTTGCACTGGGAGAAGGAGAACCAACATTTGTAAAATGTGTGAAGTGGTCAAATGATTTCAAACTACAGGTGAAATCTATATTTTTTCAATTATTACATACTAATTACTTTGTTTTTAAGGATTTGGATATAACACACTGTGAATCCCCCAGTCTCACTGAGATTGCATTGGTGGTGAACCAGCTGAGAGTAGGGAAGGATGCAGGGATCTGTGGTACCTGGGGTTTACTTCTCCAGACTGATGAATGATGAAATATCTGCAGATTATTTCAGGTTTTTTATGCCTGTCAGCTTCCCACCCATTTCCCGCTACTCTGAAATCAAGCGTTGAATTGTTTACTTACATAGAACACTCTAACCAGAAAGGGCGAAATATTAAATGAACAACTTAACTGCCTTTTATAAGGAGATAAGCATGCATCTTTTCCTCTGAATGCTTTTATCTTTTTAATTTGTTGATCACACAGTACCAGAAGTTACATTCAGCACAGTGTTTTGGCTAGATAAGACATATAATATATTGATATATAAAAAAAAATCCCCTGGCTCAAGATGTTGCAGCTCTCTTAGTGAACTTTTAGATTGCTTTGACAGTGGCCGTGCTCTTGCAAAGTGCATCTGTATTATCTAGCTAATGCCAACCAACTCCTGCCACAAATGCATATAACTTATTGGAGTAAATGTGAGTCAGTCTGCTTCGTCTGGTAATGTTCCCTACAAACAGTACCTAACGTCTTTTTTTTTTTTTTTAAATATGTTTCTTCAACTGATCTTGGACTTTGACTTGTTTTGTAATATTTGTCAAGAAAACACTGAAGGATTGCTATTAATTGAAGTCTCAAACTTTTTTTACTGAATCATGTAATATAATTGTAGTATTTAATAAAAATTCTGTACAGATACATAAAATATTAGAACACACCCAGACCAAATATTTTACAAATATGTAACGTATAACCCAGAAATTGAAAAGTAAACAAATCACTTTATAACTCTTTCTGAGTGATGATTTAAGGTAAATTTGCTTTTGAATTATTAAACTGAATGTTATGACACTATTTTACCTTTGTGAAGTCATTTTTGCTTACTAAAAGATTAAATGATTTTGGCATACAGTGAATTAAAACAGTTTTAAGTGGCGTGAAATATTTTTGTACCTTTGCCCTGTTTTCATCTGCGCAGTGCCTTTATTGTTAATGGCAATGAACGCAAATACAGGGAGCCTGTTGTGCTTGCTCGGATTCCTCTATTTTTCCATTCCCTTTCATCGCCATATCCAATTGCCCCTCAAAAGTGAGTTGCAAAATTATGGAATTTCATTTTTTTTCCCCATTGAAAGCATCCTTCTCAGAATCATACACGTTCACGTTTTTGGTTCTTGTTACCTTTCAGGACAAGTTATTTATATATACATTTGTACCATCAATTCATGTTTCTCGGTTCAGTGAACTTAATAGGTAAAGAGAAATAGTAGCTTGTCAATCAGCTTGTCCAAACAACAATGTGCCATAAAGTACTTCTAAAGCCCAGTATGAATTGTGCTCAATTCCTACTGTCATGTTTATAGTGGGAGCACCTAAAAGCAGTATTACACATACTGTTAACTTAATAATCTGCTTTTTGGGATGTAGAAGGATGCTTAGGATCTGATTCTTGGTCTCCAGACATGTATCAACTTGAGACATATTTAAAATATACTGTATCAAATATAATGTACACTGGTAAAATAAAGCAACATAAACTACATTAAAAATTAAAATCTCATAAAATAAATATTAGTATTAGTATTATATATTACAAATATCACTGTTAACCAATAGTTGGAAAGCATATAAACTTCCTTTATGTGTAATTTAACTGGCAATAAAATATGAAACCAGCATAATGCCAAAGTACTTACTTTTTTTTTAACCTTATTGTCTCTACCCTGCAGACTTATTAGTAAAATATTTAGTAAACAACAATAATAATGAGCAAAAGCTGTATATATTGCTCTTTTCAAAAAACAATTTAACATGTCACTATAAAGGTTGTGTCACGAGTAACCTCTTTATAATGATCTGTGTAACGACAGATGCCTGTGGATATAGAAGAGAATGATAATTTTATAGATTTCCTTCTTTTTCAGTGTAAAGCATGAAGGTTGCATTAGAAGATGTTTAATTTGCAGCTGGACTTTTTAGATTCCTTATTTTTCCTTAAATTAAAGTTGTGATAGATACTTGAGATGTGGCAATTCAAAGTTAACTGGTAAACTTCTACATTCCTCAATAAACATTATGTTTAAGAAATATGTGTATGACAATTGAAATCTAATACATCCACAAAAAATTCTAATGTGATTTAGCAGTTTAGGATTGGTTACAAAATAAGTACATTAACAAGCATTTGCGGGAAGGTTTGAAATTAACCTGTAAACAATACCAATGTCACTGTTGGTTGCTATATTTCAAAATTAATATTAAACCCTAAGAGTCCAAGACATGTTCCTCTAAACACAAGATGCAGAAACAGAAATTTAACTGTCTCCTGATGTAGCTGAAAAACCATACTGTATGCTAAGGAATGATGTTACTGAGGAAAAGAGGAATGAATAACTCACAATATCTCCTGTTTACTTTACTCATATTACAAAAAAGATTGAAAAAAAACATGGCCATGAAACAGGCAGACAAATACATCTGTAACAAAAGCTTTAAGACTGTCCTGGGAGTTGAGAGGCAGGGATCAGTGGTTCTCAGGCAGGGTATTAGTGTAGCCAGCTTTTTGGGTAATTTGGCAGTAAAAAAAAAGGAAGGTGTACTTGTTAGAATCTTTGACAAATATAAGAATACCTTCCATCTGTTTTTCAAGCACATAAGAGACATATACATTTATTTTTATGTTTTTGCATAATTGTTCCTCTTCTGCTTGGTCCTGAAAGGACATGACACAATCTTGCATCATCACTACCTTGAAAAAGTAGTCAGACATTTGAAACATTTTCAGGTACTGCTGATTTAAAATTATATATTCATATGCTTGAAAAGGTAATATTTGATCAAACGGATTTTTTCCACTTATGTATTTGTAATATGTCAATCAATATAGTTTGATTAATTATTTAAGTGTCTAAAAATGTTTTTCACTCTTTAGAAGTGAATTTCACTTTGTTTCTTTAGGTAATAAGTACCATCCATAATATGTAGCACTTCACCTTTGCCACTTCACATAATAATGTGATTATTGTGACCTCGCATATCATCATCTTGCAGAATTCATTAGCCTTCCATAATTGTGTTATTGATCGATGTTTATTTTATTTGCACCGTTCATAATAAGCATCATTACTAATCATTTTGCAAGGCATATTGCAACATCCTTAATTAGCAAACATATCCTCAGATTCCAATTTGAAGAGCTTCCTTAGATTAAGGACCTGGCACTAGTGTGGCTAAAAGCCTTATTCTGAAATTTTATCAACAACTTATACAATCACACCCAATCGTAATGCTTGTTAATGGCTTCTATTTTTAAACTTGAAATTTAATTACAGGATTTAAAGGAAGCTTTAACTGGATTTTGCAATCCCCGATAAGCAATTCCATTTGAAATAAATTAACCTCTGTTGATTTTATTTTTTTAATGCAGCATCTCCATTTTGGCTTCCCAATAAGATGGTAATTTCTACCTGTAATTAAGTAAAATATTAATAATCTTTTCAACAGAAAGTATGGAAATAATGTTGTTGGTTGATCTTCTTTGACCCTTCTTCTAAAGTTGTGATTCTTTGTTTTGTTAGTGGCTAATGTCAGTTTAACCAATTTAGACAGCTATTCGCTGCTTTAAGCTGACTACTTCATGTCAGCTAACCTGCTAACTATGCTTAATTCTTAGACCTGCTGAGGTTTATTTTCAGTACAGACGTAATTAGATCAAATTGCAGATTTAATTTGGGTGATTATATTGAATTAAGAGCAGAGTGGGAAAAACTTTTAATTGAAGGTTTTTTTTCAGGTGTCTTTTTTAATTTTTCCTATGGAAGTCAGTGCTAAATTGTTGGATATTACATAACATAAGATGGTCAAACAAGATTAATGCAATTCAGGGTTATGGGGGGATTATTGCATATTCCAACTAAGATATCACTATATAGTGCGGAGATGGTTAAACAGGTGTTGGGTGAAATATAGTATGTATTTATTCGTTACAGATTTTTGTATAACGCTGAAATGTTGCATGGATTTTAGAGACAGAATGTTTTGTTATGGTGTCTGGTTTTACATTTATATTTAACATTTATTTCTTTTTTAGATAATGCTTATTATATCAAACAAATTACGAAACAAAATGGTGCAGTTATCCTCTTAGCATTTTAACAGTTGGAAACCTTGTAGGTTAAGTGGCATGTGGGTTACAGACCAATAAAATGCCTAGCCACTAGGCCAAATTGTCTGTTGTGTAAATGTTGTGTAACAACATTAATTGATTTTTAGTATTTCTCTGTTTAACGTCCAGCAGGCAGTTAAGAAATATAAACACGATTACTTCTTTGATTTGGTATCCTCTCATTTTAAGAAACTCAGGGTATTATTTAAGGCAATTAATTTGGCTGTTCACCCCTTTTCAGAGATGGGATTAAATAGTATGGTTCATTCATGTGAGCAGTTTTTTTCATTCTTTGACTGCAAAATCGATACTATCTGCTCTGGCATTGTTCCAACTTCTCTGTACTACCTGTTGTAAATTATGGCATTGTTTTGGACTCCTTTTATGTTGTTTCACTATCATAGCTAAAAAGTACCATCGACATACTTAGATGTACTTTTTGTCCTCTTGATGTTGTTCCACCACATCTTTTACTGTAGGAATTTGATGTCGTGGGCCCAGTATTGTTAGATATTATAAATGGTTTTATTAGTGAGGGTTTATGTCTTCATTTTTTAAACATGTGGTAGTGTGACCTTGTCTTGAGATCATTTTCTCAATCAATTGGTCAAACATCTTAACTCCGATAATTTATTTGAGATCTACCAATCTGACTTTAGGTATTAGCATAATGTTGAGACGGCCCGCCTGTAAGTATTTAATGACATCTCTCTCATTACTGATTTAGGTGGGGCAGCAGTCCTTGTCCTCCTAGACCTTTCTGAAGCTTTTGACATGAGATCTTACTGTTGTGGCTTGAGCATCTGGTGGGGCTTTAAGGTGCCGCTCTTAATTGGTTCAGGTCATATCTTACTGGTAGACACTTTTCAGTGACTTTCATTTCCTCTTTCTTGTCTACTGCGCCTGTTAAATGTGGTGATCCTCGGGGATCCATTTTGGGTCCTATTTTATCTTGTATATATCTTCATCCTATAGGAGCTATTTTTAGGAGGTTTAATGCTTCTTTTTACTGTAATGCTGATAACACACAGGTTTATAGTCCTGTGTGTGATTCTTCAATGAATCAGTTGCACAATTGTCTAAGGTCCTGGATCGATGACAATTTTCTTCTTCTGAATCAAAATAAAATTAAAGTGCTGATAGTTGGTCCTGCAGCCAAAACTTCTTGAACTTCTTGGCTCTTTCATGGATTTTTACCAACCTCAAGTTTAGAATGTTGGAGGTATTTTTGTGGTCAAGAGTTGCTTTTTCCAGCTTCGTCTTTTAGCAAAGATTAAGCCTTTTTTTTATCTCCTAGGAATCTTGAGAAACTTACTTATGCTTTTATTTTTTTCAACTTGATTAATGTAACTCATTATATTCTGGAGTCAGTAAATCCCTGATACACAGCTGGTTCAGTATGCTTCTGCTTGTTTTTTGGTTGGGGCAAAAAAGTTTGCATCTGCAACTCCAATTTTAGCATCGTTACACTGGCTGCCAGTTAGCTTAAAAACTGATTTTAAAATTTTGCTGCTGGTTTTTAAATCATTAAATGGGTATGCTCCACCTATTTATCTGAATACAGATAACACCAGATATACACCAGCCATCCAGAGAGCTTAGATCTGTCAGTCAGTTGTCTCTTGTGGTCCCTTGTACTAAGTGAAAAACTAAGAGGGACAGGGCTTTTGCATCTGTTGCACCTTGTCTGTGGAATTCTTTTCCTTCTTTTCCTTATTACATTAAGGAGTCTCCTTCAATTGAACTGTTTAAATCTAGATTGAAGATGCATTTCTGTCCTCTAGCTTTCTGTGACCTTCATTTTTACTGATGGTTCCCTCCTCTTAGTTCATTGGTTTGTTTCAATTTATTGCTGGTTGTATTGCGTTTTATTGTATTTTATTGTATTTATTTTATTTTATTGTATGTTTTAATGTAAATCATTTTGACTGCTGCATTACTGATGTTGTTTCAAATGTGCTTTATAAATACATTGACATGGTCTTGCTGCAATTAGGGAAATATAAATATATAATGTTCATATTTCAGATCCTTTTGTACACAGAATGCCTAGGAAGTGTAAAATAATATTGGAGCAGGAACTATACAACCTGCAAAAGTATACAGTACATTGTTTATCACAAAACATATATTTACTCATCCATTGTCTTGAGCTCATCTAATTAAAAGGTATGATGAATGAATAGGGCTTCTACCTCACAGCTCTTTGGGACTGAGTTTAATTACAAGTCTGACCATAAGCTTCTGTTCTTCCCAAGACCTGATAAATACGTTATATAGAAATTTGCACAGTTCTCCATTCTCAGTATAGGTTAAGGTTTCTTTAAACCTAAACAAACTATTCCAAAAAGATAAATTATTAAAAAGATCTTCAAATTCCCAGTCTGTTTTTATAAATATTGATCAGAGATTTTTTGGTGGATACTGTTTTCTTTTGGTAGAGTTCTATACTACTCTGCTTTACCCTTTTGTATTCCATATTGTGCAGTCTTTGTCAGAATGCCTCAAATCTCATGGACTTGCCACTGTTTATAAGGAATTGTACTTCTCCCCAGCTTCCCTTCTACATCCATATTCTCAGGTAATTGCATAGAGTAAAAGACAAACACGAGTTAAGTTAGAACTTTAAATAATATATTATTGATAATATTCATAAATTAATAACAATAAGCAAAGTACATCTGAATATTAGAAACCATAGAACGTGAAAAATTCTGATGTGTAGGTTCAGGCGGCACACTGACTTGTAACTACTTTAAAGTTACTTTTCTCTACTTAAGTCATCATTTCCACCTTTCTTCAGGACAGGCCTCATGTCTGTTTCAATATGTCTTCTGAGCTGTGCTCCAAATTGTGTTGTCCTTTTCATTGCAATGGTGTGAGAGATGCTCCTTCATGGTGATGGTGTGAGAGAGAGGGGGAGAGGTAAATCAACTGAATTTATACATTCTTTGTTCAAATCCTACGGCCAATAGGGTGTTGTGGTAAAGAATGGCTTCTGATTCTAAACCAAACAGCCAACTTTAGACCAATAGAATTCCGGCATGACACATCCCCCAGTTACTGGCTTATTTTCACACTTGCTCCTAAAAAGTGTTAGTTGAGTAAAGCTTGCCAGCTAGATAGCTTTTCTGCTAGGTGGCCTTCTTATCCTGCACTTCCCCCAACTCTGGCCATAAAATTGCTCAGTCAGTCCTAAAGACTGTGGGAGGAGATGTTCTTTAAACAGTGAGACACTAATATTACATTGCTTTGTCTAAGTTACAAATAAAAACATACAAAATATTTATCAACTCATATACAAAATTTCACAGCACAACAGATGCTAATCTTCTCTTGTTGTGGAGCGAATGCAGTAGTTCTTTTAGGGCTCTTAATTGTGAAAAATTAAGAGAAAACTATGATGATGGTTCACATCAGCAGTGGGAAAGGGTGGTGTTAGTGAAGGTGTTAGGAAGGTTTGTGGCAGCCACTCGTGTATTATTTCCTGGCTGCAAAATTGAAAACAAATGATAGCACTGATGTGCACAAAATGGAGTCCAAATAGAACTGAGGGGACAGGGGAAAGGTGGAGGCCAGTATAGGAAGTGACGTCAAAGGGGCCAGGACCGGAAGGGTCTTCAACCATAGGCTCAAGCCCGTAAGTGATGTCAGCAGGGCCAGGTGAAATTTCCCGTGAACAGTTTGCAGAAAAACAAGAAAAAGAATCAGTGCACTCTTCCACATCCTGGTTTGGTTCGAAATTGCCCTCTAGCTGCCTCCCATGTGCACATGTGTGACTATATATATATGCTAATGTTACATTAAGTTACTTGAGATTAGGTTAGCCTAGATTAGGTCAGGTCTGGTGTATACTTGATGTGTCATCGTGGTGAAAATGACACAAAGACACAACCGTGAATGCTGCTGGTGTTCAACTCCGTTTTCAATGTGCACTGCGCATGGAATGCAGTGATGCAGACGTGGCACCTTGTATCCAAAGTAAGAGCGGCGGAAATTACATCAAACACAAAGTTGGAACCATATGTTGTCATTAATCAAGACATGACTTTATTTGTATGTATGTATACATATATCTATACTAATAAAAGGCAAAGCCCTCACTGACTGACTGACTCACTCACTGACTCACTAACTGACTGACTCACTCACTCACTCACTCACTCACTCATCACTAATTC
>JANRMT010062813.1:47174904-47216049 GCA_026402145.1 Polypterus bichir lapradei | reverse complement strand
GATCTGTAGAATCAAGAGGAGAAACATTAGGCAACAGTGCCAACCTTTTGCTCGAGGAGGAATTACAACTAGATGAGCCCTCAAGTTGTCTCCCAGTTGCACATGTGTGACAATATATATAAAATATTTTTTGGCAACTGTATCTATTTTTGACCCTGCTACTGTGTTTACAACTTGACTTTTGAAATCTGGCACCATTTAGTATTTATTTCTCTCTAGTACCTGACATGATCTCCAGTTTATATAGAAATCACTTGATAACTATCACAGTTTGATGTTTTATTTCTTCTTCTATATTGGACATTTTCCACATCAATAAAACTAAGTTACTAATTTAATTTGATTATTCCTTTTATCTTCACAACAGTTGAATCAAAGTTTATTTCTAAGACAAGGTACCTTCTACATGGAGTGAGCAGGTGTTTCAGATTTTGTTATGAATTGACATTAGGATTTTCTCTCCAATGGCATATTGATGACTTTAAGGTGGCTTAATAAGTGAGACTCATAAGCATGTGAATATTCCCTGGTGTGGACTGGTATGCATACCAAGTGTTTATTCCTATCTTCCCTGATTTGTTAAAATATTTCTGATTCAGTTAGACAGTGTTGCAGGTTTTTCACCATGTATTTATTATGTATGTGTATACATTCCTGTTCAGTGTTTATGAAAATGTCTACTTTTAATGACTATAGTAAGAGATTTTCATTTCTATGATAAAATAACCTTGGATAATATAATTACAGACACCATCGGGTCTCTTTAACCAAACTAGTATTCATTAATTGGCAAAGTATCTGTAAAAGATTAATTTTAGCCAAAGGTGTTGCAAATATTTAATAAATGCTTGTTCTTTTCGTATAGCAAAGCAAAGTCAACATAATATTTGCTGTAAGAGCCTAAACATGCATTCAATATACTTAGTTAGAAAATAAAACTATAGCTCAGACCTCAGACAAAAGAATTTGAGGTCTGACATTTAAAACAAATTGTCTGTAAGTCTATTGTCTCCTGTCTTATTGCTGCCTTTGGGTTTTTTGTACTGCTAGAAGGTAGCAATTAGTGTTGTCATACAAGGTTGAAAGCATTTCCTGTGGATTCCGGTGCCATCCAGCAGGAAAAAACTACTAAAAGGTTATTGTTTTACTTCTATGACTGGCACCCAGGAGATACTCAGGCAAAAGAGAGTGTTGAAGTTTTTGGATATATGCTGGCAAGATAAACATTTATGAGTTGTGACCTCTAAAAGTAAAAGTCTGTTGTGATACATTGGTGAATACGTGGCTATTGTAAGCTTTCAAACAACTCAAGGTCACATATCATTAAAATTACATCACAAAAAAGAGGATCAGTATCAATAGTTCTAGTGCTTATCTAATGAAGATAATCAGCTACGTGAGCATTATTAAAATTTATTCTATTGAATTTGTGGCATGTAGGCAGTTCAGTTATTCTCCTTATTTTATAATAATTCAGATGCAATCAATTTAAATAAAACTTAATTTGTTGCATACAAATTATGAATATAGCACAATATATACTAAAATGCTTATTTGGTCAACTCCAATCACTGTGTCTTTAAGAAAAATATAAAAGTATAATAAAAATAATGCATGACTTTATACATATCTTCTCAGTCTCTCTGAAGTAGACTTTAGGCAGTGGAAACGTTTCCCTAGCCATAGCATGGAAAAGAGACCATTGTTGAGATTGCTGGCGTCATAAATAATTTTCCTTACCGTAGTCTGACATCGCCTGGCATAGATGTCCTGGAACTTTCAGAGTTCACACCTAGTGATGTGTTTAGTTGTCCGTACCACTCTCTGCAGAACTATGTGGTCCTGCTGTATGCTGTTCCCAAACCAAGCAGTAATTATTCCTGTCAGGACACTTATAATGATGGCTGTGTAGAAGTTTTTGAGATGGCAGCCTGAAATTCCTGATGTGTTTGAGTTGGTAAAGAGTTCATAAAGACATTGTTAGGACCAGGTTATGTCCTCTGTATGTGGACACCTAGGTATCTGAAATTGTCCATCATATCCACTTAAGTGCTGTTAGTACTGAGGCGTGGTAGTGATTCTGCTATTTTCTCCCAAACTCCACAATTAGCTACTTTTCCTAGGATCGGACTGTTCAAGTTGTCCTTTCACTTTCTCCCTATATTGTCACTTAGTAGCTTTTAAGGCTGTCTTTAGAATGTATGAGGTGGCTTTGTAATCGTCCTTATTCCCAAGTCCCAAGTTGTATACAGCAATGTGTGCCTTTTTTGCATAGCAAATTGTTTTGTCCACCCACAGCTTCTGGTTTGGAAAAGTCCTGTTGATGACATTTGGTGCTGTTTCATTTATGAGATATCCAATGTTATAGGTCACAGCTTCTGTAAATACTTTGATGTCGTCAGAGATGTGCCTAAACATATCTCAGTCAGCAACAGTCAACGCATCTTGAAGAATGGCCTCTGATTTGTCTGTCCAACACAAACCTCATGCATAACCAGAGCTTCTCACTTTTAGTTTTGTTTGTTTCTAAGCATAAGAAAGATGGTGGCAATGATAGATTTGCCTTGAATTTCTAGACACTTTCCATATTCATGATGCAGGTGGACTATGCTAAAAAGCTCCTTCTCAGTCTCTCTGAACTGGATTGGTCTGTAATTTACAGGTGCTGGTCATAAAATTAGAATATCATGACAAAGTTGATTTATATCAGTAATTCCATTCAAAAAGTGAAACTTGTATATTAGATTCATTCATTACACACAGACTGATGTATTTCAAATGTTTATTTCTTTTAATTTTGATGATTATAACTGACAACTAATGAAAGTCCCAAATTCAGTATCTCGGAATATTAGAATATTGTGAAAAGGTTCAATATTGAAGACATCTGGCTCCAGTTGTTGGCACAGTGTTCAGCAATGCTTCTTAACTTTTCCTGTAGACCTGGTTCAAAGGTTGTACTTTTTCCATGTGTCCATGATATGGATTCATGTAATGACTGAAAATGCCCTGATCGGACTAGTGCTCTGTTCAGCACAGACTGATGGGAATCACCCTAAATAGGCAAAAGAGGCATCTTGACCCAGTACTGGATTAAGTTGTTTCTGAAGAGTCTGGTTCTTATGTTGTTCCCATGACATTTTTTAATGCTTCCAGAAATCAACTGTGAAATAAACTATATGTAAAACCTCTCCTACGCTAGTGGCTATAGCAGCAGCACTCAATGATTGGTTTTCAACATGTTTTGCAATATTGATAAGAAACCTGTATTGCAGGCAGTACGTTTCTGCATACTTTTTAAACAATCTATTTATTTTTTTGACTAGGGGGCTTTGCTTGCCTAACCCCCCTGGCCTGCACTACGTGCCAGCCACTTCATGTCTCTGCCGCTCACGTTGTGAAGTGGGGGGCTGAACACACCGCAAGCAGACGTGGTCGCTCCTCCGAAACGCCCTCTTAAGCTGTGATACAATGGGAAACAAATAAAGTTTTTTTTTTTTACCTCCTCTTTGCTCAATCAGCTGCTGGCTTGCTGCAACTGTTGCTGCTGCTGCCGTGTGGCGTGGTCTGCATCTTGCACAGTGCTTCAGACATTTAAAAGCCTGTACATCAGCTGTCCCTTTGTCTCACTGCCTTGTCTCTCTTCTCCCCCAGACATCCTCTGCTTCTGTTGGGGGTACCGCTCCTGAGGCACACCCCTATGAAGATGAAGATTTTCTATTCTTATAATTGAGAGATGGAACTGTCCCTTCCGACTACTCACAGAACTCGATTTACTTATGTTTGGTTCAAGTGTTTGAATAACGTTTCTATCTCTAAAATCTCCTGCGTATCTGTGCAACTCTGTGACCCAAGAGTGACAGCGTATGTGGATTTCACTTTTACCAAATAACAAATCTTTTAATTCTCACAGATATGCCTTTTCATTGGGAAGAAAAACTACTTTTCCCTGATGGCAACACAAATTAAACGATCTACAAGTCTCTGACTTAAAGTTTAAATCCGAACAATATATTCAATCTCTTTTCACTGTTCCGTTATTTCACTGAGTAATAATTTCCATTTCTTTTCGCTAATGCAATCTTTTACTATCATTTTTTGGAGTCTTTTGAATTTTCGTACTTCCATTATATCTAACCTGCTCTGCATGTGTATCGCACCAATGTTTTTGAATTCTTTACGACGTTCTACTTTGTCATCTACTCTTTGTCTCGTGGGATGTGAAAGTGTCTCTCTGAGAAAGTCACATCTCGTTTCGTCCCAAGATTTTTTTTAATTTAATAGAGAGATTTGTTATGTCTCAAGTGTACTAAACTACTGTATAATCACTTAATGACAATTCTTAATGCAACTTGTTGATCTGCAAACACTAGAAACATACAGAATGGGTGAATATTGAAGTATTTGTTAGAGACAGATGCCCTACACAATATAAACTAAAAAAGACCTTCCTTGGAAAATGGAACAATAATGCAGCAGTTATTTCATACCTATCATGTGAGTGGTGGTGAAAATGTATGTTTCTTACATTTGATGTGATAACTTTACAAATAACACAACCTTTAACGATCTTGCCTATAATGGAGAAACACCTAGAATCAGGCTGTCTACTTCATTCTGGTTCTCCCAGCAGCTAGTGAATGGATAAACTCATGAATGACACAAAACATAGACATGTAATAATATTTGATTAAAGAAAATTTTGAAAACAAAATTAGTTTTTATTTAGTTGATCATATTATAGTAATATTCAAACATAAGACAAATGTATTATCAAGGCTCTTAGTGCACATAACTGAACATTCATTCTTTTATAGATCATCTGTGTTACACACCAAAAACATATTTTATATAGCTCTGATATTTTTAGCAGAAACCATGCTCAGAGTACTGCTCAAATGCAATGTCATTGCGCAATGCTGAAACACAGTCCAGCACAAAAACAGAAAATAAGAATAGCACATTCCAGCACATGCAAAAGCCTTAGAGACAATGAAGAAGACAAGAAATAAAAAAAACTAACATAGCATGACTTCTGAAGAAAAGCAACAGGGAACTGCAAATCATGCATGAGATAAAAGTTCGCCAGACAATGTTGTTTAGACAAATATCTAGAACTGTGATGGTGACATTTCAAAAAGCACAGGTTTTCCTGCCAGTTTTCTGAGAAATATACAAAGAAAAGGGCCTTTTAACACAAAAAATGAGTATACTGATACTGCAAAGCTTATCTTTGTCTCCCCTCAGGATAACAAAATTAAAGGTTTGAGCTCAACCCTACCCTTTGTCGACCCTACCAGTTATAAAAGACTTAGAAAGAGGAAGAGCTCTAGTTTGGTAGCTGTATGAAGCCAGACCCCATCTCAGTCAGATGAGCCAATCCAGTAACCACCAGGGAGACACCAGAGCAGTGGCACTTAAGCAGCTTGGACTCTTGGGTAGTTCACTTATTACACTGGTGCAGTAGCTCAGATGAAATAGTTTAGAACATTTTTTTCAATTTAGTGGAAGTAGATACAGGCTTGTGTTGTAGAAAATAAAACAGATACACTCAAAGAGTACTGAAAGCCAGTTCTGCTCACCATTGAACACAGTATAGAGATTCAGATAATTTAATAAAAAGCCTTTGGTCCTTTAAAACTCCTTTGCTCAGCTGTCTATGTGTTTGTTGTGCACCCATTGATGAAGCAGGTTGAGCTTGTATCTGTCTGTATCAACACCCATGTTGTCCATCTAAGTTGTAATCACAAAGTTACAGGTTCACATTGCTTGTGTACTGTATATGGTCCTGAGTAGTTCATTTATTGTCGTGGTGCTGCAGATCAGATTAATTTGGTCTCAGCATTTGTTCTGTTCTGTATAAATTAAGAACTTTGCAATATTGATCTCTATTAAAGGTAATATTTTATCTTTTTTTAAAACATAATCTCTAGTGCAGTAATATTAGAAGCTGAAAACAACACACAGCATTTAAATAACAGTTTGTATTATTCAAAAATACAAACTTATTAAAATGAGAGGATTTGTTTTTATTAAATATATAGTTCATAACCATACAACATTTATATTAAAAAATCACAGATACTGCATCCTGGCATACACACAATAATACAGAGATCAATAGGCTGTGGTTAAAATTAATTGAAATCTGTGGTATAGCGGGTCTGCGGCTTAACAAAAGGTGAATTAAGATGAAAATTATTAAGTAGAATAGTCAATAATTGGTAAAGATGACAAGGCATAAAACAGCAAAAAATAAATAAATAAATAAATAAAACCAAAAACTACAGTATTTTAAAAAATTCAGAAAAAAAGAAAACATTTCATAAGACAAATCATTTTTTATTTTATTAATTCCCTGTATTCTTCTATGTGTTAAATGTTCTGCAAACATTTTATATAATACAGTGTCCTCGGTTTATATTTACTTTTGAGAAATATTCTGCTAATGACTTATTGAATCAATTTCATCTATTATTAATTGAATACCTAATGAATTTCAATTCTGTGCAGTCCAGCTAGTGAACTGCACCAAATGAATGGCAGTATTGTTCTCTAGAATATCAGAATAAAGGCCCTTAGGATCAGTAGAAGATGATTGCTTTCAAATGATTCATTTTAGACCTTTTATTTTGTAGTTCATCATGCATAGCAAAGAATGTGCATTTTAAAATAAAAATAACTAGGAATATTTCAATGATTATAATTATCCATCCATCCATTATCAACCCGCTATATCCTAACTACAGGGTCACGGGGGGTCTGCTGGAGCCAATCCCAGCCAACACAGGGCGCAAGGCAGGAAACAAACCCCGGGCAGGGCGCCAGCCTACCGCATGATTATAATTATTTCTGATAGAAATAGTTATTCAAGAGTCCCTTTTATATCATGATTTTTGACTGCTTCTTGTGCTCTAAGTGCATGTACCTTGTGTCCACTGTTGTTACATAAAAGATACACTTTCCAAAAGGTCTGCAGTATTTAGTTTATTTTATAAAAGATTTTATTTAAACTGATTGGAAAATGAAATTGATACAACTGTAACTTTACAGTTAGACTGCCAAAAAGCCTCTGTAGGTCACTTACTTAGCTTTGTCAAGAAGGCCAGTAGTTGGCAAATAGGTGGCAGTCTCAAACGGCGATTGTTGTCCAATGCCTTAGCCACTAGACCACTAGAGCCTTGAAATAACAGATGTTCTATAAATGTAAAAAAAAAAAAAAGAAATTTAAATTAAGATATTTCTGGGAACACCCAACAGAACTAAAATTTATGATAGCAATGAGGCAGAGGGGCTTTAAGTATTTGCAAATTTGTCTTGAAAAAGATTATCTTAATTAAGTCATGGATACCATGTGCCTTTGAAGGACCATATCTACTAAAATACCAAATAAATGTTTAAAAATCTTGGAATAGTCTGTTATAAAGTGTTTCAGATCCATCTAATCTAATCTAATA
Organism: Polypterus bichir lapradei; assembly: GCA_026402145.1. Classification (NCBI taxonomy): domain Eukaryota; kingdom Metazoa; phylum Chordata; class Cladistia; order Polypteriformes; family Polypteridae; genus Polypterus; species Polypterus bichir. The sequence goes on along the minus strand of JANRMT010062813.1, from coordinate 47,208,592 downwards.
ACTGTGTTCCTGTTTTTAACCCCAAGGACTCCTAAGGATACACTTTAACTAGGACTAAATAAAATATATTTCAATACAAATGGATGGATGGCTCTAAACAAATGTAAAAACAGCTGACAGTAATTTACATGTAACATAAGATTACTTCAGCTGCTGCAGCAGTTATTGGCTAGCATGTTAAGCATTAGTATCGATTTATGTCACAAATGGAAATATTATTCAAGCAAATTTCATATCATCATTTGGGGATTTTCAAAGTAAATTCAAAGGAATTTTGTGTTTGTTAATTTGAAACATGCTATTATTTTTTACGAGTGTATTTATAACATTATTACACTGCCATTTTGTTCATTGTTTTCAACTGTGTGCGTGTGTGTTTTTTTTTGATGGCCAATGCCTTTATTATTTTTGGCAATGGCTCCCAGTTGTTACCAAATGATGACAGGAAGTATTTAAGATGACAGAGCCAATTGACAATGTCCAGGTTTCAAGACAACTATGCAGTTCTTGTGGTGTATTCAGTGATTTATATAATTTCAGGGAGTCAGGATTTTTGCAAGCTTACTTCAGCTTTGATTCTTGCTTAGCATATTGGGCTTTGGTATTTTGTTTCATGATCCATGATAATTTTTCTTCTTTCATCTTCTGGTCATTGTGACTTGCCAAATGTTTACTTTTTAATTGTGGCAATACAACAGTGATTTTATTTGATTACATTTGGAAAAGATGCAACTAAAATCTGCCAATGAACAATTTTTTTCTATTACAACTCTCAATAGCAGTAGGTTAAGGGCATTAATCAACCATGGAGAGGACAACAGGCTATTGGACAGCACAAACTCATACACACTCATATTCATCTAATGTGAGTAAAACCCACAGGTAGCACTGAGCTCAATCCATCACTCCAAGCCATCACTAAATTCTACAGATAAACAATGGTGAGCCTAGTGACTACAATCTTTTATTGTAACTAATTGTAAGAGTAGCAGATTGCAAAGTACTGTAGCAAATAGTTAAAATGGACCAGTCGGTAACTGGAGATGTGCATAAGTCCATACAGTACATTGATGACGAGATGCTTCAAGAAGTGATTGCAATAATCTCCGACTTGCACATCATTTTAAACCTTAACCAATGGTTCATTAAATTGTTTGCTACCATGCATTCCTTTTCACATGAATTCAAAACTCCATCATGTAAGCCCCTTTACTACCAAATGTTTGTCATTACTGACATATTACTCTTTGTCTTTATCTCACTTATATGTATTGTTTCATCATTACTTGTTCTGCTTTTTATATATTGTATATTTATATTTGATATTTATTTATTTGTTTAAGAAATTTGTGTCTCTTGTTCAACAGAACTATGTACTAAAGTGTCACTGCATAATTTTACAAATTTTCAACTTGCAACAAACATTTTTTTATTTGATATACAATGTATTATGATACTTAGTTAAAAATCATACAGACAGACAGACTCACACACACATCAAGTGTGATTGTTGAATATTAGTCCATGTATCCAACCATCCATCCATTTACCAAACTTGCCTAATGCAATGGTATGTTTGCAAAGAGAGATACATTTGGTGTTAGTCAGTCAGTGCTGGAGTGGTCACCAGTCCCAGGGCACACTTGCACTCTCATCATAAGGGGGCAAATTAATAGACCTTGAAGATATTGGAAACACGGCTATACTTTACATACAAAGTGATCTAGCCACTATTCAAACCCAGTCTCTTGGACTTATAAGTTAGCAACATTAACCACTGCACCAAGACAATATTTTTCCCCAAAAGAACTTGTCCTGCAGTAATGTGTATAAAATTCATAAATTCCAGAAAGATGATCTGAAGTTATAAAAATATTTTAGAATATAGAGAAAAAAATAGAATATACAGATTGGTTAATAGTTTGCCTTTAGTTTTCCAATACTTAACAGTAAGCCCAAAGGAGCTGGCTCTTCTTATTTAAATTTAACTAAAGATATTGTGCGAGCTGTAGGGAAGTAGTCTACCTCACAACCTATCAATTTGAAGGCAAACCTCGTAACACACAAGAAATCAGTAGAAGTAATTCCATAGGATTAGTTACATGAAGTTGAGCAAACAGCTTTATAGGTTTATGACCAGCATATCTGAAAGGTGTAAATAAGACAAATCTGAACAAACTTTCACAATGCAGTGCTCACAAGATGATGTTATATGGTGTGTTATGGAATGTTTGCCTTTCAGTGGCAGCTCATTCTAAGAGGTGGAGAACAGAAGATCTTGGGCAAGTAAAATAATAAAAGTAATTAAAAATAACAAAACATGTTTCATTATTTAATGTTATTCAATGATAAACAATAAAGTTTGATTAGATAAATACTGTACATCAGCCCTTTTATTCTTAGTACAGTATACTGTAAGTGCTTGAAGAGGAAGAAATTACATTACTAGATTCCAGCTATGTTGAACTTGTTGAACACAGTTCAAGGTAATGGCTACATCCTTAGAATGTTACTAGTAAACACAAAGGTTTTTCCAAGCTGTGCAGATCTACCTTTATTTCCATCATCATACTATCGTTAAGTAGAATAACAATTATTCCACTGCATTAATTAAAGATTACCTCTGGCAATTTTTGTGAAGAACGGCACACAAAAAATAAAATGGATTGTGAAATAAGTACTTACGTACATATATATTAACTAGCCATCCCCCGCGGCTTCACCCACTTATTAGTGAAACAGGACAGTGAGGAAGGCCCCACCCAGCTCTCTACTCCTGACGTCACTCTTCCCCCTCCCTTCGGCCTGCAGCCTCTGTCTCGGAATAGAGCAAATATATCGCTCCTGCAAGCGAACTATGATTCTTGGCGTAATGAGTGAAGTCGCAAAATCAACCGGAATGTTCAAGAAAATTATAGAAAAAAAAAATCTCAGATTCAAGCTAATAAATCGGTACCACAAACGAACTATGATACTTAGCGCCATGAGAATGTCACAAAATCAACGGAATGTTCAAGCAAATTATAGAAAAAAACCTGATCTAAATCCATTAAGTAGTTCTTTTTTTTATTATACAGACATTGTCATATGTCTATGTATGTAGTAATAATCCTTTTCTTGGGTAAGAACATTGGGTTCTCAAGTTAAAAAGTTTAAGAAACCTCAATTTATTTTGGTCATTCACGTCTCAGTTTGGGGGATAAACTCCCTCTGTCCTCCATATACTTTGTATCAATTAGTATTATTTTATTGTAGTTTTCTATGCCTATCATCTATAAAGGAATTTTTTTTAGTAAATAAAATAAATAGATAAATGTGCTGATAAATAAGTGTATTGTGAAATGTGACAAATAAATAAAAATCATGATATGTAAGCATAAATAATTATGTCATTAAGTATCCTTTTTTGGCTTTTTTCTTTCTTTTCTGATGGACAGTGCAATTTTCTATGTTGTAGTATGCTGGCCAGTAACATCACTTTGAAAGAGGTCCACCAAAATTAACAAGTTATTAAAAAAGTCATGCTCAGTTATGGGACATACTCTCAACCTGTTGGATGTAGTAACAAAAGAGAGAATGAAACAAAATGATCTGTCTGTGCATTTATTTAAATATTTCATTTATTTATTTGAATGACTCCACCCACAACGTAAAATACAACTTGAAATGAAAACTGTCATTTTTACCCATCAGAGCTGAGAGGGTGGGCTGTAGCAAGTGTTTTGTTTTCTGAATCGTCATTACAGTGCACATAAGTCTTTAGGCATCCAGTGTCACATATCAAATGCAGACTCCTGAGAGGATGATAAATCGAGGGCTTCTAGAATTAAATTAGCTGCTTTGTGCAGTAATTCTAGCCAACATTTTCTTGCACTCATGTCTGCCACAGATGTACACAGTCACAACTCTGAACATGTGCTTTGTTTCCCTAGGGAATCCTGGGGCTCATATACATATGCAAAGTTGTAACTGTGTGCATCCCATCTACTGATGGTTCACCAATCAAAATGTAATATGCAATAAAATGTGAAAATGAGTTTTAATTTCAAGGTGTATTTCATATGTTTCATTTCATTACACTTATTTTATTTTATTTTGTCCTGAATATTTCTTCATAGGTTGTAAGACCACTCCATAAAAATGGTACACAATCCAGAATTGGAGTAAGTGAGCCAGAAACATTTTACATAAATGATAGACAGAAAATAAACTTCACAGTTTGTTTTACCTCAATACGTCATTGTTATATGATTTATTTACTTAGAGTAAATATTTATTAATTTACCAAAAGTAGTGCTCAGTTTACAGGATGCAGAACGTATAGGCAAATTGAAGCACATTTCATAAAGAATCCCTCTCATAAACCTGGTTGTACTTTTTTTGAGCATGTCAAATCTCTTTGATACACCCGTAACAAATGTTTTCTCTGTAAAATATTCAGGCATTCCCCACAAACTTTAAATACTTTTTCCATTTATTTTTATAGTATTGAGGCACCTTTCTTCTGTGTGTAAACAAAAGCTGAACATTTGTGATTGTCAGCTCTCTTATATTATGCAAATGCATTTCTACTTTAACCTCATTTTATGAGACATCAGCCACGACTGTTAAAAATGTTTGTAAGAGCAGAATCTGCAGACAGTGAAGAAGCGGATGCATATCCTGTAATGTCATTAGTGCAAGCAGTGAATTCAAATGACTGTAATCAATTTACAAGAAACATGGAATTTAATTTTTTCATAGTAAGCAATACTTTGGGAATGGAAAATCAAAATCTTTTGGACGTTCATAACAATATTTACTGGTTGCACGAGAGAGCAGAGATACACTTTTGAAAAGGCAGTCTGATTTTTACTAAATTGGTCTGGCATTGATGTTGGCATGGTCTGTTCATGATCTTCCTTTGAAAATGCAAGTTTACATAATGGATGAATGACTCTTTAATATTTGATGCTATATTCTTTTGCTTTGTTAAACTGATAAATTTAAAAAGGAGCAAAGAATAGCTATTAATTTCAGAATTGACTTTGTTGTAGGACACTGAAACCCATCACCATTTAAACTTTGCATTAACCATTCTGCAGGTAATATAAACTGTACTTTTCTGGTAGTTACTAAAATGTACTCTGTGTGTAGATTGAGTAAAGGAATATATTGCAGTCATTTCTAAAATGTCTTATTATTGCACTGCCTTTTTTGATTGTCTGCCTAGGTGGATTTAATTGGACTTGGGGAGGTAGATTCATGTATTTGTAATGTCATTTGGGTAGGCTAAAGAACTTAACACTGCAAGAAGAACTTGAGCATGGACTCATGTTTTATGCCTAGACAGGCTTTTAATATAGGGAACCTTAGAATCTCCACAAGAAATTTAGCGTGAATGTGGACTCTCAACACAGAAGGAACCTCATTGATCAAAATTAATTGGGGTCCAAATGCACTCAGTCAACAAAGCTACCTGCTGCACCACTGTTTTTATATTTTAATTAAGAGTATTTCAAATGGAGCACAGGTGATTTTTTTTTTATGCGTGTTATAATTAGAACAGTAAAACAGTAACACGCTGAAAGTCTGGATTCCTTTATTCTGTTTGCTCTTTTATATTTCTATAATTAGTGTTGTTTCCACTGGACCCAAAAAGACAACAGTCTGTGTCAGGATGCCTCCATTCATTAGATTTTATCCATATGCAGCGTACTGTAGATAAGCTACTGTCCAAGTATACTTAGACATTTCCTTGCAAATTAACTAAGGGGTTATCTTTATTATATTATTATTAAAGGTCATGTTTATAATAAGTACAAATTGTTCTTTTAAATATTTAAGCTTATAACCAACCCTCATCATGTTGCCCATGTTGTGTCCAGTGTTCAGGGGCCTCATGTATAACTCCTTGCGTAGAACTCACACTATAACATGGCGTAAGCACAAAAGCTGGAATGTGTGTATGCACAGAAAAATCCAGTGGCAGGAATCTGTTCGTACGCAAACTTCCACATTCCTCCACTACATAAATCCCGATCAGCGTGAAAAGTAACGCACATGCACGCGCCTACTGTCCCGCCCCAACTCCTCCCAGAATTACGCCTCTTTGAATATGTAAATCAATATAAATATCCCTTAAACTCAGCGTTCTATGAAAAGACAATGGAAAACCACAAGGACAAATAGAACAATTTCAGTGAATACCAAGTGGAGGCAAGGAAAAACATACTATTTGTTGGTTTAAACAGTGGTATAAACAAGAAAAGGAAGCTGATCGAGTGACATAGCGTGTCTGAGAAACTCGAAAGCTCAAGTTCACAAAGTACCCGAAATAAAAAAAAGGTTGTATATCAAAGTTGCTGTGAGAAGGCGAGTTGTAGCCCACCGTCTGAATGTCATATGAAAGCTTATTAGGGTACAGAGAAAAAAAAAGGCACACAGTGGGGAAAAAGCACGAAATGTCAACTTTAATCTTGAAATTTCCACTTTAACCTCGTAGTTTATTTTGTCATTAAAGTAGAACATCATAAACTTAATCTTAAAATCATTTAATTTACTAGTTTCTCAAATCCTGTGGTAACTAAAGTAGTACGTTAAATGCTTTGTTTTGTATTTGATCTTCTATGTGCTCTATGTGTGTAAGTCACTACGTGCTTCTTAAACTGCCTTCCTCTTCCTCCGACAGGACACAGAATCCATTACACTCGTGATATTACAGCTCTCTGAATAAGTAAAATACTCAGATGTATACGTGATATCATTTTCATGATGGGACATGGGAACACTGTGGCGCAGTGATTGTGCGCAACCTTTAATGAAATAATTTATTGCAGCAGTACTGTCTCTTTCAAACGTACTAACCTCCAGGTCCTGTCCTTCCTTTTCTTTCTCCAAATACCCAATCGCCACACAATCAGCTCTATAATAGACGTTAAGCCATCTGTAAGCTTATAACGCCGATTCTTCAAAACTTTTACGGAACATTAAAATATCTTTGTAGTACATGTTTAATTATTCTATCCTTCAAGCCAGTCCCAATGAAGTATATAGTGCGAGGCAGAAAAAATCCGTGAACAGAGCGCCAGATCCTTGCTAGCATAGCAACACCGTGTCCTTTAATTATTAACAATATAGATTATTTAAATGAAGTTAAAGTTTTATCTGTATAATATAATAAACATATTTTGCTGCATTTCATTTAAAAATGATATTGTCATCATATGTAAATGCGCGCTTTATATAAAGTGGCTCAGGTTGTGCAATATTATAACTGTAGTGCAAGTTTACAGTGAAGTAATTGTACTTATAAGTACAAACAGTTCTACAAGGAGCAGTTGATGGACTGAAAGAGTGCGTTTAGAGCTCTTGGGATGAAACTGTTTCTGAACCGTGAGGTCCTTACAGGAAAGGTTTTGAAGTGTTTGCCATGTGTGAAGCAGTTCAAATAGGAAGCATGGCTGAGGCAGCATGTGCTTGATGCTGTATAGCGATAATTCTCTTTCCAATCAGCTGCTCCGAGTGGTACAGTGAGAGTGATATGGAAAAAGATGATCCGCTGTGGCAACCCCTAACGGGAGCAGCTGAAAGATGAAGAAGAAGGTGCATTGAGAGTAACAACACTAAAGCAGCTATGGTATTTAGAATAGTTTGAATATTCCGTGGACCATTATATTGTTACAGGTTAATTACAATAAGATGCATTAAACTAATAAACAATATGCGGTTAATTTCAGTGTATTTACAAAGCCGTGTCAGGGATGTGGATCTGAAAAAGAAAGATAAACCACATAGGAACAGTAGCATTTCTTTGACGCTGGGTGCCACCAGTCTGCAAAACCGAGCGGAGAACTTGAGTACGACAGGGTATGAGCTACCGTGGAAATGTGCGTGGCTTTACGCCAAGTTTGGGTTTTATACATCACGATTTGAACATGGAAACGTTCGTACGCAACATTTTTGTGCGTACGCATCGTTTATACATGAGGCCCCAGGAAAGTATGATATTTTATTAAACTGCCTTAATCCAAAATTGCAAAAAGTGCTTTGATTTGTTGTTTTTATTTAGGCAGTTGGTGAAGTTGTTACCTGTTTTAGGCATTTACCAAAAAACACAAATTTATTTTTGCTAGTCTAACCAACATGTTTTTGGTCATTGAGCAGAACAAAGGTAAAAGAACTTATTCCACATGAGAGACTTGTTCTTGTGTGGGGATTCATTTTAAAACTGAAAAAACTGATTTATTTTTAAATGTAGTAGTAGAGTGTTGTACCGTGTTAGCCATAGATTGATACAGGAGTAGGTAGGGTGAAATGACACATTTTATTGGATAACTAAATAGATTACAAATACAAGCTTTCGAGGCAGCTAAGACCCCTTCATCAGGCAAGGTGTAAATGTTTACAGCAACATGCTTGCCTCTAAGTTGTAGTAGGGCTAGTGGTATGTCAGTGTGTTTGAATGTGTCAGCTTAAACCCTCTTCAGAAAGGGAATTAAACAGCAGAGTATTGCATTTCTGTGAGAATGATTCAAGAGAGTCCTGTGGTTTACATGCTCCAAAGTTTACAGAAGCCTTTTTAGTTTCTGTTGTAACATACAGTATACAGGCTGGTAACTGAAATAGTGTGCTAAGGAATTCTCATATGAGTCTACAAGATGTTGTGAACAAAGCCCAAACATAATTATATCTTGTTAATGTAACAACAGGGATCAGCAGATGCAACAATGGTGTTCAGGACCAGGGAGTAAGCATCCTGGTTCAGTTACCTGTTGGAGTATCCTGGTCCAGCAGAGGGCAGCAGAAGACTCTTTCTTTTGGTTTATGGTTCCCTGCTGGATATTGGGAAAGTCAGGCCACTTAGAGAATGTCTCTCCATTTAAATATTAAGTGGGGTTCAGGGGTAGAGGAGTATGGCGAGCTTGAACTTGTTATTGGACTCAGAAGCAAGGGCTAAACTGGTGGATGAATGAGATGTCAGAGTATAGGAAAAGGTGTATGGTACTTTTAAGGTAGCAAGGAGAGAGTGAAACTTTTTACATGTGAGGAAATGGACCAGCCACCTCGTGATAGCTTTAGTCCACCAAATAAACTGAAAGGACTAGTGAGGTAGTAGGCTTTACTGTCTTCTTTATTAATTACTTCATACTTTTTGTGCTGTCACTTTTTCACTGCCTATCCTTGTAACAAACGTTGCAAGTTTTCATTGCCTGCTGATTTGGGTTCAAGGATGACTCAAGACTGATAGTAGAAGTTACTGTTATGTGGGGAGGTAAAATAACTAACCTTTTAATGTACAAATATGTGGAGTTTTTATGTAGACACATCTGGGTTTTATTTTGGATACTGTGATTTTTCCTCTGTCTTCCTAAAGAGGCACATTACAAAAGATGTGGTGTTCAAGCTGACATAAAGAAATTTTGAAGAAACTGGATAACTTGAAGATGAAAAAACAGTGGTGAACACAAAAGGTCTAATTGATATCACTAAAGTAAAGGACAGAAGGAGATTCACTAAAGTGCTTACTCAGCATCTGACAGAGTGATCTGACACACATACAAAGTGGCATTAAAACATGTGTTCCTATAGGAAATGATACAGTACAGAGATCTTACTTAAAGAAGGCCAAGATGCAGAAGAGAATACACAAGCAGAAGAGTTGGCACTATGTGAAACAGATGGCACTACACAGCAACAACCTGTAGCAGAAAGTCTTATAGAGCGAAAAGTCCAAATTTGAAATTTCTGGTTCACAAAGTCCACCAGTATGCTAGAAGAGGAGTTTGGGTTGGGGAGAAGTTCATTGTACACTTATGCTCATCTCCAGCCTTATGTGAAGCGAATTAGCAGTTTTTGTGGTGTTGTATTTCAGCCAATAGTGTGAGGGATCTGATCAATATCAATCTAATGATGACTACTGAGAAATATAAACATACTGTACTAACTTGAAAATTACTTGTTGTGAAAAACATTCAGTGTGATAACTATAACATAACCTCTGCAAAAGCAATTAAGTTCTATTTGGAGTAGAGGACTACAGACAAAAACTGATACTGGATTAGAGTGGCCACCTCAGATTCCTGACCTCAACATAATTGAAGCTATGTGGAATCACTTGGGCAGGCAAAGGAATAAAAAGCAACCAATTGAAAAGAGTTATAGCAAATCCTTTAAGTAGCTTGAAAGAATTCAACCCAGGACTATGTAAAAAATTACATAGCAGAATACCTTGCTTTAGTTATACATTCTAAGGGAGGTCACAGATAGTACTGACTTATTTTAAAATGACAAAAACGATTTGTTTTTCAAAAAACAAAAACAAATAAATACACACTGCTCAGATAACAAGCTCTAAAAATAATTGTCTTGGGTGGAAAAAGATTTTTGCACAGTTCTGTGTTGGGACACGTGGTCTGGCATCCCAGCCGTGGTTGAACAAAGATCCGAACCCAGCTGGGAGGCAAATGCAATAGAAGGACAGCAGGGAAATGAACACTGCTGAAAATTTTCTCTCCCAATGACCATTTTCTCTTCCAATACACCAGATAGCAGTGTTCCCGGGTTAGGATTCCCACACCGACACCTGCAGGGAATGCTGGGATCTGTAGTCCCATGGGACATCCCTGCTGGATTCTGTGGGGTACACCAGGGGGAGCTATTGGGATTCATATTCCATAGGTTCAGGGACCTCCAGTTGACATGGAAGTGCTTCCAATTGGCTACGTCCTAGCACTGGAAGTACTCCCGGGTCATAAATAAAAGAAGCCACTCGAACTCAGCCAGATGAGTTGGATAACATTCACTTGGAAGGAGTGGAGGAGAAAGGAGAAGAAAAACTTTTTACAGCAGTCCTGGTGCAATTCTACAGAAAAGTTGTGAAGGAAAAAAACTACGTTCTCTTTTTTTCATTTCATGAAAAATCAATGTCATATCCCATAAGTGCTAAATAACCTATCTTTGAGTGGCACTAAAACCAAAATAAGTCTTTGGCTGACTGCCGAACTTTAATGACAAAATACTATGAAATAGAAGTGTAATGATTATTCCTACCCATTATTCCGGTTTGCAGTATCTTCACTAATTTACGGTATGCAAAGAATGCAACATAACCATCCAAGTAATGCATGGTGTCAGTTTTTAAGTGAGATGGCAGCTATGGAGATCTTTTTTAGCATGCCAGGAGGAATGATGTAGGTAGAGCAGTGTTTTCCAATTGTTTTGCTGTGGTGGCATGTTTTTGTAACCCAGAAAATTCCAACCACAATTCTACCAACCACAAAAGTATTAAATATCTTAGACGTGAAACTGTCTCAAGGGGCGTGACAAGGGGGGGGCGGCAAAAAAAAAAAAGCAGCTCGGAGATTGCCTTTTCTCAGACACAGCACTTGTGTAGAGGGTGATGAACAATTGTGGATAGCATTTGTAGAGTTTTAACACAAGTTTTAATGTATGCTTATTTAACAGATGCATGTTCTTCCAATTAAATCACTCTTCAGCAATGCATTCAAAGTCAACAGTCGTTTTGGTCATTTAGTTTTTACTTTCACATTTTCACATTTCTGTGTCTCATATGCTATGACAATCTGAGAATTAAAACATTGGCTTCGTTCTCTTATTGTCTTCTTTTCAACTTGCCTTTTAGAAAGGCTATCAAATTCAGGTTGTATTTGCTCAATGTACCATATAAGTCTAAACTATGCCATTAATTTTTTTTAAATTCCTTTGTGTTGATTCTACACTAATTTTGTGATTTAGTATGCATTTACTTCACGATTTATGCATTAATTTTATAATTACATGTTTTAATGTTAATGCGATTAATTGTGACTAATTACATACATTTATGCAATTAATTAGTTAATTTTTTTACGTGATTACCAGTCCTAATATATATATTTATATACACACATAACATACTATTTTTACTACATACACTAGCATTAAAAAGTTTGTAATTACCCAGAAATATTCATATTTTTAAAAGATTTTTTTTAATAAAGTACCATTAAATTGATTTAAAAATTTAGCCAGGAAATTACTCATGTTACAAATGGCTATTACTGATTTATAATTTACTAGCCAACCCGCAGCGTACCATACGCTGCATAATCAGGCTGGTTTTTTAATGATTTTTAAGCACAGGGAGAAAATTAACATTTGAAAAATTGGTAATGTAATAAATCAGCAAGAAAAGCAACATTGTAACAATGCACGGAACGAACCAACACACAATCGTCCGTGACTGAATTTCCCGTTCAGTATGCACTGCCTGCTCATGTGCCCACCTCCAACTCGCCACTTAAGTTGTTGTCGTCTTTGCACAGTCCAGATGCACCTGTGACTCAGGTAGACTTTTCATTGCTCTGTGCGGTTGTGGCTGCTTTTCTATATACTGTATAATCCACCAAGACACCCGACCACGGTAGTAGCGAGGTGGGGCTTCGTTGTTCCTTTCGCATGGTTTTTCATGGTGGACGCAGTCGGGTGTCGAAACCGAAAAGAATAATGAAAAGTCAACGTGGCTCAGACGTGCATGTGGACTCCTAGCACAGACGAAAGGGACTAACTGGGTGGTCGGTGAGTTTTTGCGTTCGGGCACATGGGCAGGCAGTGTGAATGCCTAGAGAGCGAGGGTAGACGCGGGCTGGTGAAAAAGGAGTGTTGGTGGGCAGGGAAACGTCTTTCGTGTTCCTGCAGGAGCATCTAAGAAGATGCATGTTTGTCGCGGATGCAAATTGCTGTATGTAGCATGTAAAACAGTTTGCTATGGTGCACGCCACGCCGCATACAGCGATTCACATCCTCGACAAATATGATTCTTCTTAGATGGTGCTGTCGCGTCCACCCACACTCTTGAAGCATACAAACTGCCAGGTCATGTGCCCGCTCGCAAGAGCAACCAACAGAGACCCGCCTACCAACTGTAAGACCATAGGAAACCCCTTGGAAACTGTTTTACACGCTGCATACAGCGATTCACATCCGCGACAAACAAACTGTTTTACACGCTGCATACAGCGATTTACATCTGTGACAAACATGCCTGTTCTTAGATAGTCCTGCTGCGTCCGCCCTCATTCTCGAAGCATACACACCGCCTGGTCATGTGCCTGGTCACTCGCAAGAGAAACTCAAGGAGACCCGCCCACCAGCTGCCTGTGTGTTTGCCTCTGTCTCTCTTTGGCGCTGCCTGTGTGTGTGCACGGCTTTCTCTCGCGCTGCCTCTCTGTGAACTGGTCAGGCACAGAGAAGATCAGCTGCTGAGAGAGCGTCTTGACTGTTGCAGGGCCTGCATTGGTGAAGCAGGTGAGACGGTAATGAAACAGAGGCACAGGGCTTATTGGTTTTTAAAGACTGCTTCCTTCATTGTGTTTTAACCTCAGTTTTAAAGGATTGTTTTAAGGATCTCATGGGATACCCCTTGCAAACTGTTTTACACGCTGCATATAGCGATTCACTTTCACGTGAAACATGCGTCTATGAACAGTCAACGTGGCTCAGAAGTGCATGTGGACTCTACGACAGACGAACATAAATGACGCCGTTTATCCTGTGTCATCGCGTCCGAGTTGGTGGGCGTGGTTCTGCGAGTTGTCGTCGTATCCAATGGTCTTAGAGTTGGTGGGCGTGGCTCCTTCCTGCATGCGCCATGGGCGTCTTACTTGTCGCGACTTAGTGAATCCACGCCCCTTCCGGCATGCTTTCCATGGGTGTCTTGCCTTAGTGAATTATATATATAGATTATAAATTAAACTAAAGTGCAGCTTCTCAAGCAAACTCACCAGTTGCTCAGCAAAGGAGAAATGCTGTCTAGTATTGTCCAATACAGTTCGGGAGGGGAAGTGTTCTGGTCAGCATGCTGGCCATTAGTTGATGAACAGAATGTGATGCACATGAACATGTGTTATACAAGAAGAATGTGGGCAGCTGGATCATCCCTACAAAGGAGGTCAGTGTACCCTCCACAAACATCAGATGTGAATGAACATTGTAGCTCAGAGCACCCTGCCCCATGACATCCAGTGAAGGCCCTGTGTTTCACAGATGTATATGTAATGGAAATAGCCATTCACCAGGGGCCTCATGCATAATGCAGTGCGTAGAATTCACACTGAAACATGGCGTACAGACAAAGCGTAAATGTCTGTACGCACAAAAAAATCCAGATGCATAAATCTGTGTGTTCACCAACTTCCATGTTCTTCCGCTCCATAAATCCCTGTCAGCGTGAAAAGTAATGCACATGCACGCGCCTGCTGCCACTCCACAAACTCCTCCCAGACTTAGGCCTGTTTGAATATGCAAATCAATATAAATAGCCCTTAAGCTTAGCATTCTGTGAAAAGGCAATGACAAAAGCACGGGGGGAATAGAAAACTTTCAGCAAATACCAAGTGGAGGCAAGGAAAAATGTACTATTTGTTGGTTTAAACATTGGTTAAACAACAAAAGAAAGTTGATCGAGTGACATAGAGTGTCGGAGAAACTCACACAGTGCCCAAAATAAAAGAGAAGTTGTCAGATATCAGGGGGGTTGAAAAGGCGTGTCTTAGCACACCGTCTGAGTGTCATAAGAAAGCTTATTAGGGTACAGAGAAAAGAAAAAAAAATAGGGACACACTAGGAAAAAAGGTTGAAATGTCAACTTTTATCTCGAAATTTCCAATTTAATCACATAGTTTATTTTGTCATTAAAGTAGAACATCATAAACTTCATCTTAAAATCGTTTAATTTACTAGTTTCTCAAATCCCATTGTAAATAAAGTAGCACATTAAATGCTTTGTTTTGTATGTGTTCTTCTATGTGCTCTATGTGTGTGAATCACTACGTGCTACTTAAACGGGCTTTCTCTTCCTCCCACAGGACACAGAATCCATTACATTCATGATATTACAGCTCTCTGAATAATTTAAATACTGAAATGTATACTTGATATAATTTTCATAATGATAGGAATTAAAGCATGTATTAAACATGGGAACATGGTGGTGCAGTGATAATGACGAGCTGGCGCCCTGTCCAGAGATTGTTCATGCCTTACGCAAGATGCTTGCTGCGCCGTGCACGACCTTCAATGAAACAATTTATTGCAGCAGTATTGTTTCTTTCAAATGTACTTACCCCCAATTTCTGTCCTTCCTTTTATTTCTCCAAATACCCAGTTGCCACACAATCAGCTCTGTAATAGATGTTAAACCATCTGTAAGCTGAGAACGCAGATTCTTTGAAACTTTTAAGGAACATTGAAATATATTCATAGTACATGTTTAATTATTCTCTCCGTCTATCCTTTCAGTGTTACGCCAGCCCCAGCAAGAATACAGTGCGACGCAGGAACAATCTGTCAGTGGAGCGCCAGCTCTTTGGTAGCGCTGCAACACCATGTCCTCACATGTTTAATTATTAACAATATCAATTATTTAAATGAAGTTAAAGTTTTATGTGTATAATATAGTAAACATATGTTGTTGCATTTCATCTTAAAAATGATATCGGCATCATATGTAAATACGCGCTTTATAAAGTGGCTCAGGTTGTGCAATATTATAACTGTATCGCAAGTTTACAGTGAGGTAATTGTACTTATAAGTACAAACAGTTCTACAAGGAGCACTTGATGGACTGGTTGATTGTGTTTATAGTTCTTGGGATGAAACTGTTTCTGAACCGCGAGTTCAGTACAGGAAAGGGTCAGAAGTGTTTGTCGCATGAGAGCAGTTCAAATTGGCAGCATGGCTGAGGAAGCATGTGCTTGATGCTGTATACCGATAATTCTCTTTCCGATCAGCTGCTGTAGATCTGTGATTCCCCACTCAGATATAGTGATATAAATACTCCGAGTGGTGCAGTGAGAGTAATATGGAAAAAGATGATCCACTGTGGCAACGCCTAACGGGAGCAGCTGAAAGAAGAAGAAGAAGAAGGTGCAGTGAGAGTAAAAATGCTAAAGCAGCTATGGTATTTGGAATAGCTTGGCTGTTCTGTGGGCCTTTATATTGTTACAGGTTAATTTCAGTCAGATGCCTTAAATTAATAAACAATATGCTGTTAATTTTAGTGTATATGATAAAGCCATGTCACGGATGTGGATCTAAAAAAGAAAGGGAAACCACACTGGAACAAAAGCATTGCTTTGATGCTGGGTGCTGCCAGTTTGCAAAACTGAGTGGAAAACTTGCGTACGCCAGTGTTTGAGCTAGTGTGAAAATGTGCGTGGCTTTACGTTAAGTTTAGATTGTATACATCGTGATTTGAGTGTGGAAATGGGAGTACGCAACATTTTTGTGCGTACGCACCATTTATACATGAGGCCCCAGGTCACCATTAGACATGTACATGACCATCACTCATTACCAGAGAGAATCTGGCTTTATCCTTGTAGGCATTCCTGACAGTGATAATGAGTAAGTGCAGTCAAGCTAGGGGAGTAGGTGACCACAGTCCTGTTTCAAAAATTTGATTGTACAAAGTCTGAGTTTGCACTTCTGTTACAACAGTGACTCTGATGAGTGCTGCTATGGCTGTTCGGTCTGCCACAGCCTCAGTTCTGATGTGCTGTTCTTTACGTGCATCCATATGTCTTGGGTTGTCTACAACCAAGTCTCCAGCTATGGGTACCCTCCTTCTCCCATCATCTGCAATACTGACACACATGGGACACATTCTGTTCAATTAGTTATGCAGTTTGACAAAACAATCATCCTGGACCAAGAAGGCATGCTGTACAGCCCTGCTCCAAATTCATCATTTGGATGGTGTTGCAGCCATGAAGAGCATTTCACACAATATTGCTTCCATAATGTTGTGAAGGCCAATTTTTGATGGCAATGGTATGACCTACACTGTATTCTGTACCACCAAACAAAAGCACCTGCAGAAAATAACACACAAACACAAATAGAATGTGCACACTCAACATGGAAAGTAACTGGACGTGAGTCAGGATTTAAATCCATAATAGTAAATCTACTAGGTAGTATCACTATTCCCAGCTCCACTGTGTCACACAGCACATATCATGCTGGATGAAACCAAAAAAAATTTCAATAGTGTGCTTTGATGGGAAAATCATCTGGGAACTCCCACTGACAAGTCTGAAGTAGGAATGACTAGACAAAGAAGCCCTGGAGATTTTAAAAGAGGTTTATCTACTACTTGGCCCATTAAAACAAAAGAAATTCTGAGAACCCTTTGGGCTGAAGTCACAAGGACACAGAAATGCAAGCTTGCTGCAGGACATCTGAGTTTTTCTCTCTTTGTTGGCAGCTGAGCCTATCACCCCATGGATGATTATGAAAGACTTTTTTTGGAAAGTATCAGTTGATTCTAAAGTTAAAAGGTTAGCTAGCAGGAGGAACATTTGACAGCTAAAATGGGTTCTTAGGTGAACAGGGCAGTTTTCTATAGAACATAATACACTCCCGCAGCCAAACACACTGTAAAAGCTATATAGCAAGTTAGCTAATACTTCAGATGTGCTGTTTACAGTTCTCATGGAGATTCCTCTTTTGCATTTGTCTGTGTCTGGACCACACATGAGTTTGAAAATAAATTAAAGAGAGATCAAATTGAAAGTGATTACAGAAGCATGAATAAGAAAACAGATCATATGAAGTTTCACAAACAAACAAAGACAATTCAGTGTATCAAACTTGTTTGTTGTTAAGACCAAAGCTACCCTAGTTAAAATCTAATATCAAGTACATCTGCGCGCTCTCTGGGTTTCCCCTACTCACCATGAGGTCATTTACTAAAACAAATTGTTTCTACAGGGTGTTCTTATTCACATGTGTACCTGTATAAAACATCCTTTGAGTAATTCTCCTCTCTGGCAGGCATATAATAGTGTTGTGCTATAACCATACAATATTTGAATTTATTTGCATCTTCTGTTCCAGTCATCTGCTCTATTGGCTTCAGGTACTTCTATGCAACAGGACCTCCAAAATAGGTTAATTATCCCTCTAAGCAGATAGGTGGCTGTTTTCCATGTCAATTTGCTACTCTAATTAAAATAATCAATCAAAATGACACAAAACATAGCCTTCAAAGTTCTGTTTTTGTTTCCCAATGGTAGGACTTCTCTGCCTCATCCCCATGAATAAACAACACCTTACTTTGAAGCTCTCCTGCCCAAAAGGAGAAGGAGGCATTGTCAAATAGGACAGAGCCATGTTCAGACATTCAAATCAGGGAGACTTTTTAACAAGAATGAGGGTGATGCCCCATTAAAGACTGCATAACCACAAGAGGTGAATGAAGCTGGACAACAGATCTATGAACTGACATTGGCATGGAGGTCAAAGAAGGCATATGAAGGATAAAGAAATCAGCCGTTACAAGAGTTATAGTTAGTCAAACAGTCTTGAAAAAACATTTATCTAAGTATTGTAAAGTCAACGTTAGCTAAAGCATTACAGCCTTTTCATAATATGAGCATTACCCTCTTAACCATGTCCTTGTCCTTGTTCTTTGTCACTTAACTTTAATCATTTCTCACCAGATCTACCATTCAGGGAACTCTCCTGCTAGAATGCATGTGAATATTGTACTTGTTGTTCATGCAACACAGACGGTACCTACTGTATATTTAACAATGATGTATGCCACACAAAACAACAAAAAAGCACTAGAAATGCTGAAAAGACTTTTCAAAATCAAAGGGAGAAAAACAGCTGCCAAGTTGTTGGAGGCATTTCAATCTGTTCATTGGTTTTACTTCATCACAGGTGTTCTCATTTCACTAAGTAATTAACAATAACAACAATCAACCCGAACTTCACATCATGCCAGAATGATAAAGCTTTAATTTTGCTGACATGCATTTAAATTGATTCCTTTGTTGAATTATCTGTTGTGTCTAACAAGTTTTATATTTGATTATCCTTTCTCCAAAATGATGATGATGCCTAAAACAGTTTGTAAATATTTTAAGCTTGTTTAGGAAATGTGTTAACTTTTTAAAGATTTTTGAATTCAACTCTGTGTATTTTATTTAGACTATATAGTTTATAACTGCCATCATATCTATTTTAGTTATATTATTGCATTTTCTGTAGGTCATTTTTAATTTTGCTTAAGGGTAAGATGTTTAACACTAAACACAAATAATTATACTTATTCATGTCACATCAGTTTTAATAACTTATTATAAAATGTAGTTGTGTTTGAGAATGTAATCATTAAAAGGCAATGCCTCAGACATACTTAAAACACATTGCGTAGCCAGTGTAGCACAGCACTTAACAGTATATCACAGTCAAAGCTGACCTTCTGAGACCTTTGCAGTAAATGCTATGTTCCCCAAGGCTTTGGAATGTGCCACAAAGGTACAGGATGCTGCCTTGCTGTGTGAAGATATGAATGCGGTACAAATGAATACAGCCGAGTGCAAGACTTTCAATCAATGGATGAACTGAATTTGCTAAGACCTCAAGTGCATATGTAGTCAGAAAGCATATGGCAATCTGCTAATACCAAAAAGTGAAATATACTAGTGTGCAATTTAAAAGTAGATTGTTATCCTAAAAATATTAAGACATTCTTTGTTAATGCACTGCAATAAACAACTTAGTACATTTTAAATATATAGACTGAATATAAATGGTGTTTGAATGAACAGCTTTAGAACTGCTGTGTGCGCTTGCTTTACTTTCTATGATTCTTTTCTTTTTTTAAAAAAAATATGTCTCTCGCTTCTGGGTAGTGGAGCAGGTTCAATACACAGCACATTAGATTTCTCTCCCTTTTTTATATTTGGTTTTGCAAATAAGGTAGAAGACAGTCACAAATACATGAATGTCAAGATTAAACTTTTTCTTGCTGTACTGTATGTCAGCTTCAGCACACCGTAAGACTACAAGTGTGTGCACTGTATGTAACAGGCATTGTATCACGTTCAATAGATGTAGGATTATCAGTTATGCAAGACAAATTAAATGTAAATTGAAAGACATTTCACACTATTGTAAGAAAAAAATATACTAAATATACATCAGATCAACAATATAGCTATCACAATCAAAACTAGCATCGGTACCTTTAGGTCTATTAGTTAAAATGTCTTTGCTAAAACCAGTTAAATACATATAAATAGTTCATGTAGTCTGCATGAAGACAAACAAATGTATTATTATAAATTGCAAAGTAAGAAAATTATCTGACACATTCAATTATATGACCCACGTCCTGTTTACAGAGGAATCGAAGCATTACGCACATCTGAATCTGTTCCTCCGAGAGTCGCAGTCAGGGCAGCTGATGGAATGATCCTTACAGATGACACTGCAATTGTGACCTGCTAGGCTGGCTACTTTGAGCACTTGTTCAAAGCTGATCCTCCGGCTAGGACATTGAATATCTCTGGGTCCACGGTTCTTGAGGCTGATTCTCCAATTAGCTGTGAACCACCCAATCTCACTGAGATTGCACAGGGGGTGAACCAGCTAAGGGGGTGAAAGACTGTAGGGATCTGTGGTATCCGGGGTGAACTTCTCCAGGCTGGTGGTAAGGCTGTCCTCCTGGCATTGCAAGCAGTATTCCATTTGGGAGACTGGCATCATCCCAGCTGACTGGAAAACAGGACTTGCCGTCCCTATCTGGAAGGGTGATCGCCTGGACTTCAGCAACTACAGGGGATAACACTGCTCTCGGTGCCAGGTAAGGTCCTTGCTACGGTTGTCCTCAATAGGCTCCGTGATCACTTGCTCACCTACCAGCGACCGGAACAGTCTGGTTTTACGCCTAAGAAATCTACCATCGACCGCATCCTGGCACTAATTGTTCTCATGGAGCGCAAACGTGAATATCGGCAGAGTTTCTTTGCAGCCTTTGTTGATTTTCACAAAGCGTTCGACTCACTTGATCGAGCTGCCCTGTGGGACGACCTGAGGGTTCGCGGGATCCCCTCGAGGTTGCTGGATATCATGGCTGGCCTGTACACTGGTACTGTGAGTGCTGTGCAGAGTGGAGGCAGGACCTCTGTGTTTTTCCCAGTTGATTCTGAGGTTTGTCAGGGGTGTGTTCTTGCTTCTAGTCTGTTCAATGCTTGTATGGACTGGGTGTTGGGCAAGGTCGTGGGGTCCAGCGGCTGTGGGGCATCTGTTGGTGAAGAAAGATTCACGGATCTTGACTTTACTGACGATGCTGTGATCTTCGCTGAGTCAATGGTGGCTCTGATCGGGGCACTCGAGGATTTGAGTGAGGAGTCTGATTGTCTGGGCTTGTGATTGTCCTGGATAAAAACCAAGATCCAGGCCTTTAATGACCTCTTGGGCACAGCCATCAGCAGTATGTCTGTTTGCGGAGAGAGTGTTGATCTTGTTGAGAGGTTTACTTACTTTGGCAGTGACAATCATGTCTCTGGTGACTCTTCCTATGAAGTTAGTAGACTGATTGGGAGAGCATGGGGGTCATGAGGTCGCTGGAAAGGGGTGTGTGGCGCTCCCGATATCTATGCAAAAGGATGTAGGTCCAAGTCTTTAGAGTCCTGGTGCATCCTGTCTTGCTATACCTGAGATTAAGACTGGATTCCTTTGGTACTGTGTCTCTCCAGAAAATCCTTGGGTACTGTTGGTTTGACTTTGTGTCGAATGAGCGGTTGCTCATGAAGTCTCAAATGAGGCACATTACCTGCATTGTGAGGGAGCGTCAGTTACGGCACTACGGCCATGTTTTGCGAGTTTCCCCAGGGGAGATCCGGCTTGTAAGATCCTCATTGTTGGGGACCCGAGTGGCTGGACTAGGCCAAGGGGTTGCAGATAAGAGGGTCATTTCCGGAGAATGGGACTGGACCGCATGTCTGCCTGGAAGATTGCAAACCGGGATCCCGAGTTGTTTCGCCATGTAGTGGGTGCGGCAATGCACTGTACCAGTGCATGCTCCCCAACTTGACTTGACTTGACTTGAAATTCAATACTTGTACAGTATTTCACAGAATCTCGATTCAATTTCTTTCAAACATTTATCTTATTATATTGTCATGCATACAAGCCTTAGGATCACGATCCAAGTGCTTCCCAGGTATGTGATACCACCCTGGTCTGAGAGGAGGTTCCACCTGTTTACTCTCTTGTCGTTTTCTTCCTCTACTGTTCTGAGAAACTGCCCAGTGAGGGCAACTGACTCTGCCCCTTCCGGTCCCTAGGCTACAAAAGGTCAACCACCCAGAAGAAGATGCCACTTAATAGACAGACAACCTAAAGGAAGGAGCTCCATGTCAATTGTAAAATAGGCAGCTATCCTCTTTGTGTGGTGACTAATTTTTGTTTGACTCTTTACTCCAGCAAGTGTTCTTTTGATTGTGAGTGCAAGTAAACGGGGAAGGCCATGTTGGTACCCCAAAATTCTCCTATTGTCACAACCTTCACTCACTTGGATGACTACAATATTTAACTTACAAAACTGCCATGTCAAAGTCTAACTACTATAAGAAATGACAGCTAAAGCTTTAAACAAAAAGTTGTTGTTTAGTGAAAGATAATCATGGAGTTATTAGTAAATTTTTAAACCTCTAATGTAATAGTGCTAACTCATAAAGCTGCTGTAACATAGCTATAGAAAGTATTAGACGACTGTTTTTTAAAATGAGAAATCTTATTTGTGTTATCTGTTTGTCTAATGTGTGCCAACATAATGTGTGTTTTCTTCATAAAGTCAAGTAACAATGTTAAAGACTGTAAAGCAGCCATGAATAATTAAGTGTGCTACAGTGTGCTACGGTTTATAGCACTGGCCATTTTGCTAATGAAAAGTGTATAAACCTAATGATCTATATGCTGGTTTAATCATTTAAAAAATCACCTCATCTTTGCATCCCATATGCTATTTCAGCCTAAATAGCTGCAAACTTGTAATGTGCCTCATGTTGGCTACGTACAATATAGTAAGATATTTTAGATTATCTTTAAGTATACATACTGTATGTTTGACCAAACTTTCTTACTTTATAAAAATTAAATTGTATACACATTAACCATCCTGTTCATAAGAGACTAGTAATACAATTGTAATTATGATTAATTTTTTAAGTATATACTTTATATTTTTGCTAACATATTATGATCACTATTACACTCAAAGAAAGACGTTTATGTCTCACAGCACAAAAGGCTTCTTATAAGACAAAGAAATAAACATTGGGTGACTAGTGAACTCGCTATTGAGGAACATTTGGAAAGAGCCAGGAGGAGGACAATATAAAGTCATATGATATTAGATATATCTGAACCAGTGTAATTCCATTACTATAAATGTACAAGAAACACAATTAAATATACATTTAAATGTTTTGTATGAAACCTGATATGTGTCAGAAAGGAAAAATAAAAATATTCTGTTTGGAGGAATTAATAATCTATTTGGATGATTATTTTTGTGTTTCCTGTCTGACACACATAGGAGTCCATAAGTTTTATAATATATGAAAATGAAGAAATGTATTTGGCATTTTATTTTAAACAGATTGCGATACACCATGACACACGCTTATTTATTTAATGGGGATACACCTACATGGCATTTATTTATTTATTTAGGCAATGATTTGACATAAATTTGAAAGCTTTTCTGAATGAATAGTTGAATTACTGAATTGCTGTGTCCGTGTAAGGCAGTGGTTCTCAAACTGTGGGGCGGGCCCCCCTAGGGGGGCGTGAAGTAACAAAAAGAGGGGCGCGAAGATGTGAAAAAAAGAAAACAAGAATCGAAAATATGAAAAATACATCTATTGAAACCAAAACAAATTAGCTTAAACTACATTCTGATACTGGAAAAATAAATATAGAGTTAGATAAATGTCGATAAAAGTTAAGTAGGTATAATAAAATATGTATCTATGATATATCATTAATTAAAAGAGAACAAATTGGTATTAGTGGGCTCCTTTCAAAAAAACGTTAGGGGGGTTGAGAAACACTGGTGTAAGGGAAGGGAAGGATGCGAAATGATGAAGTGTATAACGCTATAAAAAATCATTATTTAACACCATTAAATGATACAAGTTTAGGGATCTTTGCATACGATACAGTGTTAAACATTTGCTGCAGGAAAACCTGCTAAGAAATGACCAATAAAGATGGTTTGTGATAGCACATCACCAACATCCAGCTCCTCCCCAAAGATATAGCCCTTCCCCATTCTGCAAGCTTCAGTGAGGAGAGACTTGATTTCATCATGTGTACACTTGATTATTTACAACAACAACAACATTTATTTATATAGCACATTTTCATACAAAAAAAATGTAGCTCAAAGTGCTTTACAAAATGAAGAATAGAAAAATAGAAGACACAATAAAAAATAAACATAAGTCAACATTAATTAACATAGAATAAGTAAGGTCCGATGACCAGGGTGGACAGAAAAAACAAAAAAAAACTCCAGAGGCTGGAGAAAAAAAATAAAATCTGTAGGGATTCCAGACCAAGAGACCGCCCAGTCCCCTCTGGGCAATCTACCTAACATAAATCAAAAAGTCCTCTTTGTATTTAGGGTTTTAATGGAAGGACTTGATGATGATGGTCACGTAGACTTCTGCCTTTCAGTCCATCAATGTTGGAGCATCATGAAGCTTTGAGTAGCTGGTGGTGGCGCAGGCCGCCACCACAAAGAAACCAGAAAAAGAAACAGAAGAGAGAGTAGGGGTCAGTACAGATTTTGGAGCCACTATGAATAGTTATTATGATGAATTGAACATACAGAGTATCAGTATTAAGTTAAAGTGAAGTTATAAAAAGGCCATGTTAAAGTAATGTGTTTTCAGCAGTGTTTTAAAGTGCTCCACTGTATTTGCCTGGCAAATTCCTATTGGCAGGCTATTCCAGATTTTAGGTGCATAAGAGCAGAAGGCCGCCTCACCACTTCTTTTAAGTTTAGCTTTTGGAATTCTAAGGAGACACTCATTTGAGGATCTAAGGTTACAATTTGGAATATAGGGTGTCAGACATTCCGATATATAAGATGGAGCGAGATTATTTAAGGCTTTATAAACCATAAGCAATATTTTAAAGTCAATCCTGAATGACACAGGCAACCAGTGTAGTGACATCAAAACTGGAGAAATGTGCTCGGATTTTCTTTTCCTAGTTAGGATTCTAGCAGCTGCATTCTGCACTCGTTGCAAGTGATTTATGTCTTTTTTGGGTAGTCCTGAGAGGAGTGTGTTACAGTAATCTAGTCTACTGAAAACAAAAG
Source organism: Polypterus bichir lapradei (assembly GCA_026402145.1). Lineage (NCBI taxonomy): Eukaryota > Metazoa > Chordata > Cladistia > Polypteriformes > Polypteridae > Polypterus > Polypterus bichir. The sequence continues at coordinate 47,183,417 of JANRMT010062813.1, read as the reverse complement.
CGTGAATTAATTTCTCAGCATCTTTCAATGATATAAGAGGTCTAACTTTTGCTATGTTTCTTAAGTGAAAAAAATGCTGTCCTAGTAGTCTGATGAATATGCGATTTAATTTTATTATAATTTTTAATTTTTAATTATAATTTAATTTAATCGAACGTTATGTTCCCTTTAGTGATTTGGACATGCAGACACTCCGTCACTTCATGCAGCAGAATGGTAGGTGTGGGTTATTCCATGTTGTGATTTTGCCATGCATGAACTTGATTGCTTCATTAAGCTTTGTTCCCCGAGGTGATTTTGGCATGCAGACTCTCGACCCTTGGAGATGAAAAGGCCCTTTGACATCAAGGGCCCCTTGGTGTGCACCCAGAATTGCCTTATGGTAGATCTGTCCCTACAGCCATTGTTCTCCAAGTCTTTCCATTAATTTTTTTTCAGAATGTTATGTTTTTCTACCCATCACAAACTATGTAGGCTAATTGATGGTGGCATTTGAATGATGTGCCTAACATCTGTCACAGGAACGACCAAAAGACATTGAGAAGGTTTGGAGCAGCCAAAAAGAATAGACATGTTCACACGACTGAGTCCAAAACAGAACTAATATACTGAAGGCAAGATGGCAGTTGTATAGGCCAGTAAGGGAAGTGATGTTGCTGGCTGCCCCAGAATGGTCTGCAAGTGATTGAGAGAGAGAATTAGTACACTTTGCCACCCCCTTGCCCGGCGTGGAATCACATTCATTCAAGCACTTTACTTGTCTCCTAAAAACGCTTGTGTGGCACAACGAAGTAGTATCCTGCCCAGAGGTACCTCATGCTTTGTACCCAAAGAGCCTGATTTAGTCACATACAAAATGTACTGTAGGATTAATGGTGGTTTCCATTTTCCAGTATGAATTTCTTTTCAGTATGTATTTTTTGATAAACTTAAAAACAGGTAACTTTTTTGCTTAATCTTAAACAGAAAAAAAGCTTTGGATATTATTTTTAAAATTGTAGTAATAATAATAATAGCTTTATTTAGATGGCACCTTTCAAAGAAACAATTTGTAGCTTATGGTTTTAAAATATAACAAATGCATAATTATAAAATAACAAAAACATTAACTGTCATTATTCATTATTAAAATATTAGACAAATAATCTGATCAAAAACAAGATAATCTAATCTAAATTAGAGAAAATTAAGAAAGTATTAATTCAACTAGTAGTATAATATAAAAGTTGCAAAGGATAGTAAAGCACAGTTGCATTGTTAGCTAAAACTACATTTAAAATGTATTAAGCACTGATTTTTAAATATTCTACTTATATTAAATTTCCCATACAAAGAAGTAATAAAATTAATCATTGTAGTTCGGTAGCCTCCTTAGCATTTTATTCACCCCTGGAAAACTAGTCAAAAACACTGACATTTTTTCAACAAGAAAAAATGTCACTATGTGTAATCGAAACATGTAAATGTGAAAATGGCAACATAAATTCATGATATGTTTTGAAACAGTCATCAGCGCGTAGCCCACTGTTGCAATTGGGACAGCAGAAGCATATTTCCTTGTGCAACTTTTCTTATAATATTTTTTCTGTTGCTTGAGCATGAGTGGGTAGAATGTCAGTGTCTGATCCATATGAGTGACTTGCTTCTTGTGTTATTGCAGAGTTAGTGACTCCCTCTTTTCCCATGACATGAATGCCAGTTGTTGCATTGTGAACAGTACTTAGAATGCTAATATCCTTCTTGATCAGAATCATTTTTCCTTTTTGCCACAAACCTACTTGCACCATGGTGAACTTTTAGGTAACCAAGGTCAGCAGACATATCATGCCAGGTCGGTCATACAGTGCCATATGCATCAGTTTTACTCTTCATGTCAATGTCTGATGACTAATTCACACTATCAACACTGTTACTTGATTCAACTAATGATTTAGTCACAATTTGTATTTTTGTATATGTTACTTAGCCCATGTAGTTTGTAGTGATGGCTTAGAAGAAAAGTAAAATCTTATGTTTTCATCCAGTACAGAAAGAAAAAAGTTTGATATTATAGAATTCAATGGTGACTAATGCTGTACAGCAGCAAATGATGTGAAAAACATCAATGGAAAAAAATGGTACTAATGTCACATAATCCATGTGTCAATTATCCTTTATGATCTTTATCTGGTCTGGATTAACCAACGACATACAAATTATTGTATTGTTCTTACACATACTGAATACATCATTCAAACATTCACAATGTAGGTTGTAAAATGTATGTGAACCCTTAAGCTGATGACTTCAACAAAAGCTAAATGGAGTCAGGAGTTGGCAAACCTGGAGTCAAATCTATGAAATGAGGTTGGGTGTGTGGTTTAGAGTTACTTTGACCTATAAAAAAACTCACACATTTTGAGTTTGCTATTCACAAGAAACAACTGCTGATGTGAGGCATTTCAAGAAGAGATCAAGAATTGTTGATTTTCAAAAAGCAGGAAAGGGTTACAAAGTAGTTTCAAAAAGTTTAGATATTTGTCAGTTCACAGTTAGACAAATTGTGTATAAATGATGATGATTTAGTACTGTAGCTATTCTCTCTAGAACTGGGCACCCAGCCAAGACAACACAAATGCACAACAAAGAATGCTCAGTGAGGTAAAAAAAGAACCCTAACAGCTAAAGGCTTGAATGATTTCTTGGAACAGGTTAACATCCCTTTGCATGAGTCTGCCATAGCACAAAACATTAATTAGGCTTTTTGTCCATGACAGGACACCAAGGAGAAAGCTAACTAAAAAAAAAAAACTCACTCTTTGCCTGAAATTTGCTAAAGACCACCTAGACACTCCAAAAAAGAAAATCTCCCTTTTGGAGTGGCCTAGCCAGAACCTGCCCTTAACCTAACGGAGATGCTATGGAATGACCTCATGAGATACATTCACAGCAGACATAGAATATGGATGAGCTGAAACAGTTTTGTCTGGAAGAATGGTCCCAAATTCCTCTTGAGCATTGTACTCATTTGATATGCATTTGCTGGAAGTGTTCGTTTGAGGTAATTGCTCGCAAAGGTGGGTTGACCAGTTAATAATCCAAGTGTTCACTTACTTTTTTCATAGTACATTGTAAATGCCTGATGGGTGTGTTCAATAAAGAAATAAAAGATTTTAACTTACTGTGTTAAATGAAAAATTATAATTGTTTGTGTGCTATTATCTTAAGCGTGTTGTCATTGTCAATACTTGTGACTTAGATGAAGCTCAAATGCATTTTATGACCAGTTAATGCAGAAAATCAGGTTATTCCAAAGGGTTTACATCATTTTTCTTGGTACAGTATATATACAAAGTTTTCATAAAAGAAAATATATTCTCATTTTGATAGAGACAGTTCACTGAAATGATGAAAATTAGACCTAGGTTAAATAACTGGTCAGCAGCTGAAAAAACGCCCTAGGATTATTTCCACTGAAGAACGATATTAACAGGATGAACTGCACAGTTCCTGCACATTCATAGCTCTTGAGAATTTCATAATCAGTCATTTGTATATGCTATGAATATGGCATTGCTGAACATAAATTTACATGACTAAAACTGTCTTTTTTAATGACAAATTCTGTATTAACAGTATTTCTCGTCATGTACAATATAGCATCTAAAGGTACACAAAAATCACCTGAGATTCATTTTAGTTTCATTAAATTTAGCTTGCTTTTTCTAGTGCTCTTCTTTAAAAAACAGACTTTAAGTGTTTACACTGAAGGCATGTTTTAAGTTGTTTTTTAATATTCCTGCATCCTGCAACGTGCAAGTCCTTCATAGGCTTTTTAGGTGATCTCGCATATAATGCACGAAGCGCTTATTGCAATAGCCAATTTTTTTGAAATGTCGTGCACATATTCTACAAGAAATTTTGTCAAGACAGTTCAATTTTCATTGTAATATCTTGAACAGATTGCACTGTACACAGTTTAAAAATTCTAAAAATCTCCTGTTGAAAGTATTGGCAAATTTGCACTTGTGTCTATATTGAAATGAATAGTTTACTATTTCAATTTTACCTAGACAGTGGTTACATCAGTTTGTATATTTAATACATTTTCCTGTTAATCACCTTCAATATATGCTACTATTGGCAAACATATACCCAGTACAAGTCAATGAAGACCCTAAAGGAAGTCACTGTCACGGGCCATTTTCATGCACAGGATGGTAACCCTCTGTCAGCAAGTCCAGCACAGCGTACAGAAATCTCTGCTTGTATCATCCTCCTCTTGCTACTTTAGGTTGTAACAGGTAAGGTAAATGATCTTATAAACCATACACATTTTAAGTGCTAGCAAGGAGAACAATAGGTTATCTAGATATGAAGAAAGTACAATGTATTTCACTGTCATTAATAATACATTTTATTTATATACCACCTTTCCCATGCTCAAGGCACTTCACATTATAATTTACTAGTTTGGCCAGACCCCCACATGATAAGTATAGTCACGATTTTAGGCTATGCTTCCCAATAAATAAATGAAGAATATCTAGATGTACCAGTTTTAACAGTCTGTCCATCTAATAAAACTTTGCTCCACCAAAACAAACATTCTTGCAATATATTTAGAACAGTACATACAAAACTCCAATATGGGACTTCTTCACACCTCAGCTCCTAGTTTGATGAAATATACATATAATAGTTTGGCCAAAACTCAGATAAGGAAAGTTTAAGAACTTATGTTATATTTAAACAGCATCACAAGGATGACCAAGAAGCAGACATAAACAGGGAGTGCTGTCATTTTGTTTGTTTCCACTTTAACCGCTGTGTATTCATTTATGAAAGTGTTTTATTTTTGTGTGTGTGTGTGTATATCCTGAGCACTTACTGATGATGATGATGATGACAATGATGAGTTTGAAAATCTGGTCACTCTATAATTTACCATCAGTGTGCCACTTTCATCTGATATCCATAATGGTCAGTTGATGTAATAAAGTTTGCCTTTTACTTCTGTTACTCCCTAACATTTGCTTTAGTTGAATAACTTTGAAAGTCCAATTTCAAAAAAATGACTATGGCTAGACAAGTACAAGGTTACAGTATATTAATTGGCAATATACCATATTGTCAATGTGTGCGAATATACATGTGTATGGGTTTGTGTGAGTGTATGCATTTATGTGTGTAAGTGAAAGTTGTCTTTGTGATGGACTAGACTACTGTTTAGGCCTATTTTCAGCCTTTTGCTCAATCTTGGTGAGGTTGTTTTTGATCCCACAAAAATGATGTGGATTGAGAAGGTTCTAGAACCTACCTACTGAAAGTCAGACTATTGAAGGATACAGTTCTTGCTCGGCCCTAGGATGCACCTGAATGTTATACCATGTGTACATTTTCTTAATTGTTTAATGATGTCTTCATAAAGATGATCTCATGGAGATCTGTCCAGAACTGCAAAGATATTGCTTCACTTTGAGTTTGAGAAAGCCTATCTGCTTTTACGAAGCAAAAAAAAAAATCTGCTTAAACAAACTGTCCAAAAAAACTCCTTTTAATCCAACCTCAAGAATTTCTCTTTGTGAGGTTTATGAATACCAAAAAAAGTAAGCGCTTGGTACTCTGTTAAAATGTGTAAATCAACAGGAGCAAAAATTTAAATTGTAGGAAGAACATTTTCCTTGTTCGATTGGGACAGAATCAACTGTAATAACCTCCACTTAATAGGGATTCTTTAACACAGCAAAGAAAATGATACATAACATTTTGGTGTACTGTATTTCTGGAGCTTCAATATTTCTGCACAATAAATGAAAGATGCCATTGAGTATACCACACATCACTGGTCATCTGAAACCTATAATTATGTGATTCTAGATCGGAAATACATTCTGCAGGAGCTCTGCACCTGATATTCAAAGGCAAAAATCCACTTCTTTCATGACTTCCGACCTGTGACCAACATGGCACAGAGGAAATTTAATTCACTCATGAAAACAGTGAGAAAAATTGGTTTACCACCCTTCTTACTTTACCCTGCTTACCTTCACCTTTCACTCAACTGCATTTTCTTTACTGCCTGAAGACCCAAAGAAGGTGATGGATGTTGTCAACAATTATACTTAATCAAATCATCCTCTTGTTGCAACTAACGAGCACCTACACTAATCACACAATTAGTTATAATGAAAGACAGTACAGTATATACAGTAAATCCCCTATTAGACAAGATCCTCACACCTGTAAATCTTTTAATTCCCCAATCCAAATGTGCCTTCCAGTAAATTTGTCTTAAATGTAATACTTGTTTTCAGAATACTTCCTCCTGCAACTAAAGAATTTTCTCTCTAGTCTTTACGCTACTATACGCTATGCAGAAATTATGTTCCTACCTCTAAGCCTCTTTCACCCTGTATCAGCGAAGCACATTATCTCAAACGCTCTGTCACATCATAAATCTGTTTATTTAAAACTTCATCTTTACTCCCCCATGCATCGAGATAGCACTTAAGTCTTTTTTTTTAATCAAAAATGTGTCTTGCTTCCACAAGACCACTGACTTCTTATACTTTGCACACTTGAAGATTGACCTGTAATAATTTAGGTTTATACCCTATGTGGGATGGAAAATGTTCAATTTGCTGTAATGGTGTTTTGCATATTGATGGATGGCACATCTCCTACCCAGACTGCATAAAGCAGGGCATAACCCACCTGGTGGAATAGTTTGACAAATAGGGGCTCCACACGTTTCAGTCCTTAAAACTTAAATACACTCCTTCTTCCGCAGCTTGTTTTCTATTTTACATTTCAGATTAGTGTTCAAATCACGTGGAGTCAGAATATCTTGTTATCACCCTCAGCACCATCCTTTTTAGTCCTTGTGATGATGTGGGTTTCTTCTCCATGCTCCTATCCAGCTTCTGGGAGCTCTTGAACCCGACACCATTGGTAATGTCACCAATGAGCTAGGCAGTGAAGACATCAACCATGAAGCAAGGAGATGGTGCAAAAAGTGCAAAGTGCTTTTATTAAAAAAAATCGACAAATCAAAGTGTTCAAATAAATAATGCAGTGTCTCACAAATAAGTAAATAATAAATCTATACTAATAAACGGCAAAGCCCTCACTGACTCACTCACTCACTCACTCACTCACTGACTCATCACTAATTCTCCAACTTCCCGTGTAGGTAGAAGGCTGAAATTTGGCAGGCTTATTCCTTACAGCTTCCTTACAAAAGTTGGGCAGGTTTCATTTCGAAATTCTACGCGTAATGGTCATAACTGGAAGCTGTTTTTCTCCATTTACTGTAATGGAGATGAGCTTGAAACCAGTGGGGGCGGAGTTTCGTGTGACATCATCATGCCTCCCACGTAATCACGCAGTACGTAGAAAACCAGGAAGAGGCCCAAAAAGCGCTGAAGAAAACATGCATTATATAATTGAGAAGGCAGCGAAACAATAAGAAGCGAGCAAGTGACATATACAACCATATTCATGAGTTCTGCTACTTCGGAAACAAAGCACGATGTAAACCTAAACTTTAAATTAAGTTCATAGACAGGCTGCCGCTGGTGTTTGTAATTTAGTGCCTGCCCATATAAGGCCGTCCATCAGCGGCAATCCAATAGAAACACTGCCACGGGTAAATATTCACGGGTGAAGGACTGTGCTTATGCAGAGGAAGATGAGATGGTCAGGGTGGTGTTTGGCTCAAACTCAGCGAAACTGCGAGAGAAAGTTTTAAGTGCCGGGACTTCGGTAACATTAGATACAGCCATGGACATAGCACGACATGGCACCAGCACAGCTGGGAAACTTCGATGCATGTACACCGAGCGGCTCACGTGAACTGACGCAGTGCACAGACAAAAAGCAACAGTTCCAAAAAGCGCTGAACAAAAACCGAATTACACAATTGAAAAGGCAGCAAAAAAATATGAAGCGTCTGATACATACAAGCATATTCATAAATGCAGCTAATGTGGAAACAAAGCACACGGTGGAAAAAGTCAATGTCCCGCTAAAGGAAGACAGTGTAAAAAAAAAAACCCGTGCATGCAGTGTGTCAGGTCTCAGATAAAGAAGAAGACAAGCTGTTTATTGATGCAGTAAGAAACGAATCGATGAATGAAACCTGTCATCTTTACAATGATTGACAAACACGGAATGTAACTTGAACACAACACATCCTACAAATACGAACCTGATTGAAAGAAATAATGATAATCAAATCCTTGATGACAGCAACACTCAGTAAAACTCACAAAACAATTACTGTATATTGACAGTCATGTTACGTTATTTTTAAAATGTTCCCTTTTTTTTTTTCATAGCTTCTTTAACACACTACTTCTCCGCTGCGATACGCGGGTATATATATATGAATATATATACCCCGATCTACATACTCGAATAATGGATACTTTATTCGCCATCAATGATTGTTTTGGTAAAGCCATACTCAGTGTATTCATTAGATGAACGGTAAAAAAGTAAGAGCGAGGGGAGGATGACTTATTGAGGCA